>OU343160.1:197616544-198245219 GCA_910595825.1 Philhelius pedissequus | reverse complement strand
AAATGTTGGTGGACCAATGGCCAGTAAGCGAAGGTTACTGATGTCGATAACCCACTCCATTCTTCTTTACGGAAGCGAAATTTGGGCAGATGCCCTAAAACAAGAGAAGTACCGGAAACAGACGGCGGCAGTGCAAAGATGTGGAGCTCTACGTGTGGCTAGCTCTCACCGAACGGTTTCGGAACCAGCAGTATTGATAGTCGCGGGAGTGACACCCATCGATCTCCTAGCGGCAGAAAGGAAGTACGTCTACGACAAAAAGGCGGAAATGGGAACGGAAGCGGCTACCGAACAGGCAAAGCAGCGCACGAAACAAAAGTGGCAAGAGCGCTGGAGCTCGGAAACGAGAGGACGCTGGACAGCGAGGCTGATCAGAGAAGTGAGCAAATGGAATGACCGGAAACACGGTGAGGTTAACTATTACGTCACCCAGTTACTCACTGGATATTATTAATATTATTAATATTATTATTATTATTATTATTATTATTATTATTATTATTATTATTATTATTATTATTAGTATTATTATTATTATTATTATTATTATTATTATTATTATTATTATTATTATTATTATTATTATTATTATTATTATTATTATTATTATTATTATTATTATTATTATTATTATTATTATTATTATTATTATTATTATTATTATTATTATTATTATTATTATTATTATTATTATTATTATTATTATTATTATTATTATTATTATTATTATTATTATTATTATTATTATTATTATTATTATTATTATTATTATTATTATTATTATTATTATTATTATTATTATTATTATTATTATTATTATTATTATTATTATTATTATTATTATTATTATTATTATTATTATTATTATTATTATTATTATTATTATTATTATTACTATTATTATTATTATTATTATTATTATTATTATTATTATTATTATTATTATTAATATTATTATTATTATTATTATTAATATTATTATTATTATTATTATTATTATTATTATTATTATTATTATTATTATTATTATTATTTTTATTATTATTATTATTATTATTATTATTATTATTATTATTATTATTATTATTATTATTATTATTATTATTTTTATTATTATTATTATTATTATTATTATTATTATTATTATTATTATTATTATTATTATTATTATTATTATTATTATTTTTATTATTATTATTATTATTATTATTATTATTATTATTATTATTATTTTTATTAACATTATTTTTATTATTTTTATTAACATTATTTTTATTATTTTCCAACAGAGCCCATCATATTTCCGTACAAATGAAGCAGGAACCTGCTTTGATCATCCCTCCATTTAAATACGGAGACATTATTATAGCTGTTATTTATTAGTTCTGTTCGTGGTGGTGCTTCTGAAGCTGTTGTTCCTGCTGCTAGTGGTACTGCTACTGATGGTATTGCTGCTGGAGGTACTGCTGCTGTTGGTGTTACTGCTGCTGCTGGAGATACTGCTGCTAGTGGCACTGCTGCTGATGGTATTGCTGCTGGAGGTACTGCTGCTGCTGTTGTTACTGCGGCTGCTGGTCGTACTGCTGTTGTTGGTGGCACTTTTTGTCCATCTATTGATGTGGCTGGGGGTACTGCTTCTACTGGTTGTGATTCTGGTGGGTATTCGGTACTACAAAGCCCGTAATATGCTGCAACTTCCTCAAATTCATCTTTAACTATTTGATTTGCTGCAAAATAACACAATAAATAAATTTTTATTTTTTATTTCAAAGAAAAGCGTGCTTACTTATAGTACTGTGGATCATAATATTTATACTATCCAAAAAAATTGGGTTTCCACTGTGGTCAAACACGACATCGTAATCACAGAGCTCAATAATTGTGCCCTCGTTGTCCATATTTCTTTAAACTTTTGTTTTTTGTTAAATGTAATTGCTAAAAAATAGCCGCCAAAGCTCGTAGACACGAAACAACGATTTGATTTTGTTTTTTTTTCTTTATGGCTGTCAAACGACACACACACAGTCACAAAAGGAGATTCGGTCCGTAATCGTTCTTTTCAAAGCCAAAAAGTATTGGTTTTAGTAGCGAATCCTAATAATTGAAACGAAATCGACATAATTTAATCCGCACACGAAACTACATACAACATGTAACATAACCTTCTTGTCAACGTGTATTCCATACATGTGATTGCATTCAAAATTACACCTTGCTATGAGCCAAAAAGTTAATAAAGAAGACTTGAAGAACAATAATTTAATTATGGCTTACTATTCTGTGTTCGAGAAATTCGACAAAACTAAAACCCAATGGTCCAGATGGATGGAACGATAGGAATGTGCAATGGTTTATAGTTGGAAGAACAGAGGATAAGAAAATACACCTATTTCTCCATTACATGGGTGAGGAAACTTTCGATGTTCTCTCCGACAAATAAGTCAAAACCTACGCGGAGGTCATAAAGGTTCTGTCAGAAATCTTCGATCCAGTTCCATTAGAGATAATGGAAAACTATGGTTTTCATCTCTGAAAGCAAAACGACGCAGAGACTGTGGAAGAGTTCTGCATATCACTACGCAAACTGGCATTACACTGCTATTTTGGTGCTTATTTGGAGACAGGGCTACGCAATCAGTTTAATTTTGGGATACGTAGTCCCCGTATACAAGACCAGATATTGGAGACACCAAACTTGACGCTAACAACACCGTTGACTACTGCAAAAACTATGGAACTGCCTGCATAGGGGGAGCAGAGATCCAACAACACAGCGAAGGACAACCGGTAAGCTACATTCAACAAAAAAACAAGTCGAAGGTTAAACATTCTACAAACAAATTCGGGAAAAATGATGGTGGGAAACCAAAGAGTGACGTAAAAGCGGCTGATAAGAAGGAGGCATATTCCTATCGATGTGGGATCGAAGACCACAAAGCAAATAAATGTCGTCATCAAAACTCCATGTGCTCTTTTTGTAAAGTCAAAGGGCATCTACGAACAGTTTGCTTTAAAGCACCAAACAACAAAACATATTATAAAGATGATCCTTATCAAACTAAAGAAAAGTCAGTAGAAGAAATTTTTAGTGTAGAGTCATTTAATATAAGAAGAAAACTTTTTATTGAACTAAATGTTAACAATTCTATCTTAGGTTTCGAAATTAACAGTGGTTGTCCCGTTACAATAACCAGCAATAATGACAAGGAACATTTTTTTCCATATGACGAATTAAAAGCACCAGATACCAAACTGGTAAGTTATTGTGGTACAACTATAAAAGTGTTGGGGTTTTTCTTAGTGCATGTATACTCTACTAGAGCTATGTCATGTTTAATAAATAATATAAATTGCAATAAAAATGGCTGTGAGCTGAAGCTTTACGTCGCGGCGTTGAATCAAACCGAAAGCCTTTGTTAGGATGGGAATGGTTACGAAGCATTAAATTAGATTGGAACAAAATATTTTCTTCTTAAAGTGAAAAGATTCAAGTAGTTTCATCTATTAAAGATACACTGTCAGTTCAAATCGGAAAACTCAAACAAAAATATTCTTCAGTTTTTGAAAAATCAATGGGTAAAATTAATAATGTCCAAGCTCGTTTTTCTCTGCGTGATGATGCCAAACTTGTTCTTATAAAGGCAAAAAAATTCACTTTGCATTGCGAGATGCAGGCGAAAGAGAATTAAATGATCTTGAAAAGAATGGTATTATCGAGAAAGTCGAAACATCTAGGTGGGCTACTTCCATTGTTCCGTTTCGGAAACAAGGAGGTAAAGTCCGATTATGTGGAGATTATAAAATCGCTTTAAGCCCGCAAGTTTTAGTTCAGGAACATACATTGCAGACAGTCGAAGAGCTGTTTGCGTCCATGGCAGGTGGGAAAAAATTTACGAAGATTGATCTCATTAAGGCGTACTTACAATTAGAAGTTCATCCCGATGATCGTGAGCCTATTACGTTGAGTACTCACTGTGGTTTATACAGACCAACCAGATTCATGTACGGAATTGCATCTGGGCCTGCCAAGTGGCAAAATCAAATCGAGGTGATTCTTAAAGATATCGAAGGTATTTCGGCGTTCTTAGATGATATCAAGATTACTGCTGCCAACGATGAAACTCACCTGCAACGACCTGAAAATCGCGGCTTAGTAAATATAATATGCGAGTAAATTTTAAAAAATGTGAGTTTATGGCTTGTGAAATTGAATATTGTGGGTATAAAAGTACATAAAAATATAATGCAATAACGAAAATGCCGAAACCAAAAAATAAAGACGAAGTTAGAGCATATATTTGGTAAAATTAAGTAAATTATTAAGGCAGATTTTTCAAAAACCTCAGTACGATTTTATATCCACTTAACAAGCTCCTTAAGAACAGGATTCCATTTATTTAGGACAGTAATTGTGACAAAGTTTTTTAAACAGTCCGAAATACAATTCAAATCGAAACATATTTCGTACACTAAGACCATTAGTGCTGGCAACGGATGCGAGTCCAGTTGGGGTTGGTGCTGTATTGAGTCATATATTTCCTGATGGTATTGAAAGGCCAATATAATTTGCTTCTCAAACGATTTCACCAATACATCAACGTTATACACAAATTGATAGAGAAGCATTTGCAATAATATTCGGCATTAGAAAATTCTACCAATATGTGTATGCAAGGAAATTTATTTTGATTACGGACCATAAGCCTCTTACCCAAATTCTTGCACCTGGAAAAGGATTGCCAACACTGTGGCCAACCAGGATGCAACACTGCAATTTTTTTGCAACCATTTGATTATGATATACGCTACAGAAAATCAGCCGAAAATTCGAAATTATGTCCGGTGTATGTATAAGCCCAGATAAACGGTTTGGCATTGACCAAATAGAATTAACCCTACAGCAAAATTGTTTACATAGAGGCTTGCGAGTATATGTACCAAAACAGCTAAGAAAATGCATCCTTAAAGAGCTTCATACAGCTCATTTTGGCATATCTCGGATGAAATCGTTAGCACGAAGCTTCTGCTGGTGGCGGAAAACCGATTCAGACATCGAAAATATGACAAAAAACTGTGTTAAGTGCCAGTCAACAAGGCCAAACCCAAAGAGGTTTCCAACCCACATCTGGGAAGCAGCTTAAAGTCTATTGGAACGTGTACACGTAGATTTTGCGGGTCCCTTCATGGGAAAATATTTCCTTATACTAATCGATGCATACACAAAATAGCCAGAAATACATATGATACCAAATATAACCACGGATGTTACAATCGACAAATGTTGTGAAATTCGGAATTCCTGAAGTCCTAGTAAGCGATAACGGAGTACAGTTTACTGCGGAAAAATTTCAAACTTTTTTAAAAATGAATGAAATCGTTCATAAACGAAGTGCTCATTATCACCCTGCCACGAACTGGCAAGCAGAACGGAATGTTCAAACTTTCAAAAATAAACTTAAAACTATTAAATGCAAGAGCTCAGAAATTGAAAAAGAACTATGTAATATTCTATTCAATTATCGCCGTACGCCCCAAGCTACTATAGGTGAATCCCCATCGTTCCTTATGTTTAATAGACAAATACGTTAACGTTTTGATTTAATGCTTCCTAAAAAACCGGGTTATCAAAATACAGAAAAAATACATGAGAATATTAGAAAATTTTTTGTCAACGATCGGGTTTCAGTTCGTGATTATAGTTGTAATTCAAAATGAAAATTTGGAACTGTAATGTAAGTTCTTGGTGCGGTTCGCTATACTGTAAAATTAGATGATGAACGTATATGGAAGTGTCATATCGACAAAATACATCGTATAGGTTCAGGTATTGTGGCGGCACAAGAAGATAAAATCCCATTCCATTATGATATGAGACAAAATCCAAAATTATCTGAAATTGAAAAACCGAAACAAAACGACGCCATTGAAGAACCGCAACCTTTTGGAAAAAGTCCACAACCAGATTCAAATAAAGAAATAAAATTTATAACCAAGGGTTTCAAAACCTGTGCCAATTTCGAAACCAAGAGACCCCTAAGAGAAAGAAAACAGCCAGACCGTTTGACGTATAATTCAAAATTCGATCAGACTAAATAGTTATTTAAAATGAATTAGAAAAAAAAATTAAGGGAAGAGTCCTAGGAAAGATTTATATATATATATATAATGTATTGTAATATTTTGTATTTTTTTATTAAAGTAAATAAAGAACTAGTATTTTTTTTTTATAACTGCACGCGCTCAAGGGATTATGAATACCCTTTATATGTTTTTAACACAGCGCGGCATCCGGTGAAAGAAGAGAAAGAAGGATAGAAAGATGTGTGGAGCGACGTATTGAGAATGGTGGTTGTTGACTCAGATTTATCTCCAGGGATGGCGGCATAACTAATGTGGAGAAAATTACCGTGTCTTATTTATTTATGTCTCTTATAATTCGCATTATTTTTTAATTTATTGCGCTGTCATATTTATGAGTAGTTTACTCAATCACATGTTGTTAATGTTATGCCTGAACAACATGTAATGGGTAAACCAGCAACTCATTTTATGACAATTTTTAGAATTGGTTTTTTAATGGAATATAAGAACACAGACAACGGTAGGAATCGAACCTGCGACGACGAGGTTGACAGGCCAGCACACAACTATCGCGCCACGGCCACCCCCATTAACACATTTACAAAAAAAAAAAAATTAATTTACAGATTTAAAGTTTAAAATGAATTCAAAGCTAAAAATGCATTCATAAACAGATTTGTTAAATAATCATATTTATTTTAAGTTATAAAATTAGTTCTCAGAATTGAAAACTATTAAAAAGGGATGACTGTTATGACCGTGTAAATGTTTCATATCTCTGAACACACTCTCTCTAGTCGAAGATTATAAATGTTAAACCTTAAGTGAATTCAATAAAGTGTGTATCAGGAAAGTAGAAGGTTGTTTTTTATCATTACCCTGTATTTAACTTGGTGTGATTTTCTCCCTCATCAGAAGCCTCCCTCTCCCTCAGAGAAGTAAGTTTCCGCAACTACAAAGCCAACCCTACTGAGGAAAACCGGAAAAAGCTTAAACAAGCAACTTTCACATTCGTAGAACCAAATTTTTGCATGACCAAAAATTAAGGCAAAAAAATACTACAATGTCCCAAAGGTAGTAAGAATTTTTGGTCATTTGTAAAAAACATTCGAAGTTCAACTTCGTCTTCGGTTTCATCGCTCGTCTTTAATGAAATCCCTTTTGTCAGTTCTCATGAAAAAGACTCCTCCAGTACTTGAGAGCGTAAACGATTTTATGGGACGAATCTTCTTTCGCAATGTCGCAGTTGCTAGGGTCCTCAAAGACCTTGATATACACAAATCCGCTAGCCCGGGTAGTATCCCTCCCATCATTCTGATAAGGTGTACTTTAGCGCTGGCAAAGCCACTGCGTAAGTTTTTCCATCTATACTATTCTACAGGTCTCTTTCCGAGTGGATGGAAAACAGCATTTGTCCAGCCTGTCCCTAAAAAAGGCGAATCTTCTTCACCCTCTAATTACCGTCCAATTGCATTACGTCCCTTCTTTCCTAGGTCATTGAAAACGCTGATTCAGCTCAAGGATTATCTTGAAGAAACAAAGCTCGTCAATGACCGGCAGTATGGCTTTCATAGCAAAAGGTCCGCAGGTGATCTGATGGTATATCTCACCGAACAGTGGCACAAATCTTTATATCGTTTTGGAGAAAGTAAGATTATTGCACTTGATATTGCAAAAGCATTTGATAGGGTTTGGCATCAAGCTCTCTTATCTAAAATGCGTGCATTTGGTATCGATGAATCTCTTATTCGTTGGATTAGAAATTACCTTGGGGAATAAAAAACCGCGTAGAATTTAATGCTTCAAAAACTCAGTGCTGTCTTCTGTCGTTAAAGCAGAACCCACCTCCCATGCCGCTATCCATTAGCGGCACTTGCATCGAAGAAACCGATCAGCTTTCGGTCCTAGGTATGTGCGTCACAGACCACCCCTTGTGGAAGTAACACATATTCTATGTCGCCAAAAACGCTGCAAAGTGTTTAGGTTTTCTTCGAAGATGCAAGAAATTCTTCTCACCGTCTGATCTGGCTATAATCGATAAGGCCTTCATCCGACCAAAACTTGAGTATTATTATTATTATTATGAATTCTTTATTTAACCAAAACTTTAAATATACCTATTCTAAAATAATTTTAAGAACATTAGCATGGCAAAAAATATTTGCCGTCTGCCTGAAATTGACATTTATTGAGAATAAAATAAAATAAAAAAGAAAGTTTAAGATTATAATAAGCTTAAAGTAAATGTAAATAAATAATACAAGGATAGATAAATATACATACATAAATTTAAAATTTTGAATTTACTCTAAAGAACTGTTTCGGTAATCTAAGGCATGATCAATAAAAATGATAAGGACCTTCCAACCGCACTCTCCGTTTAAAATTTGTTTCGCTTCCTCGTTATTTAAAAAGCTCTTTGAGAAATAAAGTCTTCGAAGTTCTTGCAGAATAGGACAAACGGCTAAAAAATGGTTGACATCTTCGATTTCATTTCGATTGCAAAGGTTACAACTGGGATTATCATTTCTGTGGGGTTTATAATTCAAATTTAGCATCTCAGTCCTAGCCTTAAACAAAGTACTTATTTGATTTGCATAGAGTTTACTATTAAAGTAATTGTTTACAACCAGAGTGTGAGTAAGTTGCTTATAGACCAATCTGCTTAGAGAGGTTTGAGCCCTATTCAAAAACTTGAGATACAGTGAATCATCGACAATTACAATACAATCATAAAACCTACCTTTCCAACTAGCAAGGGAAGTTGCACTAAGGTTTAGATTAAATCCGTGTGCATTTGCTATCTCCTGCCATTCTTTGAATGGAGACAAATTCCTTCGGAATGCAAAATCCATCATTTGCTTATGAAGATTTTCACTTGACCTTTTCATTACCTTTATTATATAGTCGGTATTATATTTAAGATTTTTAAGATAGATTGGAGGGATACCTGATTCCACATGTATGGCATAATTTGGTGTAGCATTTGGAAGTTTAAAAATTCGTTTAAAAAAGAAGCGTTGCACGATATCAAATTCATCGAGATCTTGGTAACCAAAAACTTGACTCGCATAGCATTGGCATGAGTTTATAGTGGCTTCAAAGACTCTAAATTTAGCTGAGATGCCTATGCATTTGTTGCAGAAGATTTTGTTCCATATACGATTTATTGCAGTTTTTGCCGACAAGCATTTATCTTTAACATGAGGACGGAAATCTAGATTGCTACGAAAAAGAACACCTAAATATTTAAATTGGTTAACCATGCTTCTCGTGGGCTTCTCCATCGACGGGTACTTTCAAAGATCATAATTTTCGACTTCGCGGTGTTTATATTCAGGTCCCATTTCTCACAAAAGCTTTTGAGTCTATTAATTTGTAATTGTAATGTCCGCATAAAGTAGAACCTTAATAAGAAGATTTCCAAATCGAACACCCCGAGGCAAATTACGCGAGACATCATCAATGAAAAGGGCGAACATAATCGGGCTTAAGGGACAACCTTGGGGCACACCGCTATTGGTACTAAAGAAGCTGGACATTGCACTCCCATTTGCCACAGCGGCGCAAGTATTGGTGAGGAGAAGTTTATAGAGTCTTAAAAATTTCGTCGATATACCTAACGTTGATAATTTATACAGTAGTGAATTCCGGTTGATATTATCAAATGCTGACCTAAAATCAATAAAAAAGACATAAAGTTTTTGTTTGTTATCGATGAATCGTTTTACTATATTTAAGAGTGCGAAGATCTGATCCACAGTTGAAAGATCAGAGCGAAAACCAGCTCGGAAAGAGCTTAGCAATTAGTTCTCTTCTACCCACCTCATAAGAGTACAATAAAGAATTTGGATAAATATTTTTCTAAGACAAGGTAGAATCGAAATGCCCCTATAGTTTGCAGGTGAGCTTGGGTCTCCTTTTTTAAAAATTGGACAGATTTTTGACATCAAAAATACCTGAGGTATTTCTTCTTTTTCAAGAAGCTTATTAAAAACATCAAGAAGAAGATTTAGGAACGCCGGAGAGGAGTTCTTATAAAATTCGGCTGAAATTCCATCTAGCCCGGCTGCCTTGTTGTTTTTCATATTTTTAAGAATTGGTTGCAATTCATTTATTGTAATAAGCTCATCTAGGTCTGAAACAGCAATTGAGGGTAAAGCATATTGAAAAATTTGTGAATTTGTTGGAGGGTTAAGAAGTTCCATGAAATGGTTTGCTAGTGACTCTATATTTATTGTCGTTGCTGGAAAATTCTTAACCCCACTTAATAATCTTATCTTAGACCAAAACGATTTTGAATCTTTACATTTTGATAAACCTACTGCTATGCCGTCAATGAAAGTTTTTTGTTTATTTTTGCATAGAATCTTATACATTTTGTTTGCATCTAGGTAGAGCGATTTAAAGAAATTAGACTTGGTTTTGCCTAAAAATGTTAAGCATTGCAAAACATTTTTTCTTGAGTTTAATGCATTCCCAGTCATACCACTCAACAGCAAAATTTTGTTTGCCATTGAGTGGCATGGCTGAACGCTTTATGACTTCTATTATTTCACCAGCCGACTGCTCGCAGGACCATGATACATGGCTCGCTAGATTATTTACTTGAACATCGAGTCTACGCTTGTACACAGCTACCTGACTATTGAACTATTTATATTTTCGAACTGATTCGGTCGGCATAGAATCGAAGTTTTGAAATTTTATGGATACCACTATTGGAAGGTGACCTGAATAGATTGCGGGTTGTACCTCAAAATCCTCTATAAAAGTAGGCCAATCGCCTCTAGCTAAGCAGTAATCAATTACAGAACAACCCTGACCAGAAATAAATGTTAGTTCACCTCTGCTATCACTTTTTGTAATTCCATTCAAAATAATTAAACCGAAGTCCTCAGCCAGTTCCATTAAACGCCTGCCATAACTAGTAACAGTTACGTCCAAAACCTTCTCAAACTAACAAACGCGTGTGAGGTATTGTTCATCAAAGAAGCTGGGTTTTGAAATTCACCGATTCGTGCATTTAAATCACCTAATATTAAAATATTCTTAAACTCAATTTCATTTAGAAAGGAATGCAACTCATTAAAATCGTTAATCCAATTAGTACAATTCAAATACGTTGGAAGAATGTAATATTGTTCATGCCTATGATTTAACATTATCACAGTCCTTCTATTTACAGAGCCTATACTAATAAAACTTTTTAAACTACTTCGTATAGCTATCAAATAACCTCCACTCGCTCTACCAAAACTGCTATTGCGGGTGGCGGGAATAAATTTAATAAGAAAATCTTTGAAAAACTTAACAAATTGGGCTTCCTGACGATCTTCAAGAAAAGTTTCTAATAGAATAATAATGTCAAACTCTAATAGTTATAAACTTAAAAAAATCTGGAATTATTAATTTGTTTTTAAGACCAGATACATTATAACTTAAAATTTTTACATTGAAAATTACTTGGCAGACGGCAGCACTATCCTACAATTGATGACGATGTTGACTGGATCCTGGTTGTTGATGTTGACTGTTGGGTGGTACTGATATCGTATAGGAGTCTTTATTGTTGTTGTAGCTGTCAAAAAATCGTAGTCCACTTCTCCAAATGTGTTTTTGACAAAAGAATATTCCTCCGCATTGTTTACAATCAATCCGCGTGCAAAGTTGTAGGAAAATGCATAGTTATTAATGTGAATTTTTACTCCTTTTATCAAAATTTTCGCGCTTGGTGTTTTGGCGAGTAGATTGTTTTAGATTCCGTAGAGTGATTTCCTTTTTTGTCGTGTGATGAAAGACTGTTCACGATGAATCATAATACCAGAGTTTTTGAGTTTTGGCGTTGCGTTAATAACCTTACTTGCAGTGTCTCCCGGGTGAAATTTTAGAACCACAGTGGATTGGTTCGTATTGTTGTTTGTGAACTCTTGTGCGCTTTTTATCGGTAAATCTGCACTATCTTGAAGATGAAGAAGACCCATGCAAAACTCCTAAAACTCATTTGAAACTTTTGGATAGAATTTAAAATAGAGCTGAAAAAATGATTGGCGATAGAACTATAGTAGAAACATTTACATCTCTCAATCATCGTCGAAATGTTTCATGTATTTCGCTATTTTATCGGTATTTTTATAAAAAGTGTTCTAGCGAAGTAGCCAGTTGCATTCCTTCCCTTAAAATATTCAACCAAACTCGCGTTTCTAGGAATGCTCATCAGATCACCCTGGAGCAAAATTTCGGAGATTCTTTCTTTAGCCGTACAACACGAATGTGGAATGCTTTACCATGCTCGATTTTTCCCTCATATTTTGATATTCTAAACCTCAAAAATAATGTACATTGGTATCTCCTTTTAAATCCTTCCCTATTTTCCTATCGCTCGAACTGTGCTTGGTCATATTAAGGGTAGTCAAAATCCCTTTAGTGCGCCCAAAATATATAAAAATAACTCGTTTTCGTATGTATCTATTAAGCGAACAGTGATTTACACCATGATTCTCCGCCACAATTCGCAACGAATCGCCTGCTTTAACATCATCAGAGACCTTTCTGCGTTTTGATAAGTGAGTTTGTCCTCTGAATAACTTTCTTTCACGAACTCTTGGAGTGATGGCGTCTGGAAAGCAAGAAAACTTTTTTTTCAACCGTACCCAGAAAAAATGTTTCAACCGTCCCCAACCCTCTTTAATTACAAAAATATATATAATTATGGTCACATTGACAACACGTTGAAACAAGTCACTGCGATGCATTCTAAACTCTCCGTTTCAAACACAAACACATACTCAATACTTTATTATGAATACAAAACACAGTTATACAAAAAAGAAACCGCACAAAAATATTTTCTTTTACTTATCGCTATACAAAATGTGCTCCTTCAAACAACTTTCCACGTGTTAAGCCATTGATTTATGATTGTTCGAATATGTTTTCGCTTCATGTGCACCTTAGAAACATTCGCGTACAGTCTACTGTTCCTGGAATATTTGTGTTCTTTCAATCGTCCTTTGTTTCAACCGTACACAGTCTACCCTACTTTAAAAAAAAATAAATTATTGAAGTGAAAATGTCTGTCATGCCGACACAGCACTTCGATCTTCAGAAATCGAACTGCTGTGTCGACACTGACAACACCATCGTCACCACTGACAACACCATCGCCACCGACATCACCACCGCCGCCGCCACCGTCGCAGACGTAGCATTGGATGTTAATGCTGTTGACAAACAAAATACTCTTTCATTGTCTACTGGATTAGATGAGTCAACGAGTATAGACAAATTGACGGCTCTCCGTGCTCAGAATAATGTAGCTTTCTTACCTACAATTACTGATAGCAATAGCAACTCTGCTGAGAGCGCATCATCATCCATCATCTAATGCAATTGCGAACTATTCTGCGCATGCGTTATCTTCTCAACCTACTTTTGTCGCTGGCTCGGCCCTCACTGACCTACCACAAGCCGAAGCTATAGTCAACGTTGATGAACAAGAAAGCAGGAATGTTATCAATAATAAACAGGAATGGCATAAAGTTCTAAAAAATAAACCGAACAAAAATAAACCTAGTGCCATCTTTGGATCTGATATGAACTCTTCTCTAAATATTGTTGTCGCCTCTAAGTGGTTACATATTTCAAAATTCAAAAAGGAAACAAAATGTGAAGATGTTATTAACTATGTTTCATCTAAAACTGGTATACCAATAAGCCTTTTAAAGTGTTTCAAATTAATTAAAAAAGATATCCCAGAATCAGAAATTAAACATGTCAACTTCAAACTAAGCGTGCCTTCAACTCTCTTAAATGATTTGTTGAATAACAAGTCTATATGGCCGTTTTCAGTTCAAGTTAAACAATTTATAAACTTTCCAAAAAACGACAATCTCTCTTCTCAAATCCTTACAACTTAATAAATAATATTGTTGATGCTGCTGTTAATGTACCTGTTGGAGAATCATCATCATCTTTTAATTCAGCTCTAAATTTTTCAAATTAAACTTCAATTTCTCATTTTGGAAGAAGTAAACTTTCATTTTATTATCAGAACGTAGGTGGGTTGAGAACCAGACTTGATTCTGTATATCTTTCTTTATCTTCATGTATTTATGATATAATAATTTTAACAGAGAATTGGTTATCCGAGAATCATTTAACATCTGAATTTTTTTCAAATTTGTATACTGTGTTTAGAAAGGATAGATGTAAACTGAAAACAGGAATGGAAAGGGGAGGTGGAGTATTGATTGCGGTTCGGGCTTCATTTCGATGTAAAGCAATTGACTTGCAATCAAACTCTTCTTCATCTAACCTGGATGTTGATCAGCTTATTGTTTCTATAAAAATAGACGAGAATGAATTGTATGTTTTAGCGAGTTATATACCTCCAAAGAGTCTTTAGAGGTATATAGAGCTTTATAACTTACATTTGCTTATTTCTAAAAATATCTTGGATAATTTAAATTTAGAACATGTTATTTTGCTGGAGATTTCAACGTAGGAAATATAAACTGGATTCTAGACTCTGCTGATAAATATTTAATTCCGTATAATATAACAAATGAAATTGAAATAACAGTCATTGATTTTTTAAGTCAGTATGATCTAATACAAATTAATTTTCAAGTAAATAATCTAAATCGTATTCTAGATCTTATATTTGTAGACAAGGAATATCATATTTATGTGGAAAAGTCTATTTTTCCTTTAGTGGAAAATTCAATTCATCATCTGGACTTAGAAGGTGATTTTATATTTTATAGTTATTTGAAGAATAAAAATGAATCTAATACAATTATTTATGATTATAAAAATGCTAACTTTGATGCAATGATTGAGTATTTGTTATCGTTTTCGTGGCAAAATATACTCAGCGATTCTAATTTAGATAACAATTACGCAATTTTTACAAATATTTTAAATAATGCAGTTGAAAAGTATGTACCAACGAAATATTTAAAAACATATTCTAACCCTGCCTGGTATAATAGAAGACTTACTAATCTCAAAAATCAAAAGAATAAAGCATACAAATTACACAAAAATAATAAAGAAAATCTAAGTTTACGAAACAAATATATAGATTGTCAGCGAAAATTTGACTATTTAAATAAATTTCTACATCATAACTACATTCTTTCAATTGAAAAAGAATTCAAATGCAATAGCAAACGTTTTTGGCATTTCTTAAACTCCAAACGTAAATCTTTTGGGCTGCCTAGCTGTATGAAGTATCTAGACACAACTACTAGTGAAGTTTCTGAAATTTGCAATTTATTTGCGAGATATTTTCAATCTGTTTATTCTTCAGAAATTGTTACAAATTACGATCTTCCATCAGGCTTAAGCAAATGCGTTGACATCGGTTCACTTGTTTTATGTCAAAATGAAGAAGAGGAGGCTTTATTGAACTTAGATTTAAATAAAAGTGAAGGCCCGGACAAAATTCCACCTTTTCTACCAAGAAAATGTGCAATTTCGTTAGCTCAGCCACTAACAAACATTTTTAATATTTCGTTAGCTACAGGCCAATTTTTGAAAACCTGGAAAATCTCATTTTTATCCCCTATTTTTAAATCGGGATCAATGCAAGAGGTCACAAACTATAGACCAATCTGCAAGCTATCTGCTATACCAAAGTTATTTGAAAAAGTGGTATATAACAAAATTTCGTCTTTAATCCAAGAAAAGATATCAGTTTTTCAGCACGGTTTGGTAGTAGGTAAATCTACTGCAACTAACTTAACTATTATGGTGAATGCAATCATAAATAATATGGAAAAAGGGTGTCAAACCGATATAATTTTTACTGACTTTGCCAAAGCATTTGACAGAGTCAATCACAAAATTCTACTCCACAAATTACTTTACTTTGGTATAAGTTCGTCTCTTTTAAACTGGTTTGAGTCTTACTTGACTGGAAGAGTACAAATTGTTAAATTTAAAAACTTGTATTCTAATGATATTTATGTCCCATCAGGCGTTCCACAAGGTAGCCATTTAGGACCTTTACTTTTTCTTATATTTGTGAATGATATTCCAACAATTTTTAAAAATTCTGACTGTCTCCTTTTTGCCGATGATCTCAAGATCTACCGTAGGATTATCTGCATATCGGATTGTAGCCTTCTGCTAGAAGACCTGGTGAGATTGGTCGATTGGTGCAGGATAAATAACCTTCATTTGAACGTAGAAAAATGTCAAATACTATCGTGTTTCAGGATTCTTAATCCAATTATCTTTGATTTCGATATCAACAACATAATTCTAACAAGGGTAAATCAAAAAAAAGACTTGGGAGTAATCCTAGATGTTAATCTGTCGTTCCTTCCTCATTATGATTACTTGATCAATAAAGCGAATCAGATGCTGGGTTTTATAAAAAGAAATACCAGAGAATTTACTGATTCATTCACTTTACTATCTCTTTATAACTCTCTGGTAAGATCAGTACTTGAGTATTGCTGTACAGTTTGGAATCCCTACTATCCAAATACATCAGGAAGAATTGAAGAAATTCTAAGAAATTTTACACGGTATGCTTTTTTCAAGTTAAATTGGAGAATAGTAACACCTTCCTATGAAACCAGATGCCTTTTGTTTGGAATAAAAACGCTAGAAGCTCGTCGTAAATACTTTTCAATTATGTTTGTTCCGGATATCATTACAAATCATGTTAGTTGTCCACCTCTAGGAGCTCTAGTCCATGAGGGTAATGCTCCTCTAAGAATTACACGAGAACGGTTTCTAATTTATGAGCAGTTTCACCGCACAAACTACGGTCGCAATGAACCCATTTCTCGTTGCATCAGAGAAAGCAATTTAGTTTGCTCTGGGATTAACTCTTATATGGATTGCACCAGAGAAACTTTTAAATCAATAGTTTTAAACAAAATTTAAATATAGTTATTTATTATACATATGTATACCATTTTTTATTATTTAATAATAGATTAACTATATGTAAATCAATTAAATGTTATTTGAATTGTATATACCCACCTACAAATTTGTTACAAAATTTTTACTTATGTATCTTAGTCTGTAAGAGTACAATATGCTCTGATTGATGAATAAAATTAAACTAAACTAAACACAGTTTCTTTTCACACGACCAAATAACCGTGCCGACACTATAGAACGACGAAGTAGTTCGCGGTGGGTGAAAGCTGTAACTTTTGATTAAAAATCGATTCAGCTAGTAAAAGTGAGTATGTGGGTAAGTGAAATGAAATGTCAGATTAGATACTCGCCTGAGATTTCAGCAGTAAATTGGTGCATTTGTTGGTGCATTTACGTGTTTGGTTCAGTATTCGTTCTTTTCTCAAAGAAAGTTTTGCACACCTATTCACGTACACGAAAGAAAAGTTACAAACACAACGAACTAGCCCAAAAGAATCCAACAAGCTATAAAATCTACGGACAAAATGATTTGCAATAAGCTTGTAAATCACATTAATAACAATGTAGAACTTGTGCATTTGTACTTAATGTACAAAATATATAGATGTAATTGTATAAATATGTGTATTGAATATAAATACTTCTTTTGGATTTAATTAATTGAACATTTTCTTGTTTTGATTTATTTGTTTACATTTTCGTTGCTCATCTATATATTTAGCATTGTTACTACCTATATTTTGTTGTTGCTTCAAGACATTAAGGTGTTCGAAACTAAATACGAACATACTCATTCACTTAAATAGCTGAATAACTTTTTGCCGGAAAGTGAGATGAGTCGGCGGGAAAGGCGAGTCATCTCACTTCACTCGCCGAAATAGCTGAATCTCGGTGATGGTGTAGTGTATTATGTATCTCTAGTCTGTGCAGTCTGCAGTGCCCATAACGATGAGAATAAGATACATATAGTTTGAACCAAATCACTTGGCGATAGGTCGGTGGCGCAGAGCGGGGATTAAAGAGAACAAAAATTGTGCGCAAGAGATTTAGTGAATGTAATGGGAATACTTTTTGAAATAAACCACGACCATACCTCATGTAAATAAAGTCCATCTCTGGAAGGTGATTGTGTATATCTCTCAAAATCAAATAGCTGCGCAAAAAAATGGCCAAGTGATTTGGTTCAAGCCTTATAATGTATAATGTACAGTGCTCTTCACTTGATTAGACGCACACAATTTTCTTACATAAAATTCATTTTTTTTATTAGTGTGTGTAATAATTAGCACACAATTGCATTTATTAGAAAGGTTATTAAGTTTTCAACAAAAAACATAAACAAATGGTAGGTGAGTGGAAGTTAACGGAAATTTTTTTCTCTTTCTTGCCAATTTTGTAAGAAAAAGTGCAGTTTTTTTTGTTCACATGGTTAGACGCACCCGGATAACTGCCAGCACATCAACTGTTCTGCGAGGTATTTTGATTGTAGAACATATTAAATTAAAAAAAAAACTTAAGAAGAGCCCCCACTGCCATTGCCACTTTATTCACCTTACCTCAATATAATTGAAAATGTTTGGGGATGGCTCACGCATAAAGTTTACGAAGATGGTAGGCTGAATGAGAAATGTGAGGAGCTTATTGTTGAAATAAAAGAAGCCTGAGAGACGATTCAGTTGTAGTATTTAGAATACTGTATAATTCACTAACAAAATTGAATTTTTGATGTGATTTTGAAACATACCGGTTATAAAAAGTACTGAAAATAATAAATGCAGTCTGCAGTGCCCATGCCGATCAGAATAAGATACATATAGTTCAACCAAATCACTTTGTCAAGGTTCAGTTGATTCTCATTAAGAGAGGATTCCAGAGAACAAAAATTGTGCGCAAGAGATTTAATGAGTGTAATGTCAGAGATGAAAAACTTTTTTTTGCAATAAACCACGATCATACCTCATGTAAATAAAGTCCATCTCTGGAAGATGATTGTGTGAATCTTTCAAAATTAATTAGACTAACAAGGATATCTGAAGTGATTTACGTAGTAGAATGGTTCAAGCTATTATATACAAATTCAACAAATAAATCGAAAAAAGCGGGTTATTTGGTTCCTTAAGGCAGCGACTCCACTTAATATATATTTATTTCAGCCATTGCTGCAGACACTATTACTGAAATTTATATTTCTGTCTTATAAGGCAAAAATAAATCGTGAAATTTCATTCTTATTTAAGGAGCGTTTACGTTCCTGACTAAATCTTAAGTTGAATAATTCCTCAGGTTTTGATTTCTGTTATGTGTTAACTTTGAATCGATCTTACCACGGGTGGGGGATCGATCAAAGAGAGAGAACACGTCTTTTTTGGTTATTAAACTTATTCTGATTAATTGTCCAAAACTTAAGTCTATGCTTAATTTTTTTTTAATTGTATGCTTACTTTTCCATTATTTTCTATAATATTGTTACCTAGATAAATCCAACATATTGCTTACAATTTAATTTTACTTATTTCGAAATATATTTCCATGCAGTATATTGTTTATAATCAATACTCTTTTTCTTCACCTATTAAAATATGAATATATGGAAAGCCATTCAGAACATGAATAACAAAACAATCAAAATTAAATAATATTAATTGATGACCCGGCGCTTTAATGCAATGCAATAACCAGTTGAGGTGTTATGCTGGGAGTCAGCATAATGCGGCTGTTGTTGCTGGATGGCGTGGGAATTTGGTGTTATGTTTAATGTTGTCGTTGTTACTGTTGATACTATCAATATTTCCCCCCCGGTCTCCTAGACGGAAGTTCTTGGTGCTGGTGCAGGAAATTGGAGTACGAGTAAGTTATGAGTTTTTTGATGTCTTCTTATGACCTTAATGATCAGAAGTATAATGAGTATCGTAGAGCTGGAGTAATGGATGATATGATGTGTGTTGTTGGAGTTATCTGGTTTGGAGATTTCTGCTTCTTTTAATTGTTGTACGGAGTGTTCTGAGTTTCTCACTTGCTCATCCGGATAATGAAATAAACTTAGTGCGGTTGCAGAGTGGATGAATGTTGTGGGGTGAATGATGTATTAAGACTTGTTGAATATGACTCTTGAGCTGTGATCACCATAGTATCCAAACTAAGTTGGTAGCCTAGTTCTATGGTGAGTATTCCTTCATTGATTAGAGTAGTAGTGGAAATAGCCTTTTCTTTGCAAACTAGATTAAAAGTTGCTTCTTTATCCATTACATATAGACAGCTATTGGGGATTCGCAGCACTAGCTAAGCTTGTCTGGGCTTGACGCTTATTACTTCACACTTTCCTTCTATTTCCTTGTTTTGGTTGAGTAGACTGATCTCACATTGGGATGTATTAGATTGGAGGTTGTACAGAGGATGACGATTTGAACAGTAATGTAATCCTTCTTCTACATTTGTCAAGCTTTATTGCATTGGATAATATTTTTCTCGTGCTAAATTAGTTAAGATATATTTTGATAATGGTGCAATGAAGGTAAATTGGTCTTGAAATGGTGTTGGAACGGGTATTATTCTGAACACTTGGTACTTTTCTGAGTCCAATATTGGTATTTTGCACTCAAAGACAACACAACTCGTAGTTATTCTCCCATGAACATTCATCAACTTATATATCTGGAGTAGTTGATCTGCGCGTTCACTTACTGGAAGCGTCATTGTTGCCGGTATGTGTTGCCGAATATCAATCAGCTGCTGTCTTAGTTGTTGGGGAGTTATTATCAAGTGAGGCGTTGTTCCGTGTTTAGTGTTTAATACTGCGTCCAACAATGAATCTTGAATGTTTTCGATGTTGGTGTCGTACATGTGTGTAGTCAATCCGAGAATTGTTAGCACATGAGTTTGCTGCACGTTATCTAATGTGCTCTGCATTGCTGTGGTAGTTTCTTTTATTGATGTTTGATTTTGTAGAAGTCTTTGTGTGAATTCGTCATCTTGGTTCACTTTGTCCATCTGCATCTCAATGTTGCGAGCATAATCTTGGTCTAATACTCCGAATAATTGGTTTGATATTTTCCAATGATGTCGAAAGGAGGCCTTTTGGCTCTTCCCCCACTAACATAAAGAATTTTATTTATTTTTTCGATAGTTGCTACGTGTGCTGTTCATATTGTACGTATATTTTGTCATTTTGAAGAGCTTAGGCCCTTGCATCCTACTTCTATATCATATACCATATTGTGTAGTCCCACTAATTGGCTTTTGTAGGTGGTTAAGTTGTAATATGTTACCATTCGCCAATTTGATGCAGTGTGGTTAATGCTGCCATCATCTTCGCAGTATAGTTCTGGATGTGTGGGAAGCGGTCTATTCGAGTATTGGGGGTGTACTTGAAGTGGCCATACAATTGATGCAAGTACAATGGATACGATTAAAGATGGAATAGTTGATCGTGCCTTTTTTGTGTCGATATTTTCGATTGTTTCATTTCCCCGTTTTCTTGCTTGGTGTCGCGTGATAAGGTCTTCAATTGGAGGTCTGACAGGGATAGTTGTTGGTAGTATTTTTAATTTGTTGATTGGTTTTCTCGGTTATGGTATTGGTGCCTGAAGGTGGTGACACGTAAGTTGGTTTTGTGTCTTTTGATTTACTTCTGGATTCTTCTTAATTGTATCTTCAATCCTTGGATTCTCTTCTATTGCGTATTTATTTGGTTCAGGTCGTGCCGGTTCATCTGTAGCCAATTTTGATATTTTTGATATGGGACGAGTTAAATAGCCAGGCGGTGTTTTAATATTAATTACTCGGACATATCCATATTTCCTTGGGTATGTTGTTTGGACTCTTCCCATACAACAATTTGCAGGAGCTACGTCTTCTCGAATGAGTACCAGTTCTCCTTCTACAATATTTACCGAAGTATTTGTCCATTTGGGTCTTTTTTGTAATCTTGTCAGACATTCCGAAGACCATTTCGCCAGAATTGTTGGTTCAGCTTGTTAATGTATTCACATCGTATCAGCGATATTAAGCATGTTATCTGTTTCTCTGCTAAACATATTTGAACCGATTAGGAAATGTGCTGGGGTTAGCGATTCTAAATCTTCTTGTGCACCACTCATTGGACATAATGGTCTGGAATTGAGACAGGCCTCTATTTTTGAGAGTAAAGTTGAAAACTCTTCATACGTAAGATGAGTGTCACCAATAGTTTTTTTAGGTGGAGTTTCACTGATTTTACTCAGGCTTCCCAGAGTCCGCCGAACTTTGGGCATACTGGTGGTATGAAGTGCCATGTTACTCCTTGGTTTGTCATTATCTCATTCAGCTCTTCATTTTGATTTTGAGTTTTGATTTTTGTGCTGGCTCCTACAAAGTTTGTGGCATTGTCACTGTACAGATGACTTACCAGCCCTCGTCTAGAGCTCATTCTGTCGAATGGTGCTAAGAATGTTTCTGTGGATAGGTCAGAGAATGCTTCAAGATGAGATGCTTTTTTTGCCAAGCATACGAAAACTGATATATGTCCTTTTTATGCTTTGCAGCTGGAGACAGTTGTGAGTTTTGCAGTCTTCCTCCTACTCGTACTAAACCTTCCTGAATGAATGGACTTAGGTTTGCTATGTTGCTTCTAATCGGAAGTGAGCCTTGTTCTTGTAGGACCTTGTATTCTTGGTGGATTGCCTTTTGTGTTAATTTTATCTTCCTGATGTGTGCGTTCTTTAGATCAATCGTGCTTGGCTTCGTAAGATGTATTAGTTTAGCTTTTGAAGTTAATATGTTTCGCCTTTGTAAATACCTTGTTTCTTCTTGTATTTCTCTGGTGGGCTTTCTAGAATTATTTCGGGCTTTTACCTTTTCCTTTATTATGTGGATGTGTCTGTAACAGAATGCTATTACCGTTATTAGTCGGGTATGGGATCGATCAAAGAGAGAGAACTCGTCTTTTTTGGTTATTAAACTTATTCTGATTAATTGTCCAAAACTTAAGTCTATGCTTACTTTTTTTTTAATTTTATGCTTACTTTTCCATTATTTTCTATAATATTGTTACCTAGATAAATCCAACATATTTAATTTTACTTATTTCGAAATATATTTACATGCAGTGTATTACTTATAATCAATACTCTTTTTCTTGACCTATTAAAATATAAATATACGGAGAGCCATTCAGAACATGAATAACAAAACAAACAAAATTAAATAATATTATTTGTTGACCTGGCGCTTTAATGCAATGCAATAACCAGTTGAGGTGTTATGCTGGGAGTTAACATACTGCGGCTGTTGTTGCTGGATGGCGTGGGAATTTGGTGATATGTTAAATGTTGTCGTTGTTACTGTTGATACTATCAATATTTCTCCCCGGTCTCCTAGACGGAAGTTCTTGGTGCTGGTGTAGGAAATTGGAGTAAGTTATGAGTTTTCTGATGTCTTCTTATGACCGCAATGATCAGAAGTATAATGAGTATCGTAGAGCTGGAGTAATGGATGATATGATGTTTGTTGTTGGAGTAATCGGGTTTTGAGATGTCTTCTTCTTTTAACTGTTGTACGGAGTGTTCTGAGTCTCTCACTTAATCATCTGGATAATGAAATACACTCAGTGCGGTTGCAGATTGGGTGAATGGTTCATTGGTAAATTTGGGTATTATGCTACTTAAGTTGAGTTGTGGGGTGAATGATATAATAAGACTTGTTGAATATGAATCTTGAGCTGTGATCACCATAGTATCCAAACTAAGTTGGTAGCCTGGTTCTATGGTGAGTATTCCGTCATTGATTAGAGTAATAGTGGAAATAGCCTTTTCTTTGCAAACTAGATTAAAAGTTGTTTCTTTATCCATTACATATAGACAGCTATTGAGGTTTCGCAGCACTTGCCAAGCTTGTCTGGGCTTGATGCGTATTACTTCACACTTTCCTTCTAATTCCTTGTTGTGATTGAGTAGATTGATCTCACATTGGGATATATTAGATAGAAGGTTGTACAGAGGATGTCGTTTTGAACAGTAATGTAATCCTTCTTCTACCGAAATACATTTCTCAAACTTTCTTGCATTGGATAATATTTTTTTCGGGCGGAATTAGTTAAGATATATTTTGATAATGGTGCAATAAGGTAAATTGGTCTTGAAATCGTGTTGGAACGGGTATTATCCTTAACACTTGGTACTTTTCTGAGTCCAATATTGGTATTTTGCACTCAAAGATAACATAACTCGTAGTTATTCTCCCATGAACATTCATCAATTTATATATCTGGAGTAGTTGATCGGGGCGTTCACTTACTGGTAGCGGCATTGTTGCCGGTATGTGTTGCCGAATATCAATCAGCTGCTGTCTTAGTTATTGGGGAGTTATTACCAAGTGAGGCGTTGTTCCGTGTTTAGTGTTTAATACTGCGTCCAACAATGAATCTTGAATGTTTTCGATGTTGGTGTCGTACATGTGTGTAGTCAATCCGAGAATTGTTAGCACTTGAGTTTGCTGCACGTTATCTAATGTACTCTGCATTGCTGTGGTTATGTGACTAACTCTTTCCTGTAGTACTTTAAATTGGCTCGTAGTTTGCTGACCTGTGATTTTGAGGATGTTTAGTGTAGTTTCTATTATTGATGTTTGATTTTGTCGAAGCATTCGTGTGAATTCGTCATCTTGGTTCACTTTGTCCGTCTGCATCTCAATGTTGCGAGCATAATCTTGGCCTAATACTCCGAATAATTGGTTTGATATTTTTCCAATGATGTCGAAAGGAGGCCTTTTGGCCCTTCCCCCACTTGCATAAAGAATTTTATTTCTTTCTTCGGTAGTTGCTACGTGTGCTGTTCATATTGTAAGTATGTTGTGGCATTTTGAAGAGCTTAGGCCCTTGCATCCTACCTCTATATCATATACCATATTGTGTAGTCCTACTAGTTGGCTTTTGTAGGTGGCTAAGTTGTAATATGTTACCATTCGCCAATTTGATGCAATGACGTTAATGCTGCCATCATCTTCGAAGTATAGTCCTGGATGTGCGGTAAATGGTCTATTGGTGTATTGGGCGTGAAGTGGAAGTGGCCATACAATTGATGCAAGTGCAATGGATACGATTAATGATGGAATAATTGATCGTGCCTTTTTTGTGTCGATATTTTCGATTGGTGTCGCGTGATAATTTCTTCGATTGGAGGTCTGGCAGGAATAGTTGTTGGTCGTATTTTTAATTTGTTGATTGGTTTTTTCGGTTTTGGTATTGGTGCCTGAAGGTGGTGACACGTAGGTTGGTTGTGTGTTTTTTGATTTACTTTTGGATTCTTTTTAATTGTATCTTCAATCCTTGGATTCTCTTCTATTGCGTTTTGTTTGGTTTTGTTCATAGTCGTGCCGGTTTATGTGTAGCCAATTTTGATATTTTTGATATGGAACGAGTTAAATAGCCAGACGGTGTCTTAATAGTATCTACTCGGACATATCCATATTTTCCTGGGTATGTTGCTTGGACTCTTCCCATACATCAATTTGCAGGAGCTACGTCTTTTCGTATGAGTACCAGGTCTCCTTCTACAATATTTACCGAAGAATTTGTGCATTTGGGTCTTTTCTGTAATCTTGTGAGGCATTCCGAAGACCATTTCTTCCAGAATTGTTGGTTCAGCTTGTTAATGTATTCCCATCGTATCAGCCTGTTTTCTTTGATATTAAGCATTTATCTGTTTCTCTGCTAAACATATTTGAACCTACTAGGAAATGTGCTGGTTTTAGCGATTCTAAATCTTCTTGTGTACCACTTATTGGCCATAATGGTCTGGAGTTGAGACAGGCCTCTATTTTTTAGAGTAAAGTTGAAAACTCTTCATATGTAAGATGAGTGTCACCAATAGTTTTTTTTAGGTGGAGTTTCATTGATTTTACTCAGGCTTCCCAGAGTCCGCCGAACTTTGGGCATACTGGTGATATGAAGTGCCATGTTACTCCTTGGTTTGTCATTATCTCATTCAACTCATCATTTTGATTTTGAGTTTTGATTTTTGTGCTAGCTCCTGCAAATTTTGTGGCATTGTCACTGTACAGATGACTTACCAGCCCTCGTCTAGAGCTCGTTCTGTCGAATGGTGCTAAGAATGTTTCTGTGGATAGGTCAGAGAATGCTTCAAGATGAAACCTTTTTTTGCCAAGCATACGAAAACTGCTATATGTACTTTTGTTAATTTTGAGTTCCGAATTTTGCTTTTCTTAATCATAAAAGGGCCTGCATAGTCCACACCGGTGTGTGTAAAAGGTCTCGATAGGGTTACTCGTGGTGAAGGTAAATTTCACATTAATTGTGCCTGGCATCGTATGTTGAATCGTTGGTATTTAACACATTTCCTAATGAAGTTGTTCACCTCACCTCTTCCTATTATTATCCAAAATTTAGTTAGAATGCATGCCATGGTTAGATCATTTCCACCATGGAGAGTTGATTTGTGCGCCCAGTCTATGATTAACTTTGCCAAATGTGATTTGTGTGGGATTATTGCAGGATGCTTTGCGTCTGGAGACAGTTGTGAGTTTTACAGTCTTCCTCCTACTCGTACTATACCTTCCTGAATGAATGGACATAGGTTTGCTATATTGCTTCTAATCGGAAGTGATACTTGTTCTTGTTGGACCTTGTATTCTTGCTGGATTGCCTTTTGTGTTAATTTTATAATGCTGATGTGTGCTTTCTTTAGTTCAATCGTGCTTGGCTTCGTAAGGTGTATTAATTTAGCTTTTGAACTTAATATGTTTCGCCTTTGTTAAGTCCTTGTTTCTTCTTGTATTTCTCTGGTGGGCCTTTTATAATTATTTCGAGCTTTTATCTTTTCGTTTATTATGTGGATGTATCTGTGACAGAATGTTATTACCGTTGGTTGTTGGGTAAGTCATGAAAATCTTGCAATGATGTCATGCGTTAGATAGACTTCTTCCTTGGTAGTATGATGTGACGTGATCTTAAGTTTCAACTCTGTTCCCAAGTTTGAACTTGGTTGAATTTTGAACAGTTGCTTTGATTGCAGCCACAATGGTCCCCTCTACCAAATTGATGCTTCTTTTACCTGGTGTTGTGCCTCTTGATGTTGTATCTGCAGGGTTATCTTCAGATTTAACGTGTGTCCATGAGTATCTTGTATTTAAGTTTTGGATTTATTGTACTCTGTGCGACACAAAGGCTTTCCATTTATTTGGAGTTACGTCTATCCCAGCTAGGGCAACTGTTAAGTCACACCATACATATGTCTCTATTTTCTCGATATCCAGGTCCTTTTTTACCTTCCATAGCAAGTTTGCAAGTAAAACCGCTCCACATAGTTCTAGGTTTTGGTATAGTTAGTGTCTTCTTGCCTTTTTTCTTTTGGTTTGGTGCCACCTTTGATTTGGCAGTTAGTAGTGTTGTTGTAATGTTGTCATCTTTATCTATTATTCGCATGTATACGGTGTCTTCATATGCTCTTTCCGATGCAGCACAAAATCCATGAATTTCAATCTTGTTACCATTACGTGAGTATTTCGTCCATCTTTCTATTTGAATATTTGTAATGCTCTTGAGATCGCTTCTATAATCTTCCCATTTTGTTTTCAGTATGGTGGGTAGTGGATCATCCCAGTCCAGTTTTTCTTCCATCCAAATGCCCAGCATCAATCATTTTGCTCGTAGGACGATTGATGCGAGCCAACTTAATGGATCGAATATTCGGGCGATTTCTGATAACACATTTCTCTTTGTCCAGGTGTATTTTGCTTCATAGGGTCTGACCTCGAACGAAAAGTAGTCTTTTAATGGATGCGACTGAATCCCAACTGTTTTGACGTATTCTTCCTTATCTACCTCGACACTCTTCATGGATTTGACCTCTTTTCCCAATAGCTTATTGATGTTACTCTTCCATTTGTGCAACTGGAATCCACCAGTTGTAAGGATATTGGTGAGTTGCTTGTATTCTCTTACTTCTTCAATCGAATCTCCGCCTGACATGACGTCATCTACATAGAAGTCTGTTTTAAGAATTTGTGCTGCTTTTGGATAATCTTCCGATAGTTTCTGATTCTTCGTAAATATTCTTTCCACGTGCAATAATGTTGCTTTTGCTCTCTTCTTTGAGGTATTGTTGGCCAATTTGTGTTCTGGTTGAACTTCGAAGGGTATCGTTACAATGTATCTTCCTTCGTTGTTACGTGCTACTGTTTGGCTGTACTATTCTTCCCATGATGATTTATTAGTTTGATCTTCTTGTGTTAACATTTCAAGTTCTTCAGATTTCCAGAACTTGCGTACTTGGTTGTCCAAATCCGTCAGTGTTATGTGACATGATAATGATAGCTGTTGGGAGTTGTTGCCAGTATATCCAGATACAATCCATCCAAGGATGGTCTGTTGGGGTATTGGTGAGCCTGGTTGTCCTTTGACGACTCCTTCGTGGAGTATTTCCGCTATTATTTCTGCACCAACTATGTATGTAGGATCCACTAGTATTAGTTTTTGTAGGTGCTCCCATTTCGTTTTTATTCCTGAGGATGGGAGTGTTTTAATGAGATTTCTTAAGACATATGCAGTGGTACAGATTTTTGGATCGTTGCTTAGAGTGATGTTTACATTGTGTTTTACTGTTGATACCTCGTGTGAGCCAAGTCCTGATAGTGTTGCATCTACCTTTGTTTTTAGATTAGATTAGATTAATTTTTATTGATTATAAAATAGTACATATATACAATTCTTATAAATATTTTAAGGCGTGGCTATAAGCCGTCTGCCGATTTCTTAATTTGACTTTGAGAGTTTACAATATTAAATCAGAAAAAAGTAATGAAATTAGTAAAATTTGTTTGAAATACTTTTGTTTATAAAAACATTTAAGTAGATAAAGAAACAAAAATTTTATTAAAAAAAATGAGCTTAAACATTGGATTTTTATTTTAACTAACATACGAAAGCAAGATTGTGATAAGTTTTAAGCAGCAAAAGATGTGATTTATTATTTCGAATTATTTCTGATGAAAAGAAATATAGATATAGATAATACATGCTACATAAATTACAGATTACAATTTAACAGATTTACGGAATATAAATATTTTAAATCAGTTAAAAAAAAAAAAAACTGCAACATCTTTAATAGATAGGATTTTAGTTTAGCTAAAACAAAAATGAGGTTCTAATTTATTTCAATTATGAAAGCGGCTTTTAGTTTAGCCAAAACAATAAAATAGGGTTTTAGATAATTTCAAAAGTGAAAATGGGCTTTTAGTTTAGCTAAAGCAAAATTTATAAAGTGAGTGTATTGCTCGCGAGTTCACGACAGATTCAAATATGTATTTCGGTAGTTCTTTGCGTAGGAAATAAATTGTACCAGCAGTTTCCAACCACATTCCCCATTCAGAACTCTGATGCATTCTTCGAATGTCAAAAGACTCTTGCTGAAGAAAAGTCTGCGGATTTCTTGCAATATAGGACAAACTCCTACAAATGAAAGACGTCTTCGTTTTGGTTTAAATTGCACAGAGAACAAAGAGGGTTAATGTCTGTACGATATGGTCTAAAATTAAGTTCAATAATTTCAGTTCTTATTTTAAAGATTAGACTCATATCTAAAACATTGAGATCATTTCTGAAATAATTGTTCTCGCCCAGACTGAAATTTAAATTCCTATATATAGCCCTAGAGTTTGATCCCCTAGCCCTATCAAGGTATCTCTGATACATTCGCTTGTCTACAACTGCGATGCAGTTATACAAAATATTTTGCCAATCAGTTACATTCTCAGAACTCAAATTCAAAGTAACTCCATGGACCAAGGCTAGTTCTTGCCAGTTCTTAAAAGGAGTGTAGCCGCACTGAAGAGAAACAAGTAATAATCTTTTATGTAAGTTGCTATCAGATAACTTTTGGTATCCGTACACTTCGTTACCATAACAAAAACAACTGTTTATCGTGGCTTCAAATACTTTGAATTTTGCAGTAGGGTCTACATGGCTATTTGTAAAAAAATTTGTCCACATTGAATTTATTGCTGTTTTGGCAACAGCCAATTTTGCTTTTATATGAGCCCTGATGCTTAAATTGTCTGAAATAACGAAGCCAAGATATTTGAACTCATTTACAACTTCTATATTCATGCCATCCAATGACCAGTTCCTTGAATTTCTATCAGAATGGCTTCTGAAGATCATAATCTTAGATTTCGATGAGTTGATTTTAAGATCCCATAAATCGCAATAAGATTTAAGCTTATTTATTTGGAGTTGAAGTGTCATTGGGTTATCAGCAAAAATAACGAGATCATCCGCATACAGTAATAGTCTTACAAATATATTGCCAAAGGAAACTCCACCTGGTAGATGGCTCTCAATATGGTTGATAAATAACGCGAACATCAAAGGGCTTAAAACACATCCTTGCGGCACACCTGTTCCAGATCTAAAAGATTTCTACCTTTGTTTTTTGAAGTTGCAATTTGTTTGCTATGTCTTCGGTGATAAATGATGCTTGCGAACCTTAATCTATTAGTGCTCTGACACATTGGATGTTGTTATTGGGTCCATTTATTTTAATTAAGGATGTTGCAAGAAGAACATTATTGTCGGTTGTGCAGTTGTGAGACTGCATTCTTCCTTGTTGTGTTGTTTTTTCTACAGTCATCGGACGTCTTGGAATTTCCGAATTTTGTTCGAGGAGCATAACAGTGTGGTGCTTCATATGACATTTTTGACAACGTCTAAGTGATAAGCAGTTGGAGGTGAAATGTCCTGGTTTCAAGCAGTTGATGCACAACTTCTTTTCTCTGGCAAAATCTTTTCTTTGGTGCATATTTTTTTGTAGGAACGTTGTGCAATTGTACAGTGGATGATCTCTTTTGCATGCCTCGCATTTGGTGGGGTGTGCAGTTGTATGGTACGTCTTTAGTTGGTAGAGCTTGTGTTTGATTTCCTTTCGAAAAGGGTTGTCATTCATTGTTTCCATTGATTGGAACCTCTTCTCAATGAACTGTAACATTGGTTCCAATTCTTGGACATCTCTGGGTTTTGTTAGATTGCTCGTAAAGTCTTTGAGATTCTTTGTCTAATTTGTGTAGGATTATGTACGCAACAAACGTCCCCCAGTTTGTTGTATCTACACCCAAGTTTATGATCGCAGCCATACATTCTTGAGTTGTGTCTTGTAACTTCTTCAATGAGGTTGCCGATTTTATTGTGGCACATGGTTGGTTCATCAGTTTTTGCATATAGGTTTTATATATGAGCCGCTTGTTGTTGTACCTTTGTTCAATTAGTTGCCATGCAGTAATGTAGTTGTCTCCTGTGACCTGCAGATGTTTGATAATACTTCCAGGTCCTTCCATCAAATGTGTTTTTAGGTATTGCATTTTCTGTATTGTGTTTAGGAATTTGCTGTTATGAACCAAAGTTTTAAAGAGGTCATAAGACGGTGGCCAATAGTCATAGAGTCCATCGAATGTTGGAATTTTGAAGCGCTCAAGTCTTATGCCGTTGTTGACGTTATTTCCTTGCTGTTCTTTTCGGCTTGTCTTTTCTTTTGTTTCAACAGCAATCTTCTGGTACATGTTTTCTATTTCGGCGTATTCATCCTGTTTAAGGGAATCCGATTCGTCTGCGGAGAAGTCATTTGCTATGATGTCATCGTGGGTTTGCATGATGTCTCTCCAATACTGATCTAGTGTTTTTAAGTATTGTTCTTAAGCGAGATTTGAGAGTGGTTGTGTTAACCCTTCCTTCAGCTTACTGTATAAGCGCGCAAACATGGTTATTTTGTTTGTTTGTCGTTTGTATCGTTGTTGTTGTGAATTGATGCTTTGATTAGTTAGGACTTCTTCTTATTTTTGTCCATCAACTTTTTTGTTGCTGGCATCGCTGATTGACTGGTAAGCATCTTCAATAAGCTTCAACGTTTCTTCGTATGCGTTGTTTATTTCTTCAAAGTGGCATTCTTCCGTGTACTGATGATTCTGCTCTTAGTAGGTTTAGTTAATAACCGTGTCGTTCATAACAAGCTATCCCATTGTTCTTTCAAAGCTTGGCGTTGCTTCGTTAGATACTCCATGGTAATTCGTATTTTTGGTGATTTCTTAAAATTCTTTAAGAGATTTTTAATCACCTCTCCAGTTTCCTTCTGTTTTTGGAATAATATTTCCATATTTGTGTTCACTTATATGTCGTTTGGCTTGAAATTTGCTTGCTGATGAGTATATGTTTTTTGCTTGAGATTTGCTTGCTGAGTATATGTTGTTTGCTTGAGATTTGCTTCCTTGAGATTTGCTTCCTTGAGAATCTGTTGTTTTGCTTGAGATTTTCTTGGTGAGTATGTGTTGTTAACTTGAGATTTGCTTCCTTGAGAATTTGTTGTTTTGCTTGAGATTTGCTTGCTGAGTATATGTTGTTTACTTGAGATTTGCTTCCTTGAGAATCTGTTGTTCTGCTTGAGATTTGCTTGCTGAGTATATGTTGTTTATTTGAAATTTGCTTCCTTGAGATTTTTTGTTTTGCTTGAGATTTGCTTGCTGAGGATTTATTAGTATAACCCCTCAGTATACTTTTTTAGTTGAGCATCCAAAATGTTAACTTTGAATCGATCTTACCACGGGTGGGCTGTCGATAAAAGAGAGAGAACACGTCTTTTTTGGTTATTAAACTTATTCTGATTTATTGTCCAAAACTCAAGTTTATTTATACTAAATTTTATGCTTACTTTTCCATTATTTTCTATAATATTGTTGCCTAGATAAATCCAACATATTGCTTACAATTTAATTTTACTTATTTCGAAATCTATTTCCATGCAGTATATTGCTTATAATCAATACTCTTTTCCTTGACCTATTAAAATACTAATATACTGAAAGCCATTCAGAACATGAATAAAAAAAACAAAATTAAATAATATTAATTGATGACCCGGCGCTATAATGCAATGCAATAACCAGTTGAGGTGTTATGCTGTGACTCAGCATACTGCGGCTGTTGTTGCTAGATAGCGTAGGATTTTGGTGTTATGTTTAATGTTGGCGTTGTTACTGTTGATACTATAAAGTACAGTGATTTTCACTTGATTAGACGCACACATTTTTCTTACATAAAATTAATTTTTTTGTTAGTGAGTGCAATAATTAGCACACAATTGCATTTATTAGAAAGGTTATTAAGTTTTCAACAGAAAAGCATAAACAAATGATAGGTGAGTGGAAGTTAACGGAAATTTTTACTCTTTCTAGAGATTTAATGAGTGTAATGCCAGAGATGAAAAACTTTTTTGCAATAAACCACGATCATACCGCATGTAAATAAAGTCCATCTCTGGAAGATGATTGTGTGAATCTTTCAAAATTAATGAGACTAGCAAGGATATCTGAAGTGATTAGCGTAGTAGAATGGCTCAAACTATTTCATACAAATTCAACAAATAAATCGAAGAAAAGCGGGTTATTAAGTTCACTAAGGCAGTGACTCCACTTGAAATATTTATTTCAGCCATTGTTGCAGACAATATTACTGAAATTTATATTTCATTCCTATTCAAGGATCGTTTACGTTTCTGATTAAATAATAAGTAAAATAATTCCTTGGTTTTGTTTTCTGTTATGAGCTATCAGTAGATCATCAATTAATTGTTCTGTATACCCATTTATTTTTGTTATTTCTGTGATTTTTTGAGTTTCACTGTATTCTCTAAAATCATGGAATGATACGCTGATGTCATTTGTTCAAATGAATTAAACGAAGATGTTATGTATCTAAGAGTATTTGTAGACTTTCGATAAATATCGAATTCGAAGATTCCTCTAATTATAGTTATATATAAATTGTTTAATTTTCCGTTTATTTCTTCTTCATAAGTAAACCTGAATGATGGATATTTTGATTTATTTAACATGTTTATTAAACTTCGAAATTCATGCTTTTTGACTATGGCCCAAAAATCATCTAGAATTCTGAACCAAATTCATGGAAAATTTGTTTTATTTTTCATTTTAGTCTCTTAATTTGACATGAATAAGTTTCTAAAAATGGACTTAAATGTGAACCCATACTGCAACCAAATTTTTGTCTATAGAATTTTTGATTGAAATGAAACCAATTTTCATCCATACATCAGTTAGTACGACGGACAAGTTCATTAATTTCTTATCGTTTTAGAGGGTTTTTCACTTACCATTTCTAAGAAAATTTAAAGTATGATTAATTGGCATTTGGATATAATTTTTTATATAATAAAATTTAATGATATTTCTAAAAGCTCTTGTTTCGAATTTATTTGGTATGTTATTACTTTTCTAATAACTAACATTCAAGTTTTGTAATTACTGATCCTCTGGTTGATGTGTTTGGTCTTATTTCTTTCCCAGGTTTATGCAACTTAAGTAAAGAATTCATTCTTGATAAAACTGGAAACGAAACATTTAATTTTCTTGACAAATGTTAATATATTGAAAACAAATGTTAATAAAAAGAAAAACGTGTAATTTTGACAAGATCTTTATTTCAACTCAACTAATTTTCTACTTAACATAGGCTTATATACACAATATTTTATATTTTTATCTAATTTACATACAATAAGAATAAGATAAGAAAAGAAAAAACACACAAAATCCTGAACCCAATCTACAGGCATTTGTGTACTCACATTTCTTATCTTACTTATGTTAGGTGTCCTTCTATGTCATCACAAGACTATCTGATATTTGTATTGAATTCTGTGATAACGCGCAGCTGCACACGCTTGTTTTTATATGTTCATTTATAAACATCCTACGAGCGGCCAAAAAGATTTGTTTAAGTTAAATTTTTTGACTGATATTTATAAAGAACATAAAAGATAAATAAACATATAAAGTAGGCTGACTCATATTTTAATAACCTCTGATCCTCCCAATCTGATCTTGGTGCGATGGTAACTTGGAAGTTCTTTTCGAAGATTAGCTGGTGTGTAGTGTATTCGGAGCGTCATAATTTAGGTCTGAATTTGTTCAGAATATTAGAATGGCATATCGAATTGCTAGTCCATTGAGAGATGGCTTTGAGACGAATAGCTGTATTCGCGGCCACTTGTTTACTAAAAATATCGAGGGGTGTAAGGTTAAATAGTATGTTAAGGGCAGCCGAGGTTGTAGAGCAGAGTGTTCCGCTGATACATATGCTGGCTGTACTTTGCGCTGTGATTATTGCCGCCTTACTAATTGTTGAGAGCACCTTCAATATCAAGAAATGCTACCAGAGTGTACTCTTTATGGTGCAATGAATATTCTATGTTTTGTGCAAGCGTGTGCAAGGCGGTTTTAACCGATTTTCCCTTACAGTATGCGTGTTGAGCAGTAGACACGAGATTGGGGTTTATTGTACTGCATAAATGGTTTTCTATCAGTCTTTCTACAGTTTTTAAAAGAAACGAAGATAAACTGATTGGTCTCAGGTCCTACGGATTTACGTGGGTGCTTTTGCCCACGTTGGAGATAAAGATGACCTTAACTTCTCTCCACAGTAAGGGGTATACGTGAGGTAAAGACACCTATTTAAAATAACCTCCAGGATGGGTACAACTATATCTGAAGTTATCTGGAGTTCGGCAGGTATTATGCTACTGAGTGCCCAAAGTAGCTTTTCCCTTGTAATTAGACAAAGACTATCAATGTTTTTGTAGCCTGTCCGTGATTGTTCAGTGCTACATGTGTTTTGGGAGCTACCAGGGAATTCAGTGTCCAGTAGCAAGGATAGAGACTCTTCGCATGAGTTCGTTAGCTGTTTTCAAAAAGCTAGGTACCGGGGGATTTTTCGAGAGGATTTTTCTTTGTCTTGAAGCTTCAGAAGTATCCTCTATGTTTTCACAGAAGTTTCTAGATGAAGTTCTCTTACTCTTCCCCAACCGACTTTTGTCGATTTTAAGGGACTCTTTATACCCGTTCCAATATGAGTGTTCCCTAGAATTTATAGCTCTGTTGTAAAATGTTGCACAATTTTTCCTGAGCGGTACTAGCCCTGAATTCCACCAACGGGGTTTTTGTTTCCCTCTTAACTGAATAAGAATGGGAGTTTTGGTAACCCTAGCTAGTCAGAAAAAGTGTTTAAAAATTAGTCTAAATTGAAAAGTATAATATTAATTGGAAAAATAAATTGAAAAGTACATTAGGTGCATCAATCGAAGCGTTAACAATTCTTTAATAAGCTTGTATCAAAAAATTGGTAAGTTATTCCTTTTAGTAAGCTTATTTTGTGGCTGGCAAAATAAAAGTAGGTAATTATAACCTCTTAAACACCAACAAAACTGTAATACATCAACAAAATCGAACCCAAGTAAATATCCTGCTACCAATAATAGCGACATGGATCCAGAAACGGCAATTGTGCAGGAGACTTTAATGATAATTTGAAGGGCATAAAACAAACGCTGCAAGAAGTATTCAAACTGTCCGATTTGGAAAAACTGCACGACGAAATAAGATCTCTTCAAAAAGTAACTAAAATCTGGCAGAAAAAGTGACGGTACTAGAAGACAGATGTTTTGTTGGTAGAAAAAATGGAAGCCAGAAAAATGTGCGATACATAGGGAAATCTTATATTTCATATACTCAATGAAAACTCTGTTGGGCCAAAAGCACAAATACAAACAATCTGTCGCACCCACGGCAAATCTACATCCACTAAGTAATCCTGAAAGCAGCAATTTTTTGGTGCGTCTGGGTGAAAGAGCGCTAGCGACCAACATTTTACGTGCATCAAAATCGTTCAGGGAAGCTGGGATTGTAGTTCATCGAGACTATCCACTAGCTATCCGTCAGGAAAGAACACATTTGCTTGAAGTACGAAAGGAAATAAAGGCGAGGAATCCGAGCATTGATGTTTTTCTCAGAGACGATCGTCTCTTGGTGAAAGGTAAAGTTTTTACTTGGAGTTTTAATCGAGGATTAAAGGTCCAAGTACTGTGCTACATGAAATAGTAAACAACAGAATTGTCAGTGGAACAGCTGGGCGACGAGGTCTACCTCTTATGCTGCAACCGCCACCTATGAGAGTGTCAGGTGAAACTCCGATTAGTAAAGCCACAAACAATTACGATCAACCTAGGCCCAGTTCACATTCGTCATCACCATAGGTAGCTCCCGTCTACCCAAAAGCCTTAAGTAAAAATTTTGTTAAATATAAAAATTATAAAATTTTAAGTTACAATGTAAGCGGTATGCAAATTTAACTATTATTTTCTGATTTTTTAAAATATGTTAATAAGTTTGAAATTTTTTGTTTATTTGAAACAAACCTTTTAAGAATTAAATTATGAGCATCACTTCGATAATAATGTATTAAGTTGAAGACCAGGCCTTCGCAATAGTTGCAGAGGTCGTGCTAGTAGAGGTAGTCTTTACGGCTATAGAAAAAAATATCCAGGACATCAAACGAGAATTTCAGAAATCATCTGGGTACTGTTCTCACAAGAAGAAGTCAAATGCTGGCTGGTAAGGACCGAAAAGCGCCTGGAACTAATGGCATACCTGTTGAATTCTACAGGAATGCTCACTAATGCATACAAAATAATATCTGATACGGGAGATATACCAACTAGCTTCAACCAGAGTGTGATTTTCCCTATTCAACTTTTTCTTCGGTTCCAACGCTCGTCTTTAATGACACCCATTTTTTCAGTTCTTGCGAAAAAGCCAATTTGCTTGCAGTGCCGTTCGCTGTTAATTCAACGCTGTCAGAAAGTACTTAAGAGCGTAAACGATTTTATGGGATGAATCTTCTTTCGCACCCGTGCAGTTGCTAGAGTCCCCAAAGAACTTCACATAAACAAATCCGCTGGCCCGGATAGTATCACTCCCATCGTTCTGAAGAGGTGTTCTTCAACGCTGGCAAAACCACTGCGTAAGCTTTTCTATCTCTCCTACTCTACAGGTCTCTTTCCGAGTGGATGGAAAACAGCATTTGTCCAGCCTATCCCCAGAAATCGTATCTACTTCACCCTCTAATTACCGTCCAATTGCATTAACGTTCCTTCTTTCCATGGTCATGGAAACGCTGATTAATTATCAGCTCAAGAAATATCTTGAAGAACGAAAGCTCCTTAATGACCGGCAGTATGGCTTTCGTAGCAATAGGTCCACTGGTGATCTGATCGTATATCTCACCGAACAGTGGCACAAATCTTTACATCATTTTGGAGAAAGTAAGATTATTGCGCTTGATATTTCAAAAGCATTTGATAGAGTTTGGCATCAAGCTCTCTTATCGAAAATGCGTGCATTTGGTATCGATGAATCTCATCTTCGTTGGATTAAAAATTACCTTTCGGACCGTTCAATACAAGTTGTATTGTGTATATCTCTCAAAATCAAATAGCTGCGCCAAAAAATGGCCAAGTCATTTGGTTCAAGCTTTATAATCTATAATGTACAGTGCTCTTCACTTGATTAGACGCACACAATTTTCTTACATAAAATTCATTTTTTTTATTAGTGTGTGTAATAATTAGCACACAATTGCATGGTAAGTTTTCAACAACAAAACATAAACAAATGGTAGGTGAGTGGAAGTTAACGGAAATTTTTTTCTCTTTCTTGCCAATTTTGTAAGAAAAAGTGCAGTTTTTTTTGTTCACATGGTTAGACGCACCCGGATAACTGCGAGCACATCAACTGTTCTGCGAGGTATTTTGAGTGTAGAACATATTAAATTAAAAAAAAAACTTAAGAAGAGCCCCCACTGCCATTGCCACCTTATTCACCTTACCTCAATATAATTGAAAATGTTTGGGGATGGCTCACGCATAAAGTTTACGAAGATGGTAGTCTGTATGAGAAATGTGAGGAACTAATTGTTGAAATAAAAGAAGCCTGAGAGACGATTCAGTTGTAGTATTTAGAATACTGTATAATTCACTAAAAAAAATAGAATTTTTGATGTAATTTTGAAACATGCCGGTTATAAAAAGTACTGAAAATAATAAATGCAGTCTGCAGTGCCCATGCCGATCAGAATAAGATACATATAGTTGAACCAAATCACTTGGCCAAGGTTCAGTTGATTCTCATTAAGAGAGGATTCCAGAGAACAAAAATTGTGCGCAAGAGATTTAATGAGTGTAATGTCAGAGATGAAAAACTTTTTTTTGCAATAAACCACGATCATACCTCATGTAAATAAAGTCCATCTCTGGAAGATGATTGTGTGAATCTTTCAAAATTATTTAGACTAACAAGGATATCTGAAGTGATTTGAGTAGTAGAATGGTTCAAGCTATTACATACAAATTCAACAAATAAATCGAAAAAGCGGGTTATTTGGTTCCTTAAGGCAGCGACTCCACTTAAAATATATTTATTTCACCCATTGCTGCAGACACTATTACTGAAATTTATATTTCTGTCTTATAAGGCAAAAATAAATCGTAAAATTTCATTCTTATTTAAGGAGCGTTTACGTTCCTGATTAAATCTTAAGTTGAATAATTCCTTAGGTTTTGATTTCTGTTATGTCTTAACTTTGAATCGGTCTTACCACGGGTGGGGGATCGTTCAAGGAGAGAACACGTGTTTTGGTTATTAAACTTATTCTGATTAATTGTCCAAAACTTAAGTCTATGCTTACTTTTTTTTAAATCTTATGCTTACTTTTCCATTATTTTCTATAATATTGTTACCTAGATAAATCCAACATATTGCTTACAATTTAATTTTACTTATTTCGAAATATATTTCCATGCAGTATATTGCTTATAATCAATACTCTTTTTCTTCACCTATTAAAATATGAATATATGGAAAGCCATTCAGAATATGAATAACAAAACAATCAAAATTAAATAATATTAATTGATGACCCATCGCTTTAATGCAATGCAATAACCAGTTGAGGTGTTATGCTGGGAGTCAGCATAATGCGGCTGGTGTTGCTGGATGGCGTGGGAATTTGGTGTTATGTTTAATGTTGTCGTTGTTACTGTTGATACTATCAATATTTCCCCCCTGGTCTCCTAGACGGAAGTTCTTGGTGCTGGTGCAGGAAATTGGAGAACGAGTAAGTTATGAGTTTTCTGATGTCTTCTTATGACCGCAATGATCAGAAGTATAATGAGTATCGTAGAGCTGGAGTAATGGATGATATGATGTGTGTTGTTGGAGTTATCGGGTTTGGAGATTTCTGCTCCTTTTAATTGTTGTACGGAGTGTTCTGAGTTTCTCACTTGCTCATCCGGATAATGAAATACACTTAGTGCGGTTGCAGATTGGATGAATGGTTCCTTGGTAAATTTGGGTATTATGCTACTTAAGTTGAATTGTGGGGTGAATGATGTATTAAGACTTGTTGAATATGACTCTTGAGCTGTGATCACCATAGTATCCAAACTAAGTTGGTAGCCTAGTTTTATGGTGAGTATTCCGTCATTGAATAGAGTAATAGTGGAAATAGCCTTTTCTTTGCAAACTAGATTAAAAGTTTTTATCCATTACATATAGACAGCTATTGGGGATTCCCAGCACTAGCTAAACTTGTCTGGGCTTGACGCTTATTACTTCACACTTTCCTTCTATTTCCCTTTTTTGGTTGAGTAGACTGATCTCACATTGGGATGTATTAGATTGGAGGTTGTACAGAGGATGACGATTTGAACAGTAATGTAATCCTTCTTCTACATTTGTCAAGCTTTATTGCATTGGATAATATTTTTCTCGTGCTAAATTAGTTAAGATATATTTTAATAATGATGCAATGAAGGTAAATTGGTCTTGAAATGGTGTTGGAACGGGTATTATTCTGAACACTTGGTACTTTTCTGAGTCCAATATTGGTATTTTGCACTCAAAGACAACAAAACTCGTAGTTATTCTCCCATGAACATTCATCAATTTATATATCTGGAGTAGTTGATCTGGGCGTTCACTTACTGGTAGCGTCATTGTTGCCGGTATACGAGTATGTTGCCGAATATCAATCAGCTGCTGTCTTAGTTGTTGGGGAGTTATTACCAAGTGAGGCGTTGTTCCGTGTTTAGTGTTTAATACTGCGTTCAACAATGAATCTTGAACGTTTTCGATGTTGGTGTCGTACATGTGTGTAGTCAATCCGAGAATTGTTAGCACATGAGTTTGGTGCACGTTATCTAATGTACTCTGCATTGCTGTGGTAGTTTCTCTTATTGATGTTTGATTTTGTAGAAGTCTTCGTGTGAATTCGTCATCTTGGTTCACTTTGTCCATCTGCGTCTCAATGTTGCGAGCATAATCTTCGTCTAATACTCCGAATAATTGGTTTGATATTTTTCCAATGATGCCGAAAGAAGGCATTTTGGCTCTTCCCCCACTAGCATAAAGAATTTTATTTATTTCTTCGATAGTTGCTACGTGTGCTGTTCATATTGTACGTATATTTTGTCATTTTGAAGAGCTTAGGCCCTTGCATCCTACTTCTATATCATATACCATATTGTATAGTCCCACTAATTGGCTTTTGTAGGTGGCTAAGTTGTAATATGTTACCATTCGCCAATTTGATGCAGTGTGGTTAATGGTGCCATCATCTTCGCAGTATAGTTCTGGATGTGTGGGAAGCGGTCTATTGGAGTATTGAGGGTGTACTGGAAGTGGCCATACAATTGATGCAAGTGCAATGGATACGATTAATGATGGAATAGTTGATCGTGCCTTTTTTGTGTCGATATTTTCGATTGTTTCATTTCCCCGTATTCTTGCTTGGTGTCGCGTGATAAGGTCTTCAATTGGAGGTCTGACAGGGATAGTTGTTGGTAGTATTTTTAACTTGTTGATTGGTTTTCTCGGTTTTGGTATTTGTGCCTGAAGGTGGTGACACGTAAGTTGGTTTTGTGTCTTTGATTTACTTCTGGATTCTTCTTAATTGTATCTTCAATCCTTGGATTCTCTTCTATTGCGTATTTATTTGGTTCAGGTCGTGCCGGTTCATCTGTAGCCAATTTTGATATTTTTGATATGGGACGAGTTAAATAGCCAGACGGTGTTTTAATAGTAATTACTCGGACATATCCATATTTCCTTGGGTATGTTGTTTGGACTCTTCCCATACATCAATTTGCAGGAGCTACGTCTTCTCGAATGAGTACCAGTTCTCCTTCTACAATATTTACCGAAGTATTTGTCCATTTGGGTCTTTTTTGTAATCTTGTCAGACATTCCGAAGACCATTTCGCCAGAATTGTTGGTTCAGCTTGTTAATGTATTCACATCGTATCAGCGATATTAAGCATGTTATCTGTTTCTCTGCTAAACATATTTGAACCGATTAGGCAATGTGCTGGGGTTAGCGATTCTAAATCTTCTTGTGTACCACTCATTGGACATAATGGTCTGGAATTGAGGCAGGCCTCTATTTTTGAGAGTAAAGTTGAAAACTCTTCATACGTAAGATGAGTGTCACCAATAGTTTTTTTAGGTGGAGTTTCACTGATTTTACTCAGGCTTCCCAGAGTCCGCCGAACTTTGGGCATACTGGTGGTATGAAGTGCCATGTTACTCATTGGTTTGTCATTATCTCATTCAACTCTTCATTTTGATTTTGAGTTTTGATTTTTGTGCTGGCTCCTGCAAAGCTTGTGGCATTGTCACTGTACAGATGACTTACCAGCCCTCGTCTAGAGCTCATTCTGTCGAATGGTGCTAAGAATGTTTCTGTGGATAGGTCAGAGAATACTTCACGATGAAACGCTTTTTTTGCCAAGCATACGAAAACTGATATATGTCCTTTTTATGCTTTGCAGCTGGAGACAGTTGTGAGTTTTGCAGTCTTCCTCCTACTCGTACTAAACCTTCCTGAATGAATGGACTTAGGTTTGCTATGTTTCTTCTAATCGGAAGTGAGCCTTGTTCTTGTAGGACCTTGTATTCTTGGTGGATTACCTTTTGTGTTAATTTTATCATGCTGATGTGTGCGTTCCTTAGATCAATCGTGCTTGGCTTCGTAAGATGTATTAGTTTAGCTTTTGAAGTTAATATGTTTCGCCTTTGTAAATAACTTGTTTCTTCTTGTATTTCTCTGGTGGGCCTTCTAGAATTATTTCGGGCTTTTACCTTTTCCTTTATTATGTGAATGTGTCTGTAACAGAATGCTATTACCGTTATTAGTCGGGTATGGGATCGATCAAAGAGAGAGAACACGTCTTTTTTGGTTATTAAACTTATTCTGACTAATTGTCCAAAACTTAAGTCTATGCTTACTTTTTTTTTAATTTTATGCTTACTTTTCCATTATTTTCTATAATATTGTTACCTAGATAAATCCAACATATTTAATTTTACTTATTTCGAAATATATTTACATGCAGTGTATTACTTATAATCAATACTCTTTTTCTTGACCTATTAAAATATAAATATACCGAGAGCCATTCAGAACATGAATAACAAAACAAACAAAATTAAATAATATTAATTGTTGACCCGGCGCTTTAATGCAATGCAATAACCAGTTGAGGTGTTATGCTGGGAGTTAACATACTGCGGCTGTTGTTGCTGGATGGCGTGGGAATTTGGTGATATGTTTAATGTTGTCGTTGTTACTGTTGATACTATTAATATTTCCCCCGGTCTCCTAGACGGAAGTTCTTGGTGCTGGTGTAGGAAATTGGAGTAAGTTATGAGTTTTCTGATGTCTTCTTATGACCGCAATGATCAGAAGTATAATGAGTATCGTAGAGATGGAGTAATGGATGATATGATGTTTGTTGTTGGAGTAATCGGGTTTGGAGATGTCTTCTTCTTTTAACTGTTGTACGGAGTGTTCTGAGTCTCTCACTTAATCATCTGGATAATGAAATACACTCAGTGCGGTTGCAGATTGGGTGAATGGTTCCTTGGTAAATTTGGGTATTATGCTACTTAAGTTGAGTTGTGGGGTGAATGATATATTAAGACTTGTTGAATATGAATCTTGAGCTGTGATCACCATAGTATCCAAACTAAGTTGGTAGCCTGGTTCTATGGTGAGTATTCCGTCATTGATTAGAGTAATAGTGGAAATAGCCTTTTCTTTGCAATCTAGATTAAAAGTTGTTTCTTTATCCATTACATATAGACAGCTATTGAGGTTTCGCAGCACTTGCCAAGCTTGTCTGGGCTTGATGCGTATTACTTCACACTTTCCTTCTAATTCCTTGTTGTGATTGAGTAGATTGATCTCACATTGGGATATATTAGATAGAAGGTTGTACAGAGGATGTCGTTTTGAACAGTAATGTAATCCTTCTTCTACCGAAATACATTTCTCAAACTTTCTTGCATTGGATAATATTTTTTTCGGGCGAAATTAGTTAAGATATATTTTGATAATGGTGCAATAAGGTAAATTGGTCTTGAAATCGTGTTGGAACGGGTATTATCCTTAACACTTGGTACTTTTCTGAGTCCAATATTGGTATTTTGCACTCAAAGATAACATAACTCGTAGTTATTCTCCCATGAACATTCATCAATTTATATATCTGGAGTAGTTGATCGGGGCGTTCACTTACTGGTAGCGGCATTGTTGCCGGTATGTGTTGCCGAATATCAATCAGCTGCTGTCTTAGTTATTGGGGAGTTATTACCAAGTGAGGCGTTGTTCCGTGTTTAGTGTTTAATACTGCGTCCAACAATGAATCTTGAATGTTTTCGATGTTGGTGTCGTACATGTGTGTAGTCAATCCGAGAATTGTTAGCACTTGAGTTTGCTGCACGTTATCTAATGTACTCTGCATTGCTGTGGTTATGTGACTAACTCTTTCCTGTAGTACTTTAAATTGGCTGGTGGTTTGCTGACCTGTGATTTTGAGGATGTTTAGTGTAGTTTCTATTATTGATGTTTGATTTTGTCGAAGCATTCGTGTGAATTTGTCATCTTGGTTCACTTCGTCCATCTGCATCTCAATGTTGCGAGCATAATCTTGGCCTAATACTCCGAATAATTGGTTTGATATTTTTCCAATGATGTCGAAAGGAGGCCTTTTGGCTCTTCCCCCTCTTGCATAAAGAATTTTATTTCTTTCTTCGGTAGTTGCTACGTGTGCTGTTCATATTGTAAGTATATTTTGGCATTTTGAAGAGCTTAGGCCCTTGCATCCTACCTCTATATCATATACCATATTGTGTAGTCCTACTAGTTGGCTTTTGTAGGTGGCTAAGATGTAATATGTTACCATTCGCCAATTTGATGCAATGACGTTAATACTGCCATCATCTTCGAAGTATAGTCCTGGATGTGCGGTAAACGGTCTATTGGTGTATTGGGCGTGAACTGGAAGTGGCCATACAATTGATGCAAGTGCAATGGATACGATTAATGATGGAATAATTGATCGTGCCTTTTTTGAGGTCTGGCAGGAATAGTTGTTGGTCGTATTTTTAATTTGTTGATTGGTTTTCTCGGTTTTGGTATTGGTGCCTGAAGGTGGTGACACGTAGGTTGGTTGTGTGTTTTTTGATTTACTTCTGGATTCTTTTTAATTGTATCTTCAATCCTTGGATTCTCTTCTATTGCGTTTTGTTTGGTTTTGGTTCATGTCGTGCCGGTTTATCTGTAGCCAATTTTGATATTTTTGATATAGGACAAGTTAAATAGCCAGACGGTGTCTTAATAGTATCTACTCGGACAGATCCATATTTTTTTGGGTATGTTGCTTGGACTCTTCCCATACATCAATTTGCAGGAGCTACGTCTTTTCGTATGAGTACCAGGTCTCCTTCTACAATATTTACCGACGAATTTGTCCATTTGGGTGTTTTCTGTAATCTTGTGAGGCATTCCGCAGACCATTTCTTCCAGAATTGTTGGTTCAGCTTGTTAATGTATTCCCATCGTATCAGCCTGTTTTCTTTGATATTAAGCATTTATCTGTTTCTCTGCTAAACATATTTGAACCGATTAGGAAATATGCTGGTTTTAGCGATTCTAAATCTTCTTGTGTACCACTTATTGGCCATAATGGTCTGGAGTTGAGACAGGCCTCTATTTTTTAGAGTAAGGTTGAAAACTCTTCATATGTTAGATGAGTGTCACCAATAGTTTTTTTTTAGGTGGAGTTTCACTGATTTTACTCAGGCTTCCCAGAGTCCGCCGAACTTTGGGCATACTGGTGGTATGAAGTGCCATGTTACTCCTTGGTTTGTCATTATCTCATTCAACTCTTCATTTTGATTTTGAGTTTTGATTTTTGTGCTGGTTCCTGCAAATTTTGTGGCATTGTCACTGTACAGATGACATCCCAGCCCTCGTCTAGAGCTCATTCTGTCGAATGGCGCTAAGAATGTTTCTGTGGATAGGTCAGAGAATGCTTCAAGATGAAACCTTTTTTTGCCAAGCATACGAAAACTGCTATATGTACTTTTGTTAATTTTGAGTTCCGAATTTTGCTTTTCTTAATCATAAAAGGGCCTGCATAGTCCACACCGGTGTGTGTAAAAGGTCTCGAGTAACCCTACTCGTGGTGAAGGTAAATTTCACATTAATTGTGCCTGGCATCGTATGTTGAATCGTTGGTATTTAACACATTTCCTAATGAAGTTGTTCACCTCACCTCTTCCTATTATTATCCAAAATTTAGTTAGAATGCATGCCATGGTTAGATCATTTCCACCATGGAGAGTTGATTTGTGCGCCCAGTCTATGATTAACTTTGCTAAATGTGATTTGTGTGGGATTATTGCAGGATGCTTTGCGTCTGGAGACAGTTGTGAGTCTTGCAGTCTTCCTCCTACTCGTACTATACCTTCCTGAATGAATGGACATAGGTTTGCTATATTGCTTCTAATAGGAAGTGATACTTGTTCGTGTTGGACCATGCATTCTTGCTGGATTGCCTTTTGTGTTAATTTTATAATGCTGATGTGTGCTTTCTTTAGTTCAATCGTGCTTGGCTTCGTAAGATGTATTAATTTAGCTTTTGAACTTAATATGTTTCGCCTTTGTTAAGTCTTTGTTTCTTCTTGTATTTCTCTGGTGGGCCTTTTATAATTATTTCGAGCTTTTATCTTTTCCTATATTATGTGCATGTAGCTGTGACAGAATGTTATTACCGTTGGTAGTTGGGTAAGTGATGAAAATCTTGCAATGATGTCATGCGTTAGATAGACTTCTTCCTTGGTAGTATGATGTGACGTGATCTTAAGTTGCAACTCTGTTCCCAAGTTTGAACTTGGTTGAATTTTGAACAGTTGCTTTGATTGCAGCCACAATGGTCCCCTCTACCAAATTGATGCTTCTTTTATCTGGGGTTGTGCCTCTTGATGTTAGATCTACAGGGTTATGTTCAGATTTAACGTGTTTCCATGAGTATATTGTATTTAAATTTTGGATTTATTGTACTCTGTGCGACACAAAGGCTTTCCATTTATTTGGAGTTACATCTATCCCAGCTAGGGCAACTGTTAAGTCACACCATACATATGTCTCTATCTTCTCGATATCCAGGTCCTTTTTTACCTTCCATAGCAAGTTTGCAAGTAAAACCGCTCCACATAGTTCTAGGTTTTGGTATAGTTAGTGTCTTCTTGCCTTTTTTCTTTTGGTTTGGTTCCACCTTTGATTTGGCAGTTAGTAGGGTTGTTGTAATGTTGTCATCTTTATCTATTATTCGCATGTGTACGGTGACTTCATATGCTCTTTCCGATGCAGCACAAAATCCATGAATTTCAATCTTGTTACCATTACGTGAGTATTTCGTCCATCTTTCTATTTGAATATTTGTAATGCTCTTGAGATCGCTTCTATAATCTTCCCATTTTGTTTTCAGTATGGTGGGTAGTGGATCATCCCAGTCCAGTTTTTCTTCCATCCAAATGCCCAGCATCAATCATTTTGCTCGTAGGACGATTGGTGCGAGCCAACCTAATGAATCGAATATTCGGGCGATTTCTGATAACACATTTCTCTTTGTCCAGGTGTATTTTGCTTCATAGGGTCTGACCTCGAACGAAAAGTAGTCTTTTAATGGATGCGACTGAATCCCAACTGTTTTGACGTATTCTTCCTTATCTACCTCGACACTCTTCATGGAATTGACCTCTTTTCCCAATAGCTTATTGATGTTACTCTTCCATTTGTGCAACTGGAATCCACCAGTTGTAAGGATATTGGTGAGTTGCTTTTTGTATTCTCTTACTTCTTCAATCGAATCTCCGCCTGACATGACGTCATCTACATAGAAGTCTGTTTTAAGAATTTGTGCTGCTTTTGGATAATTCTTCCATTCGTCTTCTGCCAGTTGTCTTAGTGTTCTTATTGCCAGATATGGTGCTGGTGCAGTTCCATAGGTAACCGTGTTGAGTTCGTACTCTATGGTGTCCTCTTGTGGCGAGTTCCTCCATAAGATGAGTTGGTGTTTACGATCTTTCACGTCGATTAAGATTTGGCGGTACATCTTTTGTATGTCAGCTGAGAACACAATCCTATTTTTTCGGCATCGTATGAGGATCGATGTTAAGTCTTCTTGTATTTTCGATCCTGTATGCTTTAGGGGGTTTATACTGCCTTCGGTCGATAATTTCGCTGATGCATCAAATACTACCCTTAATTTTGTAGTTGAGCTGTTTGGATTACTAACAGCGTGGTGTGGTACGTAGAATGCGCCTTGATCATTGGTTATTTTGCGTTTGCTCATGTGTCCTTAGTCGATGTATTCCTTCATAAATGTTCGGTAATCTTCCGATAGTTTCTGATTCTTCGTAAATATTCTTTCCACGTGCAATAATGTTGATATTGCTCTCTGCTTTGAGGTATTGTTGGCCAATTTGTGTTCTGGTTGAACTTCGAAGGGTATCGTTACAATGTATCTTCCTTCGTTGTTACGTGCTACTGTTTGGCTGTACTATTCTTCCCATGATGATTTATTAGTTTGATCTTCTTGTGTTACCATTTCAAGGTCTTCACATTTCCAGAACTTGCGTACTTGGTTGTCCAAATCCGTCAGTGTTATGTGACATGATAATGATAGCTGTTGGGAGTTGTTGCCAGTATATCCAGATACAATCCATCCAAGGATGGTCTGTTGGGGTATTGGTGAGCCTGGTTGTCCTTTGACGACTCCTTCCTGGAGTATTTCTGCTATTATTTCTGCACCAACTATCATGTCGATTTTGCCTGGATTATTGTATGTAGGATCCACTAGTATTAGTTTTTGTTGGTGCTCCCATTTCGTTTTTATTCGTGAGGATGGGAGTGTTTTAATGAGATTTCTTAAGACATATGCAGTGGTACAGATTTTTGGATCGTTGCTTAGAGTGATGTTTACATTGTGTTTTACTGTTGATACCTCGTGTGAGCCAAGTCCTAATAGTGTTGCATCTACCTTTGTTTTTTGAAGTTGCAATTTGTTTGCTATGTCTTCGGTGATAAATGATGCTTGCGAAGCTTAATCTATTAGTGCTCTGACACATTGAATGTTGTTATTGGGTCCATTTATTTTAATTAGGGATGTTGCAAGAAGAACATTATTGTCGGTTGTGCAGTTGTGAGACTGCATTCTTCCTTGTTGTGTTGTTTTTTCTACAGTCATCGGACGTCTTGGATTTTCCGAATTTTGTTCGAGGAGCATAACAGTGTGGTGCTTCATATGACATTTTTGACAACGTCTAAGTGATAAGCAGTTGGAGGTGAAATGTCCTGGTTTCAAGCAGTTGATGCACAACTTCTTTTCTCTGGCAAAATCTTTTCTTTGGTGCATATTTTTTTGTAGGAACGTTGTGCAATTGTACAGTGGATGATCTCTTTTGCATGCCTCGCATTTGGTGGGGTGTACAGTTGTATGGTACGTCTTTAGTTGGTAGAGTTTGTGTTTGATTTCCTTTCGAAAAGGGTTGTCATTCATTGTTTCCATTGATTGGAACCTCTTCTCAATGAACTGTAACATTGGTTCCAATTCTTGGACATCTCTGGGTTTTGTTAGATTGCTCGTAAAGTCTTTGAGATTCTTTGTCTAATTTGTGTAGGATTATGTACGCAACTAACGTCCCCCAGTTTGTTGTATCTACACCCAAGTTTATGATCGCAGCCATACATTCTTGAGTTGTGTCTAGTAACTTCTTCAAAGAGGTTGCCGATTTTATTGTGGCACATGGTTGGTTGATCAGTTTTTGCATATATATAGGTTTTATATATGAGCCGCTTGTTGTTGTACCTTTGTTCAATTAGTTGCCATGCAGTAATGTATTTGTCTCCTGTGACCTGCAGATGTTTGATAATTCTTCCAGATCCTTCCATCAAATGTGTTTTTAGGTATTGCATTTTCTGTATTGTGCTTAGGAATTTGCTGTTATGAACCAAAGTTTTAAAGAGGTCATAAGACGGTGGCCAATAGTCATAGAGTCCATCGAATGTTGGAATTTTGATTCGCTCAAGTCTTATGCCGTTGTTGACGTTATTTCCTTGCTGTTCTTTTCGGCTTGTCTTTTCTTTTGTTTCAACAGCAATCTTCTGGTACATGTTTTCTATTTCGGCGTATTCATCCTGTTTAAGGTAATCCGATTCGTCTGCGGAGAGGACATTTGCTATGATGTCATCGTGGGTTTGCGTGATGTCTCTCCAATACTGATCTAGTGTTTTTAAGTATTGTTCTTAAGCGAGATTTGAGAGTGGTTGTGTTAACTCTTCCTTCAGCTTACTGTATAAGCGCACAAACATGGTTATTTTGTTTGTTTGTCGTTTGTATCGTTGTTGTTGTGAATTGATACTTTGATCAGTTAGGACTTCTTCTTATTTTTGTCCATCAACTTTTTTGTTGCTGGCATCGCTGATTGACTGGTAAGCATCTTCAATAAGTTTGAACGTTTCTTCGTATGCGTTGTTTATTTCTTCAAAGTGGCATTCTTCCGTGTACTGATGATTCTGCTCTTAGTAGGTTTCCTTAATAACCGTGTCGTTCATAACAAGCTATCCCATTGTTCTTTCAAAGCTTGGCGTTGCTTCGTTAGATACTCCATGGTAATTCGTATTTTTGGTGATTTCTTAAAATTCTTTAAGAGATTTTTAATCACCTCTCCAGTTTCCTTCTGTTTTTGGAATAATTTTTCCATATTTGTGTTCACTTATATGTCGTTTTGCTTGAGATTTGCTTGCTGATGAGTATATGTTGTTTGCTTGAGATTTGCTTGCTGAGTATATGTTGTTTGCTTGAGATTTGCTTCCTTAAGATTTGCTTCCTTGAGAATATGTTGTTTTGCTTGAGATTTTCTTGCTGAGTATGTGTTGTTAACTTGAGATTTGCTTCCTTGAGAATCTGTTGTTTTGCTTGAGATTTGCTTGCTGAGTATATGTTGTTTACTTGAGATTTGCTTCCTTGAGAATCTGTTGTTTTGCTTGAGATTTGCTTGCTGAGTATATGTTGTTTACTTGAGATTTGCTTCCTTGAGAATCTGTTGTTTTGCTTGAGATTTGCTTGCTGAATATATGTTGTTTATTTAAAATTTGCTTCCTTGAGATTTTTTGTTTTGCTTGAGATTTGCTTGCTGAGGATTTATTAGCATAACCCCTCAGTATACTTTTTTATTTGAGCATCCAAAATGTTAACTTTGAATCGATCTTACCACGGGTGGGCTGTCGATAAAAGAGAGAGAACACGTCTTTTTTGGTTATTAAACTTATTCTGATTTATTGTCCAAAACTCAAGTTTATTTATACTAAATTTTATGCTTACTTTTCCATTATTTTCTATAATATTGTTGCCTAGATAAATCCAACATATTGCTTACAATTTAATTTTACTTATTTCGAAATCTATTTCCATGCAGTATATTGCTTATAATCAATACTCTTTTTCTTGACCTATTAAAATACTAATATACTGAAAGCCATTCAGAACATGAATAAAAAAAACAAAATTAAATAATATTAATTGATGAGCCGGCGCTATAATGCAATGCAATAACCAGTTGAGGTGTTATGCTGTGACTCAGCATACTGCGGCTGTTGTTGCTGGATTGCGTGGATTTTGGTGTTATGTTTAATGTTGTCGTTGTTACTGTTGATACTATAAAGTACAGTGATTTTCACTTGATTAGACGCACACATTTTTCTTCCATAAAATAAATTTTTTTGTTAGTGAGTGTAATAATTAGCACACAATTGCATTTATTAGAAAGGTTATTAAGTTTTCAACAGAAAAGCATAAACAAATGATAGGTGAGTGGAAGTTAACGGAAATTTTTACTCTTTCTAGAGATTGAATGAGTGTAATGCCAGAGATGAATAACATTTTTGCAATAAGCCACGATCATACCGCATGTAAATAAAGTCCATCTTGGAAGATGATTGTGTGAATCTTTCAAAATTAATGAGACTAGCAAGGATATCTGAAGTGATTAGCGTAGTAGAATGGCTCAAACTATTTCATACAAATTCAACAAATAAATCGAAGAAAAGCGGGTTATTTGGTTCACTAAGGCAGTGACTCCACTTGAAATATTTATTTCAGCCATTGTTGCAGACAATATTACTGAAATTTATATTTCATTCCTATTCAAGGATCGTTTACGTTTCTGATTAAATAATAAGTTAAATAATTCCTTAGGTTTTGTTTTCTGTTATGAGCTATCAGTAGATCATCAATTAATTGTTCTGTATACCAATTTATTTCTGCTATTTCTGTGATTTTTTGAGTTCCACTGTATTCTCTAAAATCATGGAATGATACGCTGATGTTATTTGTTCAAATGATTTAAACGAAGATGATGTTATGTATCTTAAGAGTATTTATAGACTTTCGATAAATATCGAATTCGAAGATTCCTCTAATTATAGTTAAATATAAATTGTTTAATTTTCCGTTTATTTCTTCTTCATAAGTAAACCTGAATGATGGATATTTTGATTTATTTAACATGTTTATTAAACTTCGAAGTTCATGCTTTTTGACTATGGCCCAAACATCATCTAGATTTCTGAACCAAATTCTTGGAAAATTTGTTTTATTTTTCATTTAAGTCTCTTAATTTGACATGAATACGTTTCTAAAAATGGACTTAAATGTGAACCCATACTGCAACCAAATTTTTGTCTATAGAATTTTTGATTGAAATGAAACCAATTTTCATCCATACATCATTTAGTATGACGGACAAGTTCATTAATTTGTTATCGTTTTAGAGGGTTTTTCACTTACCATTTCTAAGAAAATTTAAAGTATGATTAATTGGCATTTGGATATAATTTTTTATATAATAAAATTTAATGATATTTCTAATAGCTCTTGTTTCGAATTTATTTGGTATGTTATTACTTTTCTAATAACTAACATTCAAGTTTTGTAATTACTGATCCTGTGGTTGATGTGTTTGGTCTTATTTCTTTCCCAGGTTTATGCAACTTAAGTAAAGAATTCATTCTTGATAAAATTGGAAACGAAACATTTAATTTTCTTGATAAATGTTAATAAATTCCTTACCGCTTGTTCGGGAAATTTATATTTGATGGAGGAAAAACAAAAACGTGTAATTTTGACAAGATCTTTATTTCAACTCAACTAATTTTCTACTTGACATAGGCTTATATACACAATATTTTATATTTTTATCTAATTTACATACAATAAGAATAAGATAAGAAAAGCAAAAACACACAAAATCCTGAACCCAATTTACAGGCATTTGTGTACTCACATTTCTTATCTTACTTATGTTAGGGGTCCTTCTATGTCATCACAAGACTATCTGATATTTGTATTGAATTCTGTGATAACGCGCAGCTGCACACGCTTGTTTTTATATGTTCATTTATAAACATCCTACGAGCGGCCAAAAAGATTTGTTTAAGTTAAATTTTTTGACTGATATTTATAACGAACCTAAAAGATAAATAAACATATAAAGTAGGGTGACTCATATTTTAATAACCTCTCATCCTCCCAATCTGATCTTTGTGCGATGGTAACTTGGAAGTTCTTTTCGAAGATTAGCTGGTGTGTATTGTATTCGGAGCGTCATAATTTAGGTCTGAATTTGTTCAGAATATTAGAATGGCATATCGAATTGCTAGTCCATTGAGAGATGGCTTTGAGACGAAAAGCTGTATTCGCGGCCACTTGTTTACTAAAAATATCAAGGGGTGTAAGGTTAAATAGTATGTTAAGAGCAGCCGAGGTTGTAGAGCAGAGTGTTCGGCTGATACATATGCTGGCTGTACTTTTGACTTTATTTAATATGTCACAATAAGTGATTTTGTCAAATGTAGTCCACCATACTGCTACCCCATAAGTAAGTCTAGGTCTGATAACCGCTGTATACAACCAGTGGGTAATCCGTGGCGAAAAGGCCCATTTATTCCCAATGGCTTTTTTGCAAGAAAATAGTGCAACTGTTGCTTTTCTTAACCTTTCTTGCATATTTGATCTCCAGCTAAGCGTTTTGTCTAGTATGAGACCTAGATATTTGGCTTCATTTGATAAAGTAAGTGGCGTACCATTTATTGATGGCGGTATAATTTGGGAAATTTTATATTTCCTAGTGAAGAGGACAAGTTCTGTCTTGGCTGGGTTAATATCCAGACAACAGTTGTTTGCCCAAATTTTTAGTCGATTAAGAGCATTTTGCATTAAGTCTGTTAGATTTGGAGCGTGCTTACCTAATACAACAATGGCAACATCATCAGCATAAGTTATTACCTTATATCCCTCTCCCAGGGTAAAGTTGATTACTCTATCAGTGAGTCGGATGCCTTAAGATTTCGCAGCGCTTTGATTATTGCCGCCTTACTAATTGTTGAGAGCACCTTCAATATCAAGAAATGCTACCAGAGTGTACTCTTTATGGTGCAATGAATATTCTATGTTTTGTGCAAGCGTGTGCAAGGCGGTTTTAACCGATTTTCCCTTACAGTATGCGTGTTGAGCAGTAGACACGAGATTGGGGTTTATTGTACTGCATAAATGGTTTTCTATCAGTCTTTCTACAGTTTTTAAAAGAAACGAAGATAAACTGATTGGTCTCAGGTCCTACGGATTTACGTGGGTGCTTTTGCCTACATTGGAGATAAAGATGACCTTAACTTCTCTCCACAGTAAGGGGTATACGTGAGGTAAAGACACCTATTTAAAATAACCTCCAGGATGGGTACAACTATATCTGAAGTTATCTGGAGTTCGGCAGGTATTATGCTACTGAGTGCCCAAAGTAGCTTTTCCCTTGTAATTAGACAAAGACTATCAATGTTTTTGTAGCCTGTCCGTGATTGTTCAGTGCTACATGTGTTTTGGGAGCTACCAGGGAATTCAGTGTCCAGTAACAAGGATAGAGACTCTTCGCATGAGTTCGTTAGCTGTTTTCAAAAAGCTAGGTACCGGGGGATTTTTCGAGAGGATTTTTCTTTGTCTTGAAGCTTCAGAAGTATCCTCTATGTTTTCACAGAAGTTTCTAGATGAAGTTCTCTTACTCTTCCCCAACCGTCTTTTGTCGATTTTAAGGGACTCTTTATACCCGTTCCAATATGAGTGTTCCCTAGAATTTATAGCTCTGTTGGAAAATGTTGCACAATTTTTCCTGAGCGGTACTAGCCCTGAATTCCACCAACGGGGTTTTTGTTTCCCTCTTAACTGAATAAGAATGGGAGTTTTGGTAACCCTAGCTAGTCAGAAAAAGTGTTTAAAAATTAGTCTAAATTGAAAAGTATAATATTAATTGGAAAAATAAATTGAAAAGTACATTAGGTGCATCAATCGAAGCGTTAACAATTCTTTAATAAGCTTGTATCAAAAAATTGGTAAGTTATTCCTTTTAGTAAGCTTATTTTGTGGCTGGCAAAATAAAAGTAGGTAATTATAACCTCTTAAACACCAACAAAACTGTAATACATCAACAAAATCGAACCCAAGTAAATATCCTGCTACCAATAATAGCGACATGGATCCAGAAACGGCAATTGTGTAGGAGACTTTAATGATAATTTGAAGGGCATAAAACAAACGCTGCAAGAAGTATTCAAACTGTCCGATTTGGAAAAACTGCACGACGAAATAAGATCTCTTCAAAAAGTAACTAAAATCTGGCAGAAAAAGTGACGGTACTAGAAGACAGATGTTTTGTTGGTAGACAAAATGGATGCCAGAAAAATGTGCGATACATAGGGAAATCTTATATTTCATATACTCAATGAAAACTCTGTTGGGCCAAAAGCACAAATACAAACAATCTGTCGCACCCACGGCAAATCTACATCCACTAAGTAATCCTGAAAGCAGCAATTTTTTGGTGCGTCTGGGTGAAAGAGCGCTAGCGACCAACATTTTACGTGCATCAAAATCGTTCAGCGAAGCTGGGATTGTAGTTCATCGAGACTATCCACTAGCTATCCGTCAGGAAAGAACACATTTGCTTGAAGTACGAAAGGAAATAAAGGCGAGGAATCTTAGCATTGATGTTTTTCTCAGAGACGATCGTCTCTTGGTGAAAGGTAAAGTTTTTACTTGGAGTTTTAATCGAGGATTAAAGGTCCAAGTACTGTGCTACATGAAATAGTAAGCAACAGAATTTTCAGTGGAACAGCTGGGCGACGAGGTCTACCTCTTATGCTGCAACCGGCAAGAATTAAATTATGAGCATCACTTCGATAATAATGTATTAAGTTGAAGGCCAGGCGTTCGCAATAGTTGCAGAGGTCGTGCTAGTAGAGGTAGTCTTTACGGCTATAGAAAAAATATCCAGGACATCAAACGAGAATTTCAGAAATCATCTGGGTACTGTTCTCACAAGAAGAAGTCAAATGCTGGCTGGTAAGGACCGAAAAGCACCTGGAACTGATGGCATACCTGTTGAATTCTACAGGAATGCTCACTAATGCATACAAAATAATATCTGATACGGGAGATATACCAACTATCTTCAACCAGAGTGTAATTTTCTCTATTCAACTTCTTCTTCGGTTCCAACGCTCGTCTTTAATGACACCCCTTTCGTCAGTTTTTGCGAAAAAGCCAATTTGCTTGCAGTGCCGTTTGTTGTTAATTCAACGCTGTCAGAAAGTGATATGACTCCTCCAGTACTTGAGAGCGTAAACGATTTTATGGGATGAATCTTCTTTCGCACCCGTGCAGTTGCTAGAGTCCCCAAAGAACTTGACATAAACAAATCCGCTGGCCCGGATAGTATCACCCTTCTGAAGAGGTGTTCTTCAACGCTGGCAAAACCACTGCGTAAGCTTTTCTATCTCTCCTACTCTACAGGTCTCTTTCCGAGTGGATGGAAAAAAGCATTTGTCCAGCCTATCCCTAGCAATCGCATCTACTTCACCCTCTAATTACCTATGAAATTTACCCAAGGGAGAACGCAACCTTTGTAATTCAATATAAGTTTTATTTGAATTCTTATTATTTATAATTGAAAGTTAAAGCCGATCTAATCGGGTCAAAGAGTTTGCGATAACTAACTTTTACTTTATACAATTCAAAGAAGTATAGTTATTAATTTAATTATATAAATTGACTTACATATAAGAAGTGTGATAGAGATAGCATTATTATAAGATATATAATGAGCTATAAGAATATAATGCATTATGTAATGAAAATGATAGCGTTACATGAGGTTAATTTTCAACATCCTCCGGGCGGGCCTGCTGCTGAATTTCCAAGGGATATAACAATTGTATAGCACGTCGCATTCTCTTGCCGTCAGAAAAACGGATTTCACAAGCTCTCACCTTTCCATCTCTTCCAGGGTAACAGCATTCAACTATAGCTAGTCTCCAATGTTTTCGAGGGGTGGCATTGTCATAAGCCAAAACAACGTCGCCTGTTTGAATTTTTTTTGAAAAACTTTGTTTCGTATGATGCGCCGAACGCAGAAGGTGAAGATACTCAGTTTTCCATCTTTTCCATAAAAGAGCGGTGTACTGAGCACTAGACTTCCACCTCGCTTGTAAATCTGCTGCATTGATTTGATTAGTTGTCGCTTTGTTCTCAGTATCGGTTATCATAGAACAACTGATAAGAAAACTTGCTGGTGTTAGCGGGTTCAAATCCATCGGATCATCACTTATGTATGTAAGTGGTCTCATGTTGATTATTCGTTCAGCCTCGGTGAGCAATGTTTGAAGCTGTTCGTTGTTTATCTTCGCCTTCCAAATGGTTACTTTTAGGACATTCTTCATACTTTTCACCAAACGCTCCCAGAAACCACCCCACTTTGGTGCTCGTTCCACGCTAAATTTCCACATGATGCCTTGGTTAGTCAAAAATCCATGGAAGACTTCGCTGTTCAAAATATCTCCAACCAACCTTAACTCTGTTGCTGACCTTTTAAAGGTCTTAGCGTTGTCCGAATATATAACCACCGGTACCCCTCTACGGGCTATAAATCGCCTTATGGCTAATAGGCAACTTTCGGTAGTGAGATTTAGTACCAACTCGAAGTGTACGGCACGAACTACTGCACACGTAAACAGCATTATGTAGACTTTACTTCTGTTGACATCGTCCTGGTCAGATTTGGTGTAGAGGGGACCTGCAAAATCTACCCCAACGTTCTCAAAGGGCCTCGATGCAAGTAAGGGTTCCCTTGGTAGGGGAGCGAAGGGTTGTATTCCAGCCTTGCCTCTAAGTTTTATACAAATAGTACATCCAGCTATGAATTTTTTGATAAGTTGGCGGCCGCTCGGCAACCAAAATCTCTGACGCAACAAAACAAGGACCGTAGTGACACCTCCATGTAGCGCCTTTTCGTGAAGATAACTGATCAGCATCTTATTAAAGTGGTAAGTCTTAGGTAATATTACTGGGTTTATGACATCCTGAGACTCATTTAACTGTTGTAACCTACTGCCAACACGTAATAGACCTTGTTCGTCTAAAAATGGGTTGAGATTCAACAGGCTTGATGACCTTGGGATGGGTTTACCAGCCTGCAAAGACAAAATCTCGATAATAAAAAATGTGTTTTGAAAGTATTTCAACCAATAATGCTCAGCTATCTGCAAATCCAGTGCCCTGAGTAATATCGTAGGTGATTTTTCTCGTTTTAGCATCCTGTCAATCGCTTTTAAGACATACGCTGTTATTCCAAGTAGACGTCTCCAGCTGCTGATATTTTTGAAATTTAGAAGTGGCTCGTTTTGTTCCTGCGACACAAATGAATTTGTCTCCTGCGACACCATTGACACCGAAATCGATTGCACCGTTGAAATGGATTCACTGGGCCATTCATCCATGTCCATCTTCAACCAGTCGGGGCCTTCGTTCCACAATTTTGACGTACCCAGTTTTTCAAAGGATATGCCTCTTGTAATGAGATCTGCAGGGTTTTCCCTTCCAGTGTAGTGTCTCCAATCCTTGGCATTAGTAAGATCCTGTATTTCCTTCACACGATTAAAAACGTATGGCTTCCATCGCCTGTTATCGCCTTGAATCCAGTTTAAGGTTATAAGTGAGTCAGTCCACAAATAATACCGTTCAAATGGTAGATTTGCCTTTCTAAAATATGCACACAATCTTGCGGCAATCAACGCTGCAGTCAGCTCCAATTTTGGCAAGCTCAAATCGTCTGCTTTACCTCCTTTTAAGGGCGCAACACGCCCTTTTGCGCAAATAAAATTTACTTTTATTCCAGTGTTGCGATCTCCTAGTCGCACCAACGCTACAGCTCCATATGCTTTTAAACTCGCATCTGCGAAAATATGAACGTCTGCTTTACTGGATTGTGTTGTACCAAGCCATCTGTTTAAAGGCAACTCTCCTATTTGATTAAGATGTTTCGTACTGGCTTTCCACTCCTTTGCAGCTTCAGATTCTAAGGGTTCATCCCAATCCAATTTAGCACACCACAAAGTTTGGAAAAGAATTTTGAGCCTCATAACCATAGGAATAAGATATCCCAATGGATCATAAATACCAGCAATTACCTTCAAAACATTCCGTTTAGTCGCTACATTCAAGTTCGTTTGTTGGCTAGCATTCAGGTTTATCGTTAGCTCATCGCTAAACACGTTCCATCTCAATCCTAGGACCATATGAGCACCATCGCTGTCTGTTTTTCCAAGCTGACTTCGCAAGTTCTCGTCATTGGTAGCCCATTTCCTAAGATTCATATAGGCACTGCTCATCACTTTATTTGCCTGTTGATAAAATATATGGGCTTGTTTTATAGTATCCAGGCTAGTAGCTAGGTCATCGACATAAAAACTCTTCTTTAATATCTCGCAGGTTTCTGGAAATTCGACTGTCTTTAAGTTGATGTGCATGTCGATAGTTGCCGATAGAAGAAAAGGACTTGAAGTAACGCCGAAAGTAACTCGAGTCATGCGGAACTCTTGCAGGTTTGGTACTTTTATAGAGGTTGGGTTATGGGTGAACCATATGAACCGATGACTGCCGCGATCAACTTCTCTCAAGCCAATTTGGAGAAAAGCCTTCTCTATGTCAGCTACAATAGCTACTTTTCCAATTCTGAAACGCAACAGGACCAGAAGCATGTCTGGAAGTAAATTTGAACCTGTAAATAAACAGTCATTCAAAGAAAGATTACCATTCGCTCGTGATGAGGCGGTGAAAACTATCCTGATTTTTGTTGTTGATTTTTCAGGACGATAAACGGGGTGATGAGGCATATAATACTTGTTTGTGATCGTTTCAGTTTGATCCGGTGGAACTATTTCAGCGAAACCCGCAGAAATCAATTCTTGCATTGCTATGTCATACTCTTCTAGTTTTGTTGGTTCTCTTGATAACCTTTTAACGAGTGAATGCAAAAGGGTCAGAGCATTTTCCCTATTAGTGCCAAGTTGTACGTCCAAGTTTTTCCAGGGAAGATCCGCTTCATACCTAGCCATAGTTTTGCGAATACATTTAGCTTGAAGTTCGTTGGTGAAAGTTCTCATCTCGTTTTCATCTTTTCGTATTCCTAAGCATTCTAGGTTCCACATATTTTCAATGGATAAACTGCAAAGAGTATAAGTGTTTTCATTGGGAACAGAATTTTCTTAGGTTTTACTTGGGCCTTGGATAGTCCACCCGATTATGGTATGAACAGCCGTCAAACGGTCAGTTAGCCTTTTGTATTTTCCTGTCACAACTTGCCAAAAATAATCAGCACCGAGAAGAATGCTCAGCCCCTGCTCTTGCTGATAACCATTTGCGTTCACGTCTGCCAATGTGAATCCGCTTAACTGGGAAATATGATTCTCAGGTCTTGGCAACACGTCGATGCAGATTTCTGGGACGACTACAGCAATCAATTCAACAGAATGACAACTGTATTGACTTTTGACGCAAACCTTCACTGTTCTCAACTCCTGTTGTTTGGAAATCACTGTGTTCCCGAAAGGAATTACTGAAAGATTCACTACTCTAACAGAAGGCAGCTTGAGCTTCAGTGCAACAAATTCTCGAATAAATGTTCGCTGACTTCCACCATCAATAATTATACGAACAAACAGGGGGCTAATCGCTTGAACAGACGATGACAACAATACTCGAGCCGTTTGCAGATATACCTTTGTCTCACTTCGATTATTATTGATATTCGGAACACACAAATTTAATGCTGGATTTATCACAGCACTGTTTTGAACCTCGTTGTTTATTGTTAAACTGTTTTCGCTTATAAGATTCACTGCGGAGGATGTCTGATTTACATCACAAAGGGTTGTAGCGTGTTTACGTTTGCAAATTTTACAAAATATTTTATTGGCATGGCAAATTTTTGCGGTGTGCCCTTTGTACGTGCAGCGAAAACACCTACCATCTTTTTTCAACATCTGTTTCTTTTCCACAATTGTACGTGAACAATTACATTCTCGCGTTGTATGTTCGATTGATTTGCAAAAAAAACATGGAATTGTACTGTAATGAGGCAACTGGATGAGGACCGGGGCGTGGTATGGGTAGGATACAGGGATGTGGATAGGATGGGAAACGGAAGGGACCGAATGTCGAACGGTCGGAACAGTGGCATGCTGGCGTCGCACGGCTTAGCTCGCCGGATATAGGGGGGGATCTTGTCCCTCCGTCGGACCTCACCTCGTCACAAAAAATATCTTCATGCCAATTCTTTCGACTCAACCCCTTTTTGATTTGGCTACCACTCATCGACACGGTTTAAGGTGTTTTCAAACCGATGGCTTCCCTCACCACTCCTGGAGCCGGGAGGCCGATTTTCTATCCGACTCCCCTTACGCTTACCACTGCTGTAGCGCTTAATCCGCTCCGTCCATGTCCGGGCTGTCCTCCACACCCCCTGAAATATTTAAAACCTTAACGCATTTTTAGGACTTCTCACGGTCCATTGAAAGACGGTACGTTGGCGTGGCGTGGCTTACAAACATGTAATTTTATTTACCCATGAAATAAAAAAAACAGACAAGAAAAATGGCAAACAAAAATTTTCTCATATAAAGGACCAAAAAAAAGTAAAGATCTTAATAAAACGACGGCTACAGTTCGTAGCGCCGCAAATAAAGAAAAAATAAAAAAATGAAATGCTATTTTAAGGAAATTATATAGATATAAGGAATTAAAAACACTAAAGTTAACCAAAAGTAAAGGTAAAATAAATAAAGAAAATGGAAAGTAATTGTATATAACAAACAAATATAAAATGTGATCAAAAACAGAAATGTAAATAATATCAGGACGCAAACAACAGCGCGATGTCCGCGCGGCCGATAACGTCGGCGGGCCTTTGCGCCTCACTCGGGTTGGAACAGCTTTAGGTTTTTTGGCCGAAAGAGGTTCCCACTACCCTCAAGCATCCATTCGACCATTAATGATTGGGCCAGCCTTAGCCTCCTCCGATAATTGATTTACGGCTAATTCGCCCTGGCCGGGAACCTGCCTACAGAGCGCTCTTAAGGGGGTGGCGGCCTATAAGCCCGCGGTAGTAGTACGGAAAAGTTTTCAGACAATAATGATACAAACAGTCGGAGGACTAGTGTCGGAGGACTAGTGGCCGACCGGTCGACTTCGTACTTCGACGATGGCCGTGTCGGCCCGCACAATTGCCTACTTCCTAAAGGTAATTGTACCACAATAAAAAATATACTTTTTTTAAAAACAAAAAAAACTATTCAAAATTTGAATATTTTGCCAACGACCAAAAAATTTAAATTAACCGCCGGATGGCGTTTGTGCCGGTTCGGCTCTCGACTGTCAGTTGGTTGGTGCGCAGAATACATATGCCGTCCACATTTACTTCAGGTTCCACCATTCCGAACAAGTAGTGTTCGAAATTTCGAAGAAAAGGGTTATGGCTTTGGCTAACTTGTGGTTTGCGAATTAGGGGTTGCGCTTAAGTCACAATGGCGACGTAGAATATATTTTCGTTTAATTTAACAAAATAAATAAAATTGGTACTTATCCGCTTCCTGATTTTGATCGGTATACCGTTGGTGACTGAATCGGCGTACTTTAGGGCCTCTTTGTCTCTTTGCCGCAATTCTTCGTAATATGACTTAAAACACCAAAACTTTATGAAAATCCGACGGCACCAACTTTGTCCTCGTCGATGTCGCCAATCCTTCGCCAGGAACCTAAAAAAGAAATAAACGCCAGTTCTAAGTGGCTAGAAGGGAATCGACCGTCACTCAACAACTCACCCTCAAACCTCATCCAATTATTCCAAAAAAGTTAACCACAAAAAAACCACTTCTTTTGATAAGAAAAAACACCTGTTTCAATAAAATTACAGAAACCCGTCACTATCTAAGCGTAAATTTCTACGTTATATGGTAATTTACCACTTCTTAATTTTTCTTTGTTCTTTTTTTTTATTTTTGAAACTCCCGCCAGTACAATTTTCCTTGAGACACAAAAAGACTTTGTTCCTCTTCTTTACCTTAAACATCCACCCAACCGATTTTCGAACTTAATCGAATAGGGAAAACACGCTCCGTTGGTTCTCTAGGTACATGAGGCCCGTTTGGGGGTTAGCAGCACTAGTATGAAGGAGCCGACCCTTTCCGTCAATCCCCCCTTTTCAATAATCTCATTCCTAAATTTTCTCCTCCCAGTGTGTTCTACCCCAAACGGTTATCCCATATACGATCCATTTCGAACATCTAACTCGAAGGTATAAACCCATTTTTTCGACCTTACCGTCAAGTCCATCTGTCATTCTCTGACACCTCAAATCAAATGCCAAAAAAAAACAATATTTGTTCGGACTCGCAAAAGTTTTCATTTGTGGGAGAACGCCACAAGAAAACAAAAAAAACAGGTAAGTACTCATATAAATATGTAAAAAAAAAACTTTAACGTACTGATACCGACTCGCCTAGATCATCGTCCATCATCAAGACCCGGGACAGGTGCGGATCAGCGGTAGGACGGCAGAACCACGCAGCCATACCCTGTCTTCCACTGACACGGCCTTGCTGATCGATCACTCTACCGGTACCGAGCTAAAGCTTCCTCGATGCGCGGCCACCATATCAAATTTAGTTTGCCCCTGACGGTGGCCTATACGACGAAGTGGACCGCGTTTCTCTGGGCAACCGATACGCCTTTCAAGGTGGGTAGGTATAGTTACAAACTATCCACAACAACACTATGTGGAACGATAGCAAGTGTTATGTTAATCAGGCATTGTTCGTTAGGTTCTCACCCCAGGTAACTAGGGTTGATGGGGAGGTAGTGTTGCTCGAGGTAAGACACCGCCCTACCAGCAACCTCGGCCCAATCAGCACTTAATCGAAGAGGCAATGCCCGTGCTCTAGGCGCCACTTGATGATCGACTTGCAACACGACACACCTCAACGCATTATTTCCCAGCCGTTCGCCCGGCGAACAAGGAGTCGTTCGGGAAACCGGTTGCTTGTAAGTACCTACTAGTTTGTACTTTTGATTCCATATGTACTTTAACTTAAATATACGGGCTGCGCTTAACTTAAGAACAGTGGTTATTTTTTTGTCAACCCTGCTGCACTGCCAAAAGTGCAGCACACGGCAAATGCAGTGCGCGGCCATATAGAGGCGCCTCGCTGCGCTCAGGCTGCCGCAACAAACCTCCGGTTTTGGGAAATACTTAAATACTCCAAAGACGGTGATAGGCAGCCCTAAAAAAAATGAAACGTGGGGAAGAAACCCACCCGAACTCAGCCGGGCAATTCGCATTATGCTATCATCTACCTACTTAATCTAATTTATAAAACCTGACTATTTTGTTTCGGTTTTGGTTTCATTAGGCTATTCCTATCGTAATTCCCGTAAAAACTTGAAAACTCTTTCGAATGCTCGAGATACAGAGAAGTTGTCGTTTTCTTTAACATCCTTTAGATCAAGTTATCTATTTCTTTTAAGAAATGGATTTGAATAAAAAAACGGATTCAGTAAGTCTATAGCGGGACGTTTGTAGGTATATAGTAATTTACTATTACCAAAAACATACACAGAACAGACAACATAAACAACACAGAGTTATACAAATTTTTATTGCACGTTAGGTTATTGAACATCAGATTACTTAAGTAGTTGGTGTTCAGAAATAATTGGCATTGGTCGCTTTTCTCTTGGGTTTTTTAAGGAAGGTTGGACGGAGGCAGGGTTCGTACGTAAGAATTAGATTCTACTTCTCGGAACTTCGGCAATATAACGAAACTAAATTAACTAGACAAACGCTAGTAGCGTTAACGTCCCTGCACTGATCAAAACATTAGAGTTAAAATAATAAACAAAATAAATGGGCTATGTTAAATAATAGTAAAATGTTTGATCAAAATAAATGCTAATACCAAAAAAAAATCACTGACCTACATAAAGAAATTAATAACAAAAAAAAACTATAACAAATAAATAAATAAATAAACTCTAATAAATACATAAACTCTAATAAATAAGCAAATTATCATATCCATAAAATGAATAAATAATTAGAATAAATAAACAAATAAAATTTAAAATAAATAAGTACATAAAATGAATAAATAAACAAACAAAAAAAAAATTAATTCTACTAAATAAATAAATTAACAAATAAATAAAAATACATACACTATAATAAATAAATAAATAAAATCTGATAAATAAAATCCGATAAATAAAATCTAAAAATAAATAAATAATCTAATGATTAAAATATCGCAGAAATGACTAGAAAAGAAAAAATTGCATGCTAGAGGTCAGGCAAGAATATCGGCTGGCCGTCAGACGACAAATATTTATATCACAGGTTTTGGCGTTTTATCACAGATCTACTATTTATTAGGGACTTAGATTTCTTTGGTGTTATTATTGCTTAATATCCTTTGCATGGAATATCCCAATTTTCTTCCCCGCTAAATTCTCTAGTTCATAGTTATTTTTTCCTACTGCTTTAACTATCCGACATTTAACAAACTTAGGACACAATTTCGCCGACAAACATTTAGACGTGTCACTCAAGATGAAATTTCGCCTGTACACTTCCTGACCAGGTACATACTTCACATTCCTAGTGCGCGTGTTGTAAACCTTGTCGCTTTTCTCTTTTGCTTTCCTAATGCTATCTTATCCCTTATGCACTGCAACCTATTTTGCCTTGAAAGAGTCAACAGCTCGCCATCATCGACCATACTTAGTTTCTGAGTCAGTTCATACCCACTACCATGAGTCACTCCTCAACGCTCCGGCGATATCACTCAGGTGCATATCCCAGTCGCGTTGGTCTTCTTTCAAGTATGACCGTATAGCCGCCAGTAGCGTTCTGTTGACCCTCTCAGAGGCGTTCGATTGAGGTGCATAATTGGCGGTTCGGAAATGCCGAATACCGCATTTCTGCAAAAGATTTTAGAAGTCCTTCGAAACAAATTGTTTACCATTATCGGAGTGTATGACTTGCGGTACTCCGAAAGTATTAAAAATATCATTTTTAAGAAATTTAATAATACTTCCGGTATTAGCTGACCGTAAGGGTTCTAAAAACACAAATTTTGTTAGATGTTCTAACACAACAAACACGTAGGCATTTCCGGACTTAGACCTATGGTAAGGACAAATGAAATCAACATATAACTTTTGGAACGGACGATCGACACTAAACGAACTAGAGACAGGTGGAAGTAAAATCTGGCTAGACGATTTGCTCTGCTTGAATATTGCACATTTCGACACGAATTCTTTTATTTGAACCGTCATGTTTGGCCAGTAAAAATATTGGCGAATCCGGTGGAGAGTTTTGGCAACACCTCCATGAGCTGCCTGAGGTGGATCATGTGCTCTTTCGATGATCCCTTCCGTCAAACCGGAGGGTATCCACAACAGCCAATTATGCTCATACCTTGGCTCGTCAGTCCCTGCGGCGAATGCGCGTTTATATACAAAATTATCGTCCACTTTCAGATCCGGCAACTTTTCTTGGTTTGAACGAATCGTGTTGATCAAGTCCTTATACTCTTCAGATCGAAATTCGTCCGAGGTAAGATCAATCAGCGGAGCAATGTCTTCAAACTCAATGCTATCCAGGTGTGCCCGAGAGAGTGTGTCCGGCACGACATTCAATGTTCCTTTCCGGTGCTCTATGTCGAAGGTATAGGCTTGCAATTCCAAGCTCCACCTAGCCAGCCTCCCACTCAAATCCTTCATAGTCATCAACCATTTCAGACTCGAGTGGTCGGTGATGACGGTAAAAGCCATACCCTCGACATAGGGCCTGAACTTTTTAACTGCCATTAAGGCCGCCATACATTCCCTCTCGGTCACACTGTAGTTCCGCTGACAGGAATTTAACTTCTGTGAGAAGTACGAAATTGGAACTTCTCTACCCTCATCGTCCTTCTGAAATAGTACTGCTCCGATTCCGGTGTCGGAAGCATCACACTGAACATAAAAACGCTTCTTAAAATCAGGATGCGAAAGCACGGGTGCAGTGGTTAACACCCGTTTCAACTCTTCAAATGCTGACACTGCTTCATCCGTCATCTTAAATTTCGCATCCTTCTTCTTCAGCGTATCCGTTAGAGGAGCGGTCAGGCTGGAAACATCTTTGATGAATCGCCTATACCACCCTGCTAAGCCAAGCAGCCGGCCTACTTGTCTGGCGTTTTTCGGAATCGGAAAATTGACCACCGCTTCGACCTTGGCCAAATATTTCAACTCCTTGAAGCAAAAACGGGACTTTTTAAGGTTGATGGTAAGGTTAGCATTCCTTAGGCACTCAGCTACTTCGCTCAACAAGGCGATATGTGTGGCAAAATCTGGCGCGATGATCAACAAATCGTCTAAATACACGAAAACGTTGTCCCTGAGTCGTGCAGGAATCACCTTATCCATTAATCGGCAAAGCCTTTGAGCTGCATTGCACAACCCAAACGGCATTACTTTAAACTGGTATAAGGGTCTCCCTGGTACCGCAAACGCAGTTTTTTCTCTACTCTCCTTTTCCAGCGGTATTTGCCAAAACGCTTCTTTCAAATCCACACTACTAATAAAGTAGGTATTGGGTAGCCGGCTGATGAGCCCGTCTATATGAGGAAGAGGGTTCGCGTCCTTTTTACTCAACGCATTGACCTTACGCGAATCCAGACAGAAGCGATACTTAATAGTACCGTCTCAGGCTGGCTTCTTGACAAGGACAACAGGCGAGCACCAAGGACTCTCACTCTCTTCTATTACGCCGAGCTTCACGTAGATCTGCTTCCTCCTCTGGTACCGAAACAGAACTGAGAATATTGGGTGCAATGCCGAAAATCTTCCAGAAATCAACCCCTAGGTACAATTCCTGTTCTAAGGTGGGTACCAGGTAAAGTGTGACTGTGTGCGACACATTTTTGTACTGGACTGGTGTTTGCACTTTCCCTATTATCGATTGGGATTTCCCATCGGCGGTTTTTACGCCCGCCTTATAGGGAAGAATTTTCATTTTAGTAGCATTCACCAAGTCCATACATCCTTTCCCTAAAATGCTAACGCTGGCGCCACTGTCCAACAAACCCAGCATTTCCTTACCCCCAATCCCCACCTTAGCATAGGGCCTAGGGTCGGTGGCAACATCTACTATGGTCGACGAAAGGTTTTTCTTAGTCTCCTTTCTAACTTGATAGCGGGCTCTAGTTTTAAGTATTCTCTTACTCACTATCGTATTCTGTCCGTTGAAAATCCTACTCCTTGCCAACTCATATTCCTTTAGCCTAATGTGCAATGGTAATATCTCTCTACGCCTGGTCTTAAGCTCTTCACTTTTTTCATCTTTACTACGTTTTAAAATTTTAATTTCACATTCCCTAGAAGGTTCTCTTACTCTTTGGCTGGGGGGGTCTGTGTGGAACACGATTCCCCCTTCGACATCGCATTCCTGGCCCTGTTTTCCGGGTTGCATTTAGGGCATTTCGGAGTGATAACCCCATCCAAACCGCAGCGGTAGCAAAACAGGTTTCGCGTTGCTGAGGGGCAATCCATAAACGAGTGGCCTTGTACCTTACAGTTCCAGCACGTCAGGTACTTGGAATCCCCCAATCCGCGAGAAGTCTTCGGCCGATTCACTGCGTGCTGAAATGCCGCGAGTTGTTCATCCCCGAACGGAACATGCCCCTCCTGCATATCCAGCTCGTTGGCGACATAACGCGTTGATGGCCGTTGAAATCTTGGAGTTTCTCGGTCCCTGTCCGGAAACGCGTATTCGGCATCCTTACACGCCCTCCGCAATTGGTCCATCGTATATATACCTTGTGGATATACCAACTGGCTCAACTTCCTATTCAGGTTGCGTTTCAGAATTAGAACCAACTCCGCTTCTGGGATCGGTACCCTGAGCTGAGACCTAAGCCGATTAATTGCCGCAAAATATTCATCGCAAGTCTCTCCGGAGCCGTGCTTGCGATCCATCATGTCCCTCATTATTTCGTAGTCGGACTTTGAATTCCGAAATTGGCGCATTAATGCGTTCCGTAGCATTGGCCAATCGGGACGATAATGAGACCGCTGGAATTGCCAATACCATTCCTGCGCGGCGCCGGAGAGCAGCAAATGAAAATCTCTCAGGATCTCCGCCCAGGGACAGACATACTGGCTCTGCAACATCTCCAACCGGAACACGAAATCCTCCACGCTAAGCACTTCCAAATTACCATTAAAATTTAATCCCCATTTGTTTACCTTTATAGGGGTTTTGCAGTTCAAATTTAGAAAATCCCGAGGATCTACATGCGGCTGAGGATAGTATCCAGCGCCAGGATTCCGCATTCCGCCGTTCACGTCTTGAGTATCAGCCAGTCGGCATCCTCTGCTGTCGGGCCTTTGACCCCAGTATGGCATTTGGTTGACTGCGCCATTCGGTGGGTCAATGGGCTCGAATCGCATAGTCGTTGGGTCCAATTGCGACTGGCGTGGAAGCACCGGAGTAGGTTGTCGGACAGGTGCTTCACCCAATGCATCCAGCGTACCCGAGCCTCGACAGCTCGCTTCATGAAGACCCGCCTGAGACCTGCTGATATTATTCGCCTGGGCCAGGTTTTTCCTCATCTCCAACTTCAGGGACTCGGCCAGCTCATTTCTCAAAGCCGACGTATAGCGCTCGTACGCCTGACGTACCGCCACGTTAATCGCCGCTATTAACTCCGCTGATACGTTGGTGTTGATTGTGCCAGCCACTCCTTCAGGTGGCCTAATAGCAGTACGAGTGTCCCTGCCACTGGAGATAAGGAAACCCCCACTAGGATTCTCACCCGGACCGCTAAAATCGTCTAACGGGTTGGAACCTTTCGCGTTCGCTATCGGATTGGATTGCCCCCCAGACGCTGCGGCCCCGGCATCGGTTAATGCGCTGAACTCAGGTGACGTTACAGAGTCAGCCGAACTTCCAGCCCTACTGAGTGACCTAGGTATATCGGGTGGTGGCACTGAAAATATGGGCGGATTCACCGGTGGCTTTGCACCGCCCGTTTTCATATTGGGAGAATGACTTAAAGGCATCCTGGAAATATTTTTAATTAGGTTTGTTAGATGAGATCGAGTGACGGTACGATTTTCCCTATACACAGCGTTATAAATTTCTTTATCTTTTTCAAAACTCATGCCCTGATTAACCGACCTGGCACCTTAATTTTTTCTCCATCCCCTCGGCTTCGCAAATAAAAACCAAGGAAGTTTGTAAGACCAGAGGTTTGTATGAATGTATGTAAAATAAAAAAAACTTTCTCCCTATGGTATACTTAATTATCCTTTTTTTCTAGGTGTACCGCAGTCGAACCTACTACGCCTATTCTATGCCTTTAGTAAGAAGGACTAATGAACCACAAACAATTATCTATACAAAAAAACAAAAATGCTATCTTCTAAAATTATGAAACCAAAAACTGTTTTTTTTTTCCTGATAACCAACTTAACATAAACCTAAACAATTTTATTACAAATTAAACATTAACAACATAACATTAAACTACATATCTTAATTTACATTACCACTGAAATAACAAAAAAATGCTTATTTAAACTAAATCTGTAATCAAAAACCAAAAATATGTAACACAACAAAAAAACTTAATATCAAAAAAACTAAACCTTAATTAATGTTGAACAAAAAAACTTTAAGGACAAAAGACTATTGCTTGTTTAAACAAAACTAAACCTACATTGATCTTATACTATGTCTTAGAACTAAATCTTAACTAATTTTAATATTACAAAAAAAATACAACAAAAATCAAACAAACTACACCTTATCCAATCTAACGCTTATTCCATGTTAACCCTAAATTTAAAATAAAAAACTATGGTTTATTAAAAAAAAACTAAATCTAAACTAAAGCTAATGAAACAAAAACTGATATGCCAAAAAAACTACAACTATCTATTATAAGCTTACGAAACACTAATAAACAAAAATAGAAAAAATCTTAACATATATACAAATACATTATACCAAAAACCAAAAACTTAAGATCGAAAATACTAAATCTAAATTATTATAAATTACCCAACACCAAAAATAAAAAAAAACTATGACTTAATTACAAAAAAAACTATTACTATCAAATTACTAATAAATTATTAATTCCAACAATTCTTACATAACACTTTGGTTTTAATTGTTATATCTTGTCTATTATATTTTTCTTTTTGACTTATTAATAGCAACAATTTTATTGCTCTGCTCTAACGGACCAAATTATAGCACTTTTTTTTAATGGGTGTTTTGTTTTTTTCATAAGATTGCGGGGGTGTTTTGGACAGCCTTGAACGGATGTCTTATTTTTTCTCCATTTCCGGAACGCCACTACAGCAGGGTATTCTATCTAAATCATTTCATCTCTGAGTGATAGCCAACTCAATCATAACACATTCACACTTCCATGCATACCATCCTTCGCAATTACAATCAAACTTCCTTTCACACCTCTATACACACTACTATTCCATCCACCATTTACACTTACATTCACCTTCTATTCACACCTCACCTCATACTTACATTCATACTTCTATTCACTCTTCCATTCACCCTTCAATTCATACCTACATTCCGACTAACATTCACACTTATATTTACACTTTCTTTCACTCCTCGATTTATACTTACATTCACACTTGGTACTTTGATTGCTGCTTTCAAACTCAGAATTCTCCGTCGCAATTGATCGGGCATTCTCAAGAGCTATCCCGATCAAGACTTACGTTTCCTTCCGACTCTGATCGCCGCAACCAACGTACGTTCCGACAAGACACTTACTTAATCACATCCTCAATCATTTCAACTTCCCGTCGCAATTTGATAGGTACGTCCGAGACCTTCCTTCCAAAGACATACGGGGAGTCTCATTTGATTTCGGATGTGACTATAACATTTAGTGGTAAATTGTTTCTGGTTGTTATCACCGACGATACCGAAACCACTTGCCGCATTTGATCAGGTATGCATATGCTTTCCTGCACAAGACTTGCAAGTAATTCCGCCACCGCCTATGACAACACCCAGAAACTACCTAGACAATTCACGTAAACAATCATTCACACAAAATCGAGCTGTTCTAACGTCTGGGCCTCCTTTTTAACTGGCCTAGACGGTGCTGTACGCTTGGGCGCCATTTGTTATGAGGCAACTGGATGAGGACCGGGGCGTGGTATGGGTAGGATACAGGGATGTGGATAGGATGGGAAACGGAAGGGTCCGAATGTCCAACGGTCGGAACAGTGGCATGCTGGCGTCGCACGGCTTAGCTCGCCGGATATAGGGGGGGATCTTGTCCCTCCGTCGGACCTCACCTCGTCACAAAAAATATCTTCATGCCAATTCTTTCGACTCAACCCCTTTTTGATTTGGCTACCACTCATCGACACGGTTTAAGGTGTTTTCAAACCGATGGCTTCCCTCACCACTCCTGGAGCCGGGAGGCCGATTTTCTCTCCGACTCCCCTTACGCTTACCACTGCTGTTGCGCTTAATCCGCTCCGTCCATGTCCGGGCTGTCCTCCGCACCCCCTGAAATATTTAAAACCTTAACGCATTTTTAGGACTTCTCACGGTCCATTGAAAGACGGTACGTTGGCGTGGCGTGGCTTACAAACATGTAATTTTATTTACCCATGAAATAAAAAAAACAGACAAGAAAAATGGCAAACAAAAATTTTCTCATATAAAGGACCAAACAAAAGTAAAGATCTTAATAAAACGACGGCTACAGTTCGTAGCGCCGCAAATAAAGAAAAAATAAAAAAATGAAATGCTATTTTAAGGAAATTATATAGATATAAGGAATTAAAAACACTAAAGTTAACCAAAAGTAAAGGTAAAATAAATAAAGAAAATGGAAAGTAATTGTATATAACAAACAAATATAAAATGTGATCAAAAACAGAAATGTAAATAATATCAGGACGCAAACAACAGCGCGATGTCCGCGCAGCCGATAACGTCGGCGGGCCTTTGCGCCTCACTCGGGTTGGAACAGCTTTAGGTTTTTTGGCCGAAAGAGGTTCCCACTACCCTCAAGCATCCATTCGACCATTAATGATTGGGCCAGCCTTAGCCTCCTCCGATAATTGATTTACGGCTAATTCGCCCTGGCCGGGAACCTGCCTACAGAGCGCTCTTAAGGGGGTGGCGGCCTATAAGCCCGCGGTAGTAGTACGGAAAAGTTTTCAGGCAATAATGATACAAACAGTCGGAGGACTAGTGTCGGAGGACTAGTGGCCGACCGGTCGACTTCGTACTTCGACGATGGCCGTGTCGGCCCGCACAATTGCCTACTTCCTAAAGGTAATTGTACCACAATAAAAAATATACTTTTTTTAAAAACAAAAAAAACTATTCAAAATTTGAATATTTTGCCAACGACCAAAAAATTTAAATTAACCGCCGGATGGCGTTTGTGCCGGTTCGGCTCTCGACTGTCAGTTGGTTGGTGCGCAGAATACATATGCCGTCCACATTTACTTCAGGTTCCACCATTCCGAACAAGTAGTGTTCGAAATTTCGAAGAAAAGGGTTCTGGCTTTGTCTAACTTGTGGTTTGCGAATTAGGGGTTGCGCTTAAGTCACAATGGCGACGTAGAATATATTTTCGTTTAATTTAACAAAATAATTAAAATTGGTACTTATCCGCTTCCTGATTTTGATCGGTATACCGTTGGTGACTGAATCGGCGTACTTTAGGGCCCCTTTGTCTCTTTGCCGGAATTCTTCGTAATATGACTTAAAACACCAAAACTTTATGAAAATCCGACGGCACCGACTTTGTCCTCGTCGATGTCGCCAATCCTTCGCCAGGAACCTAAAAAAGAAATAAACGCCAGTTCTAAGTGGCTAGAAGGGAATCGACCGTCACTCAACAACTCACCCTCAAACCTCATCCAATTATTCCAAAAAAGTTAACCACAAAAAAACCACTTCTTTTGATAAGAAAAAACACCTGTTTCAATAAAATTACAGAAACCCGTCACTATCTAAGCGTAAATTTCTACGTTATATGGTAATTTACCACTTCTTAATTTTTCTTTGTTCTTTTTTTTTATTTTTGAAACTCCCGCCAGTACAATTTTCCTTGAGACACAAAAAGACTTTGTTCCTCTTCTTTACCTTAAACATCCACCCAACCGATTTTCGAACTTAATCGAATAGGGAAAACACGCTCCGTTGGTTCTCTAGGTACATGAGACCCGTTTGGGGGTTAGCAGCACTAGTATGAAGGAGCCGACCCTTTCCGTCAATACCCCCTTTTCAATAATATCATTCCTAAATTTTCTCCTCCCAGTGTGTTCTACCCCAAACGGTTATCCCATATACGATCCATTTCGAACATCTAACTCGAAGGTATAAACCCATTTTTTCGACCTTACCATCAAGTCCATCTGTCATTCTCTGACACCTCAAATCAAATGCCAAAAAAAAACAATATTTGTTCGGACTCGCAAAAGTTTTCATTTGTGGGAGAACGCCACAAGAAAACAAAAAAAAACAGGTAAGTACTCATATAAATATGTAAAAAAAAAACTTTAACGTACTGATACCGACTCGCCTAGATCATCGTCCATCATCAAGACCCGGGACAGGTGCGGATCAGCGGTAGGACGGCAGAACCACGCAGCCATACCCTGTCTTCTACTGACACGGCCTTGCTGATCGATCACTCTACCGGTACCGAGCTAAAGCTTCCTCGATGCGCGGCCACCATATCAAATTTAGTTTGCCCCTGACGGTGGCCTATACGACGAAGTGGACCGCGTTTCTCTGGGCAACCGATACGCCTTTCAAGGTGGGTAGGTATAGTTACAAACTATCCACAACAACACTATGTGGAACGATAGCAAGTGTTATGTTAATCAGGCATTGTTCGTTAGGTTCTCACCCCAGGTAACTAGGGTTGATGGGGAGGTAGTGTTGCTCGAGGTAAGACACCGCCCTACCAGCAACCTCGGCCCAATCAGCACTTAATCGAAGAGGCAATGCCCGTGCTCTAGGCGCCACTTGATGATCGACTTGCAACACGACACACTTCAACGCATTATTTCCCAGCCGTTCGCCCGGCGAACAAGGAGTCGTTCGGGAAACCGGTTGCTTGTAAGTACCTACTAGTTTGTACTTTTGATTCCATATGTACTTTAACTTAAATATACGGGCTGCGCTTAACTTAAGAACAGTGGTTATTTTTTTGTCAACCCTGCTGCACTGCCAAAAGTGCAGCACACGGCGAATGCAGTGCGCGGCCATATAGAGGCGCCTCGCTGCGCTCAGGCTGCCGCAACAAACCTCCGGTTTTGGGAAATACTTAAATACTCCAAAGACGGTGATAGGCAGCCCTAAAAAAATGAAACGTGGGGAAGAAACCCACCCGAACTCAGCCGGGCAATTCGCATTATGCTATCATCTACCTACTTAATCTAATTTATAAAACCTGACTATTTTGTTTCGGTTTTGGTTTCATTAGGCTATTCCTATCGTAATTCCCGTAAAAACTTGAAAACTCTTTCGAATGCTCGAGATACAGAGAAGTTGTCGTTTTCTTTAACATCCTTTAGATCAAGTTATCTATTTCTTTTAAGAAATGGATTTGAATAAAAAAACGGATTCAGTAAGTCTATAGCGGGACGTTTGTAGGTATATAGTAATTTACTATTACCAAAAACATACACAGAACAGACAACATAAACAACACAGAGTTATACAAATTTTTATTGCACGTTAGGTTATTGAACATCAGATTACTTAAGTAGTTGGTGTTCAGAAATAATTGGCATTGGTCGCTTTTCTCTTGGGTTTTTTAAGGAAGGTTGGACGGAGGCAGGGTTCGTACGTAAGAATTAGATTCTACTTCTCGGAACTTCGGCAATATAACGAAACTAAATTAACTAGACAAACATAAGATTACTAGCGTTAACGTCCCTGCACTGATCAAAACATTAGAGTTAAAATAATAAACAAAATAAATGGGCTATGTTAAATAATAGTAAAACGTTTGATCAAAATAAATGCTAATACCAAAAAAAAATCACTGACCTACATAAAGAAATTAATAACAAAAAAAAACTATGACAAATAAATAAATAAATAAACTCTAATAAATACATAAACTCTAATAAATAAGCAAATTATCATATCCATAAAATGAATAAATAATTAGAATAAATAAACAAATAAAATTTAAAATAAATAAGTACATAAAATGAATAAATAAACAAACAAAAAAAAATTAATTCTACTAAATAAATAAATTAACAAATAAATAAAAATACATACACTATAATAAATAAATAAATAAAATCTGATAAATAAAATCCGATAAATAAAATCTAAAAATAAATAAATAATCTAATGATTAAAATATCGCAGAAATGCCTAGAAAAGAAAAAATTGCATGCTAGAGGTCAGGCAAGAATATCGGCTGGCCGTCAGACGACAAATATTTATATCACAGGTTTTGGCGTTTTATCACAGATCTACTATTTATTAGGGACTTAGATTTCTTTGGTGTTATTATTGCTTAATATCCTTTGCATGGAATATCCCAATTTTCTTCCCCGCTAAATTCTCTAGTTCATAGTTATTTTTTCCTACTGCTTTAACTATCCGACATTTAACAAACTTAGGACACAATTTCGCCGACAAACATTTAGACGTGTCACTCAAGATGAAATTTCGCCTGTACACTTCCTGACCAGGTACATACTTCACATTCCTAGTGCGCGTGTTGTAAACCTTGTCGCTTTTCTCTTTTGCTTTCCTAATGCTATCTTATCCCTTATGCACTGCAACCTATTTTGCCTTGAAAGAGTCAACAGCTCGCCATCATCGACCATACTTAGTTTCTGAGTCAGTTCATACCCACTACCATGAGTCACTCCTCAACGCTCCGGCGATATCACTCAGGTGCATATCCCAGTCGCGTTGGTCTTCTTTCAAGTATGACCGTATAGCCGCCAGTAGCGTTCTGTTGACCCTCTCAGAGGCGTTCGATTGAGGTGCATAATTGGCGGTTCGGAAATGCCGAATACCGCATTTCTGCAAAAGATTTTAGAAGTCCTTCGAAACAAATTGTTTACCATTATCGGAGTGTATGACTTGCGGTACTCCGAAAGTATTAAAAATATCATTTTTAAGAAATTTAATAATACTTCCGGTATTAGCTGACCGTAAAGGTTCTAAAAACACAAATTTTGTTAGATGTTCTAACACAACAAACACGTAGGCATTTCCGGACTTAGACCTATAGTAGGGACCAATGAAATCAACATATAACTTTTGGAACGGACGATCGACACTAAACGAACTAGAGACAGGTGGAAGTAAAATCTGGCTAGACGATTTGCTCTGCTTGCATATTGCACATTTCGACACGAATTCTTTTATTTGAACCGTCATGTTTGGCCAGTAAAAATATTGGCGAATCCGGTGGAGAGTTTTGGCAACACCTCCATGAGCTGCCTGAGGTGGATCATGTGCTCTTTCGATGATCCCTTCCGTCAAACCGGAGGGTATCCACAACAGCCAATTATGCTCATACCTTGGCTCGTCAGTCCCTGCGGCGAATGCGCGTTTATATACAAAATTATCGTCCACTTTCAGATCCGGCAACTTTTCTTGGTTGGAACGAATCGTGTTGATCAAGTCCTTATACTCTTCAGATCGAAATTCGTCCGAGGTAAGATCAATCAGCGGAGCAATGTCTTCAAACTCAATGCTATCCAGGTGTGCCCGAGAGAGTGTGTCCGGCACGACATTCAATGTTCCTTTCCGGTGCTCTATGTCGAAGGTATAGGCTTGCAATTCCAAGCTCCACCTAGCCAGCCTCCCACTCAAATCCTTCATAGTCATCAACCATTTCAGACTCGAGTGGTCGGTGATGACGGTAAAAGCCATACCCTCGACATAGGGCCTGAACTTTTTAACTGCCATTAAGGCCGCCATACATTCCCTCTCGGTCACACTGTAGTTCCGCTGACAGGAATTTAACTTCTGTGAGAAGTACGAAATCGGAACTTCTCCACCCTCATCGTCCTTCTGAAATAGTACTGCTCCGATTCCGGTGTCGGAAGCATCACACTGAACATAAAAACGCTTCTTAAAATCAGGATGCGAAAGCACGGGTGCAGTGGTTAAGACCCGTTTCAACTCTTCAAATGCTGACACTGCTTCATCCGTCATCTTAAATTTCGCATCCTTCTTCTTCAGCGTATCCGTTAGAGGAGCGGTTAGGCTGGAAACATCTTTGATGAATCGCCTATACCACCCTGCTAAGCCAAGCAGCCGGCGTACTTGTCTGGCGTTTTTCGGAATCGGAAAATTGACCACCGCTTCGACCTTGGCCAAATATTTCAACTCCTTGAAGCAAAAACGGGACTTTTTAAGGTTGATGGTAAGGTTAGCATTCCTTAGGCACTCAGCTACTTCGCTCAACAAGGCGATATGTGTGGCAAAATCTGGCGCGATGATCAACAAATCGTCTAAATACACGAAAACGTTGTCCCTGAGTCGTGCAGGAATCACCTTATCCATTAATCGGCAAAGCCTTTGAGCTGCATTGCACAACCCAAACGGCATTACTTTAAACTGGTATAAGGGTCTCCCCGGTACCGCAAACGCAGTTTTTTCTCTACTCTCCTTTTCCAGCGGTATTTGCCAAAACGCTTCTTTCAAATCCACACTACTAATAAAGTAGGTATTGGGTAGCCGGCTGATGAGCTCGTCTATATGAGGAAGAGGGTTCGCGTCCTTTTTACTCAACGCATTGACCTTACGCGAATCCAGACAGAAGCGATACTTAATAGTACCGTCTCCGGCTGGCTTCTTGACAAGGACAACAGGCGAGCACCAAGGACTCTCACTCTCTTCTATTACGCCGAGCTTCACGTAGATCTGCTTCCTCCTCTGGTACCGAAACAGAACTGAGAATATTGGGTGCAATGCCGAAAATCTTCCAGAAATCAACCCCTAGGTACAATTCCTGTTCTAAGGTGGGTACCAGGTAAAGTGTGACTGTGTGCGACACATTTTTGTACTGGACTGGTGTTTGCACTTTCCCTATTATCGATTGGGATTTCCCATCGGCGGTTTTTACGCCCGCCTTATAGGGAAGAATTTTCATTTTAGTAGCATTCACCAAGTCCATACATCCTTTCCCTAAAATGCTAACGCTGGCGCCACTGTCCAACAAACCCAGCATTTCCTTACCCCCAATCCCCACCTTAGCATAGGGCCTAGGGTCGGTGGCAACATCTACTATGGTCGACGAAAGGTTTTTCTTAGTCTCCTTTCTAACTTGATAGCGGGCTCTAGTTTTAAGTATTCTCTTACTCACTATCGTATTCTGTCCGTTGAAAATCCTACTCCTTGCCAACTCATATTCCTTTAGCCTAATGTGCAATGGTAATATCTCTCTACGCCTGGTCTTAAGCTCTTCACTTTTTTCATCTTTACTACGTTTTAAAATTTTAATTTCACATTCCCTAGAAGGTTCTCTTACTCTTTGGCTGGGGGGGTCTGTGTGGAACACGATTCCCCCTTCGACATCGCATTCCTGGCCCTGTTTTCCGGGTTGCATTTAGGGCATTTCGGAGTGATAACCCCATCCAAACCGCAGCGGTAGCAAAACAGGTTTCGCGCTGCTGAGGGGCAATCCATAAACGAGTGGCCTTGTACCTTACAGTTCCAGCACGTCAGGTACTTGGAATCCCCCAATCCGCGAGAAGTCTTCGGCCGATTCACTGCGTGCTGAAATGCCGCGAGTTGTTCATCCCCGAACGGAACATGCCCCTCCTGCATATCCAGCTCGTTGGCGACATAACGCGTTGATGGCCGTTGAAATCTTGGAGTTTCTCGGTCCCTGTCCGGAAACGCGTATTCGGCATCCTTACACGCCCTCCGCAATTATTCCATCGTATATATACCTTGTGGATATACCAACTGGCTCAACTTCCTATTCAGGAAGCGTTTCAGAATTAGAACCAACTCCGCTTCTGGGATCGGTACCCTGAGCTGAGACCTAAGCCGATTAATTGCCGCAAAATATTCATCGCAAGTCTCTCCGGAGCCGTGCTTGCGATCCATCATGTCCCTCATTATTTCGTAGTCGGACTTTGAATTCCGAAATTGGCGCATTAATGCGTTCCGTAGCATTGGCCAATCGGGACGATAATGAGACCGCTGGAATTGCCAATACCATTCCTGCGCGGCGCCGGAGAGCAGCAAATGAAAATCTCTCAGGATCTCCGCCCAGGGACAGACATACTGGCTCTGCAACATCTCCAACCGGAACACGAAATCCTCCACGCTAAGCACTTCCAAATTACCATTAAAATTTAATCCCCATTTGTTTACCTTTATAGGGGTTTTGCAGTTCAAATTTAGAAAATCCCGAGGATCTACATGCGGCTGAGGATAGTATCCACCGCCAGGATTCCGCATTCCGCCGTTCACGTCTTGAGTATCAGCCAGTCGGCATCCTCTGCTGTCGGGCCTTTGACCCCAGTATGGCATTTGGTTGACTGCGCCATTCGGTGGGTCAATGGGCTCGAATCGCCTAGTCGTTGGGTCCAATTGCGACTGGCGTGGAAGCACCGGAGTAGGTTGTCGGACAGGTGCTTCACCCAATGCATCCAGCGTACCCGAGCCTCGACAGCTCGCTTCATGAAGACCCGCCTGAGACCTGCTGATATTATTCGCCTGGGCCAGGTTTTTCCTCATCTCCAACTTCAGGGACTCGGCCAGCTCATTTCTCAAAGCCGACGTATAGCGCTCGTACGCCTGACGTACCGCCACGTTAATCGCCGCTATTAACTCCGCTGATACGTTGGTGTTGATTGTGCCAGCCACTCCTTCAGGTGGCCTAATAGCAGTACGAGTGTCCCTGCCACTGGAGATAAGGAAACCCCCAGTAGGATTCTCACCCGGACCGCTAAAATCGACTAACGGGTTGGAACCTTTCGCGTTCGCTATCGGATTGGATTGCCCCCCAGACGCTACGGCCCCGGCATCGGTTAATGCGCTGAACTCAGGTGACGTTACAGAGTCAGCCGAACTTCCAGCCCTACTGAGCGACCTAGGTATATCGGGTGGTGGCACTGAAAATATGGGCGGATTCACCGGTGGCTTTGCACCGCCCGTTTTCATATTGGGAGAATGACTTAAAGGCATCCTGGAAATATTTTTAATTAGGTTTGTTAGATGAGATCGAGTGACGGTACGATTTTCCCTATACACAGCGTTATAAATTTCTTTATCTTTTTCAAAACTCATGCCCTGATTAACCGACCTGGCACCTTAATTTTTTCTCCATCCCCTCGGCTTCGCAAATAAAAACCAAGGAAGTTTGTAAGACCAGAGGTTTGTATGAATGTATGTAAAATAAAAAAAACTTTCTCCCTATGGTATACTTAATTATCCTTTTTTTCTAGGTGTACCGCAGTCGAACCTACTACGCCTATTCTATGCCTTTAGTAAGAAGGACTAATGAACCACAAACAATTATCTATACAAAAAAACAAAAATGCTATCTTCTAAAATTATGAAACCAAAAACTGTTTTTTTTTTCCTGATAACCAACTTAACATAAACCTAAACAATTTTATTACAAATTAAACATTAACAACATAACATTAAACTACATATCTTAATTTACATTACCACTGAAATAACAAAAAAATGCTTATTTAAACTAAATCTGTAATCAAAAACCAAAAATATGTAACACAACAAAAAAACTTAATATCAAAAAAACTAAACCTTAATTAATGTTGAACAAAAAAACTTTAAGGACAAAAGACTATTGCTTGTTTAAACAAAACTAAACCTACATTGATCTTATACTATGTCTTAGAACTAAATCTTAACTAATTTTAATATTACAAAAAAAATACAACAAAAATCAAACAAACTACACCTTATCCAATCTAACGCTTATTCCATGTTAACCCTAAATTTAAAATAAAAAACTATGGTTTATTAAAAAAAAACTAAATCTAAACTAAAGCTAATGAAACAAAAACTGATATGCCAAAAAAACTACAACTATCTATTATAAGCTTACGAAACACTAATAAACAAAAATAGAAAAAATCTTAACATATATACAAATACATTATACCAAAAACCAAAAACTTAAGATCGAAAATACTAAATCTAAATTATTATAAATTACCCAACACCAAAAATAAAAAAAAACTATGACTTAATTACAAAAAAAACTATTACTATCAAATTACTAATAAATTATTAATTCCAACAATTCTTACATAACACTTTGGTTTTAATTGTTATATCTTGTCTATTATATTTTTCTTTTTGACTTATTAATAGCAACAATTTTATTGCTCTGCTCTAACGGACCAAATTATAGCACTTTTTTTTAATGGGTGTTTTGTTTTTTTCATAAGATTGCGGGGGTGTTTTGGACAGCCTTGAACGGATGTCTTATTTTTTCTCCATTTCCGGAACGCCACTACAGCAGGGTATTCTATCTAAATCATTTCATCTCTGAGTGATAGCCAACTCAATCATAACACATTCACACTTCCATGCATACCATCCTTCGCAATTACAATCAAACTTCCTTTCACACCTCTATACACACTACTATTCCATCCACCATTTACACTTACATTCACCTTCTATTCACACCTCACCTCATACTTACATTCATACTTCTATTCACTCTTCCATTCACCCTTCAATTCATACCTACATTCCGACTAACATTCACACTTATATTTACACTTTCTTTCACTCCTCGATTTATACTTACATTCACACTTGGTACTTTGATTGCTGCTTTCAAACTCAGAATTCTCCGTCGCAATTGATCGGGCATTCTCAAGAGCTATCCCGATCAAGACTTACGTTTCCTTCCGACTCTGATCGCCGCAACCAACGTACGTTCCGACAAGACACTTACTTAATCACATCCTCAATCATTTCAACTTCCCGTCGCAATTTGATAGGTACGTCCGAGACCTTCCTTCCAAAGACATACGGGGAGTCTCATTTGATTTCGGATGTGACTATAACATTTAGTGGTAAATTGTTTCTGGTTGTTATCACCGACGATACCGAAACCACTTGCCGCATTTGATCAGGTATGCATATGCTTTCCTGCACAAGACTTGCAAGTAATTCCGCCACCGCCTATGACAACACCCAGAAACTACCTAGACAATTCACGTAAACAATCATTCACACAAAATCGAGCTGTTCTAACGTCTGGGCCTCCTTTTTAACTGGCCTAGACGGTGCTGTACGCTTGGGCGCCATTTGTTATGAGGCAACTGGATGAGGACCGGGGCGTGGTATGGGTAGGATACAGGGATGTGGATAGGATGGGAAACGGAAGGGTCCGAATGTCCAACGGTCGGAACAGTGGCATGCTGGCGTCGCACGGCTTAGCTCGCCGGATATAGGGGGGGATCTTGTCCCTCCGTCGGACCTCACCTCGTCACAAAAAATATCTTCATGCCAATTCTTTCGACTCAACCCCTTTTTGATTTGGCTACCACTCATCGACACGGTTTAAGGTGTTTTCAAACCGATGGCTTCCCTCACCACTCCTGGAGCCGGGAGGCCGATTTTCTCTCCGACTCCCCTTACGCTTACCACTGCTGTTGCGCTTAATCCGCTCCGTCCATGTCCGGGCTGTCCTCCGCACCCCCTGAAATATTTAAAACCTTAACGCATTTTTAGGACTTCTCACGGTCCATTGAAAGACGGTACGTTGGCGTGGCGTGGCTTACAAACATGTAATTTTATTTACCCATGAAATAAAAAAAACAGACAAGAAAAATGGCAAACAAAAATTTTCTCATATAAAGGACCAAACAAAAGTAAAGATCTTAATAAAACGACGGCTACAGTTCGTAGCGCCGCAAATAAAGAAAAAATAAAAAAATGAAATGCTATTTTAAGGAAATTATATAGATATAAGGAATTAAAAACACTAAAGTTAACCAAAAGTAAAGGTAAAATAAATAAAGAAAATGGAAAGTAATTGTATATAACAAACAAATATAAAATGTGATCAAAAACAGAAATGTAAATAATATCAGGACGCAAACAACAGCGCGATGTCCGCGCAGCCGATAACGTCGGCGGGCCTTTGCGCCTCACTCGGGTTGGAACAGCTTTAGGTTTTTTGGCCGAAAGAGGTTCCCACTACCCTCAAGCATCCATTCGACCATTAATGATTGGGCCAGCCTTAGCCTCCTCCGATAATTGATTTACGGCTAATTCGCCCTGGCCGGGAACCTGCCTACAGAGCGCTCTTAAGGGGGTGGCGGCCTATAAGCCCGCGGTAGTAGTACGGAAAAGTTTTCAGACAATAATGATACAAACAGTCGGAGGACTAGTGTCGGAGGACTAGTGGCCGACCGGTCGACTTCGTACTTCGACGATGGCCGTGTCGGCCCGCACAATTGCCTACTTCCTAAAGGTAATTGTACCACAATAAAAAATATACTTTTTTTAAAAACAAAAAAAACTATTCAAAATTTGAATATTTTGCCAACGACCAAAAAATTTAAATTAACCGCCGGATGGCGTTTGTGCCGGTTCGGCTCTCGACTGTCAGTTGGTTGGTGCGCAGAATACATATGCCGTCCACATTTACTTCAGGTTCCACCATTCCGAACAAGTAGTGTTCGAAATTTCGAAGAAAAGGGTTCTGGCTTTGTCTAACTTGTGGTTTGCGAATTAGGGGTTGCGCTTAAGTCACAATGGCGACGTAGAATATATTTTCGTTTAATTTAACAAAATAATTAAAATTGGTACTTATCCGCTTCCTGATTTTGATCGGTATACCGTTGGTGACTGAATCGGCGTACTTTAGGGCCCCTTTGTCTCTTTGCCGGAATTCTTCGTAATATGACTTAAAACACCAAAACTTTATGAAAATCCGACGGCACCGACTTTGTCCTCGTCGATGTCGCCAATCCTTCGCCAGGAACCTAAAAAAGAAATAAACGCCAGTTCTAAGTGGCTAGAAGGGAATCGACCGTCACTCAACAACTCACCCTCAAACCTCATCCAATTATTCCAAAAAAGTTAACCACAAAAAAACCACTTCTTTTGATAAGAAAAAACACCTGTTTCAATAAAATTACAGAAACCCGTCACTATCTAAGCGTAAATTTCTACGTTATATGGTAATTTACCACTTCTTAATTTTTCTTTGTTCTTTTTTTTTATTTTTGAAACTCCCGCCAGTACAATTTTCCTTGAGACACAAAAAGACTTTGTTCCTCTTCGTTACCTTAAACATCCACCCAACCGATTTTCGAACTTAATCGAATAGGGAAAACACGCTCCGTTGGTTCTCTAGGTACATGAGACCCGTTTGGGGGTTAGCAGCACTAGTATGAAGGAGCCGACCCTTTCCGTCAATACCCCCTTTTCAATAATCTCATTCCTAAATTTTCTCCTCCCAGTGTGTTCTACCCCAAACGGTTATCCCATATACGATCCATTTCGAACATCTAACTCGAAGGTATAAACCCATTTTTTCGACCTTACCATCAAGTCCATCTGTCATTCTCTGACACCTCAAATCAAATGCCAAAAAAAAACAATATTTGTTCGGACTCGCAAAAGTTTTCATTTGTGGGAGAACGCCACAAGAAAACAAAAAAAAAACAGGTAAGTACTCATATAAATATGTAAAAAAAAAACTTTAACGTACTGATACCGACTCGCCTAGATCATCGTCCATCATCAAGACCCGGGACAGGTGCGGATCAGCGGTAGGACGGCAGAACCACGCAGCCATACCCTGTCTTCCACTGACACGGCCTTGCTGATCGAACACTCTACCGGTACCGAGCTAAAGCGTCCTCGATGCGCGGCCACCATATCAAATTTAGTTTGCCCCTGACGGTGGCCTATACGACGAAGTGGACCGCGTTTCTCTGGGCAACCGATACGCCTTTCAAGGTGGGTAGGTATAGTTACAAACTATCCACAACAACACTATGTGGAACGATAGCAAGTGTTATGTTAATCAGGCATTGTTCGTTAGGTTCTCACCCCAGGTAACTAGGGTTGATGGGGAGGTAGTGTTGCTCGAGGTAAGACACCGCCCTACCAGCAACCTCGGCCCAATCAGCACTTAATCGAAGAGGCAATGCCCGTGCTCTAGGCGCCACTTTATGATCGACTTGCAACACGACACACCTCAACGCATTATTTCCCAGCCGTTCGCCCGGCGAACAAGGAGTCGTTCGGGAAACCGGTTGCTTGTAAGTACCTACTAGTTTGTACTTTTGATTCCATATGTACTTTAACTTAAATATACGGGCTGCGCTTAACTTAAGAACAGTGGTTATTTTTTTGTCAACCCTGCTGCACTGTCAAAAGTGCAGCACACGGCGAATGCAGTGCGCGGCCATATAGAGGCGCCTCGCTGGGCTCAGGCTGCCGCAACAGTACCCGAAGAGGAAGGAGTGAGAAGGCCTGTTGCAGTTGATAGTTGTGGAATGGTGTGTTTCGCGTTATATGCAGATCTAGTTGTTCTTTCAACAGCAGCTCTCTCTATTGACTCAACTACTTCTTTTAAGAACCGTAAAATGTTTTTTACTTGCTTATCTCCATCGAAAGAGAGAGTGGAACCGCTATCTGATGTCGATTCTATTCTTCCGATTTTACCGGTTCTTCCTTATGTAAACGATGGTAATCGATGCGCAGTTCACTTGGCATACATTTAAGTAAAATGGTTTTGAGCATTATATAATAATGCGACGACGGTACTCCCAATGACGTAAGCGAACGGCTACATGCTATGACTGTGTTATATAGTTGACGTAGTCCTATGGCATCTGTTTTTTGGTGAACTGTTGGAAGTGCCATGAGCTCCTGCATCAATTTATCGATGAGCTTTTCTTTGTCACCATATTTCTCTTGTAAAAGAGAAAGAGCTCCGTCATAGCAAGCGTCAGAGGGTGTTAAGCCCGAAATTGATTTTGCCGCATTACCGGTTAATTCGGTCTGCAGATAATAAAATTTTTCGGCTCCAGAGAGCGAATTATTTTCGTGTATGTTGGAACAGAAGTTTTCCCAAAAGGGTAACCACTCTTGGTGGTCGCCAGAAAATGTTTTCAGCTTCAGTTAGGGCAAATGGGATTTCACTGTTGCTGTAGTTCGCTGCACGCTTATCTCGCTCGGAATTGGAATAAGTTTTTGTTGCACTTTCGTCAAACGTACCTGTAATTTAGCTATCATACCTACTGCAGTATCCGCGTATTCTGCCAACTTCTCCGGATTTTTGTTCTCCAAACCCTTAGCCTGAAATTCTTGATTCATGGCACAAAGATTTTCGTGTGCTGTTCTTAGCCATTGAAGATAAGAAGATAGTTCTTCCTCGATTGTATCCAATTGGGATAAGTCTTCTATATCCCTTACGTTGGACGATTTTAAATACTCATTCTCTTCGTTCGCTATTTTTGTAACTTGGCTTCTATAGCCAGCTCGTGCTAGTTGCTCCATTATGAGAACGACTTCCTTACTTATTTAGTTAATCGCGTTAGATTTTCAATTATAAATACGAGTACACGTGGTGGTTCCCGGGTTTCGGCACCAATATGAAATTTACCCAAGGGAGAACGCAACCTATGTAATTCAATATAAGTTTTATTTGAATTCTTATTATTTATAATTGAAAGTTAAAGCCGATCTAATCGGGTCAAAGAGTTTGCGATAACTAACTTTTACTTTAAACAATTCAAAGAAGTATAGTTATTAATTTAATTATATAAATTGACTTACATATAAGAAGTGTGATAGAGATAGCATTATTATAAGATATATAATGAGCTATAAGAATATAATGCATTATGTAATGAAAATGATAGTGTTACATGAGGTCAATTTTCAACATTACCGTCCAATTGCACTTACGTTCCTTCTTTCCAAGGTCATGGAAACGCTGATTAATTATCAGCTCAAGAAATATCTTGAAGAACGAAAGCTCCTTAATGACCGGCAGTATGGCTTTCGTAGCAATAGGTCCACTGGTGATCTGATCGTATATCTCACCGAACAGTGGCACAAATCTTTACATCATTTTGGAGAAAGTAAGATTATTGCGCTTGATATTTCAAAAGCATTTGATAGAGTTTGGCATCAAGCTCTCTTATCGAAAATGCTTGCATTTGGTATCGATGAATCTCATCTTCGTTGCATTATAAATTACCTTTCGGACCGTTCAATACAAGTTGTATTGGCCGGTTTCAAGTCTGATATCCACAAAATAAAAGCTGGTGTGCCCCAGGGCTCCGTATTGTCTCCGACCTTCTTTCTCATTTTTATTAATGATATCTTATATGGAACTTCTAATCCACTTAATTGTTTTGCTGACGATAGTACTCTCAGCTTTTCATATTCGTTTTTAAATACACCTCCTTGTTTTTCGGATATGCAAGAAAGGCAGCGTATGATAAGCTCATTAAATTCTGATCTTGACAGCATTGTCCAATGGGGAATTAAATACCGCGTAGAATTTAATGCTTCAAAAACTCAGTGCTGTCTTCTGTCGTTAAAGCAGAACCCACCCCCCATGCCGCTATCCATGAGCAGCACTTGCATTGAAGAAAAAGATCAGCTTGCACTCCTCGGCATGTGCATCACAGACCACCTCTTGTGGAATGAACATATATTCGATGTCGCCAAAAACTCTGCAAAGTGTTTGGGCTTTCTTCGAAGGTGCAAGAAATTCTTCTCTCCGTCTGATCTGGCTGTAATCTATAAGGCCTTCATTCGTCTAAAGCTGGAGTATAACTCACACATTTGGGCCGGAGCTCCCAAAACTCATTTGAATCTTTTGGATAGAATTCAAAATAGACCTCTAAGAATGATTGGCGATAAAACTATAGTGGAAACATTTACATCTATAGAACATCTTCGAAATGTTATATGTCTCTCACTATTGTATCGCTATTTTTATAAACAATGCTCGAGCGAAATAGCCAGTTGCAGTCCTCCCATTAAACTTTTCAACCGTAATACTCGCACTTCTAGGAATGCTCATCAGTTTACCCTTGAGCCCAACTTCGGTCGAACTGTTAAGTACAGAGAATCTTTCTTTAGCCGTACAACGCGAATGTGGAATACTTTACCCGGATCTATTTTCCCCTCCCATTTTGATATTCAGAAATTCAAAACCAATGTGCATCGGTATCTCCTCTTGCATCCTTCCCTACTTTCCTAACGCTCGCACTGTGGTTGTCCATTTTAAGGGTAGTCAAAATACCTTTAGTGCGCGCATCCGTTTCAAAAAAAAAATTCACAAAAAAGGTGATCCCAACTAAGTCAAAATTATCGAGGGATAGCATTTCGCAATTCATCTCTTAAAATATTAATGGGTGTTTTGGCGAGACGATTCCAGAAGTGGACTTCTCAAAATCAGCTACTCAGTGAGTCTTAAGCTGGTTTTAGAGAAAACTACTCAACAGCAGATGAAATCTTCATCCTCACAACAATAGCTGATTCTTTTATAAGGCAGAAGGAAAAACTATATGTTTTCTTCGTTGACCTCAAAGCTGCATTCGATACAGTGGACAGAGTGCATTATTCCTCAAATTATACAACTCAGGGCTGTCGAGAAAGTTTGGAGGTCCCATAGAAAAAAGTTGTATGAAAAAACCTCGTCAGCGGTTTGGAACAGTAAGCAGTTAATAGAATTCTTTGAAATTTTATTAATTTATTTTTTTATTTATTTATTTTTATTAGTTCATTGTATGCTTACACAGTGAGAATTCACTTCTTACTGTACATCGTCAGCATACATTTGGATAGAACATCTTCTGATCTTATTGGGGAGTTCATTAATATATAGGGAAAATAGAAGTGGGCCTAGTATCGAACCCTGAGGGACTCCTCTAGTAGTCGGAAGGAAATTCGACATTTTATTGTCATGTGAAACTGCTTGTTGTCTATCCCGAAGATAGGATGACATCAAGCGCACTGCCGACGAAGAGAAACCATAATCTGCAAAGAGCTTGTGACAGAGATTGAAGTCATCCACGGTGTCAAATGCTTTCGAAAAATCGAGAAGTACAAGGAAAGATACATGATCATCATCCAAAGCAAGTCTGATATCTTCGACAACGTTTAAAATGGCGGTAGCGCAGCTATGTTTTTGGCGAAAACCTGACTGTTTTGGAGAAAGGATATTATGAGCTCTTAGGTGCTCATTAATTTGCTTTTGCACAACTCGCTCAAAAACTTTTGACAAAAAAGGAAGAATGGAAATAGGTCTGTATTCATTACCATTTTTCGGGATAGGCAACACCTTAGCCGATTTCCATTGGGATGGAAATAAACCAGTCATTAAAATCGTGTTAAAGGAATGAGTGATAAAGGGTAAGATAACAGGTAAAATTGACTTTAAGAAAATTGGATGGATATTATCAGTACCAACAGCATTGGATTTAACGGATAATATACATTCAACAATATCATTACTTTCAACACGTTGAAAATCAAACAACTCATTAGATTGACGAGCATTAGGAAGAAGATCAGTGCAAACTGTGCGAGGGACGGATAAAGGTAGAAATGGTAATGTAACGAATTCTTGGTTCAAGTCATCCACATTAATATATGTATCAATATGTTGAGACTGTTTTCCTAAGCCCATATCCTTTATATTTTTCCATAACTGACGACTATTCATGGTATGAGATAACTTGCTCCAATATAGTTGGATTTTGCTTTGCCTTATTTTACAAACTACTCGATTACGCAACATCCGATACGTTTGATGGTCATTATCTAGTCTGTAACGTTTCCATTTGTTGTATGCTTGGTCCCGTTGTGAAATAAGACAACGGATTTCATTCGAAAACCAACGACGCTCACCCGGTTTTATAATTCTAGTTCGTAGAGGAATATAACTGTTAAACAAATTGACGATATTATTACTAAAGAATTCAATTTGGTCGTCAGGTGATTCTAAAAAGTACACTTGTTGCCATTGAACTCTGAGGGTAGCATGCTCCAGACCGGCATAATCGACATTCTTAAAATCTCTATATGTATAAGAGGTTTCTACTCCTTTGACAATGAACCTGAAAGATAGGAAGATAAGGTCATGTTTAGAGAAAGCCGGTGCTGATAACTGATCATATAGCTGAACGTCGCTTAAAACACTGACAAAGAAAACGTCTAAAAGAGTGGCCGAGTTTCTAGAAAAGTGTGTAGCACTAGTCGTGTTTACCGGAAACAAATTGAAGGTTCTCATACCATCAATGAGAGATGTCTGATCGAGAAGGTTGGAGTTAAAATCCCCACAAATGATGACCTTGGAACATCCAAGAGTGATGGTTGCGAGGATGCTTAGCAATGGATTAATATCAATGTTATTATTAGGTCTATAAACAGCACCTAATAGAAGTTTACTACCTCCTTCATTTAGAATATTTAAAAATAAGTAATTTATCTCACTATTCACTTCTGACTTACAAATAATTTTGCAAATAATACCATTGCGTACATATACCGCCACTCCACCACCTCTTCTACCACATCTATCCGCTCGGAAAAGCTTATAATTACGCAAACGATACATAGAATCACTGTTTTTGCTAGAAAACCAAGTTTCTGAAACACAAATTATATCTACCCCTGATTCCTCGAAAATATCCCTAAACTCATCGAATTTACAGTAGAGGCTCTGGGCGTTGATGTGACAAATCTGTAAACCTGTCTTCTGCTTACTTAAAATCTTAATCATGGAGCGAAGTATTCCATCATCACCACCAACCACGGAAAAATCATTTGAATTAGGAGTTAAAGCCATCATATAGAAGAAGGAAGATACAAAAAGGCACATAAGAACAAAGAGAAAGTTCCACGAGAATCCGAAGCACAAAAACATTTTCAACAAACATGCTAAACAAACAAACAAGAATGTTTGAAGTCAAAAAAGACGACAACAGAAGATCAAAATAAAAAGACAGAGACATTTGGTAGAACAAATGTAAAAAATAAGAAAGAAAAGAAAATAAACAAGAAAATTAAGAAAAAATTAAGAAAATATTTGAAAATTATAATATAATGAAAATATGTATATAAATAATAAAAATTAAAAAGAAAACAAGAAAAAAGAAAAATAAATTTAAAAAGTAAAAAAAAAATTTAAATAATTTAAAAATAAAATAGTTTGACAAACACTGGAAGAATAATTTATTAGTTGCAGGCGGCAATTCCATCAAGGGACTCGAAGTTAGCTATATGTACTCCTCTCTCATGTGTCGGTTGACGTTTGACATATACGAGACCACGAATTGTAAACACAGATGCTATTTTATGTTGTTTTTTTAATTGCAAGGCGGATCGCATTAACGAGTTGTTTTTGGAAGTTAGGCACTCGCGTAAATAAATTTGTGCAGTAGATTTAAGACCTACGTTGGTTAGTGAAAGTTGTGTGTTGTTTTCTTTTTTATATTTAGCTATAGACGTAAGCACAAAGTTCTTATCGTAAGCCGATCGGAATTTAAGAATGATGGCTGTATCGTGTTTGTTGTTTGTCTTCGGTCGTGTGCGGAAAATGTCAAGCAGTGCGGGCGGTTTGATATGAATATCGTGGCATAAGTAATTAAACATAGAACGAAGATTCTCATCGGGTGTATACGGTATTCCAAAGAGCACAGCGTCTCCAGAAATTCTTTTATTGTCTTGATCGTCTTGTAAAGCAATTGTGTTATTGAGTTTTGTTGTAAGATCAGCAATGACGTTTTTCATTTCGGCAATTTCTTGTTTGTTGGTATTAATATGTGATTTTGTTTTTGCAAGTTCGGTGTTGACATTGGTTGAAGAAACTTTTAAATTATTGACGTCAGATTTAAGTGCATCTATGTCGGCGATAGTATTGCTGATTGATGATTCAATTTGTGACACTCTTTTAATGACATCAGAAATGTTTTTGTTTACTTCGGCAAATTGTGTTTGTAGTTTTTGTGCTAGTGAGTCGTGCTCTTTTCTGAATTGTACGGATAAAGTAGAAGTAATAAACTCACTTTGCGTTTTTAATTTTTCATCCAAATTATTAAGCAAGGAGCTTTCGTCGGGCATTTTTTTAATTGGTTTTAAAGAGCCTGTAGAAGTACGAGGTGAGTAATTAAACACTTTAGGGTTTGATGGGTTGCTTCGTTGATTGTTTGGGCCAGACATATGAGAGCGTTTTATTTGATTTGGAGAAGGGGTATGATAGATTTTTTAGGTTCGAAGGCACAAACAAAGAATTTGTTTTTTTTATTTTAAATTTTAAAAGAGTTTTTAATTATAATAATTTAAAAACTTTGCACAATAATGTGGTTAATGTCACTTGATTAAACTAAACTAATAAACAGATTTTCTGTTTTTTTTTTGTTTTTTTTTTTTTGTTTTTGAGGTCGATTTGGTGCAAAATAATTGGAAAAAACTTTGATAGAACACCCGCCAGGGAAAACACGACTAGTCCATTGAGCAACTTATATCCCATAAATTGTCAATCAAAATAAAATATCAGATATTTCAGGCTGTTTCAAAGTCAATCATGATGTATAGGGCTCAAGCGTGGGGCTATGGACAGTACGATGCAGTAGAAAAACTTCTCCGATTCGTTTTCAAGCGGATATTTAAGCAGCCACAAAGCCCACCAAATAATATGCTACTGGTGGAAACTGGTATTCCGCAATTATTCATGGAAACCCTTAAACTCCACGTAAACTATATCTTGAAAACCAAATCTCGCCAATTTTAGCGGTAACAATTTAAACCTAAACGAAGAAAACATCACAATGGGAAGAGGAGCTCTACAACTTACTTTTGGCAATCGTTGAGAAGATACAAGCAGATAGCATTAAACATGTTGAAAGCTCTGTTCGCCATGAAATGTATGCTGGTTTGAATCATCAAATGTGCGAAAACAATTATTTCAATGAACGATACTATATCGACACAATATCAACGATCTTCAAAGCCAGAGGAGAAATATTAAACTTTAACTTCATTACACACCGTGACGATTTGTCAATTTTGTGCTCTTTGTGCAACTTACAAAAACGTCAAAACACATATCATTTTCTTGGCAGGGGCCCTATATTGAATGAATTCAGAATACAGGAGTTTGGGAAGCGAATTATTGAAGAATCGGAGGTGAGGTCCATTTTGAATGGATCTGGTTGGAACAAATTGCACTGCTACTATCAAAATGCATTAAAATATATAAAATTAATAATTGAACAGTCTTTTTATTTAGATGTAAATATGTAATTCTGTCAAGCTTGGACAGACGGCATTAAGCCATGTCTTAAAACTAAATGTAAAAAAAATCCAAATGAAAACAAACTTGAGAAAAATAAAATATTTATCTTATCTATCTATCTATCTAACTGAATAAGAGGACAGGAAATGTCCATTGCTTTGATAAGGGCAAGGGTTAAGATGTTGACTTTTCCATCGAGCTCCCTTTTATCTTTAGGTATATTAAAAATTTAGGGATTAATTAGTCTTCCTAATGATTCCGTATATTATTTCCAGTCAGTTTTCCGATGACTCCCGAAAACTGGTTGCTTATTAATTTCTTCATCTAAGCAGAACTGGATGTATCTGTGATCAGAGAACGAATGTTCCCTTTGCACTTTCCAGTTCAAAAGTTTTTGATAAATTGCATCAGAGAAAAGTGTAATACCTAATACCTCTTGTCTATTTTTGGTAATAAACGTAGGTTCATTCCCAATGTTGTTTACTATTAGGTTAGTACTGAGTATAAAATTAAAAAGTGACACCTCTTTCATTTATGTCGGTACTTCCCCAAACGGTGTGGTGGGCGCTTGCATCGCAACCAATAATCAGGCACATTTTCTGCCGTTCAGCCATCGAGATGAGCTCCCTGAAATTTACGCCAGGAAGTGGGCCAAGGTGGGCATGGCCAAGATATGCAGAGGCTATACAGTAAACACCATTTCTGGTTTACACCCTAGCAACTGTCAGATCCCGATCGCTGAAATCAGGAAGTAAATATGCATTATTACTACTTTTTGCCAATATGCAGGATCTGGGGTCACGTTTATCCATTGCATGCAGTACAGTAGGTAGTATCCTGGGGTCCTGAGTCCTTGAATTCTGGAACCAATGATCCTGGGTTCTTGGATCAGGACGACATCTTCCCCTTCGTTGTCCAGCCGGAGAAGAAGGGAGGACGAAGCCAGTTTGGAGTGCTGGGTGTTAATTTGAACTAACTGCACCATCTTGGTTACAGTCAGCCGGACCAGCACCCACTGCGGTTCCGTCGAGATCTTCATCAGACTCTGAGTCCGAGCGTAGTAGCTCTACTTCATCACCGAGAGTTTCGTGTAAAGAGTCCACTACGCCCATTTCGGATTGTTCGTCGACGATAGGTGATTGCGAGACTGACGAAACCGCGGAGGAGGTATATTAACATCCGTCTTTGGAGTTTCATTAACCTGTGACGCTGTTTTAGTTTAGAGCTGAGGTGGCATCAGCAGGTCCAAAGTTTGACCGAAGAAAGCAATGAAAACTCGGTACATGAAGAGTTGAGAACTCCGTTAAATATCAATCTTTATTAATTCCTTACATATTACATTAAATTCAATCAAAAATACTATAACACGGTATTTCATATAAACATGTTTTTTTACAATAGTTACCCTTAAAAAAAACTAACGATCTAATATAGATTGGGATTGAGTCCCTGGTCGACACCGAAGGCACAAAGTTTAGCGGGATAGAGTCCCCGGCCGTGGTCGAAACCAAAGGCGCAAGGTTTAGCGGGATAGAGTCCCCTACGCACACAGCAGTTTGCTTCTAGACACTAACCTTGTGTACACCAGATTGGTATAATACCACTCAAGGCAGAAGTCCGTCTTTTTCACTCCGATGTTACCATCTCTTAATATATTCCTAGTAAACAGAGAGTGTGAATCGTAAACGCAGAAAAACTTAACCCATATAATTTATGTGCCGTGACATTTGATTGGGTGATCATTGTTTTGTTTTCATCGTAAATCATATGGTCGCACGTGTCTGGTAGCTAAAAGATCTCTGTACATCTGTTATGAGTTGAATTTAATGTATTCAAAAAGAAGTGGCAATCGGCTTGTCGATGAATGCATGCGATGTGTGGGGGATATTTGAAAGATGACTATTGGCATAAATTTGTCACTCTGTTACAACCCACGGCAGGCTCCTCCACTAAGTCCTCGTTTCGTGGAGGTACAGCGTGTACACTGTCCTCATCTTTTTTTATGGATTTTCAAAGTGGTGGTCGACCAGCCAAACCGTACCACGCCTTGAGGTACCGCTAGGAGGGGCAGCTATTCCCTATTTATCACTATTATAGCCGATCTATAAGTAACCTTCCCGTCGTGTGTTGGAAAGGCTGGGTTACCATATTGGATCAGTTTTAGGATTATGTCCTTGTCTGAAAAATCAACCGCTATTCTGGAGCGAGCTCTAGGTCTACAGGGATATATTCCCTTGATGCGACCTCTAGCTTTGCACCAGACAACAAGCCTTCGAGCCTACTAATAGCTAGTTTGTACAGACCGGGCGACCTCTCACTATCAAAGGCAACGAGCTGAACTCTGCCCTGGTACCAGCTCGCATCCTCGGAAACTACAGGTTCTCCTTGGTTTTCCAGCATAAGGGTCCAGTATGAGGGTTGAGCTTATTGAAGACAAGACCGTTTATCAGTAATCGAAAGTGATCGTACCGTCTGAATTACTCCTGTCTATCACAGCGAGGATAGTTTTGTTCTTCAACACGTTGCTGACGAACAAATCTTTCCTTTTAAAGGAGGCAGTACCGGTGTTGTGCACCTTTTATATTTTGGGTTCCGGTATGGTTCCCTCGAAGGACCTTATACGCTTTGACGTTAAGTCTCCGCTGGTCCTTGTGTGAAGAATGCCGAGGCAAGTTTGGCGGATTGCTCTGATTTTAGCTCCGATTTTGGCAAGTCGCCAAAAATCCTTACTACCCTCGCGGTATTCCGTCTGTCCTTGCCTGAGGGTAGTTTTATTCCCCTCGTGGTGGGAGTGGGACTGAAAGTCCATCGTACGAGGGCGAGATATACCCTGACTAAGGGTGATACCAACTGTCGCGGCGCTTCCCGCAGCCATCGTAGTCTCCCCCACACACGAAAGAGGTTTTGAAATGGTATTGGAGGTGGAAGGTCCACCAATAGGTGTAATAGGTGTACTGCTTGCAGAAGGGTTAACGATTTTTCTGCGAACAGCCTCATCTAGACTATGAGATGATCCACTCCCTACGGTGTTCACCTCTCCGAGAGTAATGTTCGTCTCATGTTTCCGCTACGTTTTTTCTTTTTCTTTTTTGCGTTTTTGTTGGGTAAACTATGAGCTTTTGTCACTGGCGACTTATCCTCTTTCGAGGCCAAGTCCGAGCCGGCAGTCGTAACTTCTACCGACTATTGAACGTATATCCCCGTTCAATATTCTTCTTTATTTTCGTTCAAGTCCATAGTTTCATTTTCAAGTTTTCTAACTTTGAGGTTATTGTGGAATAATTTTGGTTTACATTAAGCCTCCCACCACGACAATGTCAAATCCATAGGGGACGATATTTTGCCTTAGCCAATTGACATATTTTGTGGATTGGTCGTTTTAAGTAGTGTTTTGTAGCTTTTCAGACACTACGCCTGCACGGCCATCTTTGCCAGAATAAGTTTCTGTTATTTTCCAAGAAGCCATCTTGCTGGAAGATATTTTTTGATGCCGACTATATCTCCTTGTGACAAGTTCTGGGCTGGAATTTTCCATTGGTTTCGTTGTTGCAGTGTGTACAAGTATGTATCTTTCTTGAAGTTTCTTCGAATGAACATCAAACGATCAAATGCTTGCTTTCGTGATTCGCCTAATTTCTTATTTTCTTGAAACAGAATTTCCACAATATAGCGCCCATTTATGTCCTCTTTTGTAGTTTCTTTATATCTTGTTAGCCACAAAATATCTTCATCAACTCTGGCTTCATCAATATTTATTTTTTCAAACTCCCAAAATCTTTTCTTTGGTTTTGCTGTTCTATAAAACCAGACAAAATCCATCCGAATTTAGTTGCCTGCCCATTAGCTTTTTCGACGCCAAGTTCAAGTATTCTGCTAAAAACGTCTCTTCCCATTAACATATCGATTGTGTCGGACTTGTTGAACATTGGATCAGGTAAAAGATAATTGTCCAATTTCTTTATATCATATCTAAATGATTTATTAGGATATGCATTGGTCAGAGGTGGAAGGATAAGAGCCTCTACTTTTTCATCATAGTTGCTTAATCTTGGCTTAATTCTTATTAACTTTGTTATTAGATTAGCCCACTACTGCTTCGCCCAGGCCATGAATCTTCACTTTATTTTTGATACGAGGAATGAATAAAATCTACACTGCTTCTTCTGATATTGATGTTAGTTGCTAACCTTGACCGATCAGGGCTCTTATAAGGATGTACTCCCCATTTAACTGTGTTTGCTTTGGTAGTCATTGATGCCTTTTCATCACTGCCTCCTAGATGCAGCAGGTCATGATGATCGTTTTTGTTAATTTTGCACTTTACAGCTTGGTTGTGACAAACTTCTCCCCACTTATGATGGAGGTATCTATAGCAAATTTCTGGTCACAGGCATAGCTTCTTCGGTTTTCAGCGATGATTGCCCTAAATTTTCGGCAATCAGAGGAATGGATCTGCCTCATGTATTTGCATGTTCTAAGATTTTCTGGACTTAAGACACTCATTTATCGTATCGAGAAGTTCTCTTACACTTTCTGCACTATCACTGTTAATGACTTTTGGATCAAGAAGTCTGTCCTATTGAGTTGTAAACAGAATCCGCTTGTTATCATATCGCTGCTTTAGCAAAAACAATGCTGCTTCGTAGCCTTCACTTGAAATCTGAAGATATTGAACCAGTCGAGCCAACTCGCCCTTGAAACATAGGCGTAATCGTAGCATCTTTTACGCATTTGATACTTGTGTGTTGTTGTGCACCATGTCTTGGAATAAGTTGTGCAATGTTGCCCATTCCTTAACTTCGGCATAGAACGCAGGGATTTTGAGTTTCTCCAATTTCAAATTGGCACGGCAAGTATTTTTCGGCTCCTCATTTTTTAAGATTTTTTTAACTTGGGAAGCACTTCGAAATATTCTTAAATTATTCCTTCATATAAGTTACCAACTACATCATCGTTGTATTTCGATAGTTCATGGGTATAAAGATTCCTTATCTCTTCGTATAAAAACTTTTAATACCTTATTTGATTTGTGTTAACTCTATTTGTTTCGCGAAGATCAATAATTTTTCTTTCAAGGATTTCTGCTTTCCTTTTAAATTTATTGATAAAACGATCAAACGTTGTATTCATTTTTTCTTCTGCAAAGGGTTCTTTTTCAACAGGCTTAGTTTTGGGTCTTCTTTTTGATTTAAAGTTTCCACAGAAAGACTTTGGTTTAGCTTAAGAACCATTTCATCAATTTTTTCTACTATAGTTTCGTAGATATTTTTCTTGTAATCCGCTTCGCCAATGCCATCAGTCGAAAATTTTTTATGATTTTTTTCGAATTTTTTTACGAGTTCCTCGCATTTTGCTCTTTTCAATGTTTGATCTGAAAAGTTGTTATGTTTGCTGAACCTTTTCTACTATGTCCACTGAAGACTTAAATTTTTCACTTGGTTAATACCTATGTTGATTTCGATTCCGAACAAATTTTTAACTGCTTTAATGGAGGTGTTTTTGCTTTGGTCGCTAGGTTGACCTAGCTGTGCCTCGACTCACAACTTATTGATCGCCGACAAAAATCTTCTTAATTTTTTTAACATTGGTGGGTGAAAACTTGAGAAAAAATTAAACTTATAGAATTAAATTAGTTTTAATATTTTGTTTAGAATATTATGTCTTTTTTTAATTGGCTGAGCTCAATTTCTGTGGATCGATGGACCAAATGATAATAAATTCCTTACCTCTGTTGGGAGGAAATTTATAATTGACGGACCCAAAACAAGACGTATAATTTTCACAAGATCTTTATTTCAACTGAACTAATTTCCTACTTAACATAGTCTTATATACAAAATATTTTATATTTTTATCTAATTTACATTCAATCAAAATAAGAAAAGAAAAGGAAAACGCACAAAAATGCTGAACCCAATCTACAGGCATTTGTGTGCTCACATTTCTTATCTTACTTATGTTAGGTTTACTTCTATACGCCATCACAAGACTATTTTGGAGTGGACTGTATCTGATATTTGTATTTATTCTTGTGATAACGCGCAGCTGCACTAGCTTGTTTTCATGTTCGTTTATGAACATCCTGCGAGCGACCGGAAAGATTAATTTTAGTAACATTTTTTGACTGATATTTCTAACGAACATAAAAGATAAATAAACATATAATTACAAAGAAAGTTAGTATTAAAGACAAGTGCCACTATTTTTATTGAATGGTGAATGGCTAATGGTGTTATTTTGTCTTCTGGTATTTCTCGCAACTAAATTTCTTTTGGGTTTATAATTGAATGCTCTCGTGATGGTCATGCTTATACGATGTTCTTCTGCGGTATCATCATCTTTTGCCTTAACCAATTGACTTATTTTGTTAATTGGTCGTGTTTTGTAGCTTTCCAGACACTGGGGCCTATAATATAAAACTACAAGTACTTTAAATAAAAGTGAGTTATTAAAAGTGTAACAAATTTCTGTAGCATAAAACTAAAAGTGTGCTGGTTCTTTTACGAGTGTAATGGGCGAATATGTGAACAAGTGGGAAATTATATGATTTCCCTCTTTCTGTAACTCAAAGCTACAAGTGTAGAAAAAAAATTAATCTTACTTGTAGCAAAATCCACTAAATCTTATAGGTGATTCACAACTTGTAGGATGTAGGAGATGTTAATAATTGTTTTCTTCGTAGTTATGATATTTTTAATCAAAAAAACAATATCAAATGTCAATTTGTCAATATATTTTTGTGTATATAGTGTATATTTGAGATCCTTTTTCAATAATTAATTATTTCGTTAATAATTTGTATTGCAACTGAAAAATGTTATAGGTAATTAAATATACATATACTTTGTAAAGTTTTGAAACCTTAAACATTTTAGATTTCAGTAAACTAAATAAAAAATTAAACATACCTAATACAAAATAATGCATTATATAACTTTTCTTAGATTTACTTAAAAATAATTGAATTGTTATTGATTGATAGATCTAGAAAAATTAGTACCAAGGGAAAGCATATGAAATCTAAACAAAATGAACGAGGAACGTAACATGCATAACTATATTATGTACATAATAATTCTATTGAAATTGGATGGACTTATCCGGTTAGTTGGGATTGTATTTTTGCACAAAAGTTGTGAAATGCCGAGTCTTAAAAAAAAATATCCTACGTATAAGTCTTCAAAAAAAAAGATGTTCTTTTTCGATTCTAATGAAGATAGTTATAGTGATTCCCACATTAGTAGACTTAAAATATATAAAGAAAGAATAATCTTTCAAGTAGAAGAACATTGGGTTTGCGAAAAATTTCGTGTGTCAAAACCCGTTATTGAATATCTCTCAGAAAAGCTTTCGCATAAGTTCCATTCGTCATCGAATCTCGTACGACTATATTCATTACTATACTGTCGCAAGTAGTTGCAATCTTAACCCTCAGCCGCACCCGTTTTCTTTGAGTTGTCTAGTTTTGCACAAAAAATATAATATATATGATCTTGGTGTTGATGTTTTGGAAACTAACGGCATTAAAACTTACAATGGTATTTTTCGGCAATTCTCCCAAAAACACATCGCGGATATACATATGGCCACTCTTTATTTTGACGAATTAGATTTGAACTCTTGCCTAAAGCACAAATTTCCTCCCATTTTTCACATTTAATTTCACACATCCGAATAGGCACCAAAAATAATGATTTTATTTTCGCGGCATTTTATTTTTGAACGGATTCTTTATTCATTTTTTTATTAAGATGCTTCCGCGTTGGCTTATCTTTTTTTGAATGTGCTCTTGTAAGTAGAATGCCTACAAGTGTAGGGAAATTTTTATTTTCTACAACTCTGAAGTTTTTGTTTGTGTTACAGAAATAATCTACACTTGTAAGATTAACATTATTACAAGTGGCTCTTGGTCTTGACTTGTAGACTTATAGCTTTGTGATACAGGTGTCTGGTAAAGAATTGGAAATTACTTCTTTGTATGGACCATTTTTAAAAAAATCTTTGTTAATTTCACTATACTCTTGTTTGTTAATTATTACAATATTATTACTTTTGTCTGCTTTACTAAAGATAACTAAAGCTTTCTTTTCTTTCAGATATGATTTTTTGCTGCTTTTCTGAAATCTTTCATCTTTGTACATAAACTCGTTAAATTTAAATTATTTATTTTTTCTACAGCCTCGCATCAAGCTAATTCTTTTTTTTATCTTCATCGTTAAAATGCTTAAGAGCGGTTTCTATGTTAACTAAAGCACTTTCTGCGACTTGCTTTCAGGAGGTGTAGTGCGAAATCTAATCCTCGGATGAGTCTTGCACTGGTTCTATTTCTTCATTTTCGTTTGTTTTAAGTTTCCAGTTCTGCATGCTAAAATATTAAATTTATTTAGTTTACTTTCTTTTTTCTTACCAAATTTAATGTCAACAGCATCCTCAATATGTTTAATAAAACTACTCCTTCTTCTTCGTGTAATATGTTGATTAGATATAAATGTAGCGAATATGTTTCTCTTTCTATTATAGATAACTTAGAATAGTTTGCCTTGATTTCAATATTAAGCCACATCTCTTGCCCTGGACTAATAGCCTTTTCAATAATCTTGTTATTTCCTCAATTTGCTGGGCCCTACAGATAGATAAATTTATGAATAATGTTGTTGTTTTTGCATCTCCGAAGAAAATATATATGTATATCAGCTTGCATATATGTATTTAATCTTTGTTCTTAGTTTTAAATATCTGTTTTTTGCTTTCCTTATCTCCTTTTGCACTTTAGCCCAATTGAATTAATTTAATAGTGGTGATTTTTATCGTGTTTTTTTAATAAATTAAAGATTTTATTTAATTAACTCAAAACGTCAGTAAGCTCTATTTAAATATAATGACATTTTGATTGATATATTGGTCCATCGTCACTATTCATTAAATTATTTTTATTTTTAAATATATAAAGAGTTTCAAAAGGATATTGTTCATGAGGATTACTTACATTACGTAATAATTTAAAATTTTGTAAACCTTAATTATGGCTATTATCTAGCATGTATTGTGTTCCTATTTTTATTTTATTTGATAACTAGTTCGCATATTAAAACATTGTTTTTTAGGAAATGCTAAGTTCGATATGGTTACAATTTGTGTATTAATATGTTTTAAATTAGATTAATGTTAAACTTTAATAATCTTATTAATTTTAAATGTATGTACTAGTTATTTAAGTTCAAACATAAGGCAAAATTTTAAATTTAAGAATGAATTTTGCGTCGCATGTAATTATTATCGCAACTCTAAACCTACTGCAGTCAATTATCCTCCTTAGCTCGACTGGTAGGGAGTTCCACAAACTAGCAGCATAACGAAAAATTGTCGCTTAGACACCATGTAGTTGAAGCTTGGCGTGATAAAAATTTGGCTTCTTCAGGTATCTCTGTTTACATTACCAAACAAAAACATTAACTTTTTACTGTCTCGAGAGTTTTGTAGTGGCATACTGAACATGCCATTTGTATATCATGAAATATGATAGAAAAAGTGGACAATGTTAAATAATGGTGGCAAATAATTACTAGCAATATATAAGGCTCGGAGTGCTCCATATGTTTTTGCAATGATGTGTGAAATGTGATCTTCTCAAGTGAGAGTTCGGTTGAAAATAATGCCTAGGTTCTTAACTTTTTGTACATATTCTACCACTGCGTTACATAGCATTATAGGGGGCCAACAGGAGGCATAAGTTATATTTTTGTTTACTACAATGGCTTGGGATTTTTTTTGATTCAGTCGCAACCCATTCTCTTCAGCCCAATTAACCACACTCATCAAATCTGTGTTTATTCGATATAGCATCTTCGATCATGTAAGCTGTGATGTATTTGTTAATCTGTATATCTTACAGAATTTAAGAGTAGGATGTAGATCGTTAATAAAAATCGAAAACAATAAAAGACCCAGGATTGATCCTTCAGGTACGCCGGATTTTATTGGAAGGAAATTAGACAGTTTGGAATTCGTTGAGACTGCTTGAGTTCTACATTTTAAATACTGTTCGATAAGTTTCACCGCAGATCTTTCAAAGTAAAAATGGTTGATTATTTTAGTTGACAGTATATTAAGTAAATTATGGGGTACGGAATCGAATGCCTTCGAGAAATCAAGCAGGATCAAGGCAGTAGCCTTCTTATTACCGACCCCATATCCTTATGTCATCAACCACTTTGAGCAAAGCAGTATAACAACTATGGTTTGGTTGAAACGCCGTTTGATCAGGAGAAAGCTATTGTTTTGTTAACAGAAAGGCCGAGATTATTTGGCTTACTACTTTTTCAAAACTTTTCGAGAGAATTGGTAACAGGCATTATATTTGATATTTTCCGGATATTAGGGTAGCTAGAGCTTGTAAGGGTTGAATTGAATATATGCGTGAAATAAGTTGAAATGAATGGATAAATATGTTTTAGAAACTTCGGATGCAAACCATCCAAACCAATTGTCTCTGACTTTATCCCATGGACAGCTTTAAAGACGTCTAACTCTTCAATCCTGCAGAAACTAAACTCACCAGAATCAGTCAAAGCATTGGAAACGTTTAACATCGAACCTGCGTTAGCATTTACGTCTGATGTGGAATTTACAAATTGTTTGTTGAGTTCATTTATATCACAATCTACCAAATTATCTTTCTGTTTATTAGATATTCCTAGAGACTTGATGTTTTTCCATAACTTTTCAGACGACATGTTCACGAATTTTGAGTTGTAGTATCTTCTCTTGAAGTTTTTTTTATTTCGTTACTCACAAGATTTCCAAGATTTTTGTACCTTCTCTACGTAAGAATATGGCAACATGAACCGCCTCTATCGTTTGTAAGCTTCATTCCGTTTGCAATTGAGATTTTCGATAATGTGACTATACCAACCGCAAGCACGATTCCGAACAGTTATGGTTTTAGTCGGAACACACAAGTCAAAAAGATTGTTTACAGTGTTCGTAGGAAACTGCACCTGATAATCTATTGATGATAGAAGATACAAATGCTCCCAAAGAGGTACTCACTACCTGGCTCAACAAGGCTTCCATGTTAATGCTATTGAAATCTCGAATCTGAATAGTTTCTGTTTCAGATCCGTTTACAGTTAGGTCATAAAAAATGGTAATTAAATCATGTTTAGAGAATCCAGGTACTTCCAATTGACTATACAAATTTATGTTATTAGGTTGATTAACAGGCAACAGATGGAGGAGCGTAGAACTAAACTCAGTAAAATGCGTAGGTATGCTAACATTAGAGCTAAATAAGTTGAGTGAGATTAAGCTACTGCAAATATTACTAACGTAACTGCTTCGAAAATCAAGCAAATAAATACTAAAATCCCCTGCAATGAGGATATGGTTATAGCTTGGCGTAACTTCTTCGTGAATATTAATAATATTATCCATATCATACAAATTAGGGGGCTTATACATACCACCTATTAGACATTTATCCCTGTTACATTGAACTTTAACAAATATAAATTCTTAATCATCAGTACTTTCAGAATTTATTTTACCAATTTTGCTTTTAATTTCTTCTTCATAAAGATGGTAACACCCCTCCTCTGCCTGATCTATCGGCATATCGAAATATTGTAATCAGCAAAAGCCAAAATATTATTACTAATACTTGGAGTCAACCATGTTTCCGACACACAAACGGCATCTATAATACCATCTTGGAATGTGCTCTTACATTCATCCAAGTGCTTAGACAACCTTTGTACGCTTATGTGCAGCCAGAAAGACCATCATATCTATTGCGACAAGTATTTAGCATAGCTTTGGTTGTGTTAATTTGTGAAGAGCTCGTGGCTTGTGAAACTCCAGTGCTACCCACTGTTGAGTAACTCGTTTTGAATTTTACATATTAAGGCCGTGTGTCAATTGCGTTAAAATGTTGGTTAAATTTGATCCGTTTTTATAGGGGAGAATAAAATTGAAGGGTTTTGCTGTGTTAATTGCATTAAATGGGTTTTTGAAGACATACATTTTCCCATTAGGATTTCTTGCGTTCAGGAACCTATCCGAGACGGTGTCAACATGGTGTTGTAAAAGCTTTTTTGCAGAAGGAATTACAACACAAATCTATCCAAATGGCTTTGGATACGATCTTGAACGCAGAAATTGCATTTTGACATTTTCAGTAATGATAGAAGCCAAGCAAAAATGACGGCCTTCCTTGAATAATCATCTGAAAAAGTATTTTCAATTAATTCTTATTATTCTTTTACATTACCAAAGTCATAAAGCAGGTCATTCAAACAAACGGAGAAGAGGAATTCGAGAGGTACAAAAACAAAATATATAAAACTATCTACTGATAAGTAATTGCGTATAATTTACAGCGTATTGAGTATGGTAGAGTTCAAGTTGCTTCGGAAGATAAAATTTCAATTTTAAGTGGAAATGATTCGAAGTGCCGAGAGCATTTATGGTTGAAATTCCATACATTTAAAAGGATTCTTCCTCTTATGCCAGAAAAACGAAGTGGATGGACAAACGAATATGAACTCATAGTGTTCTCTACTTGGATATATTGGATATCCCAGTTGTTTTCACCCGATTCCCAGAATAATACCGTTTAAAAATGTAAATTCTGACGAAAAAAAATTCAATACGGTCAAGGCAAGAAACGTTGTGGTATGTTATTTTTGTATAATGAAAACAAGATGGGCAAATATTTTTAACAAAGGCCTTGCATTGAGAGTAGAAAATAGCATAAAAACTATATTACCGCATGTGTTTTGCATAATATATGTGCTCATGGTGGTGATTTAGAAATACGATACTAAATTTAAAATAAATTTGCATTATTTTGTTGTTTTCCAAAGGTCGACCAATATACGAACCAAAAGAAATGCAGACGAAAGAATAGGTACGCAGGTTGGAAATGAAATGCATTTGTACTTCGTAATTCACTTCTTGAAAACATCCTTAGCATGTCCTAATGGAATAATAAATAAAAAATAATTCAGTTATATAATAAAGTATGAATTTGGTTCAAATCACAGACTTAATATTGTTTATATTGTAATATTATAATTCAATTGCATTATATTTTGTTGTAAAACTACATTATTTTCACATACAACCTGACCCTTGAATCAAGATTATATGGATTTTATTTATAATAAAATGCACTACTAGATCGTATGAACTTGCTCTTGTAGCTAACAACTTTAATGTAGCTAACCATTGAGGTTTGGTTGGTTAGTTAAGTGTAGTTACCCTATGAGTTTTAAAGCCGATGTAGGTAAGATTACATTGATTCTTAGCATAGTGAATTGTCGAATAGATGAATAGTTACATACGTAGGTACCTATCCTACCTACAAATGTATATTTAAATCTAAGTTATGGATTTTAATTATGTAAGTTAGGAGAGTAAAATGTACATACGAGTACATATAGATGGAACCTAAATAAGTAAACTTGTACATATTATAATGAAGGATGTAAGTGGGTAGGTATGTAGCTATATACATATAACTTTGAAATTAAGGCGCAATATGCATACATAAGATTCACCTGGTTTTTAAAGACACGTCATGTGTATATATTTATAAATGTATGAGGGCCTAAATTGTATTTAGTATTCAGTGACGTACACAAAAATTGGTAAAAAGGGAATAATTATAAGGTAGAAATAAATGGATAATACACATAATTAAATGTTTTTATATTGCTTAGTCGTTATAGTTTGAGTGAAAACAAAGATGCAATTTGAATTCATGGATAAATAAGAATATATAAAAAAAAAAATTTTGGAGCGGTTTTTTAATAAATTAATTTGTATGTATAAAATTTAGAAAACATTTTTAGACAAAAAATTTGAAACGCAATTTTGAAGATATTATTAATTTACATATAAAATTCAAATTTAAAAAAAAATCTGTAACTGGTTTTTGAAAATCGGTTTTTCAAAAAAAATGTTATTTATGTATTTTTTAAAAATCGAAAAACTTTATTTTTGAACATGTTGGTATGCAGTTTTATTAACAATCTTATGGATCATTTGTATAAAAAAATTATTTTAATCGGTTTATCCAATGTTTAGAAAGTCGAAAGTATGAAAAATGGTTCTATGGGAAGTACCTTCAATAAGTAAGAAAAAAAAACTATTTGTATACTTAAAAGTGGACTGTACTCTCAAATTCTTGGGGCCGTTTACGAGAAATAATTTTTTTTTCTTAACGGTTTACCGTACCGTTGTTTTTTTATTTTAGGAATATAGTTTTTGTAGCTTTTCAAAATAATATCTAAAAACTGCCAAATACGAATTATTGACAAAATCCATTAAGTCGTTTTCGAAATTTTGAGTTTTCAAAAAAAAAACTTTTTTTTTTAACTTCCAAAAAAATGGAAAATGTTGGCTTACAATAGTGTTTAAGCTTTTTAGGAGCTTCTGCGGAAAAAAATTCAAAAACATTGAAAAACAAAAAAATGTTACCTACTACTAGAGGTACCAAAATACCAATTTTTTTCCAAAAAAAAAGTCCTTTCCCTTTATTAATTAACTGATTTTTTTTTAAATCGTTGGAGCCGTTTTTGAGAAAAATAAGATTTTTGTTTTTGCCCAAAAAATTGTATGGGAGTTACTGTTATTTGTTATCTTAAAGAAAAAATGAAAAAAACGTGTGGGCATATTACCGACAAAATAATATGTACCAAGTTTGAAGCAAATCTATCTAACCGTTTAGGCTGTAGACTCGAGGACAGACAGGCAGACGGAATTGCGGGACCCACTTTTTGGTGTTCTCTATGATCGTAATGCCATGTTTGATTGTTGGCAAAAATTTTTGTTTTAGAAATACATAACTTGCCTTATAGTATAGGTATCGCAAGTAAAAACATAAAATAATATGTGTGTACCTATATTCCATTCCAAAAACACACTACATGGATTCACATTAGGTTTCTTTTTTGATCCAGATATACAATCATAAGTTTTGAATAGAAGATTATAAGAAAGTGAAGCTGATTTTTTTTTAATTACAAGGCCTATATAGAACTCAAGCTATTATATCACCAAGATTAAAGTGTTTGGGCTTAGGAAAAATAAGAGTATCATAATATGAAGTATTTTTTGAACCCCGATAACAAAATAAAATGCACGACTGGATCGCACGAACTTGATCTTATGTTCGATCACATCGTATGCAAAAGATTTCTATTAAAAATCTAAATAATTTTTAAAGTCGTTTTTTAATTTATTTTTTATATTATGCAAAATTTCTTTAACTTTTTTCTAAAAGAAATTGGTATGCCAATCTTAAATATTTAATAATATAAACTTAAGAAAAATTAAATCGGCTTAATCAAAGAAAATATAATTCAAAATTCTGAAATAAATACTTAAACCAATTTCAGATAAAAAAACGTACGCCATTTTATTTCTTGTATAAATTTGAACTTATGAAAAAAAAATTCAAAATCTGTGCCGCGGTTTTTGAGAAAAAAAATTCTAAAACGTCAATTCATAGGTATTCAGCAAATACATATAACTATAATTTTTGAAAAAAAAAATATATAAAAATATAAATTTAAAAAAAATTAAAATGCTTTTAAAAATACAAAAAATATTAATTAAAAATTTTGGTACGCAGTATAAATTGGGCAACCTAAACCTATATATGTGTGAAATTTCGAAAGAATCGGTTGAGCGATTTATAAGATAGTCGAAATAAAAAAACGGCCCTATAGAAAGTACCGTTTTTAGACATTTGTTATAATATTTTTCAATCATATGATCGGTGGTACCTAAAAAGCTGCACTCATTTCTTTAATCAAGATCGTTAGAGTCGTTTCCGAGAAAAATAGGCTTTGCCGTAACGGTTATATGGCAGGTACCGTTATTTTTTGAGCAAAAATTTTTTTTTGATTTTCCCTCTGTACAATACCTAAAAACTCTATATACCAAGTTTGAAGCACTTCGGCAGTCCCGTTTGGGCTGTAGGTGTATACATACATACAGACAGACTGACATACAGACAGAATTTTTAGACCATCTTTTTTCGTCTTCGCTATCATCGTCATTTCATGTTTGATTATTATCTCAAAACTTTTTTTTCCACGAATGCATAACCTGCCTTATAGTACTCGTACCTATAATCGCAAGTCAAAATTGAAAATCTCTATTTTCAATTCTCCACCTGAACCAAAGCACTGATCTCTAAAATACACTGGATATTTAAGACAAACTTTTATTATTAAATAATCGTTACATAATCATGTATTTACTAATAAAGGCACATGGATATTTAATATGATCTTTTTTTTTCTTTTCCCATATAAATAAATTCAGGTAACCATCAAGTGAACGAAATTCTTTGTCAAATGCTTATTAGTATGTTTTTTTTAAATTTAAAGTAAATGGAACCAATTTTATTACTTTTTTTCTTAGCGTATAAAAACCGTAAATAATCGAAAGAGTCGTTTAGCAATAATTATGTCGCGCATGTGGAATAGAATATATTTTTCAATTGTACTTAATCTATATGTATAGTATAATCAGCAGTCATATAGATTCTTTTTTTACATTATCGTATAATAATAAGCGTTTTTTTTAAATCAATCCTTTTACCCAAAGACACTTACATAACTATTTATGTATATAAATCGCATTATAATCCTTAGAAAAAATACAAATTAAAATTTTTCTGATCACATGAATTGTTTTGTAAAGATTTTCTGTCTTAATTGTGGGGAATTCGTTCGTTTGTTTTATCTTAATATATTAATATTAATTTTTTGAGCAAATCTTTGGCCACAAATATCACAGTCGTACTTTTTATCATCACTATGGATTTTTTTATGCATCCACATGCTTCCAAGGTTTTAACATTTTCCACAATTGAGGCACTTCTTCTAGCCGTCCTTTCTCGAGTCATCACGGTGACACTTAAGGTGTTTCTTCAAACCCCTCTCATTGGCAATTTCGCGTCACATTCGCTGTATTTAATGAGAATCTTGTGGGAAGCTTCGTGCTGGGTCTTCAAGCCCATCCATAACAACTTGACAGTGTTCGCATTTGAATTTGTAATCGACTGGCGTCGTGGCAGAATCGTTTTGTTTATTCGCAGCAGTCGGAAAATTACCCTAAAGACTATTAAAGATCGGAAGTTGGTCATCAGCAGCATGAGGAGCATCATTCACCCGGCTGTGTGGTGCATTCTGCTCTTCGGTTTTTGTGATTGCTTTGTTTGTTTTCAACTTTTGTGTTTCTTCTTTGTCGGCGATGGAAATATCGGAGAAGGTACATCACTCCCCCAACAAGTCGCAAGTTTGTGAACCTCCGCAGGTGACGGTGGAAGAAGTAGACTAATGAAATTGATGTCCTCGGCAATTTTTGGTCGATTTGCAATGACATTGCTGCTCTCGTCGCGTCGTCTTGGGCACTTTCGTAGAACACCTTCTAGAAGTCTGACGATAGACTATTGTTACAGATGATTGCGAGATTGGCGAATATTTTTACACATGCCGACAGATTGATGGCCAGCGATTCATCCTTGATTCTGTTGTCGAAATTATTGATCTTTAAGAGCGAGGTTAATATCCCTTCATTGTTGAACGAGGACGCGGATTTATTTAGGAGGTCCTCTTCCTCCATTTGTGGATCGGATTTTACGATGTACATACAACAAAATTTTAATCAAATATTGTAGATAAGTTGACAAACAAAATTAATTAAAAAACAAAATATTCCGAGGTTATGCAGTGAGGCGAGCACAAATATGTTATTTGAAATTGTATATCACACTCAAAATACACATCACAAATCTTAGGGTCAATCTTATTTTATTATTATTTTTTCTAATGGGACACGAATCAAAGGTTGAATACAAATTTATTCACTGGTTTAATTTTAACGCAATTGACACACGGCCTAAATAGCAACGCCGTCGAACGAGGAAAAATAAGCAACTGCAATCAAAATTAATAGAGACATTACCTAAAAAAGAGCCAAAACCATTTTACAAAAAATTGAACTAGGGAAAAAATAGAAATTATAACATAAAATAAAATAAAATAATTGTGCATGTGTTGTGATAGATACACTTGATTTTTCTGGTTCATTGTATTTAAGATGGACAAAATTATCTTTTTTTTAATTTTTAATATTAATATCAATCAAAATGTCATTATGTTTAAAAAGAGCTTACTGACGATGGAAGTATAGCTTCCGAAATGTACATACTCGTATAAGCAATAAATAAATAATGTCTGTTTAGAGTTAATTAAATAAAATCTTCAATTTATTAAAATAAAAAACACGTTAAAATCTCCACTATCAAATTAAAGCTTAATATTGTCAAATATGTAGGTGCACCAATTTTTTCACACAATACTTACATATACCACCTACCTACCTATAATGTAAGAAATGAAATGGATGAGATCGTATTTCCAATCAAATAATATAACTTGTGTGAATTTCGTTGTAAACAAGGTGTTTATTCCACTAAATGAGTTAGTTTTAACGAGTGGAATGAGATAACATCAAATGAAACTTGAATTTAGTTATTGGTTATTTTCATATCTTTTACTTCTTTTGCGAATTCAATGCTATTTCTAATAGCTCTTGTTTCGATTTTATTTGGTAGGTGATTATACTTTTCTAATAACCAACATTAAAATTTTGTAATTACTAATCCTGTTGTTGATGTTATTGGTCTTATTTGTTTTCCTGGTTTATGGACGATATTGGTCTTATTAGTTTTCCTGGTTTATGTAACTTGAGTAAGCAACACATTCTTGGTAAAATTAGATTCGAAACATTTAGGCCGGTATTCACGGACCGCTATTAAGTGGCTCTTACGTTTATGAGGCTCATAACTTGAGAATTATTTGTGCTATTCACCAACCACTCATAACTATTTTTCGACGTTCGAAAATGAGAACAATTCTCTCTTCATCAGGTAAACTCAAACTGCACAGTAAAACTGTTTTCGAAAACGAGTGACAGCCAGCTGACGGTAATCTGACAACAAGATGTCAAAAAACCATAAATCTAAGAAAACACCAAAAAAAACAATTTTTATAACTGGGAGCGTTATCGATGCTATTAAAAATCCTATTGAAAAGGCCCAACCACGGGCGATAAAATAAATTTCGGTGACCAATTCAAAAAGCCTTCGAACGAATGGAAGTGTTCGACGTAAATGGCAAGAAATAAGGATATCGTTGATAAGTGTGTTGCGTTTGCAACTCCGCGCACAAAGCCCACAGCATCTACAGCTTAAGCTTCCTCCAGCTCGTTGACAGCGAATAACACCTTCGTGGAAGCCTTCAAACCCAAATTGGACACTTGGGAGTGCTTAGCATGTATGGTGCGCAATAACATTGCGGCTGACGAATGTGTGGTTTGCAATACCAAGAAGGCAGGGGCAGTTGAAGCCACACCAACCTCAAGTCGTCCTTAACTTGAAACCACAGATGCTGGTTTCAAATCACTTGTGACACAACAAAAAGCCTCCAAGTGGTAGTGTGAAGCCTGTATGATTTCTTTTTGCAATCGTAACAATGCTGGGAAAAATAAATACAAAATAATAATTTTTCTTGTGGTCTTGTGTGTGGTAGTTAAATCCAAACGATTACCCGTAGCTTATTTGTTTGCTCGTCAGCACTATTAGATTTGAAAGACTAAATATTATTTATTTTTTTAGGCCAGTGAGGACGTTCCTGACACAAACAACAAAGAAAACAAGAACGATACAACTGGTTCCAAACTCGTTACGACCTATCTATGCAAAAATCTCTTACTGAATATAAGAAGAGCCAAATCTACACAGAAAATGACAAGCGTCAGCTAGTCAGGTCAGAAAGTACGACTTCCAAGCACAATTGTAAGACTACAGATGCAATTTCCATTTACAAAAAGTATTTCATGCCTTGTTCGGAGCAATATGTTTCACTTCCTATCAGTTTACTTTCTCAGATTTCATTGGTACTTTGCTCAGACGAGAGGCAATCATGCTATAGCGAAACTATTCCTACGAATCTGTTTGAAAATGCATTATGAAAATGCTGCGACTTGCGATTCCAATCGCAATGAAGCACAATCAGATGCCATGATTCTGTATGAGAAATACTTTTCTTTGCAAGCTAATTATCCTCTGAAAATATCTCCGAATATTTGCAACTCAGTCAAAGAATGTATTTGTAGTAGTGAATCGACATCAAAGGTTAGTCATTGCTTTGACCGACCGTTGAAAATCATCAAACACTACTTGTAGAGGGAATTCTTTCCAAATTTTCTTGAATCTCAACTCTACTCAAAGTTTGTGATTGAACTTCAATCGAAATTGAGTGATTATTACCAGATGGATATACGAAGTAATCATCTTTCACCTGCAAGAATTACTAAACCCCGCAAAACCATGTCACATTGCAAAAAAAAACCTCAAAGGATTAAAAAAAAAACATTTTATTTCACAATACACTGCTGGCTATGGAAGTCATAGCAGCACACAATCAAAAAAGAGTGCCTCCTCATCAACGAACAATTCGCCGGATATGCACATCGATTCCTGGCACTTTGCCGATCCAGATATGTTATGGCAACGGCATCTAGGAAACGGAAAAGTGTTGAAATTCGGTGGTGTCAATTCGCTTGGACATTATGGGAGGGATTTCGAAATATGTCCAACAGCTTCAAAGAATTGGTCTTTAGCTAGTATGGGAAGTAGTACAATTAAAACTGTTGTTAGAAAATTCGTTAATATTCCTGAGGATAAGATACAGGAAGAGATCGCTTGGCAGATAGTCGACATGATTATTGATGATGTTCTGAGCATAACCATGAACAGTGAACTTTCGTCACGCAAGTCCAATTAATTTAATACTTTTTGACCACTTTTCAAAAGTTTGTTAAATATGCGGAATCTTGAGAGCAAAAATGATGTACCTATTTATTTTTACTTAAAATCTTTGCATTATGTACATATGAATATCATTTTATTGCTACCGTATGCTTCCATTAAATTGCATTTTACAAATAATTATTATACATTCATATATTTTGGCATCGGCATGGCGACATAAAATTTATTCAATGTAAGTAGTATTTTGTTTATTATTTTGTTTTAGAATACGTATCTTTTTATGTATGTACCTATTTTTTTTATGTATTAAAAGAACAATTTTAGAAACAAATAAAGAAAAGTTTATTATTACGCTACTTTTTTCGCACAAACATCAACATTTTATCCTGAAAAGGTGTCTTTTTGTTTCACACACTCAGTAGGTATAAGTGATATGAGAGGACTGTCTTCTTGTATATGGTAATATTCGAATTCGATAAATTTTCAGTTCGAAAACAAATATATTCACAAATGGATCGTACGTACTTACTCCTATATTCGATCACATCGTAAGCACAAGATTTTTAATAAATATATATTTGGCCCTAACACGAATTCCGAAATCATGGTGGAGACAAATTTACAATCCGAATGGATTTTGCGATCATATATTTCGGTATTCGTTAAAGTTTACGATTTCGATGGGATTCGGGAGAGACGTTTAACAACAAAGTATGTACATAATAAAAATTTACGACGTTGGTAATATTGGGCCCTATCGGGAATCTCCCAGGGAATTTCGTTCCCACGGAATATTTTATTAACTCGAAATTTTTTTCTGCGAACATTAATTTCGCACGGAATAAATTTCCCTCGAATAAAAAATCGAATGAAACGATAACAAAATTACCTGGGAAGTTTATTCCCGATATAAATAAATTCGGAGGGAAACTTTTGATCATCATTCACGTTCCCAAGATTAGAATTGGAGAACAAATCCCCGGTAAATTTCTATACACTCTGACCCCCCTTAGTTGACGGTTTGATGATTCTTGTCTACCGTTCCATAGGCTCATAGAGAAATGATACGACCTATCGTCAAAACGACCATCAACAAATTGACAATCAGCTATTACCTTAGCCTTCTATTTTCTTTTTCTTGGTAAATGGTAATCTACTTCGTGAAAAATAATACAATTTTTGTCATCGCTGCTTCCAGAAATATTTGCACATGCAAAATACAAAGGTTCTAAATGAAATTAGCACGTTCTTTTTGCATATGCAAAGCAAATTATATCGGCGCAAATATATATGTTGAGCATTACATTTGCTTTTTAATTTAAGCCGGTTTCCGACATTCCTTCAATATCTTGCTGTCTCTAAAAATTTACCAAATAAACAAGTTCAACCTTAAGTACAAAAAAATCGCCAATCGCCAATCGCATTTTAGTGCGCAATCGTTCCGAGACGTCCAAAAAGGAAAACATTTCAATTATGTTGCTAACTATACAATAATAAATCAAACAAAAATAACTAGCTCTCAAAATCAACGTTTTTATTTGATTTTAACACTCATTTTTATAAAAATGGGAATAATTTTTTTGATTAAAAAATCACAGTTCTCGCCAGGGCATTCACGTCGCAGACATCGAATCTGGCCATTTTCATTGACCTAGATTATAGAAGAAAATTCAAAAATAAATCATCTCATTTTAATATGAGAGGAGCTTGTCACAAAACAACGACGACAGATACATCATTTGCTCTAAGCGTTCTTCTTCTTTTCATTTGCTTATGCTTTGTTTAGGCTTGTTGTTCCAGAGACAAATTGGAAAGTGTCTAGTCCAATAATAAAGATCGAACAATGAAACTCTATAAACTTCGATTTTATTTTCTGTTTAAAATGTACAAATTAGCATATATATACTGAGAACGTATATTAAAGAAAAAACTTACAATTGGTATTTACACAAACAATAAAAAGATCCAATTTGCTCTAAGCAACTTTAAAATAAGAATTAAATACTCTAGATATTTCTTTACAACAAATTGCCAAATTGCAGAGTTTTTTAGCCAATATTCTTCTAACCTTAAATAAATTTCAAGATTCGAGATGTCTTCCCGCGCAAAATACGTAATAATTATTGTCTCTTTCATTTGAAAGAGATAAAATTATTTTCCTTAAAAATTCATTAAATGTTGCCACTTTAAATTTTATGTGGACTCGATGACATTCCGGGGGCCGTCTGAGAACTAGATTCTAGGTTGAAGACTTTAAATCAAGTACAGCGAGTCTTCCAATCGATCTCTTGTTCTTAATAGTTCCGCTGGATAGTTTTACATCAGCCATTCTAGCAACTCCATCTGAACCCGGATAGATCTTGATTACACGACCTAAATGCCAGGCAGAACGAATTTCATTTGGTTCGATTACGAGGACAATGTCATCTATCTGCACTGGTTTTGTGTCCTTAAACCATTTGGATCGCCTGGTGATAACAGGGAGATATTCGGCATACCACAGTTTTGTAAGCTCAGCCATCAAGTGTTGAGAACGTCGACTGTAAAGCTTGCTACAACAGTCACTTTCCGAGAATATTCCAGGAGCTGTAACGTCTCGATCTTCTTCACCAAAAAGCATTAAGTTCGGAGTCAGAGGTTTAGGATCTTCAGGATCGACCGGGATGTGAGTGAGCGGGCGACGATTTATTTGGCTCTGAGCTTCCATTAGGGCGTTTCGTAAGACATCTTCTCTAGGCACGACACTCTTAAGAACAAAATCGATGCTTCTTTTAATGGACTGTATAAGTCGTTCCCAAGCTCCTCCCATCCAAGGAGAGTAGGCTGGTATAAAGCGCCACAGAACACCCTCGTACCTTGAAGCATATTCGCAGAGAGAAGACTCCATCTCCTTGACATCCTTATCCAACAAATTTTTTGCTCCAACAAAGTTAAGACCGTTGTCACTGTATAAGAATTTCGTTACAACACGGTTGATCAGGAAACGTCTTACAGCCATAGTGCACTGATCTAAACTAAGATCGTTCAATAACTCTATTTGCACTGCTCTGAATGTAAGGCATGTGAAAATCATTCCGTAGCGTTTGACTGTACCTCGACCGAACTTAACTAACAATGGACCGAAACAGTCTACTCCAACAGGAGTAAAGGGTCTGGATTCAAAGGCTAAGCGAGCTTTAGGAAGCTGACCCATTAACGGCATAACCGCCCTAGCTCTAAGACGCTTGCACATGTAGCACTCCCTTCGCACTCTCTCAACTGCTCCTCGTATGCTGATTATCCATGCGCTTTCACGGATGTCAGATATAACAGTAGCGGTACCTATGTGAGAATTCTTTCGATGATGATAATCGATTAGTAGGTCGACCAAAGGATGTTTCTTGGGGAGTATCGCTGGGTTTCGAGTGGAATAAGAAGCGTTAGCCTTTTGCGCCCTCGATTGTAGACGCAACGTACCTTCCTCGTCAAGAAATGATGACAAACTCAGGATTGAACTTGATGGGCTGACTCTACCACTTGACTTGAGAACAGCGATGTCAGTCGAAAAAGATTCTTCTTGGATTTTTTTAAACATCCAATTTTCAGCTTGATGAAACTCTAAAGGTGTGACAAAGACTTCCTTATCGGTGGTCCTTTTTTGAAGAATGTGTTTAAAGCGTAACAAGAAGGCAATGACTCTTACTGCGGACGACCATCTGGCTTGAAATCTTGAAGACAGCATGTTATACGCACCATAGTTACTCTTTTGTTTGTAAACATGAAGCAATAGTGTTGGGGTTTTAACATCATTGTTCTTTAGATCAGACACAGCTATACAAGATGTGATAGGCCATTCCTCAAATGGACGTTTCAAAAAATCTGGGCCTTTGAACCATCTCGTGTCTTGATCCCACATTGATGTTTCAAATCTCTTTGTGCCATCATCCGCCACATTGTTGTTGGAGCTGATGTGAAACCACTGTCGCGGTGAGCTTGAGTCCAGGATCTCACCCACTCGAGTTGCAACGAAAGAAGGCATTTTATTGGTGCAGTTGATCCAATAAAGCACAGTCTTCGAATCTGAGAAAAACAACAACTCATCAATCCGTATGGTATGTGAATCTTTAATTGTGGTTGCCAATCGAACGCCAAGTACTGCTGCTTGAAGCTCCAAACGAGGTATGGATAACTGCTTAACCGGCGCAACCTTCGCCTTTGCCATAACCTGTGCTACTTCCACTTCATCTTTACGGGCAAAACGAAAGTAAGCTACTGCAGCAAACGCCTTTTCCGAAGCGTCAACAAAAATGATCAAACTCACCTTGGATTTGTCAGGGTTCCATGATACGTAACGACGAGGAATCTTAATGTTTTCTATGTGCTTCAGTTGTTCGATAAAACTCAGCCACGGGTTTCTTAAATGAGAAGGCACTGCCTCATCCCAATCAAAACCTTCTCTCCATACGTCTTGAAGTATGATGCGTCCACGTATAATGAATAATGAGATAATTCCTAGAGGATCAAAAACCTTCATGATTGTCTTAAGCATCTGTCGCTTTGTGATCGCAGCGTCTTCACAAAACATTTCCTTCATGACGTCATCCGCGAGTTTATACGAGAAGTGATCGGAGGATGGGTGCCAGTACATGCCTAAGATCTTGGAAAACAAACTATCGGATTCGCTAGGATTAATGCTTACCAACTTCGCATTGACGTTACTATCCGGTACGCTTTGTAAAAAATCACGGCTATTTGATTGTACGCCCACGAGGTCAAAGTTCATGGAATGACATATTCGAATAGCATCTCGAGTAACGGCAATAGCATCTTCCACTGAATTATGGCTGTTAAAATAGTCATCGACGTAAGTGCGATTAGTCAATCCATCAACTGCATCAGGACACTGCTCTTTATATAGATTTGCATGGTGATTTTTGACAAACTGTGCGCAGGTCGGAGAACATCTTGGACCAAACATCATGACTTCCATGATGTACACTGTCGGATGTCTAGAAGTGTCCCCTTCTCTCCATAGGATACGTTGGCACTGTTGGTCCTCAGCCTTAATACGGATTCTATGAAACATTTCCCGTACATCGGCGTTCACTGCTATTTGGCGCTCCCGGAATTTGAAAATACCAGCATGCAATGGAACCAAGTTATCTGGGCCCTTCATCAAGTGAGTATTTAATGATATACCATTCACTTTCGCAGCTACGTCCGCCACGCATCTGGGTTTTGGTGGAAATTTGTTAGGATTAACAATGATAAAGGTTGGCGCATACCAAATCCTAGGCCAATCCTTCTCCAGCTCCTCTTGTGAAGCGATTCTAGCATAACCCTTCGATAGCAAATCTCGAAAATAATTATTTTGCCATTCTAGTAAATGAGGCTTTTTCTTTAACGACTTTTCCAGACCCAGAAGGCGTTTAAAAGCCATATTATAGCTGTCCGGCAACTTGACGTCATCTGAGTCCCACAAAAGGCCAATCTCGTACTGCCTGCCCACCAGTTGCAACGAATGTTCCATTATATGGAAAGAGCGACTGACCTCACGACTCAATAATTCACCTCTTGGAGGCTTGACTCCAAATTCCTCGGTAGTGAAATGACGCCAAACTAGATCATGGAGGTCAGCTTCCTCTCTTATAGCATCATGGAACATGAGTTTCATTGAAGGTTTCGACACCTGATGCGAGCAGGACACCTTCATCGATGGAGCTGATTTGCCATATACGATCCAGCCCAGCAAAGTCTTTAAAGCGTTAGGTTCCTCTTCCTTACCATAGCGTTGACCGTGGCCTAACAGGAATTTCGCTTGATCCAAACCAAGCAATAATTTTGGCCGCGCATCCACCAGATCAGAAAGCGGGAGACCTCGAAGGTGGGGATACAAAGCTTTCAAACAAGCAACATCAATAGATTGACTGGCAAGACCCAAATCTTTGATTGTGTAGACATTCTTCAGTATATACTGCTTGCGACTTTTAACACTTGAGACGGATAAAGATGTGCGCTTGGAATCCTCGACACGAGACACTCCTTTTGTCCACTGCAATGTCAGTTGTTCAGGCTGTCCCTCCAAGCCCAGTTCATTAAAGAGATCTTCTTCCATCATAGACAATGAAGACCCATCATCCAGAAACGCAAATGTATCCACAAACAAGTCTCCAGTTCCATAAATTCGAATGGGAACTATTTTGAACAGAATAGTCACGTCAGTCCCTACATGAGACGAGTGGATATGTGGTTGCGGTACAAATGGAACAGCTGCTGAGTTTAGCTCGGAAGTACTGCTAACTGAAATCGTGTGCAACAACGGATGGTGTCGTCGATTGCAACCATCAACGCCACACGATCTTTTTTTTGCACATGCTTTCCACTGATGTCTTGACGGATCCAAACACGTGAAGCAAATAGACTTGTCTTTAACAAACGTTTGCCTATGATCCGGGGTTAAAGCCAAAAACTCTTCGCATTGGTTTAACGCATGTTGCTTTTTGTTGCACTTGCAACATAGCTCGGAAGTAGTTGATACAACTGGTTGATGCAAAAGTATACGAGAAGGTTTGTTGTAGCCAGCTGGTGTTGACTTCTTCTGTTCAGATGGTGCACCAGGTTTCATTAGATCCGGAGGTAAATCAATGACCTTCTCCGTCAGGAACTCAGCAAATTGTTGAAAATTGGCTCGTGGCAATACTGACTTTCTCTTTTGCCACTCTTGATACAATCCTGCGCCTAATCTAGAAGCTAGATTGGTAAGGACATATCCATTTGTAAGGTCTTCTTCTCTATTCATCGATTTGATGTCTGCGACAAACCCATTGAGTTTCACCGCCCACAAGCGAAGCTTGGGATCACACTTTGACGCGAGCTTCGGGAGATTTAACAAATCTGACGTCAAGTCGTGAACTAGAACATCATAACGACCAAACATAGTGCGAAGCGAATCCATAATCGCGTTTGCGTCTGATGAATACTTAAGACGATCGCTGACGAGTTGGTACGCCTCCCCCTTTAATGCTTTACGCAGACGAGCAACATTTTCCTTTCCGCTATACCTTCCTTCGACAGTCGTAGATTTGAATACTTCTTCAAAATAAGGCCACTCTCTTTTATTTTCTCCAGAAAAACTCGGCAGTTCCTGCACATTACTGCGATTGAGAATCGTGAGAAGATTTGCCATATCTTGGTCTCGAAAAGAAGCATCACGAGTACCTTCATGCTGATTGGAGATTCCTTGCAACGGTGTAGATTGACCTGGTTGCTGTCCGGGCTGTTCTCGTAATGGTGTAGACTAACAATGTCCAATAGTGCTACTCAATAGAGCCTGATGGTTAGCCTGTATCTGCTTAATAATTTCCAGCTTTGCAAATTTTGTAGCATTTGAACTAGAATTCGGAGCACTCAATGAAGAAACCACTCTCTGTTCGTTAACGGTAGATGACTTCGACAACTTTAACTTTGTCTCTGCAAGTTCAGCCCGTAACTGCAAAAGTTCCTTGTCTCGTTGAGCTACCGCCGCTTGCGCAACTGCAGCAGCTTCAATAATTAAATCTACGTGATGCTCCACATCATCTGCTGCGGTGCATGGTAGCACAGAACCTCTGCGACTCGTGTTTGCATCACCATCTTCTCGTAAAACACAATCTTCCTCCTCACAAAACCATGGAGTTATTGTGTCGTACTTGTCTGGATCAAAATCATGGCAATTGTAATGCCACCAGCGTTTACACTTCTCGCAAGAAACCATTGAGTCATTGTCCGGTCGTTGACAAGTCGACGAAGTGCAACTGTGTACTACGTTCTGCATCTTTTAACAATCAGGACAGCTGTAGTGATGATCTTTTCCAAACGAAATCGGTGTTGAAGAATAGAGCACCAACAATTAAAATAAAATAATGTTGTTCCAGAGACAAATTGGAAAGTGTCTAGTCCAATAATAAAGATCGAACAATGAAACTCTATAAACTTCGATTTTATTTTCTGTTTAAAATGTACAAATTAGCATATATATACTGAGAACGTATATTAAAGAAAAAACTTACAATTGGTATTTACACAAACAATAAAAAGATCCAATTTGCTCTAAGCAACTTTAAAATAAGAATTAAATACTCTAGATATTTCTTTACAACAAATTGCCAAATTGCAGAGTTTTTTAGCCAATATTCTTCTAACCTTAAATAAATTTCAAGATTCGAGATGTCTTCCCGCGCAAAATACGTAATAATTATTGTCTCTTTCATTTGTAAGAGATAAAATTATTTTCCTTAAAAATTCATTAAATGTTGCCACTTTAAATTTTATGTGGACTCGATGACAAGGCTCAAGATCAACATGACTCAAGAATTCCTATAGATCAAGTTATGGTGTTTCGTCATCTTTTTGTCTGGTTGTATTTGCTAAGCAACAACAACCCTTGAAGTACTTGATGACAACTAGTTTCTCCTTCTTCCGCTTGTGCTTTGGATTGGAATAATTCTTCTTCTTGCGTTTCTTGGCACCACCACGAAGACGCAACACCAAATGCAAAGTCGATTCCTTTTGGATGTTGTAATCAGGCAAAGTGGGACCATCTTCCAGTTGTTTGCCGGCGAAAATCAATCGCTGTTGATCTGGACGAATTCCTTATTTGTCTTGAATCTTGGCTTTGACGTTCTCCATCGCATCAGAGGGCTCCACCTCCAGAGTGATAGTCTTGCCCGTAAGGGTCTTTACGAAAATCTGTTACATCTGGACGGCAAATACTGTTTGAAAACAAGGAATTACAATTAAATTAATTTAATCACAAGGCAATAATAATAATAATGTAAATAAAATTCAATAATAGTAAAATAAATAAAAACAAGAACTATTCAAGTCTCATGGCCTGTTGTAGCATCGATATCGGTTAGTATTGGCTTGAACATGCTTTTGGGAAAGGGAATGTTTCCCAACATCAAAACCTCCTCAGCTCGTAATGTGCAAAACAAACAACCAAAGGGCTTTTCGCCAGTGTAAATGCGAAGATCAGTTTTTAGGGCGTAGGCGCGATAGAACCGTTTGCCCCACTCGTCGCATCCGTAGCGGCGTTCGCCTAGGTGGATTAGACGGTGTTCATAGAATACCGATCCTGTTAAAAAACACTTACCACAAATGAGACAATGGTAGTTACTCTCGCCCGTGTGGCACTTAGGAATGTGGTCGTTAGGATCTGGGCGAATCGTAAACTTCCGCGAACAGCCGGGGTATTTGCAAACAAACGGCTTCAAACCTGAAATAAAAACAAGCAAAAAAGAAGCAACAAGAAATATGGCAATTAATTGTGGATGCCGGCAATCGGCTGATATAATTTAAATATAGCGAATAGAAATAAAGTGAATAAATCTTAATAATAATAAGCTACAAGTTTAAAAACGCCATACATTTTTGTTGGCTTTTACTCACCAAGAAGAGTAAATAAGTTCTGGTTCTTTTCTTCATTTACTATATTAGGAGATATCAATAGTCCTTCAAGTGTGCTAAATTGTTGGATTCATCTTCAGAGCATTGGATACTTTTACGTGATTGAACTTTTTGCAAGAGATTCTGCAGTATTTCATTTTCTTTGTTTGGATCGTCGGTTAGTTGCTCGCTTCGGTGTACCTACCAATTTGAAAAGGGTTTTTGTTAGTTACATAATTCACTTCAATATTAGATGAAGTTTTATTTAAACATTTTAATTGAGAACAATTCCATTTTAAATATGAAAATAAACAAACTATTGCATGCAAAAGCAAAAATAAATGTAAATAAACATTGTTTGTCAAAGACAAGTTGTCACAGGACGGATGAGAGGAATGTCAATTTATTTCGAAAGTTTTCGAATTAATTTTCGATGAAAGCGCTCATAACTTGAGAGTGATCGCGCCAACTCATAAGTCTTATGAGCGCTCATAAATATTCACTATTAATGTTTGGTGAATAGGCTTTTGACCCTCATAAGTTATGAGCGCTTCGTGAATACCGGCCTTAATTTTCTTGATAAATTTCAATGAAAATAGCTGCTGCGTTTTTTATAGCTGGTTTAGTTCTTCTTATCATTCATGGTAAAGGATTTTAAATTACTTCTTCGTATAGACCATTTTAAAAAAAATCTTCGTTAATTTCACTATATTCTTGTTTATAAATTATTACAACAGTATTACTTTTGTTTGCTTTACTAAAGTTAACTAAAACTTTCTTTTTTTTCAGATTTGATTTTTTGCTGCTTTTCTGAAATCTTTCATCTTTGTAGATAAACTCGTTAAATTTGTGTTATTTATTTTTTCTATAGCTTCGCATATAATTCCTGCTCTTTTATCTTCATCGTTAAAATGTTTAAGAGCTGTTTCAATGTTAACTAAAGTACTTTCTACTGCTTGTTTTTCTGGAGGTTGTAGTGCCAAATCTTATTCTCCGTTGAATTTTGAGTATTTCTAGTTCATTTTGTGTAAATTGAACACTTGATAATTTTTTAACAAAGTCTTGCTCTGGTTCTACTTCTTTGAGCATTTTCTTTTGTTTTAAGTTTCTTGTTCTTCCTGCTAAAATATTAAATTTATTTATTAGACCTTGCTTTTTCTTTCCAAATTTAATTTCAACAGTATCCTCAATATGTTTTATAAAAATATTCCATTCGCTTGATTGTTCTATTATTTGAATTTGAATTTCTCCTTCATGGTTAAATTTGTTGCTTAGATATAAATGTAACGAATATGTTTCCCTTCCTATTGTAGACTAGCAGACCCGTGCTCGCGTTGCTTTGCAAAGGCTAAGAATATTTAGTTTTACTATAAATGTTATATCAACCAAGGCCTTTTCTGTGATTGGTGTCATATTTTTAGTATGGTATGATAAGTATGATAATATGGTTAATCTTACCGAAGCCTAATAAAAGAGTTGATGTTGTCCCATAAATTCTTGAAAAAAAGAGATAACTATTAGCACATATTAAATTTGTTTTATTTCAAGGCTTCTGGGTATACAATGTTAGCCGTTTTAGCATTTTCATGAAGAAGTAAAAACTGTTTATTTTGTGAGCCTATACTATTGAAAGTGCAACATATAGTTGAAAATGGGAAAAAAAATTTTCTCTGAGATCTACCCCAATGAATTGAAATGATTGACCCTGAGCTTTGTTAATTGTCAAAAGCCTGGTTTTACTGGAAACTGTAGACGTCTGAATCGAAAGGGAAGCTCTGTTGGTATCATTGGTATCCTGGGATTTAGTGCATGAGTTCCTACTGCAGGTCCGGTAAGAATTTGAACTTTTATTAGGTTTTTGCAAAGCTTTTTGACTTGGAAGAGTGTGCCATTGCATAGGTTTGGGGGATTGAAATTTCTTATTAGCATAATCGGTGCGCCAACTTTTAAATTCAATTGGTACGATGGAAGACCTGCAGGGTTGTGAAAATTGGGAAAATCTTTGCGGTAGTTTACTAAGTCATTGTCAACAACAGCACTGTCAATTGTTTTGTATTGATATGACTCTGTTTTTAAACTAAGGAGCACATGGTTATTTATTTCATCCACTGATTTTTTTTTGGTGACACAATAGCTCTTTCGCAAAACCAAGAAAACGGTATCGATTGCAAAGAGTTCAAGTCTCCATAGACGCACTGAATAAGTTGTGTGTTGTGAACGATTTTTCCGAAACGTTCGTTTAATTGAATTATATTATCTGAGCCTGAGGTAGTATATTTTCCATCAGCAATTTTTAGCAGAAGAGATGCGAACTCAGCACTGTCAGTATTTTTAGTAAGCTCTACTCTCATATTGGTTTGAATTTGAAGTTTTTGGACACTCTTCCAAATAAAAGATGATTTAGGGCAAGCTTTTATGATATCAGCCCGAGTCCCCTTGGAAATAATTGGCATCGTTTGACGAAAATCTCCAAAAAAAAGCACCATTGTTTAAGCTTACTTGACTGCTAAATAACCGGATAACAACACCGAATTTTTCAATCAAGAAAAAACAATCTATAGAATATTTTAATTTGAACGTCACTTTTGTTTCGAGTGTCGAAATTTTCATAGAAATTAATTTTTGTTCAACGTATATTTCAAAGTATGTAATAATTTTTTAAAGTGTTTTTGACATAAAAAATATCTATTTATTTTATTCCTCAGAATAACTCATAATTCCGTTCAAAAATGAGCATATAACTTTATTCCATAGAAAATAGATTTATTCCTAGGATTAAGTTCTATCTGACCTTTGAAAAACTCATTTTTGATCTATCTGGAGAATATTTACTAACTGACTGCTTAACTGTCTATTGAAAAATTGGCCCTTAGTAAAGTAATTTTGTTTACAAAAATTATATCCAATTTATAAAAAACAATGACCTGTGACATATTTTCGAACATACCGCCGCATTCAAATTCCTCACCCTCAAAAACAGAGCCGTGTCATCATCTTCAACCGTTGTTGAATTGTATATCAATTTATTTATACGTACGTCGCGCCGTTGTAAATGCGAATATCAGTTTTTAGGGCGTAGGCGCGATAGAACCGTTTGCCCCACTCGTCGCATCCGTAGCGGCGTTCGCCTAGGTGGATTAGACGGTGTTCATAGAATACCGATCCTGTTAAAAAACACTTACCACAAATGAGACAATGGCCTCGTTCGGTGGCGCAACCTAACCGATCCGGATTACTTGGTGTTGTTGTAACTTACTTACTTAAGTGGCGCTACAGTCCGGAATGAACCTGGGCCTCAACCAACATGCCTCTCCAATTAGCCCGGTCCTTAGCTAACTGCCTCCAGTTGCGCACTCCAAGTTGGTTGAGGTCGGTTTCTACTTGTGCGCGCCACTTAAGGCGAGGTCTTCCTCTACTGCGTCCGACGTCTGGCCGGTGATCGAAGACTCTGCGAGCCGGAGTATTGGTGTCCATTCGTTCTACATGTCCTAGCCATCTTAAACGTCCAATGCGGAGTTTTTTGACCAGGGGCATGTCGTTGTACAACTCGTATAGTTCTTGGTTGAATCTTCGTCTCCATAGCCCGTCAACGCAAACGGGACCGAAGATTTTTCGAAGAATTTTCCTCTCGAATATACCAAGGATTTCTTCATCCGCTTTTGATACAGTCCAGGTATCAGCGCCGTAGAGCAGGACTGGGATGATCAGGGTCTTATATAGGATCTCCTTAGTAGTTCGAGTGAGGGCTTTACTACTAAATTGCCTTCTTAGCCCGAAGAAACAGCGGTTGGCAAGAGTAATTCTTCGTTTAATTTCTGACGAGATGTTGTTGTCAGAGTTAATAGCGGAGCCGAGGTAGACAAAGTCCCGCACTACCTCAAAGTTATATCTGTCAATGGTGACGTTCTGTCCAATTCGTCGATGTTGTGAGTCCTTTCGTGATGACAGCATATACTTAGTCTTACCCTCATTTACTGCTAAACCCATTTTCGCCGCTTCCTTCTCTATTCTCGCAAACGTGGCTATGACATCACGTTGAGTCCTACCAATGATGTCAATATCGTCAGCGTATGCTAGTAGTTGCACCGACTTTTGGAAAATTGTGCCTCTGGTGTTGGCTTTGGAGTTTTGCACAATCCTCTCAAGAATCAGATTAAAGAAGTCACATGACAGCGCATCGCCTTGCCTAAATCCTTTTTTGGTATCGAATGTGTCGGTGAGGTCGTTTCCGACCCTGATGGAGCAGCGAGAATTTTCTATCGTCATCCTACACAAACGGACGAGTTTGCGCGGTATACCAAAACTAGACATGGCTCTGTACAGTTCGTCTCTATAAATGCTGTCATATGCGGCTTTGAAATCGATGAATAGGTGGTGGGTATCGATTTGGACTTCTTGAGTTTTTTCCAGGATCTGCCGGAGTGTGAAAATTTGATCGGTTGTGGACTTTCCTGGCCTAAAACCACACTGATAAGGGCCAATCAGGTTGTTGGTAAACGGTTTCAGGCGTTCACATATTACGGCAGATAGGATCTTGTAGGCGATGTTGAGGAGACTTATGCCTCTGTAGTTGGCGCAGTTCAGAGGGTCTCCTTTTTTGTGGATCGGGCAAACGATGCTGAGGTTCCATTCTTCAGGCATATTTTCATCTGACCAGATTTGGTTTATGAGTTGGTGGATGTTACTTACCAAGTCATCTCCGCCGGCTTTATAAAGCTCAGCGGGAAGGCCGTCATTTCCGGCAGCCTTATTAAGCTTTAGTTTAAATATTGCTATCCTCACTTCACTCAGGTCGGGTGGTTGGCAGTTTTCGCTGTCGTTGCCAATATTGAATGGTTCGTTCTGCCTGACAGCGGAATGTTGTTCGTCATCGCCGTTTAACAGTCTGCAGAAGTGGTTTTTCCATATCCTCAGCATCGACTGTGTCTCAACTACAATATTTCCTTGTTCATCTCGACAGGATTCTGTTCGAGCCTTGTATCCTTGGCTTTGACGTTTTACACTCTGGTAAAACTTGCGAACATCGTTCCTGGAGTGCCACCTCTCTATATCCTCGATCGCGCGCTTTTCTTGCTCTTTTTTCTTCTTGTTGAAAAGCCGATGTTCTTCCCTTCTTCTTTGCCTATAGAACTCAATGGCAGCTCTCGTCTTCACCAGCAGCTTAGCCTTGTAGGCCTCGTTCTTGGCTGCGAGCATCTGTCGGCATTCCTCATCAAACCAGGGGTTTCTTGCTGGTGGGCGCGAGAAACCTAGCACATCAGTTTCGGCTGATCTAATGGCCTGTTGGCATCGTTGCCATTGCTCTTCGACATTCGATGCTGGTGGTATGGTGTTAATCGAGAGGTTAAGGGATACGCGTTGTGCGAAGGTCTTGGCGGTCTCTTGCGATTTCAGTCTTCCGACATTAAATTTTTTCACAGTATTTATGGATTGTTGTGGTGTGGTGGATATCCGCATTCTTACCTTGGCTGCTACAAGGTAGTGATCCGAGTCGATGTTAGCTCCTCGGAATGTTCGGACATCCAAAATACTGGATGCGTGCCTCTTATCTATCGCAATGTGATCAATTTGGTTGACCGTTCGTTGATCTGGAGACCGCCATGTCCCCTTATGGATATCGAGGTGAGGAAACCGTGTGCTGGCTATAGAGGCATTTCGTTCCGTAGCGAAATCAATTAGCCTAAGTCCGTTACCAGACGTGTTGTCGTGTAGGCTATGTTTTCCGACAATACTTCTAAAGATGTCTTCTCTTCCTACCTTTGCGTTAAAATCTCCCAGCACGATTTTAACATCGTACTTCGGTAGTCCCTCATAGGTTTTGTCAAGGAGCTCGTAGAAGCAATCCTTAGCTATATCATCTTTTTCTTCCGTCGGAGCGTGAGCGCATATAAGGCTTATGTTGGCGAATTTGGCCTTGATGCGGATTGTTACTATGCGTTCGCTAATGTCTTGGAAACATAAGACTTCTTGCCTAAGTCTGGCACTTATAACAAATCCGCATCCGAATAGTCGCTGTTTCTGCTCACTATAACACGGTCCGTAGTAGATGTCACAGTTTTTCATCCTCTTTTTGCCCGGTCCATCCCATCGTATTTCCTGGATGGCAGTAATGTCTGCTTTGTAGCAGTTTAGGGCTTCCGCTAGTTGTTCGCCTGCACCTCTCCTGTTTAATGTTCTCACATTCCAGGTGCAGATACGAACGTCGTTGTCCTTTTTTCGTTTAGCAGGGTCGTCAACAATAAAATCAGTCCTTTCCGAGGCTATTGGTTGCTTCGTAACAATATTTTTTTTCTGTGAGTGGGTAGTTAACCCAAAGCACAACCCCCAACCTGGAGGGCCAGTTCCAATTTATTAGATACCCCTAGGACACGGGGCCATCAGTATCCACTACGGGATTGAGCGCTGCCGTTGGCCTTTCGGTTCATCCGCCACAATCTCTGTTCAAGGGGCCTGACTAACTCTTGAATCTAGAATCTAGACAGCCTGTTGTCCGAATATGTCAGAGGAGCTCATCTAGGTTCGCCTGGGACAGCAGGCCGGGTATTCATCCGTGCCGTTCTCACCAGGGTGTTTATAGTGTTGCTGTTTTTCGTCGTGTTATCAACACTCGCACTTATCGTTTAGCAAGTCAAATCCGGTTGGATGAGACCAGTACCCGATGGTTACCACTTGGAGGTAAAAATAAGCACATTTGATGTGTAGTCAGAGTTGCAACACTGGGCATTGCCAGGTTAACGCCAATCAGAGTCTACCCTCGTTCTACAACACGTTGTTGTAACGCCTAAGGAAAAAACGGCTGATGAACTAAACATATGTTGTCAAACATAAGTCTCAAGCTACCCAAAAATTATAGGATTCGTTGAGATTCGGTTGGAAATGTAAGGAACAGCTGATTCAAAACTTCAGATGTGTATGCAATACAACTGACATAACGAGAAAGCTACCTGAATCGTTCGAAAAAAAATCCGCTACAAAGGTATCTTGGATAGCCTATCGGCCGCGCACCGAACGAGGCCAATGGTAGTTACTCTCGCCCGTGTGGCACTTAGGAACGTGGTCGTTAGGATCTGGGCGAATCGTAAACTTCCGCGAACAGCCGGGGTATTTGCAAACAAACGGCTTCAAACCTGAAATAAAAACAAGCAACAAGAAATATGGCAATTAATTGTTGATGCCGGCAATCGGCTGATATAATTTAAATATAGCGAATAGAAATAAAGTGAATAAATCTTAATAATAATAAAAATAATAATAAGCTACAAGTTTAAAAACGCGATACATTTTTGTTGGCTTTTACTCACCAAGAAGAGTAAATAAGTTCTGGTTCTTTTCTTCATTTGCTATATTAGGAGATATCAATAGTCCTTCAAGTGTGCTAAATTGTTGGATTCATCTTCAGAGCATTGGATACTTTTACGTGATTGAACTTTTTGCAAGAGATTCTGCAGTATTTCATTTTCTTTGTTTGGATCGTCGGTTAGTTGCTCGCTTCGGTGTACCTACCAATTTGAAAAGGGTTTTTGTTAGTTACATAATTCACTTCAATATTAGATGAAGTTTTATTTAAACATTTTAATTGAGAACAATTCCATTTTAAATATGAAAATAAACAAACTATTGCATGCAAAAGCAAAAATAAATGTAAATAAACATTGTTTGTCAAAGACAAGTTGTCACAGGACGGATGAGAGGAATGTCAATTTATTTCGAAAGTTTTCGAATTAATTTTCGATGAAAGCGCTCATAACTTGAGAGTGATCGCGCCAACTCATAAGTCTTATGAGCGCTCATAAATATTCACTATTAATGTTTGGTGAATAGGCTTTTGACCCTCATAAGTTATGAGCGCTTCGTGAATACCGGCCTTAATTTTCTTGATAAATTTCAATGAAAATAGCTGCTGCGTTTTTTATAGCTGGTTTAGTTCTTCTTATCATTCATGGTAAAGGATTTTAAATTACTTCTTCGTATAGACCATTTTAAAAAAAATCTTCGTTAATTTCACTATATTCTTGTTTATAAATTATTACAACAGTATTACTTTTGTTTGCTTTACTAAAGTTAACTAAAACTTTCTTTTCTTTCAGATTTGATTTTTTGCTGCTTTTCTGAAATCTTTCATCTTTGTAGATAAACTCGTTAAATTTGTGTTATTTATTTTTTCTATAGCTTCGCATATAATTCCTGCTCTTTTATCTTCATCGTTAAAATGTTTAAGAGCTGTTTCAATGTTAACTAAAGTACTTTCTACTGCTTGTTTTTCTGGAGGTTGTAGTGCCAAATCTTATTCTCCGTTGAATTTTGAGTATTTCTAGTTCATTTTGTGTAAATTGAACACTTGATAATTTTTTAACAAAGTCTTGCTCTGGTTCTACTTCTTTGAGCATTTTCTTTTGTTTTAAGTTTCTTGTTCTTCCTGCTAAAATATTAAATTTATTTATTAGACCTTGCTTTTTCTTTCCAAATTTAATTTCAACAGTATCCTCAATATGTTTTATAAAAATATTCCATTCGCTTGATTGTTCTATTATTTGAATTTGAATTTCTCCTTCATGGTTAAATTTGTTGCTTAGATATAAATGTAACGAATATGTTTCCCTTCCTATTGTAGACTAGCAGACCCGTGCTCGCGTTGCTTTGCAAAGGCTAAGAATATTTAGTTTTACTATAAATGTTATATCAACCAAGGCCTTTTCTGTGATTGGTGTCATATTTTTAGTATGGTATGATAAGTATGATAATATGGTTAATCTTACCGAAGCCTAATAAAAGAGTTGATGTTGTCCCATAAATTCTTGAAAAAAAGAGATAACTATTAGCACATATTAAATTTGTTTTATTTCAAGGCTTCTGGGTATACAATGTTAGCCGTTTTAGCATTTTCATGAAGAAGTAAAAACTGTTTATTTTGTGAGCCTATACTATTGAAAGTGCAACATATAGTTGACCATGGGAAAAAACATTTTCTCTGAGATCTACCCCAATGAATTGAAATGATTGACCCTGAGCTTTGTTAATTGTCATGCAAAAGCCTGGTTTTACTGGAAACTGTAGACGTCTGAATCGAAAGGGAAGCTCTGTTGGTATCATTGGTATCCTGGGATTTAGTGCATGAGTTCCTACTGCAGGTCCGGTAAGAATTTGAACTTTTATTAGGTTTTTGCAAAGCTTTTTGACTTGGAAGAGTGTGCCATTGCATAGGTTTGGGGGATTGAAATTTCTTATTAGCATAATCGGTGCGCCAACTTTTAAATTCAATTGGTACGATGGAAGACCTGCAGGGTTGTGAAAATTGGGAAAATCTTTGCGGTAGTTTACTAAGTCATTGTCAACAACAGCACTGTCAATTGTTTTGTATTGATATGACTCTGTTTTTAAACTAAGGAGCACATGGTTATTTATTTCATCCACTGATTTTTTTTTGGTGACACAATAGCTCTTTCGCAAAACCAAGAAAACGGTATCGATTGCAAAGAGTTCAAGTCTCCATAGACGCACTGAATAAGTTGTGTGTTGTGAACGATTTTTCCGAAACGTTCGTTTAATTGAATTATATTATCTGAGCCTGAGGTAGTATATTTTCCATCAGCAATTTTTAGCAGAAGAGATGCGAACTCAGCACTGTCAGTATTTTTAGTAAGCTCTACTCTCATATTGGTTTGAATTTGAAGTTTTTGGACACTCTTCCAAATAAAAGATGATTTAGGGCAAGCTTTTATGATATCAGCCCGAGTCCCCTTGGAAATAATTGGCATCGTTTGACGAAAATCTCCAAAAAAAAACACCATTGTTTAAGCTTACTTGACTGCTAAATAACCGGATAACAACACCGAATTTTTAAATCAAGAAAAAACAATCTATAGAATATTTTAATTTGAACGTCACTTTTATTTCGAGTGTCGAAATTTTCATAGAAATTAATTTTTGTTCAACGTTTATTTCAAAGTATGTAATAATTTTTTAAAGTGTTTTTGACATAGAAAATATCTATTTATTTTATTCCTCAGAATAACTCATAATTCCGTTCAAAAATGAGCATATAACTTTATTCCATAGAAAATAGATTTATTCCTAGGATTAAGTTCTATCTGACCTTTGAAAAACTCATTTTTGATCTATCTGGAGAATATTTACTAACTGACTGCTTAACTGTCTATTGAAAAATTGGCACTTAGTAAAGTAATTTTGTTTACAAAAATTCTATCCAATTTATAAAAAACAATGACCTGTGACATATTTTCGAACATACCGCCGCATTCAAATTCCTCACCCCCAAAAACAGAGCCGTGTCATCATCTTCAACCGTTGTTGAATTGTATATCAATTTATTTATACGTACGTCGCGCCGTTGTAAATGCGAAGATCAGTTTTTAGGGCGTAGGCGCGATAGAACCGTTTGCCCCACTCGTCGCATCCGTAGCGGCGTTCGCCTAGGTGGATTAGACGGTGTTCATAGAATACCGATCCTGTTAAAAAACACTTACCACAAATGAGACAATGGCCTCGTTCGGTGGCGCAACCTAACCGATCCGGATTGCTTGGTGTTGTTGTAACGCCTAAGGAAAAAACGGCTGATGAACTAAACATATGTTGTCAAACACAAGTCTCAAGCTACCCAAAAATTATAGGATTCGTTGAGATTCGGTTGGAAATGTAAGGAACAGCTGATTCAAAACTTGAGATGTGTATGCAATACAACTGACATAACGAGAAAGCTACCTGAATCGTTCGAAAAAAAAATCCGCTACAAAGGTATCTTGGATAGCCTATCGGCCGCGCACCGAACGAGGCCAATGGTAGTTACTCTCGCCCGTGTGGCACTTAGGAATGTGGTCGTTAGGATCTGGTCGAATCGTAAACTTCCGCGAACAGCCGGGGTATTTGCAAACAAACGGCTTCAAACCTGAAATAAAAACAATCAAAAAAGAAGCAACAAGAAATATGGCAATTAATTGTGGATGCCGGCAATCGGCTGATATAATTTAAATATAGCGAATAGAAATAAAGTGAATAAATCTTAATAATAATAAAAATAATAATAAGCTACAACTTTAAAAACGCGATACATTTTTGTTGGCTTTTACTCACCAAGAAGAGTAAATAAGTTCTGGTTCATTTCTTCATTTGCTATATTAGGAGATATCAATAGTCCTTCAAGTGTGCTAAATTGTTGGATTCATCTTTAGAGCATTGGATACTTTTACGTGATTGAACTTTTTTCAAGAGATTCTGCAGTATTTCATTTTCTTTGTTTGGATCGTCGGTTAGTTGCTCGCTTCGGTGTACCTACCAATTTGAAAAGGGTTTTTGTTAGTTACATAATTCACTTCAATTTTAGATGAAGTTTTATTTAAACATTTTAATTGAGAACAATTCCATTTTAAATATGAAAATAAACAAACTATTGCATGCAAAAGCAAGACTAAATGTAAATAAACATTGTTTGTCAAAGACAAGTTGTCACAGGACGGATGAGAGGAATGTCAATTTATTTCGAAAGTTTTCGAACTAATTTTCGATGAAAGCGCTCATAACTTGAGAGTGATCGCGCCCACTCATAAGTCTTATGAGCGCTCATAAATATTCACTATTAATGTTTGGTGAATAGGCTTTTGACCCTCATAAGTTATGAGCGCTTCGTGAATACCGGCCTTAATTTTCTTGACAAATTTCAATGAAAATAGCTGCTGCGTTTTTTATAGCTGGTTTAGTTCTTCTTATCATTCATGGTAAAGGATTTTAAATTACTTCTTCGTATAGACCATTTTAAAAAAAATCTTCGTTAATTTCACTATATTCTTGTTTATAAATTATTACAACAGTATTACTTTTGTTTGCTTTACTAAAGTTAACTAAAACTTTCTTTTCTTTCAGATTTGATTTTTTGCTGCTTTTCTGAAATCTTTCATCTTTGTAGATAAACTCGTTAAATTTGTGTTATTATCTTTTTTCTATAGCTTCGCATATAATTCCTGCTCTTTTATCTTCATCGTTAAAATGTTTAAGAGCTGTTTCAATGTTAACTAAAGTACTTTCTACTGCTTGTTTTTCTGGAGGTTGTAGTGCCAAATCTTATTCTCCGTTGAATTTTGAGTATTTCTAGTTCATTTTGTGTAAATTGAACACTTGATAATTTTTTAACAAAGTCTTGCTCTGGTTCTACTTCTTTGAGCATTTTCTTTTGTTTTAAGTTTCCTGTTCTTCCTGCTAAAATATTAAATTTATTTATTAGACCTTGCTTTTTCTTACCAAATTTAATTTCAACAGTATCCTCAATATGTTTTATAAAAATATTCCATTCGCTTGATTGTTCTATTATTTGAATTTGAATTTCTCCTTCATGGTTAAATTTGTTGCTTAGATATAAATGTAACGAATATGTTTCCCTTCCTATTGTAGACTAGCAGACCCGTGCTCGCGTTGCTTTGCAAAGGCTAAGAATATTTAGTTTTACTATAAATGTTATATCAACCAAGGCCTTTTCTGTGATTGGTGTCATATTTTTAGTATGGTATGATAAGTATGATAATATGGTTAATCTTACCGAAGCCTAATAAAAGAGTTGATGTTGTCCCATAAATTCTTGAAAAAAAGAGATAACTGTGAGCACATATTAAATTTGTTTTATTTCAAGGCTTCTGGGTATACAATGTTAGCCGTTTTAGCATTTTCATGAAGAAGTAAAAACTGTTTATTTTGTGAGCCTATACTATTGAAAGTGCAACATATAGTTGACCTTGGGAAAAAACATTTTCTCTGAGATCTACCCCAATGAATTGAAATAATTGACCCTGAGCTTTGTTAATTGTCATGCAAAAGCCTGGTTTTACTGGAAACTGAGACGTCTGAATCTAAAGGGAAGCTCTGTTGGTATCGTTGGTATCCTAAGATTTAGTGCATGAGTTCCTACTGCAGGTCCGGTAAGAATTTGAACTTTTATTAGGTTTTTGCAAAGCTTTTTGACTTGGAAGAGTGTGCCATTGCATAGGTTTGGGGGATTGAGATTTCTTATAAGCATAATCGGTGCGCCAAATTTTTAAATTCAATTGGTACGATGGAAGACCTGCAGGGTTGTGAAAATTGGGAAAATCTTTGCGGTAGTTTTCTAAGTCATTGTCAACAACAGCACTGTCAATTGTTTTGTATTGACATGACTCTGTTTTTAAACTAAGGAGCACATGGTTATTTATTTCATCCACTGATTTTTTTTGGTGACACAATAGCTCTTTCGCAAAACCAAGAAAACGGTATCGATTGCAAAGAGTTCAAGTCTCCATAGACGCACTGAATAAGTTGTGTGTTGTGAACGATTTTTCCGAAACGTTCGTTTAATTGAATTATATTATCTGAGCCTGAGGTAGTATATTTTCCATCAGCAATTTTTAGCAGAAGAGATGCGAACTCAGCACTGTCAGTATTTTTAGTAAGCTCTACTCTCATATTGGTTTGAATTTAAAGTTTTTGGACACTCTTCCAAATAAAAGATGATTTAGGGCAAGCTTTTATGATATCAGCCCGAGTCCCCTTGGAAATAATTGGCATCGTTTGACGAAAATCTCCAAAAAAAACACCATTGTTTAAGCTTACTTGACTGCTAAATAACCGGATAACAACACCGAATTTTTCAATCAAGAAAAAACAATCTATAGAATATTTTAATTTGAACGTCACTTTTATTTCGAGTGTCGAAATTTTCATAGAAATTAATTTTTGTTCAACGTTTATTTCAAAGTATGTAATAATTTTTTAAAGTGTTTTTGACATAGAAAATATCTATTTATTTTATTCCTCAGAATAACTCATAATTCCGTTCAAAAATGAGCATATAACTTTATTCCATAGAAAATAGATTTATTCCTAGGATTAAGTTCTATCTGACCTTTGAAAAACTCATTTTTGATCTATCTGGAGAATATTTACTAACTGACTGCTTAACTGTCTATTGAAAAATTGGCCCTTAGTAAAGTAATTTTGTTTACAAAAATTCTATCCGATTTATAAAAAACAATGACCTGTGACATATTTTCGAACATACCGCCGCATTCAAATTCCTCACCCCCAAAAACAGAGCCGTGTCATCATCTTCAACCGTTGTTGAATTGTATATCAATTTATTTATACGTACGTCGCGCCGTTTTAGTTTTGAAATTATACTTTTGTTAGTAGGTTTTGAAAACTGTGTTAATTTCGTGAGTTATTTGTGAAATGTAAAGTATTGTTAAGTGTGTGCCATTTGCCCATAAGTCTTTCATTCGAATTGATTTTTCCCTATTAAAAGCTCGAAATAAACTGCATTAAATCATTCTTACACTTTATGTTATTTATAGATTGTAACTTGTAAGATTGTATGTAATACAATATTTATATTAAAGTGTTGATTATTCAACCATAATATCTTCGAAGCACATCTCACTGCCGGTGAAGCTATATCCGATTACCCAATACTCTGCGATGTTAGCCCATTCAAATGACGATCCTTGGATAGTATTAACAAAAGGGGCGGTAACTACTGAGCGTGCTTCAGGGCGCCGAGAAGGTTAAACCGCCACTGCCACGATAGTAGCCTTCTCATTATCGACACATATCCTTATGTCATCAACCACTTTGAGCAAAGCAGTAGAACAACTACGCTTTGGTTGAAATCCCGTTTGAACAGGAGAACGCAATTGTTTTGTTAACAGAAAGGCCGAGATTTGTTGGCTTACTACTTTTTCAAACGCTTTTGAGAGAAATGGTAATATCGCTATTGGCCTATATTTTCTAGCGTTCGTTGCATTATCCTTTGGAACAGGTATTATTTTTGATATTTTCCAGATATTAGGGTAGCTAGAGCTTCTGAGGATTGAATTGAATATATGCGTGAGATAAGATGAAAAGAATGGATAAATAAGCTTTAGGAACTTCGGATGCAAGCCATCCAAACCAATTGTCTCTGACTTTATCCCATGCATAGCTCTAAAGACGTCTAACTCTTCAACCCTACAGAAAACAAACTCACCATAATCATTGAAAGCATTGGAAACGTTTAACATCGAACCTGCACTAGCATTTAAGTTTGAGATGGAACTCACAAATTGTTTGTTGAGTTCATTTATATCAGAATCTGCCAAATTATCTTTCTGTTTTTTTAGATATTCCTAGAGACTTGATGGTTTTCCATAACTTTTCAGACGACATGCTCACGAATTTTGAGTTGTAGTATCTTTTCTTGGAGTTTTTCATACGTTGTTCACAAGATTTCCAAGATTTTTGTACCTACTCTACGTAAAAATATGGTAACCTGAACCGTTTTCATCGTTTGTAAGCTGCATTCCGTTTGCAAATAAGATTTTCGTTATTGTGATTATACCAACCCCTAGCACGATTCCGAACAGTTATGGTTTTAATCGGAAAACACAACCCAAAAAGATTGTTTGCAGTGTTCGTAAAAAACTGCACCTGATAATCTATTGATGATAGAAGATACAAATGCTCCCAATAGGTACTCAGTACCTGGCTCAACATAGATTCCATGTTAATAGCCTTGAAATCTCGAAACTTTTGAGAGTATCAAGAGTAGATTACAAAAAGGTATCAACCAAGTTTTTAGGATAACCCGTTCCAAAGATACACTTCAAAGTATTTTCAGATTATGTATTTCAAGGTGAACAGTGAATAGATTTTGAACTATATCTTTGCAACGGGTTGTCCAATAAAGGTGAGCGATATCTTTTTAGAATCAGCACTTCATACTTTCAAAGGAAGCATCAACATTTTTTGCAAAGAAGTTGTATTAAAAAAATAGCTCCAGGAATACGCATACATCATTCTAAATATGCATATTTCAAGAGTGATTTTTTGCAATAAGGCTTCTAAATACATAAAAACTTTTTATGCTGATCAAGAGTAGATTACAAGAAGGTATCAGCCAAGTTTTTAGGATTACCCGTTCCAAAGATACACTCCAAAGTATTTTCAGATTATATATTCCAAGAGAACAGTGAATAGCTTTTAGAATATATTTTTGGAACGGGTTGCATTTTCACTTGTTCATCAGTGAGTTTTCTTAGTGGGTTTGTATATACTTGACCGCTCTGCTACGCTGCGAATGCTCCTTGATCGATTCCCATTTTAACTATAGGTCTTGCTTCCTCAATTAATACCAAAATCGAATGAATAGTAAAAATGCATGGCCTTATATGTCAAATCCAATTGACAAGTGACCAGCTTGCAAGCAGCTTGATTTGCTATCAAATTCACGAGCAGGGCATCTGCCATACGATGGTTCAATTACAATAAAAAAAAAAACTTCGTCCAGAAAAGAAAAAGAAGGTAGCGATGGCAATGCGAGATAAGTGATTTGTCATCATCTTCTTTCTATCAACACAACAAAGGACTAGCGAGGTCATCACCTGAAATTGTAGACTAAATAACAATGTCCATCCCGTGCCGATTTTCACGAAGTAAACATTAAACAGATTATCTTAACTTGAGAAATAAGTTCTGGGGTATGGTATAAAATCGCCAATCAATGAGATCGGAAACAGGCTTTCTAAATAGAGGTGGGTATCATTTAAGATGGCCTTTTTGCAACCAAACATTATTGTGGTAACGATGATTTCCTTAATTGTCGTTGGTGCAGCGGAAGGCCGCTTACCTTTGGCTTCCTTGTCCCGACCAGGTCGGAAATTCATATTCGTACTGCCAGTAGCGGGCAGTCGATTTGATTTTTTCTTTGTGGCAATTGAGTTAATTTATGTGTTGAAAGTATGTAGTTAGAAATGGTGAGTGTTTTTTTTATATTTATATGCTGTCAAAGGTCGCATAGAATTTAAATGTCGGAGTAACAAATGTATTTTAAAAATCATGACATGGACAGTTAATTGCAGAACAAACTACTGAATCTTGATCATAATATTTTTATTTAGTAGTCACTTAAAATAAATTAATTTTAAAAGGACATAGGTTATTTTAATCTAAGCACTAGCACTAGGTATGAGAAAAGTCGATAGTTGGTTATAATCAGCACTCCAAATAAAGATCAGCTATATCTTGTTCGCCGATAAGATATGTGAAGCGTGTGCTTCTTTCCAACTTTCCATTTTCATTTTGCAGATTTAGTTTAGTCGATTTTGAAATTGGTTTTGATACAAAATTAGAATTGAATGTATTTTGAATAATTTAATATAGGAAATGCACAGAAAAACCAGACACTAGAGAAAACACAAAGCCAAAGAAAAATCAAATAAGCAATACAAGAGCTTGACTTTTTTTTATAAAAAAATGAAATGTCAAAATTTCGCAAGCAATTAATGTGCAGGTCAATTAAATTGAGAACGAAAAGAGTGGAGAATTGTACTAAGAAATCTACTACAGCTATCCACTAAAATTACACATTTCGTCGTTCACCAGCGTACTGGAAAACGAAAAGTAGAACGAAATTTTTCGTTCATGATTTCGTCGTGCCATTTTTGTATGGAATTTTTCGTTTCGCATCAGCAGCGTACTAGGCTTAAGATGGATATATTATTATACAGGGTGTCCGCCGGGAAGGTGTACTAATTTGTTTTGCCGCCATTTTGGTAAACATTAGTATTGAGAGTTCATATTTGGCAGTCGTAAAGTAGAGACGTGGACAATTTATTATGGATAAATATTCAATAAACCAACGTATTTTAAAAGTTAAAACATTTTATCAAAATCAATCATCGATTACTGTGACGATGAGAAAGTTACGTGAAATTTTTGGGAGAAACAACGTGCCAACAAAACGAACTATTTATTGTATAGTGAATGATTTCGAAGAAACAGGGTCTGTACGTGATATGCCCAAGCATGTACCACAACGTACCGCAAAATCGGCTGAAAACATTACTGCTGCGCAAGGAAGTGTTCCAAACAAGCCACCAACATCAATTCGACGCCGTGCTGAGGAGCTTGGTTTTCAAAGAACAACTTTGGCCACAATTTTGCACAAGGATTTGCATTGGTTTCCATTTAATATTCAGTTGACTCAAGAGCTTCTTCCACAAGACCATTTACGCCGCCGTACATATGCCAATAGGATGTTACAGCTAGCCCATGGCAACCCCGATTTTCATGAAAAAATCATAATAAGTGACGAGGCATATTTTCGTCTGAATGGATGTGTGCATAAGCAGAATAGTCGGTTCTGGGCAATGGAAAATCCTCAAATTGTTCATCAGTCACCTTTGCGTCCACTAAAAGTTACAGTCTGGTGTGCAATTTGGTCAGGAGGAGTTATTGGACCTTACTTCTTTGAAAATGAAAACGGCGTAACGGTAACTGTGAATAGGGAGCGATATCTTGATTGGTTGAACACTTTTTAACGCCAGATTTGCATTTTTTGGGCTTGATTAACATGTGATATCAACAAGACGGTGCCAGATCGCATACAACCAGGATTACAATGGAATTACTGACAAACGTCTTTCCACAACAAGTTATTTCAAGAAATGGTGATGTTGATTGGCCTCCACGGTCGCCTGATTTGACTGCTCCGGACATCGTTTTGTGGGGAAATCTGAAAATCAAGGTTTTTGCAAACAAACCAGAAATGCTTGAGCAACTCAGACAAAATATTCGTGATGAAATTAATGAAATACCGCGGGAAATGTGTGAGCATGTAATGAAAAATGTGCTCAAAAGGGCTCATTTGTAAGACTAACAGAAGCAGACATTTACCGGATATTGTATTCCATACATAATTGCCGACATTAAGTAAAACAGTTATCAATATAAGATCCATTCTTTAATCAAAAATTATAAACAAAGAAAGTAGTATCCCTTTCCGGCGGACACCATTGTGTCAATAAAATATTTAATTTGCATGAGGAATCCATATACAAGCTATTTACAAGCCCTAGTCTGCGAAATCTCACAATAGAACCTACTGCAAGCTAAATTTTTAGTAGGTAAGGACGCATCCTCTTAAGCCCTTCTTAAAATTTCCCATATTATGGGTAGGCTAAATACCCTACTTTCTGCTCAAAAGCTCAAATAATTCTCACGAATAACTGTTAACGCATTTTCTAGAGAGGCTTCACTAGATATTTGATATTTTCGTTTCTTTGTGTCAGGAAGAAGTTTAAGTTTTCTAATCTAAGGCAAGAAACGATAAAATATTAATAACTGTTCGGACAAAGAAAACCAGAAATACATTATGGTTTCCGAGATTCGAACACTAGGGTTCGAATAGGAAACTTGTACAAATTTGGTTTCCTATGTTCGAACAGTAAAAATATAAAACAATTATAAACTTTTTAGATAGATCTTTTATTTAATTGAATAATAGTATATTTACATTTCAAATCTAGGAACCTTAATGTTTGGCGATAAGTAAAAAATAATTTGATTCAAGAGTGAATCGAAAAAGTTTATTTTTCCAGCATAGTAAACCTTTCAGGTCTTTATTTTCACTCCGCATTGATGTTCAAACTAGAATGTACCCATCTAATATATACATATTAGGGCTATATTATTATAAATAAAGATGCGTCTTAACTCCTCCTTCTAATGCCTCTTTTTAAAATTCGCTCAGATTTTATTCGATCCAAACAGTGAAGTCGTATTCAAAATATTACGGTATAAAAAGGTATTATTTTAACAGAGACCTATATGTTTCGCATTCGGTACGGTAGCTCTGATTACAAATTATGTTCGAAGAGAAACAAAATGAAGTTTAATTTGTATTACGTGAGAGAATAACATGCGACTAGTGTTTTCTCTCTTGCTCAATGAATTCTTACGGAATTTATAATTTAAAAGAAGGTATAGAAGGTTACAAAAAATACTAACTTAAGATGAAGTGTATCTACCTAAGGTTCTAATGCATACTACTGTATAATGTTTTATGAAATACTGAAACAGAAAAACTACATTAGCGTTCCCTAATTGCTGTTTTCTTTATGGGATGAATCTTATTGGCTATAAAGGCTGTGACAATGAATTTACTAACTGGTGACGGATGGGATATGATATGGCCCTGTTTAATAAGCGTTCTTACATTTTGAAACAAAAATTCAACGAATCTGAAAATAGTCTGCAACAAATCAACAAACAACTAATCTCAGTGGAAAAAATCTTACTTTTTATTTTATTTGCTGCCTTCATATATTGTGCTCTATTGAGTCAAAAGTGACCATTGTATACTGAGGTGAATTTAATTAATTTAAATTGCCTAGTTTTCTTTTGAGTGACATTTGACGCAGGGTGATTCAACATTCTCCCCCTGTTGAAGGTACTGCAGATTATTGCAGGTGGTTCAACATTCCATAGATAGGATCGCCAATTTTCCACTGCCCGCTTTACTAAACCATTCTTCGTCTTGATCTCTACTACTCGAAGTTTTTCATCCTTTCCTTTGATTGGTATAACTACACGTCCCATTCGCCACTTATTTAATGGAACGTTGTCCTCTGCAATCAAACCAAGGTCCCTGGTATAATTTCTTTCACAGCTGCTATTCTCCACTTTGACCTGCTTTGAAGTTATAGCAAATAATCGCGTTGCCATCGCCCCCGAAAGTGTTGTTTCAACAGTGTCACACGCTTCCAACGGTCGATCGAAGAAATTGCTTTTGGTTCATCTAGACATGGCTCAGGTATTACTAGTGGTGGTTCTCCGATGAGGAGGTGGCCAGGAGTAAGGAGTTCGCAATCATTTGGGTCAGAGGAAATCGCCGATATAGGCCTAGAATTTAAAATAGATTCAATTTCAATAATAATTGTATTAAATTCTTCAATACTTAAAACAGTTTAAGACATCACACGACGAAAATGATATTTAAAGGATTTTACTGCGACCTCCTACAGTCCGACAAGGAGCGGGGACCTAGGAGGAATATGTTTGAATTATATCCCCTCTTGAGCACACCTACTCTTTACTCGTTTGCTGATTATAAACTTGTTTTCTCAAGGACTCTAGCTCATGCCTTGCCCCTACAAAATTGGTTGCGTTGTCAAAATAGATACGCTAAGGTAATCCACTTCTTTCTACAAAACGCTTTAATGCTGCGATGAATGCTTTCGTCGTCAACTCACTAACAGCTTCAAGGTGTACTATCTTACCTCCAAAACAAACAAATACTGCAACATAATATTTTTTATGCTGGCGTCCTTTAACTCCTTCGGTGACATAATGTGGTCCACAAAAATCAACTCCTGTTATAAGGAAAGGTCTACCCAAGAAAGTCGATCCTTTGGAAGCTGTCCCATTATTTCTACATGCAACTTAGGATGAAATATGAAACATCGCAGACAGGCTTTTAAAACCTTACGAGCGATCGTCCGATAGGTAATAATACAAAACCTTTGCCTCAACAAGGCCACCAAAGCTTGTGGACCTGCATGCTTGTGTTAAATGTGTTATATAAATACACATAAGCCGATTGTCGCTTGGTAAAACAATTGGATGTTTCATCTCATATGGGAGCATAGCGTTTTTCAACCTTCCCCCAACCTTCAACAAATTCACACTAGATTGAGATTCCAAAAATGGAGCCAGTGCCTTCAGTTTACTTTGATTTGGTAATTCCTTGTTTGCCTTCAACAACTTTACTTCCTCTTGGAAAGCCGAATTTTGGACATGCCACATTATCCTCAGAAACGCTTCATCCAATTCCTCAACACAAAAAGTGCCATAATTAATAATAAATTTATTACGACGACCTTTTAAATAATTGTTTATGTATATTTTAATGAATCTACGAACGTAAGCAACGATTGTTATTGTTTTTTGGACATTATTAAATTTCGTATAAGCTGTTTGAAATACATGATTGATTTTAAGTGCGACTAATGGTAGACGCATGGTCTTTTTTGCTGCAATATTACCTGCGTCTAAGATTGGTTTTCTTTTTGACCAGTCACTTTTATCTTTGTATAGAAATGCTGGGCTTGTAAACCAAATTCACCTCATTAAGTCTCCTACTGTAGCACCTCTCAAAACAATATCCGGTGGATTTGCCTTGGTTCCCACGTATCTCCACGTAGCTTAGTGGAACCCTTGTTGAATTATTGACACCCGATTTGCCATAAATGTGTCCATGTTGACGGGTGTTTTGCCAATAATTGCAATACAATTTCCGAATCTGTCCACAGATTTACCAATTTAATTTTTTGTGGAAAGTTCTTCAGGACCTTTTTCCAAAAGTTGCTCCAATGACTCAACTGCAGAGATCTCTAATCGAGGGATCGGTTGAACTTTCTTAGGAGCGACACGAGATTTGGCACAGTACAATTTCACCAAAACCTGAATTGAGACAGAGCGAACATAAATGCAGCATCCATAAGCTCTGCCTGACGCATCAGCAAACCCATGGATTTGCACCTTAGAACTTACATTATACATTGGTAACACGCTCCTGTCAATTCGAACGCTTTGTAACTGCTGCAATTCAGCTCTAAGGTTAAGCCATTGAGTGTGTAACTCCTGTGGCAGAGACTCATCCCATTTGACTGTAATATCCATAGATCTTGCATAAAAATCTTTCCATTAACTATAAATGGATTTATCAATCAATCAAACAATTGAGACATCTCTGATAATACAATTCGCATAGTTATACGACTTGTTGACTCAAAATTTGGGTTCAAATAACATAATTCATCGGCAGTGGGTTCCCAACTAATTCCCAAGGCTTTGATTATATCAGCATCATTGATCCGCAAAGGATTTTGCTTATCGACATTTGGAATAGATGCCAAAAACGACGGCTCATTTGAGAACCACTTGCGAATCTCCAATTTCGCTAGACCTGGTACTGACCTTACTTCCTCATAAATTTTTTGATCTCTTCGCGCGTATTACCACCGCTGATCAAATCGTCTACATAAAAGTCCATTTTTGTTTTATCTGCTCCTATTGACCACCTGTGACTATGCACGGAGCCGAAGTCGTCCCGTACGTCGCCGTCAGCAACCTGTACACATTGAGTTCCTCATTTGGGTTATCCCTCCGTAATATGCATTGATAAAATGCATCCCGATCATCAACGTATATCTGCCTATACATTTTGGAGATATCAGCAGTTATGGCATATTTATAGTCTCAATCGTCTACTAAACCAGCAAATACTAATGTATCTTTTAATCTGCCTCGAGGTTCAAATTCATCCGCCAACAACCGTTCCCCAACCTCTATATATCCAAATTTCATCAATTCTCACACTCTTAGCCCACATACAACTTCCTCCAAATATCCCCTCAAAAGCACAAAGTCTTCCCTTACTGTTAACAACTGTTTGTTCCCCTTATCACGTCGCAGTGCTACTAGCAATGACCTGTCAAAACTATCGCCTAACTTTCTTGATCCTTTAATTCCTCCAGTGGTAAAAATGACACAACAATTCTCCGACCTAAGCGACGACGGCCAGTATGTTCTTTCGCGTCTCAGAGATCATCGTATTTATGCAAACGTCCGCCTCTATTAAGCATATCTCCATAACAAACATGATTCGATCTGTGTAGATGGTGTAACTAGAACTAGCGTTATGGTATCAATTCATCAAGAAGGTCTACCAACTAACACCAATGAGCTTTTAAGAATTTTTACATAAAACGTTCAATTTAACTCCAAATGATGTTGATAATGACCTATCTGCATTTGCTTCATATATTAAATCTAAAAGGCTTTCACAAGTTCATAAGAATCACAAAAATGCGTATAATCCTTTTCGTTCCTAGCTATCGTACTCTAAAGTCTCGAAACCACATTTTATATCTCTCTACTACCAGAACGTAAGAGTTTACGTTCCAAGAGTTCTGAAGTTTACCTGAATTCCCAAAAACTTCCCTTTGATGTCTTTGCTCTTACCGAAACCAATTTAACCCCTGACTTTCTTAACAACGAATTCTTCACTTCAGATTTTAACGTTTTTCGAAAAGATATCTTGGTTACCAGCGTCAGCGATAGCGTCGATTCAAGAAATACATACTCCGGTCGTGGTGTTCTTTTGGCACTTCATTTTAGCCTCGATACTTCTTTGATAAACATTCCTAATACGTTAAACCTGGAACTTATTTGTGTAAAAATCAGTCTATCCAACCGTTTCCTTTACATAGTTTGCTGTTACATACGACCCACTCAGCCAACAAGTGAGTACAAACTTTTTGTTGATTCAGTTGATTATGTCGTTGACCTGAAAAACCCTGAAGACGTTATCATATTTGTAGGTGACTTTAATCTTCCATATTTAATTTGGGAAGTCTCAGATGATGAGCTTTATTACTTTTCTTCCAATGCAAACTCTGAAAAAGAAATTCTTTTTGCCGACCGTCTTCTTTCTTCTAATCTTGCTCAAAAGAGTGGTGTTAAAAATTGTTTGGATAGGCAACTAGACCTAGTTTTCTCTTCCGATTCCTATAATACCGAAGTCATGGAAAGTAATTATATACTTTCTATACTTGACAATTATCATCCCCCCATTTCTTTGACTTTTGCATTCACAAGGTATAATATCCTACCTTACCCCCTCACAACACAAAAATTTAATTTTCGTAAAGAATACTTTATAGAAGGTAATGATCTTATAGGTAATATTAACTTTGATTTTATCACCGACGAATCTAACATCGACTCTAAGATAACCACCTTTTATAATCAAATCCAAAACTGTTTTTCGCAAACCAGAAAAATTTTACTTCTTCTTCTTCCTGGTATAATAGAGAACTTCGTTCGCTAAGAAATAGGAGAAACAAACTCTGGAAGAAATATCTCAAGTCAAAATCTAATCAAGACTTCTTCAATTATGTCTCAGTTCAGATTAACTTCTCCAACATGTGTGAATCTCTTTATTCCAACCTCCTCATTCAAACCCAGGTCGATCTTATTTCGAATCCCAAACATTTCTTTCAATTTATCAATTCAAAAAAGAAATCCGATGGTAATCCTTCAACACTGCATTACCTACACTCGTCATCTTCAGACCCAAAAGTTATATCGAACCTTTTTGCTGATTTCTTTAGTCAAGCCTTTTCCACTAATAGTAATGAAGTAAATAACAACTATTTCAATTATATGAACAATTGCATTCAAACTTCTTTATTTTCGATTAATGTATCTTTTTCTTCTGTTATTGATAAAATCAATCTGCTTAAAGATGACTTTTCTTCTGGTCCCGATGGGATTCCTCCTATTGTCCTTAAAAATGTATCTCCAAATTTTCCAAACCCCTCACTTTACTTTTCCAGCTACCTAATACAAACCGTGTGTTTCCTAAACAATGGAAGGACTCGTTTATCATTCCCGTCCATAAAAAAGGGTGTAAGAATGATATATCCAACTATAGACCCATTGCCAAACTCTCTTGCATACCTAAACTAATTGAGAGTATAATTCATGATACTTTGCTCCTTCATTGTTATCAGATATTCTCCCTGAAACAGCACGGTTTTCTTAAAGGTAGATCAACTATTACCAATCTCACTGAATTCGTTTCAAGTACTATATGTGCCTTAGAAGCTGGTAAGGAAGTCGATGCAATTGCAACTGATTTTAGCAAGGCATTTGACAAAATTTCCTACAAGATTATTGCGTTTAAACTTAAAGCATATGGTTTTCCTGCTTTCTTTATATCTTGGATTGAATCATATTTAACTGATCGTCATTATACAGTTAATTTTAGATCCTGTTATTCTAACTCTTTCTGTTCAACATCAGGTGTCCGGCAAGGGAGTCACTTAGGACCTTTGATTTTCCTGCTAACTGTTAATGATATTGAACTTATTTTTCAGCAATCAGACCTCCAGATTTATGCTGATGATATGCTGATTTCAAAACACATTTTATACACCGCTGATGCGCAATTGCTTCAAATAGACTTAAATAATTTCTCTGTCTGGTGTCAACATAACTCCTTAACACTTCCATGAAAGTCGTTTTGAGTAATTAATTGATTCCTCCCACTTTAACAAAGAACCTTCGTCCAACTTTTCGCTCACTACGTGCAGTATAAGCGCATTCGCAATGTCCGCCATTGTCACGGTGGATTGAATTCAATGGCGGATCCAGCGGGGGGGGGGGGGGGGGAAACGAATACAGTTTTCTACCTTAGCTCAGAACTTACGTATTTAAGACTTTTTGTTCGCAATTTCCAAGACTGTCTTACATAAATGATGATATTGGCACTTAAAAGTCCTATCAATAATTTGAACGAAATAAAACAATATTGCCGTCAACGATTGCAATTGCAATTTCATCGAATCATTTACCAATTTATATTATTCTCGATTGCAAATTGCAAAAAAAAAAACTAATCCCAAATTACCGTTTGCAACAAATAATATTTAATTTGTAGCGTGGTGGAATTAATTTGGTATTTTCTACTCGTAAATCAAGATCTTTTTCTTTTTTTTTTTTTTACTAAATATCTACTTTTTGTTGACAATATCACACTAAGTGACTGGAATTTTTAAGAACCTTAGAAATGGTAATTTGTTTGTATTTCGTCAGTAGAGCGCAGCCGATTTTCTTTATTCTGGATGTATGTATATTAATATATGTATCTTATTTAAAAAAAAGTGTGTAACTTTCTTGAACTTGCAAGCTACTGCTTACCGGTCCAAGGTGCAACATCTGTGCCAAATGTTCGTGACAGAAATAAATAAGATAATGCTTTTGAATTCAGATTTTTGAAATATTTTTAATGTTTTTCTGTTATTGCTACTGATTTTTATATCTAGATCATCTGATGAAAATAGGCTTGTCTCACGTAAAATAAATCTATACGAGAAAAAATTAATTGTTGTTGTTGTTTTTGATTTAATTAAATAAGTTTCATGCTTAAGCAATTAAATATCTTAGCGAAGTTGTAATTTTATATCCAGAAATTATTTTGAATAATTTATATAATTATAATAAATTAAAATAGAACGTGTTGTTTTCGTATTCAGCGTTGACCGTCTACCTGACGAGAAGTATTTTCGAAGTGCCGTTTATATTCCCCCAACTGGATTCTGTCGTGAGAGACTTGAAAGATCGTCTTTCTTCAGATGTACTGGCAATATTTCAACTAGGAGTATTTGTGCGCTAAATAGCAAAAACCATACAGCCAACTTTAAAATAATCAATCTATTTCTATTTTTTTTTATAATTTACACGCGCTCAAGGGATTATGATTTTACCCTTTGAGAAAAAAGAGATAGAAGGATAGGAAAGATGTGTGATGTTCTGAGACTAGAGCTGGTTGTTGTCTCAAATTTATCTCCACGGATGGCCGGCTCTACTAATGTGGAGCATTTACCGTGTTCTATTTATCTATGTCTCTTAATTCGCATTATTTTATTTATTACGTTGTCATATTGTATGGGTATACTAGTTTACTCAATCACATGCTGTTAGTGTTATGCCTAAACAGCATGGATGAGCAAACCTGCAATTCATTTTATGACAATATTTAAAATTAGTTTTTAATGAAAAATAAGACGACATAGACAACGGCAGGAATCGAACCTGCGACCGCGTGGTTGACAGGCGAGCACACATCTATCGCGCCATGAAATTATGCTAGGGATACAAAAATGGAAAAAAGAAATTGAAGACGGGCGTATTGTACCAGTGTCTCGACCATCAGAAATGTCAGAAACTTGTTAAGGACATTATTTATACCCAAACAATTTTCCATGCTTAGCCGCTTTAAATTTAAAAAATTCGTTATTGAATTAATGAGCGTTAATCGCTTTATCGCAATCGATGTTGATGAAATTATAACAAGATTTGCTGTGAAAAACCAAAAAGATTAGATTTAATAATATACGTTTCTTAAGGATACCTACATTCAAGTCTAAGGGATGTGTGTAACACATTCTTTACAGAAAGTTTTGTGCATTAAACTCTTTGTCAATATATTTTGGGTAGGGGTTCAATAAATATTTTTTTTTGTCAACTATTTCAAAGACTGTTGGTGTGTTCGATGAACTCCGAAACAACTGAGAGGATAGTTTTTAATATTTATTTATTAAGAATTATTGATGAAATTAAGATCGTCAATTTTCCCACAGAAATTTTAAATTCTCTGGGAGGAATGCCGCCACACAAGCTCTGTACAAATTTGTTCACGGGTCAGACTTTTTTTTTTTTTTTTTTTTTTTTTTTTTTTTTTTTTTTTGTTTTGTTTTTTTTGTTTATAAATTTGCACGCGCTCAAGGGATTATGAATACCCTTTATATGTTTTTTTAAACACAGCGCGGCATTCGGTGAAAGAAGAGAAAGAAGGATAGAAAGATGTGTGGCGCTACGTATTGAGATGGTGGTTGTTGTCTCCGATTTTATCTCCAGGGATGGCGGCTAAACTAATGCGGAGAAAATTACCGTGTCTTATTTATTTATGTCTCTTATAATTCGCATTATTTTAATTATTTCGTTGACATATTAATGAGTAGTGTACTCAATCACATGTTGTTAGTGTTATGCCTGAACAGCATGTAATGAGTAACCCAGCAACTCATTTTATGACAATTGGTTTTTAATGGAATATAAGAAGACATAGACAACGGCAGGAATCGAACCTGCGACCACGAGGTTGACAGTCGAGCACACAACTATCGCGCCACGCCCACCCATGGCCTAAGTTAAATCCACGAAAATTATGCAATGGTGTACGACCTACCTGAATCAATATTGACAGGAACGTTTGAAGAAAAAGTCCTCTTTTACATCGAATACCTATGATTCCATCAGAATCAACAATAAATACGATAAATGACGATAAATAAGCTAGAAGAGTGCGAGGGCAGGCAATGACAATTTGTGGCTTGGACTTGGAGAAACCGTGTTTCTCCCATGAATGGGAGGCTGTGTGTTGCATGCTCATGTCTTGACTATCAAATTTATTTATTTTAATGAAAGATAGATTAACGAGTAATCACGTTCATCATTTAGTTCTTAATTAAAGGAAAAATAATTGATTTCTACTAATTAGAATCCTTACCAATCCCTACCTTAACAACAACACCAATTTTAATATCTAATAATTGAACGCAATACAAAAAATCGCAGCAACGCGCGGCCCTCTCAAACTGAAATCCTGGATCCGCCCCTGATTGCATTGCACTAAAGTGAATTGAAACTGCATCAACTAGCGACCTAAACTGTGAAGCAACTCCTCGAGAAACCTTTGGCAACATAAAAATAGATTTACCATGTTCTTCAAACATCAACGTTTTGTGATCAAATCTATTTTTTAATCGATTAATCGCCTTTGTATAATTCGCCTCAGTTACTTCAAATTCCTTAACTGCAGCTAATGCTGTTCCTGCCAAGCTATCTAACAAATAGTTAAAACGTTCCACATTATCCCACGACAGATTATTATGCACAATTTTTTTAAAATTCCAATGAATCTGGGATATTCTGAATATTTTCCCGAGAATTAAGGAATTTTTGGCATTGCAGATTAGATTTGGTACGAGAGGGCACAGCCATTGAAGCATTCAACGTATCCACAGAGACGTTTGACATTTCCTTATTAATCAACGAGAAAATACTCGATTATGTCTCTATGTATGTGTCCTCGATCTCATTACGAATTTTGTTATTAGAATCATCCTCTGTAGTTTGGCTCAATCTTTCTATTTGTATTTGAGTATTTAGGATTTGCTTAAAATATGAGCCGAGAATACGTAGCCTGCATTCTAATTCAGTCAACGATAAAATCCCACCGTTATTCTGAATAGTCTCTCTAATTCTGATTAAGTTTCACTTTGTTGTTGAACGCAATGTTTTAAGTTCGCTTAAAGAAGGCCCGCTGACCTCTGACTTCGTTTTTCTCTCGTCATCTGGCATTTTGATGGGCAAATTCAAATGTATTACCATGTTCAATATATAAGTTATATATGTTAGATACAATATTATTTACGACTCAATAATTAATGTGTATTTATTGCAAATTTATTCTTATAAAGGCAAAAATAAACGCGTAGCTGTCACAACTTTATTGAGATCTGCTTCTTTTGTCTAAAGATTAAAATTCAGATTTAATTACTTGTCTACTGCAACAAATGCATGAGTAGATATTCTTCGAATCAGCAAAGCTGCCAAATTTGTATCAACTATTTGCATAAGTGAATACATACCAGATATCCTCTTAATACTTACACCATGTCGAATGTCTTAACAATCGGCTTTTTAACTTAATTTTCCGAACACTGCAACTGGAATATTCGTTAAGCCAACTGTCCGCCGATGTTGAAATACAATGTCGTACGGTCCTATGATCGATGACTTACAACACAGACACGATGATCTTGATATCCGCAGCCAACAACAACACAACAATAGTCTTACAGTTTTTTTAATCCGCAAACCACTCGCATTTTAAGATGTATTTAACAAACTAAAAAGAAATTACAATTATGAATATTTGCAAATATTGCCGGGGTTCGACACCAAAATGTTTTGTTAGCGTTTTGACGTTTTGAAATAAAAATTCCACAAATCTGAAAATAGTCTTCAACAAATCAACAAACAACTAATCTCAGTGGACAAAATTTTACCTTTTTATTTTATTTGCTGCATTTATATATTGTGCTCTATTGTGTCAAAAGTGACCGTTGTGTACTCATTTGAATCTAATTAATTTACATTGCTTAGTTTTCTTTTAAGCGACATTTAATGCAGGGTGATTCAACAGACCCATTTAATATACCTTCATTTATAATATTATCGAGCCGTTTTTATTTATTTTTATTAATTTTTTATCTTATCCACGTTTTATTTACGCTTGATTTCCGTGCTTGTGTTGAGGTGCTTTTGATTTGAGAGCTTCAAAAAAGTTTTGAATGATGAGTAATACCGGGGAGTGTTTTCATTTATTGCACTTCTTTTAGTGTGTGGAAAATACGGCTTTGAAGAGGAAAATTTAAGTTCCAAAAAAAAAGAACTTGTTGACGGGACAACAAAAATCAAAAAAATTGCACATAAGTCAGACGCTGTGAAGCAAGTAGCTGATATTTTTCCTGTAAGTGAAGGAACAGCTTACAGACTTCTTAACGAAAACAGTTCCAGAAGCCAAAACTCGCCACCAAAGAAAAAAAAATCTGATAATAAATAATTTTATTATTTTTGGTTGTTTTTTATACAAAAGGGATTAGTGTTAAGATAATAATGCATTGTATATTTGAATATTTAAATTTGGCAATGCTCTCACTGGAAACATCTTTCAATTATTTTTTAGAAGCTTTCGCATTACTTTTACTTTATATATAATAAATAACAGTTGCAGTCTGTTCTTACTCGAGTCGGTGGTTTCTTTTAATCGTACTAGCTAGATTTTCAACAGGTTATGGGCCCAGAATACGCGGGAAAAAATAGAGGTTAATTTAAGGCATACAGCAAGTTTTTTTTAATTTAATTTTTTGGAACGCGCTTGGAATCTGGGAACATTGTTAATTTTAGATTAGCTTAGAAGATTTAACTAATAAAACGAGATTCGGTAAGAATAGAGAATAACGGTTATAAAATCGAGCAACTGCAAAAGGCAGATCAGTACTCTGTATGGAAGTTTCAAGTTTTCATTTTGCTTAATGCCTCTGGGGTAATTGAATATGTAAATGGGGAAAATCAGTCTCCGATGAAGGCTGAATCTGAAAGTCAAGCCACTTTTGATAAGCGACTTTTAGATTGGAGAAAATATGATAGCAAAGCGCAAAGGATAATTGCAACGAGCATAGGTCCTATTCCGCTTCGGCACATCGTTAATTGCAAAACTGCGATCGAAATGTGGCTAAAGCTGATGTCTCAACACACATATCCAGGTTAGAGAACATTGTCAGACAGTTAAGAGATATTGGGGAAATTATTTCTGAAAGCATGAGCATAACGAAAGTTTTGATGACACTTCCAAGTAATTTCAAGCATTTTTTCTGTGCATGGGAGTCGACAGCAAAAGAGCACCAATCCTTAGAAAATCTAACGTCACGACTGGTCATGGAGGAGACATGCATGCCATCGCATGCTACGAATTCATCCGGTGCTTTAGCTGCAAAGCAAAAGACAAAGAAAAAAAACCAAAAGTCTTCAAAGCGAGGAAAGTCTTGTAATGAGCATGGCCATTGGAGGAGCGAATGTCCGAAGGAAAATGCAACAGGCGATCATTGAAAGTGGACTGTTACTAAAGATGAGGTACGAAGGGGTAATGCACTTACATATATGCAGCGTTCATGAAAAAGTGATGACTGGAAGTTCAAGTGAGGGAAGAACAGGTACACTTGTATCGGGTATAGTTAGTTCACGATGGACTAGAAGTGCAGATGAGGTGCAGAGACGAGGTAGTGCGAAAGCTTTGATCGGTTGCTATGCGTCATTTGTAAGGTATAGCACAAGAAATGGAAACTGGTACTTGGATTGTGTTGCTAGTGACCATGTGACGTGTATAAAAGCATGGTTTGCATGCTATAGATAGTTTACGGATCCTGTTGCCATTAATATAGGGAGTGGAGAAAAGATATTTTCGCAGGGCATTGGCGACATAAATATTCTTGCTTCTTATGGGAAAATTTGGATCGAAAAAACATTTGTCAACATAGGTTCTGTATGTCCCAAAGATCTCTATGAATCTAATATTTTTGCAGACTAGGGCCTTAGATAAAAATTTGAGCTTTATTTCTAATAATCTTCAGTGCCGGTTTGTGAAGGAGGGTGGTTCAGTTGTGGCTGTAGGAGAACGGCAGGGACAGCTCTTTAAAATGTATTTTGAAGTCCAAACACCGACTTTTGGAGAAGCGAATGTGGCTAGTCAGCCACTCAAAATTTGGCATAAACGTGTGGCACACCAAAACGTTGTACAGGTTCGTAATCGGCTTAAGAAAGATGGAATCCAGTTCAGAGATGATGAGAACTTTTCATGTGATGACTGTGTCTAAGGGACAACAATGATTACCTTTTCCTCAAAGTAATTTTCAGTATACTCGACCGGGCGAACTTGAACATGCTGACGTATGTGGACCAATGGAAGAAAACTCAGTTGGCGGCTCGAGGTACTTTCCGTTGTTTAAAGACCATTTTTTACGATAAAAGGTAGTGTGTTTCTTAAAATCTAAATCAGATGTTTGTTTATAGATTAAGCAGTTCCTACACAAAGCTAAAAGTGAATGTAGAAATGTGGTAAGAGCGCTCCGTACAGATAATGGGACGGAGTTCGTGAACGAAGGTGTTAAATCACTTCTTACCAAGCACTCTATTCGCCATGAAACTGCAGTATCCTACACTCCGGAGCAGAATGGCAGTTTTGAACGCTAAAATTGTACCATTGTGGAAGACGCCAGGATTCTGCTTTGTGGAAGTGGTTTAGCGAAAGGATTCTGGGCAGAGGCAGTTAACACAGCAGCCTTTGTGCTAAACCGAACCGGCGTTAGTCCAGTAAAAGGCAAAAATCCATATGAACTTTGGCGGGGCAATAAATGTAAGGCCTTAGATTTAAGAACATTTGGAACTCCGGTGTTCATACACGTACCAAAGGAGAAACGTAAGAAATTTGATGGTAAGGTAGAAAAAGGTTTGTTGATGGGATATGCCGAAAACACATAAGGGTATCGCATTTAGAATTCATCGCCAAGACAAATCCAAATTGTAAGAGACGTCATATTTAGGGAGGGCGAGCTTCAAAACCAGAAAGATGGGGATCAAGACAGGCGTATACTGTTTTCATCAGAAGAAGCTGACTCTGAGAATCTAGGCGAAAATTCTTATGGTGGTTTGGATGATAAATCGCGTGATGGGTTACATGATGATTTGGGTGGTTGTTTGCATGAGGATGAATGTGATAACACACGAGACAATCCGCGTGGTTTTGTAAGTGATCAGCAGAATTTGAGCGGCGGAGAGTTGGAGAGTTCCAGTAGTTCATCTGGAGAAAACTTTGAAGAAGCCAACTGAGAAGATGATGTTTTCGACTCGATGGATGAGGATGATATTGGTGCAAGCAAAGATGTTTCGTATAGGAATAAATTGCGAAGTACAAAGGACTGGAGGAGTTCAGGTTGTATAAACTATGCAGAAAAACTTTTCTGGTTCACTGTGAATCTGTGAGCTACAAAGAAGTTTCTTGTGTTGATGCGCGTCAATGGAGAGCAACGATGACAGAAGAGGTGCAAAGTCTACTTAAGAATCAAACTTGGGACTTGGTCAAAAAACCAACTAATAGGAAAATAATCGATAACAAATGGGTGTATAAAATGAAGAACTTAGATGCGCATGGCGGAGAAAATACAAAGCCAGGTTGGTAATTCGTGGATTCACCCAAGAATAAGGAGTAGACTTTGTTGAAAAATTCAGTCCAGTGGCTAATTTATTTCAATTAGAAGTGTTCTTGCGATGGCCGCTTGTGAAGGTTTGTGTATGGTTCAGTTTGACGTTAAAACAGCTTTTTTAAATGGCGATCTGAATGAGGACATTTACATGCGTAAACCTCTAGGATTCGATGATGGTTCCGGAAAAGTGTGTAAGTTACGAAAGAGCTTATATAGTTTAAAGCAAGCTTCTCGTTGTTGGAACGAAAAATTCACTTATGTCCTAAAGAAATTCAACTTACGAGTTTCTGAAATGGATCCATGTGTTTTTATTGGAAATTGTACTGATAGCCGTCTTATATTGACAATCTACATCGATGATGGCCTAATAGCTGCAAAGAAGGAAGAAGATGGTATGAAACTAGTGGAACATCTAAGGACAGAATTTGAAATCACGCTTTTGGATGCTGAATTGTTCTTAGGAATGCAATTAACGCGAAGAACAGATGACTCATCCCAAAAGGAAGTAAGGTTTCCATATAGAGATGCCTTATGTACTTGGCCGGAGCTACCAGGCCAGAAATTGCATTTGCAGTGGGAGTTGTACCACGATACTTAGAAGCACCCACCCAAATGCATGCGAATGCAGTCAAGAGGATCCTGAAGTATATCAGTGCTACTAAAACAATGGGTATACATTTAAAAAAGCTAACAAGTTACCTTTGATATGTTTCAGTGATGCTGATTAAGCTGGTGACATTATCACAAGAAGATCTACCTCTGGATTCATTTTTAATTTTGGGGGTGGACCTGTGTCCTGGGAATGGCAAAGGCAAAAGTGTGCGGCATTGTCCACCACAGAGTCGGAGTAGGTGGCGGCAATCAAGCTGTAAAAGATTTGGTGTGGATTCAGCGTCTTGTGGCAGAACTAGTGCCAGTTAAAGGGTCTTGTGTGGCTGAGCTGAATATGGATAACCAGGTAGCAATCCGGCTAGTTAAAAACCCACAGTTCCATAAGCGCACAAAACACATTGATGTGCGCTATCACTTTATTCGTGAAAGGTATGAAAGAAGAAATTCCAGTATAAACTATGTTCCGTCTGAGCATCAAATTGCAGACATTTTTACCAAAGCCTTAATCAAAAATGAGTTTGAAAAACTTATAGATTTGATTGGAGTTGTAAATAATCCATTTTAAAGTTAATTATGTTAAAATTAAAATTATTCAAAAGTGGAAGTGTTAAGATAATAATGAATTGCATATTTGAATATTTAAATTTGGCAATACTCTCACTGGAAACATCGTTCATTTAGTTTTAGGCTTTCGCATTACCTTTACTTTATAATAATAAATAACAGTTGCAGTCTGTTCTTACTCGAAGTTGGTCGTTTCTTTTAATCGTACTAGCTAGATTTTCAACAATTAGGCCTACTGGGGATAGCCTTCAAAAACGCACCTTTTATATTACCTCATATTAGTGTTGAAAATATAAATATGTTTTAATTTTTATTAAAAAAAAAACGATTAAATAAAAATTCATATCGAAAAAGGGCGGTAAACCTACATACGATTCTTTCATATTTAAGTCCTTTTAAAATACACACTATGAAGACCCTGTGAAAGCTTTATTGAATGACAGATTTATGCAATCCACTCCAGCGAGAATGAGAGGCAAACTTGCTGGCTCAAGAATGAGCCAGCTGTCTTTTAGAAATTTATGGATCAGAAGTACAAAAAAAATCATTTTGATATTTTGCATGAGGTTTTTTCAAGTCAATTATGTTCGAGGACGTGGAGTGCGATCTACACATGTTCAGAGCGAAAAAAGGAACGCGCATTTGGAGCTCTGACTGCTCTGAGAAACACAAACATGTTTTTTGACAACTCAGACTCTCCTCTGAACTAAAAAAGAAAACGCATACAGGTGAGGGCATTGTCAATACACAATTTTTCTCAAGTTCAGTTCCTCTTACATTTACTTTTTAATAGGTTGTTATTTATTACTTTTAGTAAAAACTAATATTAAAATTGTGTTCTTAAATCTCTTTACCTGCTCTTCTCTTATTTTAATTTATTTTCTAGATAGTCCATTAAAAATCTCTCTTGCATCATACTTAATACCATTCTTAATTCTGACATTCTTAAATTTCGTCAATTCGATACTTCTACGAGGGCCCGCAGTTGATGCTGAAGATGTGGAGTTCGCAATTGCATACGCTACATTGCACTTACAACAACACAGACAAAGAACCCGAAAATATATTGAGAAATATATAAAAGATGGGCTGCATAAGCTTCAAGATCTACATAGATCTTGCAACATAGGGTTACCAGAAGGTTGCCAGCTGTGAACTGATGTTGAAATCCAATGTCATACGGTACTATGATCGATGACCTACAGCAGATACACGATGATATTGATATCCGCAAATAATAACAACACAACACAACAATAGTCTTACATTTTTTTTTAATGCGCAAACCACTCGAAATTTATGATGTATTTAACAAACTAAAAAGAAATTACAATTACGAATATTTGCAAATATTGCCGGGGTTCGTCACCAAAATGTTTCGTAAGCGTTTTTACGTTTTGAAATAAAAATTCAATGAATCTGAAAATAGTCTTCAACAAATCAACAAAACAACTAATCTCAGTTGAAAAAAATCGTCCTTTTTATTTTATTTGCTGATTTTATATATTGTGCTCTATTGAGTCAAAAGTGACCATTGTATACTGAATTGAATTAATTTACATTGCTTAGTTTTCTTTTGAGTGACATTTTATGCAGGGTGATTAAATAGACCCAATTAATATACTTTCATTTATAATATTTATAATATTATCGAGCCGTTTTTATTTATTTTAATAAATTTTTTTTTAATAATCTGCACGCGCTCAAGAGATTATGAATACCCTTTAAATGTTTCAACACAGCGTTGGCGTGCATGTGAGGTTAAGGAAAAGAAAGAATGATAGGAAAGATGTGTAGCGCGATATTCGGAGACTGTAGGTGGTTTTCGTCTCAGATTCTATCTCCAGGGATGGCGGCTGAACTAATGCGGAGAAATTTCCGTGTCTTATTTATCGATGCCCCTTATAATTCGCATTCATTTTTTTATTCTTTGTCATATTTTATCGGTATACTACTTTTACTCAATCACATGTTGTTAGTTCTATGCCTAAATAGCATGTAATGAGTAAACCAGCAACTCATTGTATGACATTTATTTTTAGAATTGGTTTTTAATGGAAAAATAAGAAGACATAGACTACGGCAGGGATCGAACCTGTGACTATGAGGTTGACAGGCGAACACATAACTATCGCGCCACGGCCATCCATGGCGAATTTTCTACAGTTTTGAAAGCGAGAAGGGCAAGAAGTAAGAGGAATTCCCTTTACTTCTTGCCCTTCTCGCCCTCATAAATCCCAGTTGCCGGCAACTCAGTTTCCTCGTGTGAAAGCAGTCTATATATAGTCTGTCCCAGAAAAATAGGCAGTACAAGTCTTATGGGAAAGCTTTTTTAAAATCAGTAGCGTTTCATATTATTCGCCATACTAAATTGAAAGACCTTCTACATAAAAACTGTTTGCCCACCCGACTTGGGTTCTATCCATTTAGGAATACCCCTTACTTCTTGCCCTTCTCGCCCTCATAAATCCCAGCTGCCGGCAACTCAGTTTCCTTGTGTGAAAGCAGTCTATATAGAGTCTGTCCCAGAAAAATAGGCAGTACAAGTCTTATGGGAAAGCTTTTTTAAAATCAGTAGCGTTTCATATTTTTCGCCATACTAAATTGAAAGACCTTCTCCATAAAAACTGTTTGCCCACCCGTAAATATATAAAATGATAAAAAAAATGTCATTGCATCTGACGCAGACCCAACTTCCTACTCAGCAAAATCCTCATGTTGACTGAATTGCTTTTGATGTGGTCTGTGGCTGCGGCTGCTATTCAACCCTCATTGAATATTGATGTGTTTTCAGAGTTACCCGTGTCCATTTGTTAACTCGTTCGGTTTTCTTTCCTTGGGTTCTTGGTGAGGTGGTTTTGAATGATGATTAATATCGGGGAGTGTTTTCATTTATTGCACTTCTTTTAATGTGTGGAAACTACGTCTTTGAAGACGAAAATTTAAGTTCCAAAAAAAAAGAACTAGTTGACGCGACAAAAAAATCAAAATAATTGCAATATAAGTCAGACGCTGTGATGCAAGTAGCTGATATTTTTCCTGTAGGTGAAGGAACAGCTTACAGACTTCTTAACGAAAATAATTCCAAAAGCCAAAACTCGCCAAAAAAAAAAGAAAAAAAATCTGATAATGAATAATTTTATTATATTTGGTGTCTTTTTCATATAAAAGCAATTAATCCTACTGTGGATACCCTTTATATTACCTCATATTAGTGTGGAAAATATAAATTTGTTTTAGTTTTTATAAACAAAACGATTAAGTAAAAATTCCTATCGAAAAAAGGGCGCTAACCCTACATACGATTCTTTCATATTTGGGTCCTTTAAAAATACTTACTTACTTACTTTTGATGGTGCTCACTAGACAGAATGGGCTATGGCCTCAAACAAGGCCCTCCAGTCAGCTCTATACCTAGCTAGCCGCTTTCAGTTTCGCACACCAAGTTGTTTGAGGTCGTTCTCCACTTGTGTGCCCCACCTGTTATGGGTTCTTCCACTGCTGCGTACACCGTCGGCGTTGGATTCGAAAACTCGTTGGGCAGGTGGGTTGCTGTCCATACGCTCCACGTGCCCAGCCATCTCTGCCGATGTATCTTAAGCTTTTTGACCAGGTCAACGTCGCTGTATTGTAGGTATAGCTCGAAGTTGAATCTTCTCCTCCACACTCCTTCGATATACACCGGACAGAAAATCAAACGAAAAATCTTCCTCTCAAAGCACCCTAGCAGACTTTCATCCGATTTTTTCAATGTACATGCTTCTGCCATATAGAGCAGAACCAGGATGATAAGGGTCTTGTATAAAGTCTCCTTAGTTCTCTGAGAGAGGGCCTTACTACTAAGATGCCTTCTTAGCCCGAAGAAACAGCGGTTGGCCAAAGTAATTTTTCGTTTGATCTCTGCACTGATATCATTTTGCGAAGTTTGTTAAGGGAGCACACCAGCGACCACTTAATTAATTGTTTTATATCAAGCCATACTTCGATACTTGACACTTACTTCTCAGCATATGCATTGCTTTAAGCACCAGATACCTACATAACAATCAAAATACAATGCATTGATTTGCCTTCCACTTCAGGGTAATAAAAAAAAAGATACACATATATCCGACTCATAGTCAATGAATAACAAAAACCATAAGTATCATATTACCCTGATGGCATGAACGGCGCAAGTAAACAAAGTGCATACACATAGAACATTAATGGGTTACTCAGCGGTCATTGGCTTGGGCACCATAATATGTCAACTAAGCATTATGCCGAGCGAACTATGCCACTTAAGATAGCTGGTCATTTACACCTAGCCTTAGAATTATGCTGACCTGTGAATATCGATTGCAAGTGGCCCAATAATCGAAGTATGGATTTGATTTCGATAACATTAAAAATTATGTATAAATAGCCATAGCATTTTTAAATAAAGTTGTCTTCTCTCACAGAACACCAACCTGAAAAGATCTTTTTTTGTATTCTTTTGTGAAGCTTGCGAGCTAAAAAGAATTTGGAAAATACTTTTTGAATACAACTGAATAAAACCTCGAGTGCATTGGCCAGAGGTCAGAGCTGAGGCATTCATTGCCAAGCGATTTGTTCCTTTGTATATCCAAAACCAGTCAAACCTATCAACCAACTTTAGATGACGATCCTGCCAGTTCAGTTAGATTACTGAATTGGAACCAACCAACTTTACTATACATAAATAACTTTAAATAACAACTTTGATGTCAACTGACCAGCTGGCGTTGGCAGCCGCCTATATTAAAAAAGCGAACAAACTCCTGCGACAAACATCTGTGGAGGATAAGAACGTTGGTCCTAAACCACTCACCATCGAAGAATACAAACGGCGGACAGCCAGAAGACCAGAAACAGGAACTTTGCCAATTCAAAAGGAAGTAAAAAAGACAAAATCTAGAGGGGGTCTGCAGGTCAAGCGAAGAGAAGAATTACTGGAGCTCAATAAATTGGCCAACATACCAGAAATAGGTTCTTACTTCAACTCCGTCTGAAGAAAAAAGAGCAAAGAAAGATCGAACAAAATAGAAAGAAAGAAAAAAAGTTCGACAAATTGTTCGAGGAAACCTTACAAATAGCTAAAGACGCGCTGAAAAAATTAAAATAATGGGTAAAACCCAATCAAAACAAGAAGAGGTCATCATCAACAACAACGGCTGGCAGAATAACAATAAAGAAGAATTACACTATGGCATCGACTTTACTATGGTAGTAATAATAATTTCAATTTTAATTATAGGAAAATATTTTATAAACATTGTAAAAAATAATTTGAAAACAAAATTAAAAAACAAATAATAAAAAATAATATAAGAAGAAGAATTTCTGTTTAACAAAAAAAAAACAAATAATGTAAAAATATATATGTAATTTCTAACTTAAAACATTTTGTATTAGTTTTTCATTTTTTTCTCTCTATTACAATTGTTTATATGGACTTCGAAAAATTAGAAGAATCTTTAGGAAGTTTAAGAAATTGTTATAAAAGTTTAAAAAAATCTCCCACCCGTAAACGAAAAACAAAGGGAGAAAACTTAAAGCTAAGAGAGATTTTATAACTTTGGAATAGTTTTATTGAAATGTTCACAAGTATCAACCAAAAAGATTTAAATAGCGGAGAACATAAATATTTATCTGAATTGACGTCTAAAGCAAAGGAATATAAAAAATAGGCAGAGGAAATAGTTAAATATAATATAAAAGAAATTAATTCGGAAGAATCAGAATCAGAAGATGAGGAACCAAAACAGGAAAATAAAACAGAAAATAGAATTATAATGGCAGAATTCGATTTTAGCAAGGCGCAAAAGTTGCCTATACTTAATTGCGCAGAAAATGATAAGCGAGCAGAAAACATTAGAGATTTTTTGAATAACATGGAGTTTTATCATGATACACTAAATGAAACCTCAAAGGCTACGCTCATCAAATTTGCATTAAAATGTAAAATTCAAGGTAGGGCTCTAACAGAATTAGGAACCGCAAAGATTATAACATTTGAACAACTAAAATCAAGTTTAATTTCAAAATGCGGAGACAAGGATACTATAGAAAGTATGCAGGCTAAGCTAGAGAGATTACGTCAAAAAAATCGGCCAATGAGAGAATTCGTGTCAGAGATAGAACATCTTATATAAAAAATTACAGAATTAGAAATAGACATACAAGGGGAAACAGCTAGAGAAACATTAACAGCAGCTGATGAACGTAGAGGGTGAGCATTTTTAAAACAAGGGGTTAATGACTGGTACAAGATAATTCTGGATAGTGCAAGGCATACAAAAATTCAAGATGCTATAACGCATTTGTTAGAGTTAGCTCCAAGTACGGCCCAAATTACAGAAAATATAAGATATGCCAACAATTTTAATTATTCTAATACGCAAAACCAAACAAGAGGTCAGAATTTTGTACCCCGTAGTTTTCAGAATAGTTACAGAAACATTTATAATAATAACATGAATCGAAATTTTCCAAGACAAAATTACTTTCGTAGCAATTACTCTCAAAATTTTCCCAGACAAAATAATTTTAACAACAATAATTATCAACGATCATTTAACCAACCACGTTTTAACTCGCCACAAAATAATAATTCTAATTAATATAATAACTTTAATAGAACCAATCAAAGCAACGTGAATAGATAAAATAATAACCAATCTATTACAAGAGGCAATAGACAGAATACTTATCAAAGAACTTCCAACGCAAGAGATAATGGAACAAACTCTTTGAGGAATAGCAGAGAAACAACATATTTCGCGAATGAGGGAAATGAACAACCCACCGAGGGGGAAGCCGACCTATCGGGGGGAAATCTCTAAGCCCAATACAACACATAACTATATGTGCAGGGGGCATAACAAACGGCCTATATGTAAAGTTTAAAATTAGCAATAGATCAGATACAAAATTTTTATTAGATACAGGAGCATCAGTTTGCACAATAAAACGAGGTGTTTTGGATGAAAATATAAAAATAAATGAAAACAATAAAATAACAATACAGGGTATTTCCGGTAATCTAAGAACACTAGGAACTAGTATAAATACTCTTATACTAGGAAAATTCCAAACATCCTATACTTTTCAAGTGGTACAAGACTCATTTCCGGTACCTGTAGATGGAATTATAGGTGCTGATTTTCTTAAAGATTTTGGAGCAGTAATAGATCTAGAACACTTTGTATTAAAATTATCTTCAGAAGTTTTCCAAACTTCTCTGCCTATATTAAACTCAGAACATTTATTTTCACTTACCATTGCACCCAGATCTGAAGCCACCTATTGACTTAATAGCAAACATTTAGACACAAGAATATTCGATTCACAAGAACTATGTGAAGGAGTTTTTATGGCAGGCTCTATCTCTCATGTGAAAAACGGGAAAATTCCAATAAAAATTTTGAATACCCGGGAATCCGAAGTGAGAATTAAATGGATAGAACCCAAGTCCATGCCGATATCAAATTACCACATTTTAACATACGAACAAACAATAATACCTTCACGTTCACGAACACAACAGTTACTTAAAGAAATAAATTTCGAAACTCTTAACGAGGAGGAAAAATATGAACTCGAAGCTATATGTTCTAAATTTCAAGATATTTTTTACCTAGAAAGCGACAAATTAACATACACATATATAGATTACCTCATTCCCAGAAAAAAGATGTTCAAATCGAAGTAGAAAAGATGCTCAAAGATGATATAATAGAACCGTCAGTATCCGCATGGAACTCACCCATTCTTGTAGTACCCAAGAAAAAAGATCCCATAACGGGAATACAAAAAGTCAGATTGGTAATTGACTATAGAAAAGTAAATGAGGTTATTGAAGATAATAAATTTCCATTACCTAATATAACTGACATATTTGATATGGTTGGAGGTGCAACATATTTTTCATGCATAGATTTGAGTCAAGGTTATTTTCAAATGGAATTAAAGAAAAATAGCAGACCTTGCACAGCTTCTTCAACAGAAAACGGACATTACCAAATGAAACGGCTTCCTATGGGTTTAAAAATATCATCCAGCACTTTTTCAAGAATGATGTCTATAGCTATGTCAGGCCTTACTTACTCGCGTTGTTTCGTATATCTTGACTATCAAAGTTTCAAAGTTTATTTATTTCAATTCGGTGTACAAGTAAGACTAAGTCTTTTATAGTACCGTTAAATTTGGTTACATTTTATGAGACAAAAAATATTAATTAAACATTATATTAGATACATATGTATATACAAATTTAAATTCTGAACTAAAAGTTATATACATACACATTTTAAATTTAAATAAAGAAAACTAAAAAACCTGTTTTATTCTTCTATGAAAACGTATTTATAATTTATTTTTTTTGCTATACGTCCCTTACCCCTTCTTCCCTTCCCCTTTCCGTTTATCAAGAGCCATATTTGCTATTTTACTTTTAGGTTAAGAGAAGTGAAGTGTAATTGCCTTCTTAAAATTTGCAGTACCTAAAATTTTCCTCATTGTTACTGGCAGAGAGTTCTATAGTTTAGTTACATAGACAATAAATAGGCGCGAAGAATTCAAGTAGTTGTAAGATGGTGTTACTAGATTAAGAGTTCTAACTGATTGAGTAAAAGAAAGTTTTTCATAAATGTTAGGTGGCTTTCTATTCTGAATGATCTTCTGCATAAAGATACAACATCTTACATTAAGGAAATGTTGAAAAGAGCATCCAAGGACCAGTTTATGGTAATGTGATATGTGTTCATGTCTCCTTAGTCCATAAATGTACCTTATCATATCATTGAACGCAACAAGAAGCTTATGCAGAGAATGGGAATCAAGTTTGCAATACACAACATTGGCATAGTCAATAAGAGAAACAGGCAGTGTTTTTACAAGCCTCAATTTAATTTTTTCAGGGGTTATGTTTGAAAATAGCCAAAGCTTGCGCAGTCCACCATAAATTCGTCAAATGGTAGAATTCACCTGATCTTCAGCCGATAGAGAAGTATTTATCTTAATACCGAGACTATTACCAGTTTTCATAAACATAAGCTTATTCTGAAGAAGATAAACAGAAGGTAAAAGCAAGGTATTTATCTGCTTCTTAGAAATCGCAATCAATTGTGACTTATATGGATTCAGTGTTAAGCTATTGTTGAGAGACCAATTGGAGATTGCAAGGAGGTCCTCATTCATCCTAAAAATAAGATCCTCTTGTAAGCCAACAGGACGAGACAAATAAATTTGCACATCATCAGCGTACAAGTAAATTGAAACATTTGAACAAACTTTTTGTAAATCATTAATAAAAAGACAAAATAGAATTGGTCCTAAAATGGAACCCTGTGGAACCCCCATTTGCAGATTCATAAATTCAGATATCCCCTGCTCAACCTTAACCCTCTGACTTCTTTTAGATAAATAATCTTTTATTAATTGCACCGCTCTGTCATGGAAACCAAAGTATCTCTTTAATTTCAAGCAAAGTATTTGATGATTTACTCTGTCAAAAGCCTTCGAAAAATCTAGCACACACAGAACAGTCACATTGTCCAGATTATACTGAATACGAATATCATCAAGCACCTTAACCATCGCAGTTTGACAACTATGATGAGCACGGACGCCTGAATGAAATAAAGATAACAAATTATATCGATCAATGTGACTATTGATCTGTGCTGCGAGAATCGTTTCAAAAACCTTTGACAAACAAGGCAAGATACTAATTGGGCGGAAATTAGAGCAGGAAATAGGGTTATTGTTCTTTGCTATCGGGATAATCTTAGCTAACTTCCAGCAATCGGGAAATGATAACCAGGTTATGCAAAAGTTAATTAAATGAGTAAATACGGGTAGTATATGCATCATAATCATTCTGATGAAACTAACAGGCACCCCATCTTCCCCAACTGCATCAGACTTAATTGACTTCAAGCTATGAAGCACCTCATACTCAGACACTACCTAAAATTCTAGTTCCGTTGTAGGTATAAGATGTAAGATTATTCAATATAAAGCCATTTTGTGGAATTCCAGATGCTATGAAGCTCCTATTTAGATTATTTGGGTCAGGAAAGTTATGAACTACTTGCTTTCTCCCTATTCCAATAGAACGAAAGTTATTCCACAGCCGACGAGAAGGTTGGTTTGTATCTAGCTTTGATATAAAAAATATTTTTTTGGCTCTGCGAATCACAAAAGTTGCTTTATTTCTTGAGCGGCAAAAAAACTCCCAATTTATATCTGAGGGATTGTTTTTCCATTTAGCATACATTTTTCTCCGATATCTAATAGCACTACTAACCTCCGAGGTAAACCAGGGACAGCTTTTGCTACGCACTGAAACAGTTTTAATAGGAACATGTTTCTCAAATAATTCAAGAACCAGAGATTGAAAGTAGTTAACCTTATCATTGGCTGTGGAGTAAGCATAACATTGATTCCATGGGTAGTTGATGGCATCACTTTGTAGTTCAGAACTATTAATTGAATTAATATCCCTGAATTGAAAAGTCAAAGGCGTATGTAAATGCGTAAATACAATATTGTACGTACAGAATAGCAAATCGTGATCGGAAAAACCATCCAAAGATAATTGGTCCTGTAAAAGTACATATGAAGGATCCGAAACTATAATAAGGTCAAGGAGACTAGGAGTAGTGTTAGGGGCAAAATGGGTGGCGTGAGAGTTGAATACGGATAGTGCAGCTGTTGCTATTTCATCTCTTAGTTGATTAGATCGGGAATTGTATAACAAAAGGTCGGCATTGAAATCACCACCGATGATAATATCCTCATATCTAAGAGTGAATTCCTGAAGGGCTGCAAACACGGGTTCCGGAGAGAAACTTTTATTAGGGTTATAACCAACTCCTAAAAGACAATTGGTGTTTCCGTCACCTACCTCTACCAGAAGAAATTGTATACCCTTATCATCAGATTTTTTTAAAATCTGCATGCATGCACCATCGACTCCTGTTTCATCAAAAGCATACTTAAGGAAGTCTAGCTTATTAGTATTACGACTACGTGCATTAATACAACATACTCTGAAACCTTCGCGAGCATCAGATAGTATTTTAATGACTGATTTAATAGAAGAACTATAGTAAGTGCAAATTGAAAGAAACTCCCCATTTCCGCCCGACCTCATAATAATATATGTATATAATATGTATGTATAAGAAAAAGAAAAAAAAAGAAGGCAGAAAAAAGACAAACAAATTAAAAAAAAAATAAGAACAAATAGCAAAACTAAAAAAATAAATAAAGAGTAAATGATATTATATATAAGAACAGACTTTGAAAATGAATAAAAAAAAGTACATAAAACAGGCTTTAACATAAGCAAAAATCAAGATTATAAAGATAATTAATTAAATTTTTTTTAAAGAAAATAGAGAATTAAAAAATGTTTAAATTATTCAGTAATTTTTTTTAAGTGTATCTAAATCAAAATGAAAAAAAAATGTTTTAATATACACATCAAGAGTGCATACTTTGAGACGATCCGCTACCGATGATATTCAGAGGCTGTTGGTTGATTATAGTGGAAAGCGTATTCGATTGTATTTTAACTTCAGTGTCATCCCTCGTTTTTTTTACGTAAACAAAACCATTTCTTGTTCTAGCTGAGAATAAGATTCCTTCTCTTTTTAATTGGATAGCACGACGCAATAAATAACTGTTTTGTGGTGTGAGGCTTTCATTTAAGTATATGCGTAACCTCTTGTTTATGGAGCAATTTTGATACGTAGAGGGAGAGTCACTACTGTACAGCTGGTCGACAGTCAAACCATTGTTCGTAGTGAAAGCAGAGAGAAGGCTCTCTTCTCAGCTGGTGACGATAACCTTATCAGCAATGGGCTTTCAGTGTTGGGATTATGTGCACGCAATCGAAAAGCATCGAAGTGGGGAGAAATTGCATGCTGTAGTTTATTTGCAATTCTTTTCGCCAGATCAAATGGATTCTCTTTATTGGTGCAAAGTAATCCACGAACGATGACATCACTAAGACGCTGCTGACGTTGGAAATCTTCAAACTGGTCTTTAATCAACTGATTTTCATTGCGTAAAATAATTAATTCATTTTCACATTTTTGGATGCGATCACACAAAGCAGATACAGATTTTTTTATTTCAATCTTCATTTCCCTCTCAAGTTCATAAATAAATTTTTGAAATTTATCAATCAGCTTAGTCTCGATTCCATGCAAGTTTTCCGGTATTGATTTTGAAATTGCTTTTGATGATGGCTTTATTTTCACTTAATCAGATAATTGTTGGGTTATTGCACTTTTGTGGAGGGGTTTTTATAGAAGAGGTGGTTGGTTTTTCATTGCATTTAATGATGCTGTTTGGTTTGTTGGAATGTGCCGTGTTGGATAAATTAAAGGTGATCAGGGAGCCATTTATAGGTGCATTGGTAATAGTTTGCACCGTGGCGGTGTTGAGGCCATTTAAGGGAGTGTTGGGAGCGTCGACGCCGCCGCTCGAGGTGTTGGTGGTGGATAAGGTTGTGTTGGACATTGTTAATTTTGAGAGACAACAATTAGGCGCGAAATTATGAACAAATATGGAACTCTTTGTTTCAACTTGATTAATTTTTTTTTTCAATTATTATTCAATTACTTTTCAAAAATTTTATTTAGCTTTAAATCTAAAAAAATGTTTTAATATACAAATCAAGAGTGCATACTTTGAGACGATCCGCTACCGATGACATTCAGAGGCTGTTGGTTGATTATAGTGGATAGCGTATTCGATTGTACGTAGTCGTGCCATAAATACTGTTACAACTATTTGAACCTGTATAATTTGACATTCAGCTGCATACAACAAGTCACATTAATTGTTTTTAATAACTACTGTTATATAGGTTTAAAATAAAATATAGTCTTAGTTCTACTTTACAAGTGCAAAGATGGAGTCCATAAAAGAAGAAAAGAGAATTGCAGTTGTTGCGCTGCATAAGGCTGGAAAATCCAATTCTTTTATTTGCAAGTCGTTAAAAAACCTCGGTATTAATCAAATGTTTGTGTGGCGTACAATTAAACGTTATATGGATACCTTAAGCATAAAAGACAAGCCTCGGCCCGGTCGTCCACGAAGTGTGAGGACAAAAAATGCCGTTCGCGCAGTGGCAGCTCGAATTCGCCGAAATCCCCTTCCTAAGCAGAAAATCATGTCACGAGAGATGGATATTTCAAGAAGAACTATGTCGCGGCTAATTAAAAATTACCTTGGGATGGGTGCCTACCGCCGAGTGACTGGGTAGAGATTAAACAATGCCTTGAAAAAAATTAGGCTAGAAAGAGCAAAAGCATTGCTCAGACGTTACGGTGATGGAAGATATCGTAAAATCATGTTTTCAGATCAGAAAATTTTCACCATTGAAGAAAAATACAATCGCCAAAATGACAAGGTCTATGCTCGGAGTTCGCAGGAGGCAAAAGATAAAATTGGTAGAGTCGAAAGGGGCCATCATCCGAGTTCGGTCATGGTTTGGTGGGGAGTGAGCTACGAAGGCACCACAAAGTTGCATTTTTGTGAACAAGGTGTAAAAACAAAAGCAAAAAACTACCAAGAAGACGTTTTAGAAAAAGTGGTGAAACCACTCAACAATACTCTATTCAATAAAAAGCATTGGGTGTTCCAGCAGGACTCAGCTCCAGCCCACAAGGCCAAATCGACCCAGTTGTGGCTGGAAAAGAATGTTCCTGAGTTCATCAAGGCATCTGATTGGGCCTCAGCAGTCCCGATCTCAATCCTCTGGATTATTCTTTTTGGACAGAGCTAGAGCTGATGGCTTGCCACAGAGGACATCCGAATTTGAAAAGTCTGGAATCAAGTCTTGTCCGAGCAGTGGCGAATTTTCCTGAGGAAAACGTGCGTGCTGCCATAGACGATTGGCCGAAGCGACTCAAGGCTTGTGTTAAGGCTAAGGGTGGCCACTTTGAGTAGCAAGTCAATAATATTATTTTTAATACTATTTTATATCATACTTAATAAAATTTATAACGTATTTGATATTTGTCTTCTTCATTTTCAAAGAAAAATGTGTAACAGTATTTATGGCACGACTACGTATTTTAACTTCAGTGTCATCCCTCGTTTTTTTACGTAAACAAAAGCATTTCTTGTTCTAGCTGAGAATAAGATTCCTTCTCTTTTTAATTGGATAGCATGACGCAATATAGAACTGTTTTGTGGTGTGAGGCTTTCATTTAAGTAAACGGAGTTTTTTTAGGAGCTTGGATTTTGAAAATTCAAAAAAACACAGAAACTTGTAAAAAGTGAATGAAATTTTTATTTGGATCGATAAATCAATTTCTGCCATTTACTTTTTAAAAATAATTTCACTTAAATGTTGCCCGCGGCTACGCTTCAGGTGGTCCATTCTGAAGGTCCAATTTTGGCAAACTTTTTCACACATTTCGGCCGGAATCTCACCAATGACGCGTTCAATGTTGGCTTCCAAGGCAGCAATCGTGTTTGGCTTGTCCCCATAGATAATAGACTTAACATAGCCCCACAAAAAATAGTCTAACGGGGTCAAATCACATGATCTTGGTGGCCAATTGACTGCGCCAAAGCGTGAGATCAACTGCTCACCAAATTCGCCTCTCAATTGATGCATGGTTTCGCGTGCAGTGAGGCATGTGGCACCGTCCTGTTGGAACCACATGTCGACCGAGTTCAATTCTTGTATTTTCGGCAAAAAAAAATCTGTTGTCATCGAACGGTACCTTTCTCCATTGACCGTAACCCTGCGGCCTTCATCGTCCTTGAAGAAGTACCGCCCAATGATGCCGCCTGTCCATAAACCGCACCAAACAGTGCATTTTTCGGGATGCATTGGTAGCTGCTGAATTGCCTCTGGCTGCTTTTCACTCCAAATACGGCAATTCTGCTTATTCACGTATCCATTTAGCCAAAAATAAGCCTCGTCGCTGAAGACAATTTTGCGATAAAAAAACGGATCCTCATCCAACTTTTCTAAGGCCCATTCACCGAAAATTCTACATTGTGGTAGGTCGCCTGGCTTCAATTCTTGCACCATCTGTATTTTGTATGGCTTTAAACCAAGATCTTTGCGTAAAATCTTCCAGGTGATCGAATAACACAAACCCAATTGCTGCGATCGGCGCCGAATGGACATATCGCGATCTTCAGCAACACTGGCGGATGCAGCAGCAATATTCTCTTCGGTAGGCAATCTACGGATACGATTTGGTGGATTAATGTCCAATAAAGTGAAACTGGTGCGAAATTTGGTCACAATGAGCTGAATAGCCTGCTCGGTGTGTCGATTATGACGACCATAAAACGGACGTAGCTTGCGAAACACATTTTTCACAGAGCACGAATTTTGATAATAAATTTCAATAATTTGCAAACGTTGTTCAGGCGTAAGTCTATTCATGATGAAATGGCAAACAATACTGAATCGAAATGTCAAATGTTCGTGGAATTTGTCACGTGTGATCTGTCAAAAATATAAACGTCAAAAACCAAGTAGATAAAAAATTACCCGTTATATGCGTAATCTCTTGTTTATGGAGCAATTTTGATACGTAGAGGGAGAGTCACTACTGTACAGCTGGTCGACAGCCAAACCATTGTTCGCAGTGAAAGCAGAGAGCAGGGCTCTCTTCTCAGCTGGTGACGATAACTTTATCAGCAATGGGCTTTCAGTGTTGGGATTACGTGCACGCAATCGAAAAGCATCGAAGTGGGGAGAAATTGCATGTTGTAGTTCATTTGCAATTCTTTTCGCCAGATCAAATGGGTTCTCTTTATTGGTGCAAGGTAATCCACGAACGATGACATCACTAAGACGCTGCTGACGTTGGAAATCTTCAAACTGGTCTTTAATCAACTGATTTTCATTGCGTAAAATATTAAATTCATTTTCACATTTTTGGATGCGATCACACAAAGCAGATACAGATTTTTTTATTTCAATCTTCATTTCCCTCTCAAGTTCATAATTCAATTTTTGAAATTTATCAATCAGCTTAATATCGATTCCATGCAGGTTTTCCGGTATTGATTTTGAAATTGCTTTTGATGATGGCTTTATTTTTACTTCATAAGATAGTTGTTGGGTTATTGCACTTTTTTGGAGAGCTTGTGATTTGGTGCGTGTGTTTGCCGAAGGTTTGCAGGATGAGGAAGGGGTTTTTATAGAAAAGGTGGTTGGTTTTTCATTGCATTTAATCATGCTGTTTGTTTTGTTCGAATGTGCCGTGTTGGATGTATTAAAGGTGATCAGGGAGCCATTTATAGGTGCATTGGTAATAGTTTGTACCGTGGTGGTGTTGAGGCCATTTAAGGGAGTGTTGGGAGCGTCGACGCCGCTGCTCGAGTTGTTGGTGGTGGATAAGGTTGTGTTGAACATTGTTAATTTTGAGAGAAAAAAATTAGGCGCGAAATTATGAACAAATATGGAACTCTTTGTTTCAACTTGATAAATTTTTTTTTTAATTATTATTCAATTATTTTCCAAAAATTTTATTTAGCTTTAAAACTAAATTAGTGATTTAAAATGAAACAACAACTGTTTTTCAACTATTTTTAATTATTAGAGTTACTTTTCCGGTTAAAAAAGCTTCGAATGTCAGGAGCAAAATCTGATACGTCTACATTACACAACGAAGGCTACACTCACATTACATTTAGAACACCAAAATAAAAATTTAATGGAAGTTTTCAAAAGATTTAAGGAAGTGAACCTTAAAATCCATCCAAGAAAATGTGCTTTTCTTAGAAAAGAAGTTCTATAGTTAGGACACATAATAACTGATAAGGGTATTATACCGGATGCATCTAAGTCGAATGTAATGAAAAATTATCCAATTCCTCGAAACGCAGATGAAGTAAGGAGGTTCGTAGCATTTGCTAATTATTACCGAAAATTTATACCAAACTTTGGAACACTTGCAATACCTTTAAATCGGTTATTGAGGAAGAAGGTAGAGTTTAAATTCGCTGAAGATTGCAAAACATCTTTTAATCTACTAAAAGAATTTCTTATAAGCCCAAATGGTCTACAATTCCCAAATTTTGAAAAAGAATTCATACTCCGAACAGATGCATCTGGATTTGCTTTAGGTTCTGTGTTATCCAATTATGACGATAAACCAATTGCTTACGCAAGTAAATCGCTTAACAAAGGAGAAAAGAATTACAGTACGATAGAAAAAGAATTACTTGCAATAGTTTGGGCAGTAAGGCACTTCAGATCATATCTGTTAGGAAGACGTTTTAAAATATTAACCGATCATAGGCCTTTAGTATATCTATTTTCGCTTAAAGAACCTTCCAGTCGATTAACCAAATTTAGGCTATTATTAGAAGAATATATTTTTTATGTAGAGCATTCACCAGGGAAAAATAACTGTACTGCAGATGCTTTGAGTAGATTACAAATTAATTCAAAAGACATGCAAAAATTATACGTTTGTGTGACTACAAGAGCACAATCAAAGAAATCTGATATAAAGCAAGATAATCCCAAAAATTAAAAGTTAGAAAAAGAGAAAATCATTAGTGAACTTTTAAAACCTCCAGAAAAAGTTTTGAAAGTAGTTGAGTTACAAATAATTAAGAGTTTTAAAGAAGAGGATGAAGATTTTGCAAAATTAAAGGGTATTAGAGTAGTAGGTCCAAGCCTAATATTAGGATATATTCCAAAAAGTAATTGTTTGATTTTAAATCGGTCCAAGATAAGCACTAATGCCCGATCAGCATCATTTGACAAAGTGTTGTTGAGGGACGTGCAGAAAAATTGTGAACCGCAAGTAAATAATGAATAGGAATCCAAGAATGGCACTATTGACCGATCGGCATCATTTGACAAAATGTTGTTGAGGGACGTGCATACAATCGCATGTTACATAACATTCGAAAAAAATATTTTTGGACAGGCATGCAAAACGATGTGACGACATACGTTAAGCACTGCTCATTATGTCAGCGTAACAAACATATTCAACCAAAAAAACAACCAATGACCATAACTTCAAAAGTGGAATCAGGTTTTGATAAAATATTCTTAGATTTAGTAGGGCCCTTGGACGAATCAGAAAATGGATCAAAATATATTCTTACACTTCAATATGAACTAACAAAATTCACAGAAGCAATACCGCTACCAAACAAAGAAGCTAATACTGTAGCTAAAGGACTTGTAGAATGTTTTATTCTAAGATATGGAGTCCCTGGAACTATAGCATCTGATCAAGGTACTGAAATTATAAATAAAATATTTAAAGATATGTGTAGTTTGTTGAAAATAGAGCAGCTATAGTCTACCGCTTACCATCATGAAAGTATTGGAGCACTAGAAAATTCCCATAAAGTTTTAGCAGCTTATCTTCGGAGTTATGTATCAGAAAAACATACTGATTGGAGCACCTGGTTGCCCTATTATGTTTTCTGCTACAACACTTCAGTACATTCAGAAACAGGATACACACCTTTTGAATTAGTATTTGGAAGACAATGTAATCTACCTTCCAACCTTATCAATAAAGTAGATCCAGTGTACAACTATGAAGACTACGTGGTAGATTTAAAAAACAAACTACAAATAGCTCAAAAAGACGCTAGGGATACTCTAATAGATAAGAAAATTATTAGAAAAACGAGATACGATACAGATGTAAGGGCAAAAGTTTCAGATTTCAATATACATAGGTAGTCTAGTTTTACTTTGGAATGAAAGTAGAAAGAAGTTATATCCACTATACATAGGGCCATATGAAGTATTATCCCAGAAAGGAGTAAATTGTGAAATAAAATATGGTGATAAAAAAATTAATGTACATAAAAACCGATTAAAACCATTTTATATATATATGTTATTATTGTTAGATTATTTGAAGACTTATGCAATACAGACGTTAAATACATAAATGAGTAGAAAGAAGTAAATAATAATATACAAAATTATCACTTAAATTTTTTTTCTTTTAGAAACTAAGTAATATTTTTAGAAGAATATAGAATACGTTAACAAAAGAAACTAAAACAAATTAGAAGAATTAAAATGTATTTACTGAGTCACTTAAAAATGTAACCTATAATTATATACTCGTACATATTATATACATGTAACATAAGTAATAATACAATCTTATACATGATATATCACAATGAAAACAAAAAGAAGTGAAAAAAAAATATATATCAATAAAACACAAAAGAAAAAAATCTCCAAATACCTATTGTACAAGTGGCACGTAAAAGAAGAAATCAAGACTTGTCATGATTTCTCCTTTTTCCCCAGGAAGGGTGGTGTGAAGGGAGCACACCGGCGACCACTAAATTAATTGTTTTATATCAAGCCATACTTCGATACTTGACATTTACTTCCCAGCATATGCATTGCCTTAAGCACCAGATACCTACATAACAATCAAAATACAATGCATTGATTTGCCTTACACTTCAGGGTAATAAAAAAAAAGATACACATATATCCGACTCGTAGTCAATTAATAACAAAAACCATAAATATCATATTACCCTGATGGCATGAACGGCGCAAGTAAACAAAGTGCATACACATAGAACATTAATGGGTTACTCAGCGGTCATCGGCTTGGGCACCATAATATGTCAACTAAGCATTATGCCGAGTGAACTATGCCACTTAAGATAGCTGGTCATTTACACCTAGCCTTAGAATTATGCTGACCTGTGAATATCAATTGCAAGTGGCCCAATAATCGAAGTATGGATTTGATTTCGATAACATTAAAAATTATGTATAAATAGCCATAGCATTTTTAAATAAAGTTGTCTTCTCTCACAGAACACCAACCTAAAAAGATCTTTTTTTTATTCTTTTGTGAAGCTTGCGAGCTAAAAAGAATTTGGAAAATACTTTTTGAATACAACTGAATAAAACCTCGAGTGCATTGGCCAGAGGTCAGAGCTGAGGCATTCATTGCCAAGCGATATGTTCCTTTGTATAACCAAAACCAGTCAAACCTATCAACCAACTTTACAGGTTATTGGAGCCCAGGTAGACAAAGTCCTTGATAATTTCGATGTTATATCTGTCCATCGTGATATTTGGCCCGAGTCGAGGATGTTGAGATTCCTTTCTCGATGATAGCATATACTTCGTCTTGTCCTCATTAACCGCCAATCCCATTTTAGCCGCCTCCGATTCAATGCTCGCAAATGCGCCTGCCACAGCTCGCTTCGTTCTGCCGACAATATCTATGTCGTGTGCATAAACAAGCAATTGAACGGACTTTTGATAAATTTTACCGCTGGTGTTGACATGTGCGTTACGTACACTTGCTTCAAGAATGATGTTAAATAGGTTGCATGATAACGAGTCGCCTTGCCTAAATCCTTTCTCAACATCAAAGGATTCGGTGGTGTTCTTACCGATTTTGACGGAGCAGCGAAATTTCTCCATCGTCATCCTGCACAATCGAACGAGTTTGACAGGGATGCGGAGATGGGACATGGCTCTGTATAATTCGTCCCTTTTCACGCTATCATACGCGACTTTAAAATCGATAAAGAGGTGGTGTGCATCGATCTGTAACTCCTGGGTTTTTTCTAAGATCAGTCGGAGTGTGAACATTTAGTCGACGGTTGACTTGCCTGGCCTAAAAGCACACTGATAGGGGCCAATCAGATCGCTGACAGAAGGTTTTAAGCGGTCACACAGGATAGTCGACAAGATTTTGTAAGCGACGTTTCCTATATTGTTGATGCATTTCAAAGCATCTCCTTTTTTGTGGATGGGGCACACTATACCGAGGTTCCATTTTGCCGTTAAGTTGGTTTATGATCCTTACCAACTCATCTCCCGCTGATTTGAATAACTCGGCTGGTAGACCATCCGCACCAGCAGCCTTGTATGACTTAAGTTTGGATATCGCCAGCCGTACTTCGGTTGGTTGATGGTCGGGTGGTTGGAACTGTTGGCCATCATCGTCTAAGTTGAATGGAACGTTCTGCCTACTAGTGGTATCTTGGCTGTCTTCGCCGTTAAGCAATCTAGAAAAGTGTTCTTTCTAGATCCTCAGCACTGACTGTTTGTCTACTACCATATTCCCACTCTAATATCGGCAGGCATCCGTTCTAGCTGTGTATCCTTGGGTGGATCGCTTCGCACTCTGATAAAATTTTCGAACATCACCCCTGCCGCTACAGCCCTTAATAGACTCGACTACCCGCTTCTCGTGCTCTCTCTATGTTTCCTCCTGAGAAGTCGGCGTTCCTCTTTTCTTTTTAGCCGGTAGAGCTCCCGGGCCACTCTCTCTTCAGCTCTTGTTCGAATCTGCAGCACTGCCTGGTAGGCCTCGTCCTTAGCTACATACGCCAACCGGTAGTCCTCATCGAACCAGGGGTTTCGTTGTGGTCGCCTAGTGAAACCTAGTGAAAAGAGTTACGTGGTCAGCAAACGTTCTGACGGTCTCTTGCGACTTCAGCTTCTCGACATCGAACATTTTTACAGCATCAACTCTGCGTTGTGGCGTCATAGATATCCGCATATGTAGTGTAGCTACCACCAGGTAGTCATCCAAGCCAATGTTGGCCCCTCGGAACGTTCGGCCATCCAAGATACTGGAAGCAAGTCTGGCGTCTATCGCAACGTGATCGATTTGGTTGACGGTTCGTTGATCACCTGACCCCCAAGTCGCCTTCTGTATATTGAGGTGTGGGAAACAGGTGCTTGAGATGATGGCATTTCACCCCGCCGCAAAGTCTGCCAGCCTGTATCCGTTGCAGGAAGTTTCGTCGTGAAGGCTGTGTCCTCCGACTACTAAGCCGAAGATGCCCTCCTTTCCGAATCTTGCGTTGATGTCGCCAAGAATGATCTCCAGGTTGTCTCCAGGAGATCGTAGAATGCTTCTTTGGTTGATTCATCTCTCTCTTCATGGGGGGTGTGAACACAGATCAGTGTAATGTTCTTAAGTTTGACCTTGATGCGGATTCTGAACAGGCGCTCGTTTATACTTCGAAAGCCCAAGACTTCTTGCTTAAGCCTTCCCCTTATCGAAAAAATCGCAACCAAACAGTCGCTGACCCTGCTCCTTGTTCGGCTGCAAGTGTTCTGTATTAGAACAGGACGTTCCACGTGCAGATCCGAAATTAATTGTCCTTGTTTCGTTTAATGGGGTCGTCAACTTTAAAATCATCTATATCCGAGGCTTGTTTTTATTTCGGGACCAGGTGTTTTTTACGTGGTAGGAAGGTTACTCCGGCGCAGAACCCCCGACCTGTCAGACCAGACCCTTGGTATAACTTCAAGGGCATAGAGCTGGATAAGCCGCTCCTTTTAGACCTGGGCTACGAATATGTCGTAGTAGCCCATATAAGGTGTTCACTAAGTAGTTCAACCTAACTGGAACTGTAGACGCCACCGTTGATTCCATCTGGAGAATTCTTCGGCTGCCGCCTGGATAAAGGAGAAGCGCCTTAGTGAAATCATATTCCCCGCCCCCCTCTCTAGTTTGTTGCCGCCATAATCTTCCCACATGGATTGGAATCCTATCTTCCGTTAAGGTACTAGGCATCCGATGTTCACCAAGGGGAGGTGAGAGTAGGAGTTGATAGACAGAGGTTCGCTTTGAGAAAAGCTTGTGCACGCTTGTATCCCCTTGAATGCACTTATCTACCCTTTTGAACATCTCCTTTTAAAATACACACTATGAAAATCCTGTGAGAGCTTTATTGAATGACAGATTAATGCAATCCACTCCAGCGGGAATAAGAGGCAAACTTGCTGGCTCAAGAATGAGCCAGCTGTTTTTCAGGAATTTATGGATCAAAAGTACAAAAAAAAATCATTTTGATATTTTGCATGAGGTTTTTTCAAGTTCAGCAATTTCCTCGTGCTCAGTCAATTATGTTCGAGGACGTCGAGTGCGATCTACACATATTCAGAGCAAAAAAGGAAACACACATTTGGAGCATTGACTGCTCTGAGACATACAAACAAATTTTTTGTAAGCTCAGACTCTCCTCTGAACTAAAAAAGAAAAACGCATATTGCTGAGGCATTGTCAATACACAATTTTTCTTAAGTTCAGTTCCTCTTACAATTACTTTTTAACACGTTGTTATATATTACTTTTAGTAAAAACTAGTATTAAAATTGTGTTTTTAAATCTCTTTATCTGTTTTTCTCTTAGTTTAATTTATTTTCTAGATAGTCCATTAAAAAGCTCTCTTGCATCACATATAATACCATTCTTAATTCTAACATTCTTAAATTGCGTCAATTCGATACTTGTACGAGGCATCGCAGTTGATGCTGAAGATGTGGAGTTTCCAATTGCATACGCTACATTGCACTTACAACAACAAATAACCCGAAAATATATTGAGAAATATAAAAAAGATGGGCTACATAAGCTTCAAGAACGAGCAATTATGTTTTTGATGAAATGCGTGTTATAACTATCAATGTATGAATGTTCATTCAAGCATACATATATGTATGTATACTATATTAAATTGTTAAATGCAGGCAGGTACTTAAGATACATGCATGTAATAATTGTGTACGTATTAAAATTAAGCACTAATGTATTAAACAAGTCGTTAAAATAATTTAAACTTATTACTTTTGTATTATTCTCAAATAATTTTTGATCTTATCTCTCTTGTGTGTGATGACCTTTGCAAGATAATAACACAAAGATATAACAACATAAGTTGTAACTCAGACAATTATATACATAAACATACATTCAACATAGAATTTTATCGTATATATCTACACAGATCTTGTAACATAGGGTTGCCAGAAGGTTGCCAACTGTCCACCGATGTTGAAATCCAATGTCATACGGTCTTATGACCGATGACTTACAGCACACACACGATGATATTGATATCCGCAGCCAACAACAAAACAACACAGCAACAGTCTTACAGTTTTTTTTAATCCGCAAACCAATCGAAGTTTATAATGTATTTAACAAACTAAAAAGAAATTACAATTATGAATATTTGCAAATATTGCCGGGATTCGGCACCAAAATGTTTCGTTAGCGTTTTTACGTTTTGAAATAAAAATTCAAAGGATCTGAAAATAGTCTTTATATATTATATATATAAATTGCATTTATATATTGTGCTCTATTGTCTATTGAGTCAAAAGCGACCATTATACTGAGTTCAATATAATTAATTTACATTACTTAGTTTTCTTTTGAGTGACATTTGATGCAGGGTGATTCAACAGACCCAATTAATATACCTTCATTTATAATAACTATTATCGAGCCGTTTTTATTTATTTTTATTAAGTTTTTATCTAATATACGTTTTTATTTACGCTGGATTTCGACATGCGAATTTTCTACAGTTTTGATGGCGAGAAGGGCAAGAAGTAAGGGGAATTCCCCTTACTTCTTGCCCTCCTCGCCCTCAAAAATCCCAGTTCCCGGCAACTCAGTTTTCTTGTGTGAAAGCAGTCTAAATATACTCTGTCCCAGAAAAATAGGCAGTACACGTCTTATGGGAAAGCTTTTTTAAAATCAGTAGCGTGTCATATTTTTGCGCCTATTGGTGAGGGCATTATCAATACACAATTTTTCTTAAGTTCAGTTCCTCTTACATTGACTTCTTAACACGTTCTTATTTATTGCTTTTAGTAAAAACTAGTACTAAAATTGTGTTTTTAAATCTCTTTACCTGTTTTTCTCTTATTTTAATTTATTTTCTAGATAGTCCATTAAAAAGCTGTCTTGCATCACATTTAATACCATTCTTAATTCTGACATTCTTAAATTGCGTCAATTCGATACTTGTACGAGGCACCGCAGTTGATGCTGAAGATGTGGAGTTTACAATTGCCTACGCTACATTGCACTTACAACAATAAAGAACCCGAAAATATATTGAGAAATATAAAAAAGATGTGCTACATAAGCTTCAAGAACGAGCAATATAGTTTTTGATGAAATGCGTGTTATAACTATCAATGTATAATGTTCATTCAAGCATACATATATGTATGTATACTATATTAAATTGTTAAATTCAGGCAGGAATTTAAGATACATGCATGTAATTATTGTGTACGTAATTAAATTAAGCACTAATGTATTAAACAAGTTGTTAAATTGATTTAAACTTATTATTTTTGTATTATTCTCAAATCGATTTCGATCTTATCTCTCCTTGCAAGATAATAACATAAAGATACAACAACATAAGTTGTAACTCAGGCAATTATATACCTATACATACATTCAACATAGAATTTTATCGTATATACCTACATAGATCTTCCAACAGAGGGTTGCCAGAAAATCAATATATAATAAATTTTTTTAGTAATTTAACATTTAGATTAATTTGACATATTAAAAATATTTAGTTTATTTGTGTTTGCAGTGGCAAATATTCGAAGAAAAATATTTTGTTATTTCGTTTATTTATTTATTAAAAACAATTGAGTATAACAAAATATTTCAAGATTTAATACTGATGACTTAGAATCAATAATAAATTTAAGAAGTTTTTGTTCACAGATTGAAATTATGATATTAACCCCAGTTTACGGCACGCAAAATAATGCAATAACCAAACTTGTTGCTTGCGCGAATCCCAAAGTTTTAATACACATCTAATTTTTCATTAATATTTTTATTATTAATAAATTATTGCAAAAATAAGACTTTGTTAACAAATTACACTCCGTCTGAAAATCTTACAATCGATTATCAATTAAAAGGCTTCGGGTCGCTGCACATTTCGGCAATGCAAAGCAAGCCTGCCAAATGGGGGCTAAAGTTCTGGTGACTCAATGAGAGTCAGAGTACAACGGGATAACCATTGAAATGTTCAATATACACTGGCAGTTGTGATCAAAGTGTCGGTCGTGGCTGTGGATCGTGGTGATGTCTTTTTGCCAATACAGTCGACTCCCGATAATTTAACATTTGATAATTTGAATCTCTTGATAAATTTGAATTTTTCCTCCTGTCCATTGAAAAACTACCAATAACTTGAATAAAATCAACGTACTAGGTCCACTCGCTACTTTGAAGTTGTAGGAATGTCATCTCGATCACCAACATTAATTTGAATTTTTGTTTCCCGTACTCTCTATAATTTGAAGTCTGAAATTGTTTTGATGCACAGACCTGTCTGGCCTTACGAAGTTGTAGGTAGGCATCTCCAACCAACATTCTATAATTTTATTTCTTGTTTACCGTACTACTTGCACAGACCTGTCTGCATGTCGTTTGTTTACTTAAGCTTAGTTGGTTTAATTAACTCTTGTTTATTTGAATTTTTCCCTACCTCCCTCTTGTTCAATTGAACTCTCACTATTTTGAACTTTCGTTATATTGAATTTTTTTGTGGTCCCTTGAGTGTCAAAATATCGTGAATCGACTGCATATATCCGCACTGGAAATTCACTTACATAAATTTGGCATTAACATTTTGACTAAAATAATAACAGTTCTTGGCTCAATGCGAAAGAAATAAAAGAGATGTACTCAAACCATTGGTTGTCAAAGAACTGCTAAATAAAATAACTCAAATTCCGTTAATTCGGAATTCTTTAATTCTGAAAACTCGTTTCGATTCGGAAAAAATGTTTTTCGTATAAAAGAAATTTTTCCGAATAAATTAGAGTCGGTTTTCAATTTTTTGAATTAAAACTTCTTTTGCGTCGTTGGGGTTAAAAAACAATGTCAATGAATTGTTTTTTTTTTTTTTTATTATAAAATATTAATTTATTAAAACAATCTTATTCTCTATATTTATTATTATTGAAAGATTTCTTATTATTAATTTTATGACAAAAAAATAATAAATACTAAAGTATTTAACAAAGTAAATGTAAAATATAAAGTATAATTGTAACAAGTACTCTTACAGCTCGGCCATTCTGACTATAATCATCGGCTCGATCAATAAACTCATTTAACAAAAAATAAAAATAATAATAATAACAATATTAACATAAAAAACGAAATCATGAATAATAAAATAATAAATAATAATAGAAGTAAAATTCGAACAAACCCTGGTTACATGAAGTTAAATACAAAATATTAAAAGTATTACCATTTTGAAAAAGATTTTTTTTCATGTATGATAATCCCGCCAATCAACCCAGGAACGTATTCTTGAGGCTTCAATTATGCCATCATAAGTAATTTGAGTTAATTGAGAATTTTCAATGTCTCTTATTACGTATCGATCATTCGACAGAACATTATATACTTTGTATGGACCACGGAATTTGGGTATACACTTTTTGTTAACCGGTAGTTGTAGCTGTATTTCTTGTCATAGCATGATATTCTGGAGTTTTAGACTGATGGTATTCAATGTTATCAGAAGCTTTTTGTCGTAAAGTTCTTATATCATGAAAAGAAGACAAATTTCGTTTATTGTCTAAATATTCTGACAAAGTATCACCATCATGACCACGTTGTTCTACACCAAATAATAATTGATAAGGTGTAGCACCAGTTGTGGAATGAACAGAGTTTTTTTAGAATAATTGACGGAAGAGGGCCAAAATGATCTACATGAAGAATATCGAATGGAATAGGTTTCTTTTGAATTTGGTGGAGAGTACGATTTGAACTATGTTGTGGCACAGAATATCTTAAACACTGAATACAATTTTAATATACTTTCCAATTTTTACTTGCGATTATAGCTACTATAAACTAAGTTATGTATTCGTAAAAATTTTTTTTTCCAACTATCAAACATGACATTACGATCATAGAGAACACCAAAAAAGTGGGTCCCCCAATTCCGTCTGTCTGTCTGTCTGTCCTCGAGTCTGCAGCCTAAACGCTTCGGTGGATTTGATTCAAACTTGGTACATATTTTTTTTCGGTAATATGCCCACAAGTTTTTTCATTTTTTTTAAGACGACAAATAACAGTAGCTCTCATACATTTTTTTGGCCAAAAACAAAAATCTTATTTTTCTCAAAAACGGCTCCAACTATTTTCATACAAAAAAATGCACGACTGGATCGTACGAACTTGCTCTTGGAGCTAACAACTTTTTTGTAGCTATTTATGCTTTAGTTAGATAGATAGATTCTTTATTTTTTTTTTCAAATAAATTTAACAATTTGTATTCTTAAGATTAGGACCTGGCAATACTGCCGTCTGCCTGAGATAACATTACAAGATTTAAAGAAAAAGATAAAAGCAAAATTCTAAAAAATATATATATATATATATATATAAGTATAATGTAAAAATATAAATAATATAGAAAATATAGTAGTTTTTTTTTACAATATGTATGTAACTCCCAACAAATATGTTCAAATAATCGCAGTTTTATTATTTGCTTAGATGATTAACTATTTAGCTTATTTAACAAAGATATCAATTTTTAAAAGTGATTTGAAACACAAAATAATTCCGGGCTTTAATTATTGCTTAGTTGACAAACTATTTTTTTTTTTAAGTTTACAATTTTAACGTGATTTGAAACACAAAAGAAAAAGTATCAATTTTGATAGATTAACAGTAAATTTTGTGATTTAATTTTCCATGATTCCATGATTATTCAGCTGGAAATTGCAATAAGTGGGAAATTAATCGCATTATGTTAAAGGAAACTATTTTGGTAGGTAAGAGCATGTTGGCAATATTTATAGAGGCTGAGCCAGCCCGTTGCTCCGTTTAAAATTTCATAAAGTCTTTGTAGCGAAATAAAACTTTCCTGAAAATATAATCGAGGAATTTCTTGTAAAATTGGACAAGCAACCACGAAAAGGTAGATATCTTCATTCTCTCTTCTGTTACATAGATTTTTGAACTGAGGCAGGTCATCTCGATGAGGTATAAAATTGAGGTTTAGAATTCCAACTCTTGTTCTAAAAATAATGCTTATAACAGATGCTGAATATTCGTTTCGAGAGTAATTGGCATCCGAATGTAGATGATGATTTAAATTTTAAATACATATATTGTATTGTTTGATTATCTACAAATAGTTTATTATCAACCCTGGAAATTAAATAAGCAAACTTAGCGTGCCAATCGTCAACATTATTTTCTGACAGGATCAGTGATGTGTCGTGGCGAAAAGTTAGTTGATTCCAGTCCTTAAAAGGTTGTACATTCCTCGGAGCAATTTTTTCAAAATGATTTTGTGAAGACATGAGTCACTTCTTTACATTATTTTAGTAATATAGTCCGCGCTTGCCTTCAAAATTTTTTATGAATATAGGGGTTATAGTCCGTTATAACGTATATTCATAGTTTGATGTCGAATTTGGTAAACGAAATAATCTCTTGAAGAAGTTCCTTTGGACGCTTTCGAAAACTTCGAAGTGGGTATAGCCGAATACTTGTACACCATATGACATGCAAGCATTTACTGTCGCATTGAAAATTTTGCATAATCAACATATTTGTTGGAGACAAAACTTTGGCCACATTACATTTATGTCCAGCTTAGCTTCCTTACATTTTTCTTTGGCGTGATCGAGGAAACTTACCTTGTATGTTAAAAGGACTCCCAAATACTTAAACTCCTGTACTACGTCGATATTTTTATTATTAATTGACCAGTTTTCTTCTGGTCGTCTTCTCGAAATTCACTTTTCAAATATGATAATCTTAATTTTATGGGTATTAATTTGAAGACCCCAAGATTCACAAAATAAATTTAGTCGGTTTATTTGCATTTGTAGTGTTAAAGGATTATCAGCGAGTATAACTAAATCGTCAGCGTATAACAGGACTTTGATTTTAATGTTGGCAAAATCAACTCCTTCAGGGAGAACATCACAAGCAACATCAATAAATAGGGCAAATAGTAAAGGAATAAAGATACATCCTTGGGGGACACCAGCAGTTGTTTCAAATCTGTTCGAGAATGTAAGGCAATCCCCTACCCTGGCATTTGTTGCTGACATAAGATTAGCATATATTTGGAGAAACTTTTGTGATAAACCTATGCATGAGAGCTTGTAGATTAAAGCTTGCCTACTGACTTTCTCAAATGTAGCCTTCAAATCAATAAAGCACGTGTATAGCTTCATTTTATGTTCAATGAATTGTCTTGCGATACTCGAAATAGCAAAGATATGGTCCATGGCCGAAAAACCTGGGCGCAAACCTGCTTGGGAAATTCTAAGAATATTGTTATGCTCAACCTATTTTGTGAGCCTTTCATTCAGAACAGTGGTAAATATTTTTCTTATTGAGTTTAGAAGACGAAATACCCCTCTGATTTTCTACAGCATTCACATCGCCCTTTTTAAAAATTGCAAAAATAGCAGAAACAATGAAACTGGTGGGAAGACATGAATCGTTATACAATCTATTGAAGAAGTATGAAGGTCTTCATCAGCTGAGAATAGAGTTTTAAAATGAGCTGCTAACGTCTCAGCTTCTAAAGAATATTTCATACCCTGAATTCGGCCACCGATATCTCCCACTATATCCCAGAATAATTTAGATTTAAATGGTTTTCTTAGATGAACAGATTTTTTTATAATCATTATTGACACTTAGGTAAACATATTTGAAATATTGTGAATTTGTTCTTCTAAAGAGTTTAAGGTAAACAAATGAAAGTTTACGAAGCCTTTTGCATTCTTTGTCAAACCGTACGTTTTTCGGAGAAAAAGTTTCTGAATTTTTCACCGCAAAAGGGGCCGAGACCTTAATGACACGTTCTATACCTTCACATGTCTCCTCAACCGAGCTTGTACAATGATGCATTAGAGAACGTGAGTTATTACGAAATAATCTTTTGTATAGAATTGCATTGTTTTCCGACTATTTGAGCTTGGTAAAGCTTGTCAGTTTAGTCTGTTGGGATGCTTCCGTTAATTGTATTTTGATAACAATTGGAAAATGAGCCGAGTAGTTAACTGGAGCTACTTCAAAGTCTTCAAACACGTTCAACCACTTCCCTGATATCGCAGCAAAGTTAATAACGGATTGACCTTGTCTACTCACTAACGTGGAGTCCCCATCTGAATCGCTTTTAGAAGACCCATTTAGAACAATTAGCCTTAATTCTTCGAAAAACTAAATTAAACTCCGACCGTTACGGTTAAGAACTTCATCTTTCAAATTTCTACACTCAGATATTGTAACTCGCGGTCGTTAAGTATTAAAAAAAGAATTCTGATATCCATCATTTAAATCCCCGACGATCATTATATTATCAAAGGAAGTTTTATTCATGAAATCCACAAAATCGTCGAATTCGTTTACCCAATTTTTGCAATTTAAGTAGATAGGAATACTATAAAAGTTTAGGTTACTGCTAAAAATATGAAATATGATTTTTCTTTCAATAATCTTAAAAGGAACTAAACTACCATATATATATTTATTAATCCCATATACAATACCCCCACTGGCCCTTCCATATATATTTGATCTAACCGCAGGTGTAAACATTAGCTTAAACTCTTTGAAATATTTTAAAAATTCATTCTGGTTTTTTTCTTCTACAAAGGTTTCTATTAGGATTATTATATCGAATTGTTGTAAATACTTGAAAAAATCTGGTTGTAAAAGTTTGCTTTTGAGACCAGTAATATTATAAGAACATATTTTTAATTTTTAAAAAATAGTTGGTTCATGGCAGACGACAGAATTTACCAATTGTTTTTTCTCTCTAACATTTTGCGAAATCCGTTCCACAGATGGCGCTCGCTGCGATTGGTGGGCAAAAGAGTAATAACTATTTATAACCGGAGCCATCTTTCACTCGCTGCAGTCAAAGAACTCATAACAGCTGTCACCAAACAATTCGTATACAAATGTCATCTCAGCTACAGATTTGACAATCAAGCCGCGTGAAACTTTATAAACAAAGAGTTGGTTGTTTATTAGCAATTTGTTGTCTCCCTTGACCAGAATTTTTGTATTTTGATTAACTTGAAGTAATTTGTTTCTAGTTTCCACAAGTGGTTGTCTTTTTTTCCGGGATATAAGTGATTGTTCACGAAATATGCTAATGCCTTTGAGCGTATGTGCGGCGGCAATTAACTTTTCGGTGATCTCGGCTGCTTTAAGCGCCATTACCACAGTACCTCGTTCAGTGTTGTTGTTGTGTATTAGTTTGGATCTATTTACTTCGAGTTCATCGCTTTCGTTTAACTTCAGAAGCCCCTTACAAAGCTGTTTAGCTAATTGGATTGCATCGGTTTCTGTATCTTAGGGAAGGTGTACCACAATAGACTTTTCTAGTGTTTTGTGCGACAGAATTTCTAGTTGTGTTTCAAGATGATCGCACCTTTCTGTCATGACAGTGAGTTTGTTGTTGAGTTGAGCGTTAAGCGTCTTCAAAGAAATTAGCTCATTCAAAAGAGTTACAAAATCGTTTTTGGTGGCAAGATCTTTAAGCTTATCCTCAACAGTATCATTCAGGATGGTTTTTAATTCGGCAACAGTTAATTCTCCTACTCCCATTGTTGGCAACAGAGTTTCTGTTTTTGCTGGTGTTTTGCTCCGGAGATACTTCAAATAAATTACGTTTGCGGTTCATCGACAAAATTTTTATACTGCAATTCGACTTCGATTTTAGGCAAATAAAATGCTTTTGCAAAGAACTTGCTAATGTTAGGGATTTAAAGAAAATAAGGGAATATTTTATATTTTAAATGTTTTTTTTTGCTTTTAAGGCAGTGCTTAGAAAAATTTTGCAATTCTCTTGACAGTTGCAATGTCACTCCATATGCTTTTATGTAACCATTGAAAATGAAGGATGTAGGTGGGTAGGTAGCTATATGCATATTACTTTATAATTTAGGTGCACTATTCATGTGATTCTTAGACAAATATATATATCTATACATAAATATATGAGGGCCTACATTGTATTTAGTATTCAGTGATGTACGCAAAAATTCGTAAGAAGGGAATAATAATAAGGTAGAAATAAATGGATAATACACATACTTAAACGTTTTTATATTGCTTAGTCGTTATAGTTTGAGGAAAAACAAAGATGCAGTTTGAATTCATTGATATACCAAAAAAAAATTTCAAAAATCGTTGGAGCGGTTTTTTAATAAATTAATTTTGTATGTATAAAATTATGAAAATATTTTTAGAAAAAGAAATTGAAACGTCATTTTGAAGATATTGTTAATATATATATAAAACTCAAATTAAAAAATTCTGTGACTGGTTTTTGAAAAATCGATTTTTCAAAAAAAAATTGTAATTCAATTTTTAAAAATCGAAAAACTTTTTTTTTGAAAATTTGAGTATTTAGTTTTATTAACAATTTTAGAGAGCATTTGTATACAAAAATTTATTTTAATCGGTTCATCCAATATTGAGAAAGTCGAAATTATGAAAAGTGCTTCTATGGGAATTACCGTCAATAAGTACGCAAAAACAAATATTTTTATACTTTAAAGTGAACTGTACTAATTTAAGAAAACACAAATTTTTTTTATAAAAATTCTTGGAGCCGTTTTCGAGAAATATAGTGTTTTCTTAACGGTTTTTTAACTTTTATATGGGAGGTACCATTGTTTTTTATTTTAGAAAAATAGTTTTTTTTTTTAACTAGTCAAGATAATGTCAAAAACCCTCTAAATACGAAGTTTCGAAAACATCAATTGAGTCGTTTCGGAATTTTGAATTTTCCAAAAAAAAATTGTTATTTTGGGAACCCAGTAGAGACATTTTTTTATTTTCGATTTTCTAGGAAACGGTTAATTTGATTTTTTTGAAATTTTTTACGCAGAAGCTTTTTGGAAATTAATTTTTTTTTTAAAACTCAAAATTTCGAACACGACTTAATAGATTTTTTCAAAACTTCGTATTTGGTGATTTTGTGACATTATTTTGAATAGATCTAAGATAAAAAACAACGATACCTTACATAAAAATGTTAAAAAACCGTTAAGAAAAAATTATTTCTCGAAAACGGCTCCAAAAATTTTTATAAAAAATATTTAAATATAAAAATATTTGTTTTGCGTACTTATTAACTGCACTTCCCATAGAACCACTTTTCATATTTTCCACTTTCTCAATATTGGATAAACTGATTAAAAATTAAAATTATACAAATGCTCCCTAAAATTGTTAATAAGTCTGCGTACTCAAGTTGTCAAAAAAAAGTTTTTCGATTTTAAAAAAATAAATAAATTTTTTTTTGAAAACTCGATTTTTCAAAAACCAGGTACAGAATTTTTTTAATTTGAATTTTATATATATATAAATAACATCTTCAAAGTGGCGTTACAACTTTTTTTTTTCTAAAAATGTTTTCAAAATTTAATACATAAAAAAATTAATTTATCTAAAAACCGCTATAATGATTTTTGAATTTTTTTTTGATATATTCTTATTTATCCATTAATTCAAATGGCATCTTTAATTTCCCTCGAACTATAACGACTAATCAATATAAAAACATTTAAGTATGTGTATTATCCATTTATTTCTACCTTATAATTATTCCGTTATTACGAAGTTTTGCGTACGCCACTGAATAATAAATATAATGTAGTCCCTATTCACCAAGTGATTTTCGGGGTGAGTATTTAACAGTGAAATAACGAAGTAAGGATAACTAGTTTATTCATAAGCAAATTATATGGGATGAAAAATGGCATGAACGGTAAGCTGTGAAATCACTTGTGGACTTGGAGTTGCTTATTCAGCAGGTGAAAAATGGCATGAATGCTCATCCATTAATTCACTCTGTTAATGTAACTCGTTAATTCGCATATGAATTTTATATGATGAAAAATGCCTTGAATGTTCCATTATGAAATCACTACGTAAAGCCCGTATGAAACCTACTTCTTTTTTTCCTCATTTTGTATGCATTACATAACATGAAAGTGTCAGTTTTCTGGGAAAAAGGAAATATATATTTTTAAGGAAACAAAAACATTGTATATGTATGTTATACCCCCAAACATCACTTTATTAATTTAATTCGACGATTATTCAATAATATAAACATTCAATTAAGAGAAAAAAAAATACTAATTAAAATAGGTAAAATGTAGTCCTGTTAAAATCTTGATGCGAAAGTAAACCTTATCAATAATTGATTCTTTTAAATTTTATCTGATGTCGTTCTTAGCAATTCATTTTGTTAATTCTGCTGCGTAGGTTTTGCACTTTCATTCGCCAGCATTACTTATTGAGTAGGTATAATACGCTAAAAGAAATATTGGCATTTTTAAATTTTGTTTTGAATAAAGTCGAAGAAATACCCACCAGTCGCCAAATATCTTAAGGTTAATAATTGAAACCTTTCAGCTGCCTCAATTGTGGCGCGCGAATGGTGCTACAATAAGAAATTTAAATAACTTTTATTTTAATCGATGTATTTCATTAATTTTTTTTTGGATTAAAAATTAAATTTTATTTTAAATAACTAATGGTTTTTAAAGATGATAGACCGCAAATGACCTCCACGCTCATCCACGCATATGCGGCACCTGATCAGAAAATTGTTCATTGTGGCCTGAAGGGTTGAAATTGGGATCGTGATTACCACTAAACTCCAGCCTAAATTTCCTTTGGACGGAAATGACGGACTGCAAAGAATGGTATCGCTGCACTATCCAAATCCTTTTTTCAGTATCCCAATCACTCATTTTGATAAATTTAAATAGTAGCCTATAAAATGAAAAAAATAAGCCGATTATTCACACTGAAAAAAAGTCATTACGTTTTATTTTTGTAGCACGATTCGTGCGTGTACAATTTCTGAACAAAAAAAACAATTTGATAAAAAAAAAAACTTTTTTTGCTGTGTTAAATGATGATAATGATCGCGAACGAAACTGGTATTTCTGGTTTATATATATGTTTTTTCACTTTCTCTAAAAAAAACCCACGAACTCATGTCATGACCAGCAAAGACTGATTACTGAGAGCATTTCTCGGGGCAGGTAGCAAAAAGGCAATGTTCGTCACTTTTCTTTCCCATGGCAGATAAAACCTCTTTTTGTTAAGGCTTTTTTGTTTGCATTTTTTTTGCACCCGGAAAGAAAACAAAACCACCGAACCGCAGAAAACCAAACATCATTTGCGAACTCATGAACCTATACATTACTCTTCATCAGTGGAATCATCGTTTATGATTTTGTAACTGAAAATGTAGTGAATTTTAAGCATTCATTCATTTGAATTAAGTTAACTGATGAAAAAATGCGCAACCGTTTTCTTATGAAATCATAACATACGATGGAAATAATCGATGAATCCATTGATGAATTCACCAAAAAAAATCATTGATTACGAAATTTCCTACTGGGTAGGTTCCATCAATATGTGTATATAATGTAGAAACATTTTAATCTCCTAACGTGCATACTTGAAATACATAACTTAGATTTAAATATATATTTGTAGGCAGGCATTCCACAATTCATTATACTAAGTTAATCTTACCTACATAGGCTTTAAAACTCCAGAGGATAACAACACCTAACTAACTAAGCCTCAATGGTTATCTACATTAAGGTTGTTGGCTACAAGAGCAAGTTCGTGCGATCCAGTCGTGCATTTTATTCCTCTCATGCCTGGGAACAAATAATGCATTTTAATTTGTTCAAGACATTTCATAACACCCATATGACAATTTTTTTCATGTGCCACTTTTTTTTTTGTATTCATTTTTATTTAATATTAACTTATAACTATCTTAAAGCTAGACAAAAATATTTAAAACTAGCCTAATTATCAATAACTTACAACTAATTTACTGGCCCTTTACGGGCGCTCTAAGCTAAACTATATCTCTTAATACTAATGTCTTTCGACCTAAAAACTATTTTAATTAAATCTAATTATTTTATTTTTATTTAACCAAGAAAACTTTACTACAAAAACTTAGTATCAGATCATTTTAAATTTACCTAAAAACTACATAAAGCTAGACTAAAAATAATTAAAACTAGATGCAACTTATACTAACTAAAAATAACTTAAACTACTTAAAATACCTAAAAATACCCAAAACCACTTAAAAACTAGAACAGCCACAGCAGCATTTTTCGTTTTAAAATTTTTTTTTGTTTATATTTTGTATACGTATGCAGACACACAACAAGATGCCACCTACACATACATGTATATACGTACATACATATACGCACGCACATACATATACAGCCGCGCAGATGCATGCACCTATGCCTCAGCATACATACATATTTTTTATTTTTTTTGGTGCCATCCCGACTGTTCCTTATACCTAATTTCCCTAAATCTATGTAAGTCGGCCAAGACATACATTCTTATCGACTTTAGCTATCAAACTGCTGTTCAGAGAGCCACCAGAACTGGTTCTCTTGCTTCGCCCTACCCCTTCGGTCCCGATCGGACACAGTCCTACTGAACCGAAGGCGCTCTTCTTCACCTTGAGCGATGACGTCTCGACCATACAGGAGTCGCCTATCTACAGTTTTCCGGCTGACGTGGTAGATGAGCGGAACCGCCATTCTATCCTGTATCAGCCTCGGGAGGGATGTAGCCACTTAACCGCGCACTCTCAAAATATTCATTATTGGGGTAGTAAGCCCCAAAAATTAAGCTGTTGGTTGAGGACATCGCTTTTGCAGTGTGACCCCGAATCAGCTTAAACAAAAAAAATATCTATTCTGTTTATGTTGGCCCCGTTGTATAGAACCTGGTTGGAATAATGTTCTGTGTAATCCAAGGCAACGTCTAAGACATAGATAGGCACCTCTACTTGGAAACGATGGCCTGTCTGTGGGTAGAAGATCGATGCGATACTCAAGGTTGTATCGACCCATTAAATTAAATAGATGGTTACCTCGAGGATATTGTATTTGATTTCCCCAATCTATGTGCTTGGCGTTTAAATCACCAGCCAATATGTAGTAATTCTCTTCCGAGCTCAATCTGAAACATTCAAAAAGCTTTTCAAACTCTGTTATAAACTGGGTGGGCTGAGGTGTTTCCGGTGCATAGGCAGCAATCACATACATTCGCTTCCCCTGTTGGAGATGAATGCATATGATGCATGCCTCTAACGTCCGAAATTTTCGCACACCACTACTATATATTACCTTATGACTAATGCCGTTAAGTATAAAGATTGCGACGCCTCCTCCTTGAGTGGAGTTGGGTCGGTCTCTTATTACGATATTGTAATTGTTGTTAGTCAATTTATGTTTCTGGTTAAGCTTTGTTTCGCTAGCCATAAACACATCTGGACTTATGTCTTTAAGCAATTGGAATAAATTCGCTCTTCCTTCGGTCCTAATCAGTGAATTTACATTCAAAGCTAGGGTCTTAAAGGGCCTCTCTGGCAGCGCGCCCTTAACCTCTTAGGTGCGTTAAGCTCGGCAAAACAGGGTAGAGATAATCCACCCTAGTCGCCTGCTCCCTGATCTGGTTTTGAAGGCCAGTCAACTGGCCCTGGATGGCCAGCAGAACGCCCATAATATCCGCGTGTGCCGCCGGTGCCTTAGGCACGGTGCCCTGTTGAGCGACCTTTGGTGTAGGCTGTACAGTGCTTCCCATTCCTGACGCCATTTGGGCGTAAGAAATTTGGGGGTTGACGGGCGTTGTTGTAGGAGGGCGCACTGTTGGACGCTTTTCTACCACTGTTTAATTTGCTGCTTTATTGTCCTTTATAAGCTGAAACGTCGGGCATCCCCGATAATGAGCGGGGTGTCCGTCGCCTCGCCAGAGTGCACATTTAAGCTGGGCCCTATCTTCGATCCGTTCCTTCCCTAACTTGCATTCATCTGCATTGTGGTTCTCTCCACACTTAACGCAGCGCGACTGCATTTCGCAGTTTGCTGCGGCGTGGCCGAACCTTTGGCAACGCATGCATTGAAGCATGTCGATGCGCCTTTTTAATTTATCCCAAGTTACAACCTGATAGTTGAGGATGGAGATACTCCTCAAACTATCCAGTTTGCTGCTGGGTGAAAGCTGCACAAGGAAGAAGCGAAGATTCCTCTTCTCCCGCTTAGCTATAACTGTAACGAACGGCTTGACCCCGATAAAGTCAAGGTCGTCATTCGCTTTTTGGCGGAGTTCATTTAAGAGCACCTGTGGTTCCGTGGAGGAATCTATGCCCTTTAATAGGACCATTGGAAACTTTTCAATTTTAGGTGTGATGCTAAAGAATTCTGTGGTGGTTTCTTTTAGCAACGCTTTAATTTTTTTGTGCTGTTCCACTGTGAAGCAGTGGATGGCATGTCTATCATTACTCAATCTTGTGATTGTGAAATTTGGACCTACGACCGACTTACATAATTTAATGGTGTCTTCTAGTTCCATTTTGTAGGTGTTAATTGGTGGCACCTTTTCTTTTCTGCTTTTCTGCGGTTGTGGCTGCTGCTGTTGAATTTGGTGCTGCTGCTGTTGTTGAGTCTGTTGCTGTTGTTGAGTCTGCTGATGTTGTTGTTTCAGCTGTTTATTTGTTTGTGGTTGCTGTTGATTTGTATTTTGTTTTTTGTTGGCCGTTGTTCTTTTGGCTGCTGCTGTGGCTGTTGTTTTTGCTGCTGTTGTTGATGTTGCGCTACGTTCTGCTGCCCCTGTAGCGAGCTCTTTCTTTTCCTTTGCTCGGCGCATCTCTTGTTTGACCTTAACGGCGAGTGTTAGGGACTCCCTTTGGCTTTCAGCTGGCAGCTTAGCTGAAGTTGTGGTGGAGCGGCGTTGGATGAGGTTCGGTGCACAGCGAATCCTCTTCCTTCTTTTAAATGGCATATCGGCTGTTGTTACCATTGCCTGTTGTTGCACCTCATCTAGGGCATCTTTCGATGATCCCGTTTTTGGTGCCGTTGATGTTGTTGTTGCTGGAACATCTTTCGGTGTCCCTGCAATGTTTTTATCCGCGATATGGCGATTCTCCCACTGAATAAAATTTACAACTTCCCTGTTGTGGAAAAAAGCTTCTAAAAGTTTTGTGCCCGGTTGGGAATCGAACCAGCGATCCTTGTATTCTCGGTCCGCCACTACCTCTACTGTGCTACTGCACTACTTGATAAATGTTTGAATAAATTTGAATTTGTTCACACACGAAACTATTTAAAAACACTGTTTTTTTATAATTTGCAATTCCATTTCTTTTAGTACATAATACAACAGATTTCCATTTCCTAACTTTCAATAAACTAAACCATCATCAAGGACAAAATTTGGAACTTCTACATCATCTGCATTAACAACTGTAATCATTTGGTCAACGTCTTTGTGACTTTGAACGCATGTTACTGGGTATCTGGTTAAAGCATCAACATGACGGTTTAACACACCACTTCGATGCTGAATGGTGAAGTTATTATTCTCAAGCTCAAATGCCCAACGAGCTATTCGAGCACTTACAATTTTGCGATTCAAATTCATCGTAAGGGAGTTACAATCCGTTATAATTTTAAATGGAATACCTTCTAAATAGACACGAAACTTTCGTAGTGAGAATATTATAGCTAGAAATTGTAATTCAAAGCTGTGAAATCGAGATTCTGAATAAGTTCTACGTTGTGAAAAATATGCTAAGGGATGAAATTTATTATCTTCCTGTTTTTTGCATTAATATTTCTTGCATATTAATAGTGCTTGCATCACAATGCAATTCGCTGTCATGTTTCGGGTTATACAATGCTAAAATAGGTGGCGTTACTTATTTATCTTTTAAAGTAGAAAAGACCGAAAGATATAATTCATCGAATACAAAATTAGCATTTGGTTTAAAAGATTTCGTAATCACATTTTTTTAAAATAATTTTGCGCGCGCTCAAGGGATTATGAATACCCTTTATATGTTTTTCTTAACACAGCGCGGACATCCGGTGGAAGAAGTGAAAGAAGGATAGGAAAGATGTGGCGCGATGTTCTGAGACTAGAGCTGGTTGATGTCTCAGATTTATCTCCAGGGATGGCGGCTGAACAAATGCGGAGAGAATTACCGTGTCTTATTTATTTACGTCCCTTGTAATTCGCATTATTTTATTTACTTCGTTGTCATATTTTATGGGTATGCTAGCTTACTCAATCACATGTTGTAAGTGTTATGAAACAGCATGTAATGAGCAAATCAGCAACTTATTTTATGACAATTTTTAGAATTGGTTTTAAATGGAATATAAGAAGACATAGACAACGGCAGGAATCGAATCTGCAACCACGAGGTTGACAGGCGAGCACACAACTATCGCACCACGGCCACCCTCATAGCATAGCAATAATGTGAAAACGAGGGGACAAATCGATGGAAATACAAAAATAATCCTAAACATTTTTGGAGTTGATCTTTCGATTTTGGAATAGGGAAATTCTTAATTTTTTCTGTGTCCATTGTTAGGATGGATTCCTTTCTTATTGATTCAAAATTCTAAGAAATGAATTTCGTTGTAGCAAAATCGACACTTCTTAAATTTGAGTTCAAGTCGAAATTCGGCAAGTCTTCGAAGTAATCTTTGGAATACGTCTAAATGTTCTTCAATGGTTTTGGTTGCAATTCGTCACCTGAGTTCTATCTTGTTCAATAGACCATTTTTGACGAAATTGAGTTAGAAATGTAGTTTTTATAATTCAGGGCGCTCTTTCGATTGGCGCAAAGCATTTTATTCAATCTCATTTAGTTTTCAAGTTATAGACAACTGTTTTGTTCAATAAACCACTTGTCTTACCATTTTGAGTGTCACTTTTGTTCAATAAACCACTATTCATTCTTTTGGTATAATATTGAACAATTCATAGTTTAAATCATTTCTTCTTATTTCTTTCTTGTTCGATATCCACATTTATGGATTTTTTGTTCAATATACTTAAATGTATACTTCATTTATTTCTATTTTGTTCAATGTTCAAATTATTTTGGTTACATCTTGTAAATTATTGAACAAAAAGATATGAATTTGGATGTGTATGAACATAAGAATTCTATTTTGTTCAATGTCATAAAAGATCACCATTAGGCGTTTTTCTTCTTTATCTCCGGGCAGATCACTAAGCAGAACCTGAGTTAACCTAGTAAGCTATGAATAGAGCTCTCCGATTTAATTTTGACATAAACTTGTGCAGAGCTGTCATAAATTATTAAAACTCGTTGTTTTTTATTAAAACTTATTTACAAGTAGTTCCAAGGCTTTCGTTTTCTGAATTCATTTTTGTTTTTAATTTATTTTACTTCGTAATTATTGTCAAAATTATGAGTAAAGTTAGCCGCGCTCAGCACTTTTACTTTTCTCCGTTTGATCTTGGTCATTTTATTCTGAGCTATAATGGAGCATGCCATGCTCCGAATTAGTTCTGATTGAAAAAAGAAATACAAGCTTAGCGCTAAGCTTAAAAAATGAAATACAGATCTGTTTTGACAGCTAAGTTCTTTACTCGGAGCTAAAAAAAAGAAGAACGCCTATTGTTGCATTTGATTTGAGTATATGCTCATTTAGTGTTTTGATCTCTCATCGAGTAAGCACGTCAGTGCAAGTGCAGTGCGTTGTTATAAAAAATGAACTCTGAAAACATGTAAGTTCCTTTCAATAAAATAATTTGTTTTTCCAAATTTTCCGATGAGGAGCGTCTACAAATATTCAATGCTTTTTGTGTACTAAAGCAGAGTTGCAAAGGCTTAAGTCACTTTCTAGTTTAAGCTTGATTTTAATTCACAAGCTAGCTGGTGACTTATGAATTAAGAAAGATTTAATTACTTCGAGCCGATTTCTCAATCTCCACATAAATACGTAGTTAGTTGCCAGAGGAACTTACTTCAATGTTAAACAACCGGATAACAACATCGAATTTTTCAATCAAGAAAAACAATCTATAGAATAATTTAATTTGAACTTCACTTTTATGTCGAGTATCGAACTTTTAATAGAAATTAATTTTTGTTTAACGTTTATTTCAAAGCAATAAGTTTTAAGAATGTTTTTGATATCGAAAATACAGTACGAACTCAATTAACGCAACATTCGGTTCGCGCAACTCCTCGATTTTCGCAACACTAAAGTTGTAGCATTCGTAGCATGTCTTCACTCTATAAGTGCAACTTTTAAGAAGTGTTACCTCGATTAGTGCAACGTCTTATGTTTATTCTTCTGTTTTTTTGCATGTCCTCCTTTTGGTTCGATATTTCTGCTAAAAACAAGCTTAAGAATTTCCAATATACTAAGTAGCTTATGAATTAAATTTTTTAAGTCATCTACAGACTTATGTCTTAACGATTTTTTAATTCAAAAATTCGCAACCCTGATTAAAAGACCACGATAAGGGCCAATTTTATTCCAAAGTCATGCAAAGAATTTAACCAAAAAGAAAAAAACAGTAGTTGTGTCTCGAAAAAAGTTTACCTTTATGTGTGCGTTGGGCAACGAAATATTTGATGTCTGCCAAACATTTTTTTCCAACTCTTGACATTTCTCAAAATCGGATTTTCCAACAAAATATAATGACACGGGTACCCATTCTATACAGATACACAAAAAATTTATCAAGAAAATCTGAACATATAAAATCTTTTCCAGTAATATATTCGCATCAAATGTATGTGGAGACATCGAGGAAACCTGTAAGCTGTAATATTTATAGGAAAGTTTTTAATGAATCATTCAATTTGTCCTTTTTTAAACCTAAAACAGATATTACGGAACAAGCATTTCGAATACATGTGAAAAACGAGATTATAACGTTCATTTTAGTAATCATAGTTAAGCAAAAACTCAGCGTGATATTAATAAAAATAAAATGCACGACTGGAACGTACAAACTTGCTCTTGTAGCTAACAACTTTAGTGTTACTCACTGACGCTGTTGGTAGGTAGCTAGTCTTTTACAGTTATCCTATGCAGATTTAAAGCCCATGTAGGAAATATTACCTTGCTTCTTAGTATAATGAATTGTCGAATGCATGTTTCAAACAATAGTTACATAGGTACCTAAAAATCTATATTTAAATGGATTTTAATTATGTAAATTAGGAGGGTAATAATGTAAATATGTACAAGTATATGCATGTATATAATGCAAGAGAATGGTGTATAGATGGGAAAAAATCGTTTTTTAAACTTATTTAAACTGTCAAAACCATCTCTTTAATCAGTTTTTTGAAAAAAACGAAGAACGCCATTAGATGCCATGGATCAATGCAAATTTTATAAAAAAGTATCTCCAAAATTGTAGGAAGGGTTTTGATGAAATCCAGTTTTTTATTTTTCGTTTTTTTGAAAACAAAATTCTTTTGAAATTTTGGTATGCAATTTTTTAGAGACTATTAATGTTCATGTGAATATAAAATTTAAAATTATTTTTTTTGATTAGTTTTAAAATTATTGATTTTTCAAAAAAAAAAATTATAAATTATTTTAATATAAAAAAAAATTATTCAAAATTTTAATACGCAAAAATAATTTGGCTACTTAGATCTTCTCAGATATAAAATTTGACAGAAATCCAATATACCGTTACCGAGAAAGCCAAAAATTAAAAAAAAATGTTATATGAAAGGTACCGTTAATAGACTTTTCCTGTGAACTTGGTTCACATCAAATGATAGCTATTACCAACAAAAAAATTCTCAAAATTTTTTTATCAAAATCGTTGGAGCCGTTTTAGAGAAAAATAAGATTTGCCTTCAAGGTCATATGGCAGGTACCATTATTTTTAGGCCTAAAAATAAAATTTCAATTTCACCTCTGAGGAATGCCAAAATAATCAAACATACCAAACTTTAAGACAATCGCTTAAGCTGTGTAGGCTGTAGCTCGTTATACATATAGATGGACAGACTGACGGACGCACTGACAGACAGACATTTTTGTGCGATCAGTTTGTTAGGCTTCTCTATGATCGTAATGTCATGTTTGATTGTTAGAATTTTTTTTTTACGAATGCATAACTTGCCTTATAGTACATATCGCTCAGTCGATCTCGTACTGTGGAGATGTTAACACGTTTTCGGCTTCCCAGTTTTTGCAAATTAAATATCGTGTGTGAGTTTAAGAACGTTAAATCAACATTTCTCAAGTGGTGCAGTAGCACAGTGGTAGAGTGGCCGACCGCGAATCCAAGGAACGCCAGTTCGTTCCCAGTCGGGCATCAGAACTTTGCAAGCAATGGAAGCAGAAATCCAAAGCTTGAAAAGCCAACAAGATCTTCTAGTTCTCGCAGTTAATGCCAAGCAAGAAGCGCGCCGAGCGAAAGAACAGAAAGAAAGAGTTCGAGGAACAACAACAACAAAAAAGAACAATTGCAAAACCAACAGACACAGCAGCAGCCAAAACAACAATGGCAAAAACAATAGCAACAGCTGCAGATACAATCCCAGAAACAATCGCAACAAAAACAGCAGCAGCAGAATCAAAAGTAGCAGAATCAAGAGCAGCAGCAAAATCAGTCTCAATAGCAGCAGCCACAGCCGCCGATTACGAAAAAAGAAAAGTGCCACCCATAAATACTTATAAAATGGAGTTACTGGATACGAAAAATCTGTGTAAGTCGGCCATAGGTCAAAACTATACTATGAAAAGATTAAATAATGATAGGCATGCTATCCTTTGCTTCACACTGGAACAGCACAAACAAATTAAAGCGTTGCAAAAAGATTCCACTACTGCATTCTTTAGTTTCACCCCTAAGACCGAAAAGTTTCAAACGGTCCTTTTAAAGGGCATAGATTCCTGCACGGAACCACAGGTGCTCTTAAGTGAACTCCGCCAAAACGTGAATGACGATCTCGGCTTTATCGAGGTCAAGCCGTTAGCTACAGTTAGAGCTAGGCGGGAGAAGCGGAATCTTCCCTTATTCCTTGTTCAACTCTCACCCAGCAGCAAACTGGATAGTTTGAGGAGTATCTCCGTCCTCAACTATCAGGTTGTAACTTGGGACAAATTAAAAAGGCGCGGCGACATGCTTCAATGCATGCACTGCCAAAGGTTCGGCCACGCCGCAGCAAACTGCGAAATGCAGTCACGCTGCCTTAAGTGTGGAGAGAACTACAATGCAGATGAATGCAAGTTAGGAAGGGAACGGGTGGGAGATAGGGCCCAGCTTAAATGTGTACTCGGCCGAGGCGACGGGGACGTCGTTACTTATCGGGATGCCCGACGTTTCAGCTTATAAAGAACAAAAAAGCAGCAAGGCAAAGAGTGGTAGAAAAGCGTCCAACAGTGCGCCCTCCTACAACAACGCCCGCCAACACCCAAATTTCTTACGCCCAAATGGCGTCAGGAAGGGGAAGCACGGTACAGCCTACACCAAAGGTCGCAAAACAGGCCCCGTCCCTAAGTCGCCGGCGGCACAGGCGGATATTATGGGCATTCTGCTGGCCATCAAGGGCCAGTTGACTGTCCTCCAAAATCAGACAAGGAAGCAGGCGACTAGGGTGGATCATCTCTACTCTGCTTTGCCGAGCTTAACGCAACTTAGAGGTTAAGGGCGCGCTGCCGGAGAGGGCCTTTAAGATCCTAGCTGTGAATGTAAATTCACTGATTAGAACCGAACGTAGAGCGAATTTATTCCAATTGTTGAAAGACATAAGTCCAGATGTGTTATGGCTAGCGAAACTAAGCTTAACCAGAAACATAAATTGACTAACACCAATTACAATATCGTAAGAAGAGACCGACCCAACTCCACTCTAGGAGGAGGCGTCGCAATCTTTATACGTAAAGGCATTACTCATATGGTAATATATAATAGTGCTGTGGGGAAGGGGAAGCGAATGTATGTGATCGCTGCCTATGCACCGGAAACACCTCAGCCCACATAGTTTATAACAGAGCTTGAAAAGCTTTTTGAATGCTTAAGATTGAGCTCGGAAGAAAACTTTTACATATTAGCCGGTGATTTAAACGCCAAACACATTCTCGTAGATTGGGGAAATCAAATACAAAATCCTCGTGGTAACCGTTTGTATAATTGGATGGATCGATACAACCTTGAGTATTGGCTCGATCTTCTAGCTACAGAGAGGCCGTCGTTTCCAAGAAGCGGTGCCTATCTGGATCTATTACTGAAAGACGCAAGACTAATAATTACTGACACTGTGGGTCAATGACCAAGAAATTGTTTACGAACAATCGAGTACGACAGTGACCACTGCGGACTCGCGCCGTAATACAACTTCCAAACGAGCTTATGGAGCTGGAGGAGTATGTGCCTGTGCATACTTATAACTACAGTAAGGTGCGCTGGCCCCCCTTCTCCAACGACTTATTGAGCGAATTACGATAAAATGCTATATCCCTACCAAACGACAGGAACCTGACAAATACAAAAATCGACAGATACTTAGAACAAATTGACGAAACGATTCTACTAACAATGAACAGAACAACACCGAAATACAAAGCTCGTAACACAACTGACATGTACCGTAACGCGACAATTGACGCACTTCACAGACAAAAAAGTGGACTACAAGACTAAACTGCTTGTACAGGCGCTTTACTGATACACGAGATCTGAAGTGTAGGACACTGAAGTCGTCCATCAAAAACATCAACCAATTGATCAAAGAAAATCATAGGTTGGTTATTAATTTGTTCTGGGACAATAAAATTCATGCCGTTAACTCTAGCGACCCAAGTATGTTCCCAAAAATTAATAAGATTTTTAGAAGAAAGGATCAAAACGATCATCCGTGTCTTAAGCTCTAGAGGACGACAGAGAACAGAGACGTACTTCTGACAGCAGGCATAGACTCAGAGGATGCCGTATTGGACGATGACATCTATATAATCGAAGATCCTTAGGAGAGAGTGGAGGCTGTGGGGGCTGCTTTTCAGCAAGTGTACAAGGTAAATGCTAGCATTCGCCAGAATCATGACCTGGAGAACAGAGCTCTGCTTCATCACTTATGGCTCCGGAACGATATAACCGAATGGCGATCTGAGAACCTTGGTTTTACCGGGTTTAATGATGAAGATTTGGCAAACGCCATAATCGCCGACCGAAATGGGCCCAGTCCCCTATGAATGAGCTCTAGCTCATCTTCTATTCATTAAAGAAAAAGAAGTCAGCAGGAGTCGATGGTATATCCAACGTTGAACTAAGAGATTTGCCTCAAGAAGCAGTTGACATTTATACCACACTGTTTAACAACGTGCTGAATAATGCATATTATCCAGTGCGGTGGAAGACAGCTGTGGTGCACCCTCTCCCAAAAAGGGAAAGGACAACTCCAATCCGGCGAATTTCCGGTCGATAAGTCTTCTTCTAGTCTAAACTAGTTTGTGATATCCAATGGAACAAAACTAAAAAGCAGTTTACGGGTGCTTGTCTGGTTGATTTGGAGAAGGCCTTCGACACCATATTGTTATAAGGTCTCTATCTAAAGCTAACCAGACTAGGTATAAGTAAACCTCTATTGTATATGCTTTATGACATGCTAAATGGTAGAAAGTTTGTTGTCAAGAGTGGCAATGTAACTTCTACCGAATCTTTAATATTAACAATGGTCTTCAGCAGGGAGCGGTTAACTCGCCGATTCTATTCAGCATTTACACCAGCGACCTGAACGGTAATCTAACTCGGGCAATTGCGTACGCCGACGATCTAATTCCGTACAGAATAGCTAATACAGTTGAGGTCATCAAAATTCTTCTGCAGAGTGACTTCGACAAGATTCAGCGATATTGTGAGGACTGGAAGTTGAAAATCAACTTCCAGAAATCAGAAACTATTTTGTTTAGGACTCCGTTGTCTAGCGCCTCAAGGGATACGAGAAAGAACTGGCGCAAGCTGGTGATCGTAGGGCCACATGGACATCCACTGGCGAGTAAAAGTGTAGTAAAGTACCTTGGCATCTGATTGGATCAGTACCTGTATTTCGGCAGACATATAGTTGCTGCTTTGGCCAGGTATAGGGGAACCTTTGCCTTGACAAAACGACTGTTTTATAGAAGCCTTCTTGACATCATCGCTCAAGGTGGAGAAAAGCGCCTTCGGTTCAGTAGCACTGTGCCCGATCGGGACCGAAGGGATAGGGCAAAACAAGAGAACCAGTTTCGGTGGCTCTCTGGACAGCATTATGATATATAAAGTCGGTTGGGATGGTATGTCTTGGCCGACTTACGTAGATTTAGGTAAATTAGGTTTAAGGAACAGTCGGGGTGGCACAAAAAAAAATTAAAAAATATGTATGTTCGCGGGGGCATTTGTGCACGCAGCTGCGTGCCTGTGCATGTATGTACATACGAATATGTATGTACGTATGTACATGGCTGTGTGGGTTGCATGTCTCTGTGTGTCTACATGCGTATACAAAATATACAAAAAAAATATAAAAATAACCGAAAAAAGGTGCTGTGGCTGTTCTAGTTATTAATTAGATGTAAGTAGTTTTAAGTATTTCTAGTTAGTATAAGTTAGTTGTATCTAGATTTAATTATTTTTAGTTTAGCTTAAGGTAGTCTATAAGCAAAAAATTAAAAAAAAAGCACATGTTTTTTGTAGTTTTTAGGTCGAAAGACATTAGTATTAAGAGATATAGTTTAGTTAAGAGCGCCCATAAAGGGCCAGTAAATTAGTTATAAGTTATTGATAATAAGGCTAGTTTTAAACATTTTTGTCTAACTTTAAGATATTTATAAGTTAAGATTAAATAAAAATGAATATAAAAAAAATTAAAAAAAAAACTTCTTAAATGATGTAGGAATTTCTTCTTTTGAAAACTCTTCATTGAAAAAGGATGTAAGTTGACATATAAAGGTTGGAGTGGCGTTCTTGAAATATTCGTATGGAATCCCATCTTCTCCTGGAGCTTTTCCATCTTTTGCCTTGAGGACAACAAGCTATACTTCAGCTACAGTGGTTTCACTATCCAATATATTGACAACTAAAAAAGGTTCTGCATAAGAAATTACAAGTTCTGCTTTATTTTTTAAAATATTTTAGTATTGAGTTGAAAGTTCGTTAGCAGATACTCCTGGTCCTATTTTAAAATTCGATCCAATTATTTCTTTTGTCACCTTCCAAAATTCTCTTTAATCACTTGTTTTACCAAGTTCATCGGCTAGATGGTTTTCGAATTCAGTCTTCTTCCTGAAACACAGATTTTTGTATCTGTTATTTGCTATGTTGTACCAATTTTTCAAGTTTTCACAGTTTGAGTTCCGGAGTGCATTTAGAAGGATAAAGGACTTCTTTCTAGCTTTCATACACACTTTGTCAAACCATTTTTGTTTAAACGCCTTACGAAATTTTGAGGAAACTCTTGTTACAGAGTTTCTTATACAAGAAACAAATTGATTTGCACTTTCATACCCTGAGTTAGTCCTCTGATTCAGTCTCTGAAGATGTATATCAAGCTTGTTTTGGTATGCCAATAAGTCATACTGTTTCCATCTGAGCCTCGGAATCAGCCGAAGATTTCTTTGAAATGGTGTTATTTCTTTTGACCATTCAACAGCAATTGGCATGTGCTCTTGTACTTCGATTTTTGTTATAAGCTCAATCCATTCACTATTTGCAGTGCAATAATCACTCACAGAGTTGCCTTGACCTCCTATAAACGTATAGTGACCTTCAGTGTTTTCGTACAACCCTTCAAAATTATACAGTCATACATCTGCAAGACTTCAAGAAGGTTGGTACCATTTTGACTGCATACATTGTCCTTGGAATTTCTGTTGTTAAGGGTTATTTGAGTTGTGGATTGTAGTTAACTGGAAGTTGTTTGTTCTTGCGTTGAAATCACCTATTATAAGAACACTTTTGTTTGAAAAATGTAACATGATGTTGCTAAGCCGCTCGTAGTTTGCTGTCCACTTATTACAATTGATGTAAAATGGAAGAATGTACATATCATTTTTGTGTAAAAGTTTTACAACAGTAACATCATCCAATTGTTCAAAAGTGTACATTTTTAGTAAAGATGTTTTTATACCATACAGTGTTCCGCCGCTTGCACGTCCTTTTGTATATGTTTTAACTGCCGCATTTGAAACTATTTTAAATCCATTAAAATATTTTAAAAAATTACTTAGATTTTCACTTGTAACATGTGTTTCGTAAAGAAAAAATATGTCAAAATCATTAACATAGTTAAAAAAATCTATAAATAAAAGTTTATTATTTAACCCTGATACATTATATGAAAAAATTTTAAAAGAATATAATGGTGCTGAGCTGACGACATTACAAATTCAAGTTTGTACTAAAGTATTAGAACTCGGCAAATTTGAGTAAAGTGGCATCCCTGGTGTAATTACATGAACTGGTCTAGACCATTCACTGCGACGTCTAATTGCTGATATGGCTTTGACAGCTTCGAAATTAAGTTCACCAAACATTTTGCGTAGTTTGTTTTCTCCATCTTCGTTTTTATATTTAAGTGAATTGACATTATTTAAATAAAATGTTTCATCCGAAACTACTAACGAGTTGTTGATTTTCATTACTACTGTTTCTGTTGGTTTTTTTCTTTTAATTATTTTTCTGTAGCCAAGAAGGATCCGACGTTTATGTTGTGATTGTATCGTTAGGTCTCGTTGTATAAAAACAGCTGTGCCCTTCAGCTTGGAGGAGTTTTTGAGTATTTTTGTGGCATTTTCATTCGAGCCGGTGTTAAGTTTCAGTTTGATGATATTTTCGTTTTCGGTTAGTCTTGTTGCTTCTGGCATTCGATGCGATTCGTCAAGCAAAAGTTGACTGAGCGATTGTATTTTCACCTGTGGATCAATATTATCTTTCGGCATAGTGAAGATGATGTTTTTTCCTTTTTACCCCCTGCCCTGCATCTCCAACTCCTCTTCCAAAGCATTGCACCTAGCTTCGAAATGTCGAAGCTGCCTGGATAAATCCTCACTTTGTGTCCGTAGTAAATTTATTTCAGCATTCAGCTTTGCAAAATCCTCTTTTGTAGCGATCTTTGCAGTTGCTTTCTCAAGCTATGTGTGCAGAGATTCTTCTATAATATTTTTTTATTTTTCTAAGATCGGTATCAGAAATAGACATGGTGCGGTGCGATTTATAAGCTATTTGCGTTCTGTTTATAATCCGTGCCTTGGAATAAAGGTGTTTTTCTGGTGAATTTTGGATTCGTTTTCTTTTGTTCTCAGTCATGTGACAAAAGAGACAACTTCGGGATTTGCTTAAAATCTTATATAACTAAGGTTACCTCTTATATTAACACTTTTTTGAAAAATATTTTGATAAACCTTGGATGTTATTGGTTTTTTAAGTACTTTTTGTGAGTTTTACTAATTTAATTAAGAGAAAATTGCCGGAGCGATATAAAAATTGAACCAAACACTTTCACTTAATATAATAACTTTTAATCCTAGTTCACGGACTGGGGTTCGCGCGAACTACATCAGAGCGTTTGAAACCTTTATAACTTTTTTCTAAATCTTATTTTCGGCCCGATATGAGAACTCAGAGAACGAAATTAATATGTCTTTACGGTTTTTGTCCTTGTCCCATCAAAGCGATTTTAGAAAATTTTCTGGAATTTTTTTCTGAAAAAAAACTCACAAACTAAACTTGGGGTCCACGCGAACCTCAAAACTTAAAATAAAAAAAAAAAATATGTTAACCGAACACGTATACTTTATTTGAATACGAATAACATAGATGGTGATTTACAATATGAACATGCTCTTGGAAAAATGTGGCACATTGTTTGAAAAAAGCAGATTGTTCAGAAAAAAATATTGGGTCTACATTATAAATTACCTTTTTATACGGAATTCTCTTGTCAACTACTCAAAAAACTGTAAACTTCTTTCCCAAATGTGAAGGGCATTCGGTCATGTGAACGGTTATCCAATTCTATTCCAATGCAGTGGACGGTGGAGCTTTTTGTTATTTATTTTGATATACAGTAAAAGCTCGTTAATTCGGAATGATTGGGGGTAAGGTCATTCCGAAGAACTAAAGTATGCACTACAACGCGTTCCTATTGATGAACAAATGCAAGAATTTAAAACGAAAAACTATTTTATTAACACAAAAGATACCAAATAGTAGATACATTTTATCATATAATTCACTTCTGTAACTAAAACCATAAAAAACAGTGTGTGTACATATGTACTTATGTAGTAAAACTTCCATAATTTGAAACATTTTTTTCTTTCGTAATTCTATGTCAGTTACAGCACATTAAAATTTCATGGAAATCGTTCAAAGAACAACGATGTTAACATATTCAATAAGAAAAATAATGAATATCTACCATCAAATTAATAAATAAAAACACCATACGCCAAATATAAATTAATTATAATTCAGTGTCAGTGTACAACATAAACCAAGCTGAAAGAGAATAGACAAACGAAACAAGAACGGTAAACCTTCCTTTTCCTTCACTTCTCGCAGTTGAGTTAGCTTAATCATTGTAGGTAATACGTGGAGCTTATCACACAGTGCATGCAATGATTAGGTTAGTACAACGTCAGATGGATTATTGACTGTTTATTTTCTGTTTAACCAGGGGCGACTCAATACATATTGTCAATAAGGCATAACACTAGTGACAATTTGTTATTGAAAAGTTCAAATTGCAATTCAGATTAAGCATTCAGCATAGATATTAGTCTGGCTTGTGCTTTATTGTTTTTTTAAATGTTAAAATGGTTGGTGTTTTTAGGGTAGACTATACCAATATTCGTGGGCTTAGAAAAAATTTGTATGCCGTGTATGTCCACACTTTCAAAAACAGGCCAGTTGTCTTGGCACTGAGCGAAACCCAAATAGGTGAAAATTCTGATCAGTCAGAATTTCATCTGTTTGGGTATAACTTAGTACCATTATTCTTTTTCCACCATGGTCTCGCCGTATACATAAGAAATGATGTTGCGTACCAACTTCAACCACAATATGGTTTGTGCTCAAACACAAATTTTAATATCATGTGGTTAAAATTCTCGGTAAACAAGCACATCATACACATATGTTTCATTTATCGGAGCCCAAATCTGGACAGAAATTCAACTTTTAACGAATTTCGTGCTCTGTCCGACTCCATTCAAAGAATTGTTTCCCATTACCCTCACACTGAAATCGTCATTGCGGGCGATTTCAATGTACACAATTCTAGCTGGCTCCGCTTTTCGAGCCAGACAACACCCGAAGGAAGGTATGTTGAGATCTTTGCTGAGTTAAATCAACTGACTCAGCTTGTTGACGAGCCAACTCGAATCCTTGACGTTGTAGGTCAAACCGCCAACACTCTAGACTTGTTTCTTACCTCTGACCCCGATAAATACACGTTAAATGTATTATCGCCTCTAGGCACATCAGACCATTGTGTCATATCTGCAAATTTCTCATGCCAACACCTCTCAGTTAAAGAAAAGCCACCTTAAAGAACCGTTTGGCAATATGCGAAAGCCAACTGCGACGGTCTCAATAACTTCTTCAAGAACTTTAACTGGTCACTATGCTTCCTCGGTAGTGACGTAGACTCCAGCGTAGATATGATAACAAATTTAATTCTTCACGGAATGAGAAATTTTATCCCGAATAGGGTGAAACCTATCAAACCGAAAGAAAATGCATGGTTTGTGGTTTGATTCGAGCTGTAAAAAGGTTATTAGGGATAGAGAAGTAAGTTTCCGGAAATATAAAGCCAACCCCACTGAGGATAACCGGAAAAAGTTTCACCAAGCTAGAAAGACTTGCAACGTTCACATTCGGAGAACCAAATTTTTGCACGACCAAAAAAACCATTTGTCCAGCCTGTCCCTATAAAAGGCGAATCTTCTTCACCCGCTAATTACCGTCCAATTGCACTTACGCCCCTTCTTTCCAAGGTCATGGAAACGCTGATTAATTATAATATATTAAGAAATATCCTGAAGAACGAAAGCTCCTTAATGACCGGCAGTATGGCTTTCGTAGCAATAGGTCCACTGGTGATCTGATGGTATATCTCACCGAGTAGTGGCACAAATCTTTACATCGTTTTGGAGAAAGTAAGATTATTGCGCTTGATATTTCAAAAGCATTTGATAGAGTTTGGCATCAAGCTCTCTTATCGAAAATGCGTGCATTTGGTATCGATGAATCTCTTCTTCGTTGGATTAGAAATTACCTTTCGGACCGATCAATACAAGTTGTATTGGACGGTTTCAAGTCTGATATTCACAAAATAAATGCTGATGTGCCCCAGGGCTCCATACTGTCTCCGACCCTATTTCTCATTTTTATTAATGATCCCTTATCTGGAACTTCTAATCCACTAAATTGTTTTGCTGACGATAGTACTCTCAGTTTTTCATATTCGTTTTCAGATGCGCCTGCTTGTTCTTCGGATGTGCAACTGCAACGGCAGCGTATGATAAGCTCATTAAATTCTGATCTCGACAGCATTGTCCAATGGGGAATAAGAAACCGCGTAGAATTTAATGCTTCAAAAACTCAGTGCTGTCTTCTGTCGTTAAAGCAGAACCCACCCCCCATGCCGCTATCCATGAGCGGCACTTGCATTGAAGAAACGGATCAGCTTTCAGTTCTTGGTATGTGCATCACAGACCACATCTTGTGGAACGACCACATATTCGATGTCGCCAAAAATGCTGCAAAGTGTCTGGGCTTTTTTCGAAGGTGCAAGAAATTCTTCTCCCCGTCTGATCTGGCTGAAGGCTTTCATTCGTTCAAAGCTGGAGTATAACATGCACATTTGGGCAGGAGCTCCCAAAACACATTTGATTCTTTTAGATAGAATTCAGAATAGAGCTCTGAGAATGATAGGCGATAGAAATATAGTAGAGACATTTACATCTCTAGAACACCGTCGAAATGTTACATGTCTGTCATTATTTTATCACTATTTTTATAAATGCTCATCAGTTTACCCTTGAGCCCAACTTCGGACGTACTGTCAAGTACAGAGATTCTTTCTTTAGCCGTACAACGCGAATGTGGAATACCTTACCCGGCTCTATATTCCCCTCTCATTTTGATATTCAGAAATTCAAAACCAATGTGCATCAGTATCTCCTCTTGCATCCTTCCCTAATCTCCTAACGCTCGCACTGTGCTTGTTCATATTAAGGGCAGTCAAAAATATTTTGATACCGCCCCGTACATGCATAAATACATCCCCCATAACGACCCCATCTTCCAATTGTTCCAACATGACCATCCTTCGAACTTTGATTCATGGTTCAGCAATAATAAATTCAATTACACATTATAATATTCCATATATATAAATCTAGGAAGTAGATACACTCAAGGAATGCCAAGGAGACCACCAGCTTAGACATTACATTCATTAATAAAACAGAGAAATACCCACAATTTTGTGGGTACACCTTTTATTTCTTAGAGAGCGTATCGTGTCGGGTTGTGTCATATGACGGATTGGCAGATTTTGTAAGAGTACTTGTTACAATTATACTTTTATTGTAATCACAACGTTCCTCCTACAAATTCCCTGTTCTGCTTATTCACTCACAACTCAAGTGCACATACCCCACGGCACATTAACAAAAAACCAACATCAGAATGATACCATATTGAAAACAAAACTCAGGCCATTGACACTTAAACCAATATTTTGGATACATATATACATATAACCACACACTCCATTCATTGAATCCACTATCATTCAACAAATAAAATACGATCGCACTAAGCGTAAATGCACTGCCTTCGAAGTTGTTATGATGATGTTACAGTATAGAGTATCAATGGTAATGCTTTGTCAATGGACTGCATTCATTGAATCATAATATTCAACAAATGAAATACGATCGCACTTAGCGTAAATGCACTGCCTTCGAAGTTGTTATGATGATGCGATAATATAGATTATCAATGGTAATGCTGTGTCAATGGTAATGCTGGAAGGGGAAAGTGTGTGATGGGCAGAATCAGTGGCAATGATTAGTATAAATAGGGATCGATGAGGAAGGAATAAAAGAAGTTAGACTTAAACGGTTCTACGAAAAGGTTGCAGCGACGCTAAAGACGGCGGACTTCTAGATTACCAAATAATAATTAAATAAAAATATATCTAATAAATAAAAAGTGCATTTCCTTTCTAACTTCCCTTCGACGCTCTTCCCTTGAATTTAAGGAAGCACGGCGTGGTCGCAATATTGGTGGCAGCGGTGGGATATTCCCTACCAAACACAAGAACTTTTTGACTCTTGAGGCGTACTGGGGCTAAACACCAGGAAACAATTTTTTTTTGAGTGAAAAAGTCCTTAAAATTAAGTAAAATTTAGGCAGTGAAATAAAAACAAAAAAAAGACCTTGTTGGATGGGCGTCTTCGTTAAATATTTTATGGATCATAATTATAGAAATATATTGGTAAATTTATATAATATGAAGGTTAGATGGAGGGCATCGAGAAAAAATAAAAAAAATACTTACTTGTAATTCAACCATCAAAGCTTGTGTTTTATTTTAAAGTTTCATTTTCCTTCTTTTTAAAATAGAGTAGTAAATTCATTCAACACAAATCATTTATGGTCCTTCAAACCTTTATCCGGACCACCCAATTTGTCATTGAATAATATCAATTGAAAAAAAAAAACAGATTGTGAAGACATTTTGTCGTTTTTTTATGGTTTTAATTTACAAATAATAATTATCAAAGTTGAATTTAAATCGAAATAAAAATAAAAATAAATTGGTTCCAACAATCATCGCCATCATCATTACCATTGTTCCTGCCATCCTCGATTGTAGTCAGATTAATTTAGCCTGTGCCACCGCACTGATTTAATGCTAACTGTGCTACCGCACATATGACAATTTGGCAGCAACCATCATCTACTACAATCGAGGATGGCAGCCAACGTAAAAAGGAAAAACCCCCATTGTAAGTTGGTGGGCATTTCCGGCTTTGCCTCTAATTCTTTCTTTTTCGATTTGGTTGCCAAGAAGAGCACATCGTGCATCTCCAGTAAAAAAAAAAAACGTATAAAACAAAAGCAAATTAAAAATATAGAAACAAAATTTATTAGTAATAAGCTTAATCTATAAACAAATAAATCGCCGTTATTTAAACTAAACAAAAACATCAGTAGGTGTTTAATAAGTTAATATGTATGGAAATATTATACAATAAAAAAAAAAAATACATAAAAATATATTTCCTCTGTAAAAAAAAAAAATCTTGATTTATATTTGCAATACCGCAATTGAAAGTGCTTAAAGGGCAGAAGGCAAGCATCTTGTTTCAAACCCCAGAAAACAACCAAGAATTTGCTGACATTAATCCCAAATTCGGACAGACGCACGTCCGCCATCAAGAAACCTTCAGCTTTTGTTCGCGTGCCTGCTGGCACAATTGGGCTTACATATTTAATCCTTGGCCAAGTCTGAAGCCGAGGCCATCTTCGGACAAACGCACGTCCGCCATCAAGAAACCTTCAGCTTTTGTTCGCGTGCCTGCTGGCACATTTGGGCTTACATATTTAATCCTTGGCCAAGTCTGAAGCCGAGGCCATCTTCGGACAAACGCACGTCCGCCATCAAGAAACCTTCAGCTTTTGCCCGAGTGCCTGCTGGCACATTTGGGCTTACATATTTAATCCTTGGCCACATCTGAAGCCGAGGCCATCTTCGGACAGACGCACGTCCGCCATCAAGTTATTTATCAGATATTCGGACAGAGGCACGTCCGCCAGCAAGACATCACCAGAATCGGACAGACGCACGTCCGCCAACGTAAGTACAAAACAACCAGGCATCTACGCCAACATTGGTCCATCGGAGCCGGATCATCAGATCATCAATTGAGTATATTCTTTATTATATATTATTATTATTATATATTCTAATTATAATATTATATTTTCAATATCAAATGTACATACATTTATTTTTTTTTTTTTCGTGGCAATAATTACGAGAAATTTGATAAACGCGTTCTTTAATTATTGGTCGGTGATTTTGGTTCGCTCGGGTCGTACCCATTTTGATAGAAAGTTTTCGCTCTGTTTGCACATGTACCACGAGTCGGTCGGTTTGAAATCCGTGACATCAAAATAGTGCTTTTTCGCTCAGGTGATTTTAGGTTTTTCTTTCTTTTCATTCGGTACGGTATTTTAAGTTGTTGTATACACAATTTTCGTGGATTTGGTCAGACAACCGGGCTTCGGCAACTTTACTGCGATTAGGTACACATTTTTCATTTTTCATCTAGCGGTCGTGAACTCAACCAGAGTACCTTCTGTGTCATTAATAAATTTAACCGGTTGATTCTTAATTTTTTATTAAGCGTAAGCTTCGTAAACGTAGTCTATATTAACATGGCTAGCAACCAAGACCTACGTGAATTCATTCACGCTGCTGATCAATTGGTCAAATATTCCGCAACGGTCAAAGATTTGCCCGAGGCAAAACATTCAGTTTCCACGTTGTCGGCGCGAAAAGAAGAGTTGAAGGATTTATGGATTGAGGTGAAATCCAAATACACTCGATGTTGCTTGAGTACCAACGAGTTTGGTGAGGAGGATTTAGAGACATTTGAGTCTAAATACAAGCTTTCGAATGAGACGTACATTTCATGCTTAGGGTTTTTCTTTGAGTTGATGGCCAAACTCACTACTGCTCCAGCCTCCCCTGGTTTTTTTGGAACAAATGTTCCTTCGGCGTCTACGGTCCAAAATCAAATGGTCAACAATGGTTTATCTAATCAAGTCGCTTCGCCACATTGTATCAAGCTTCCAGCTTGCGACACGGAACTATTCCATGGCGATTACCTTTCGTGGCCGGCTTTTAAAGATATGTTTCAAGCGATATATATCAACCATCCGAGGTTAGGACCAGTTGAACAATTGTTCCATCTTATGGCAAAAACCAGAGGCGAAGCTTTCAGCATTGTGAGCAAGTTTCCTTTAACGAATTCAAGTTTTTCATTGGCTTGGGAAGCACTTCGTTCTACGTATGAGAACAAAAGGATACTCATCAATAACCATGTCAAAAAGCTACTTAATCTTCCATTGTGTGCCAATGAATCTGCCTCGGAGATTAAGAGGTTACAAGGTCACATTAATGATTCGCTTGCTGCACTAAAGGGCCACGGTGTTTCCGTGGATAACTGGGATCCAATACTTGTGTATTCATGCTGCAGCCGACTTCCAACTTCCACCCTTGCGTTATGGGAACAATCTTTGGACGATCCGTCCAAGGTGCCGAAATGGGAGCAGCTCAATAAGTTTTTAAGCAGCCGTTTTCAAGTATTGGAAACTATTGCCGACACTAATAACCCAGGATTTTCAAGTTCCACAACGCGATCCAAGTCAATGAAAAACGGTGGTACAAATAATCGCTCAAATATCCATCTAGTTAAAACTCAAGCATCGGGTTGCCAATTATGTTCCAATAAACATCATCTTCGAAGTTGTAACAAATTTTTAGCGATGCCTGTTTCGGATAAGGCTGAGGTTGTTCAGAATCACAATCTGTGTTTTAATTGCTTGTCTCCGGACCATCGGTCACAAAAATGTACGAGTCGGTTCTCTTGCATTACGTGCGGAAAACGACATCATACCCTGTTACACAGAGGTACTGACAGTACGACTATGGAGCAACAGAACAGCAGAGTTTCAGTAATCCCATTCAATGGAAGAGTGTCACATGCTTCCAGCATTGACACTTCCAATCAAACACCTAGTTTTACTCCGTCAAGGCCAAGTTTTTCACATGTCCCCGACATTAATTCTACGAATAATCTACAGGCTACGCATGTTAGGTTTTCGCCAAATACAAGTCTGCCACATGTTTCCGACATTGGTACCGCAACAAATTTACAGTCCACTGCTCAAACCTTTAATTACCAATCACACTTAGTCTCTTCTCAGAGGCAAGTTCTGCTAGCGACGGCGCTGGTTAAGATCATTGGTATCGAATCCAATCATACTGTTCGCGCACTTATCGATCCAGGATCAGAAGTGTCGCTAATTTCCGAATCAGTACAAAGGCGATTAAACTTACCAGTATTGCCAATTAATGTGTCAATCTCGAGTGTTAGCGCTTCACATGCGGCAAGCTCCAGAAAGTTATGTACGTTCTCTATCGCCAACAATGAAGATCCGTCAAATAACATCAAGTGTCATGCTATTGTGTTACGAAAGGTTACAAACGATCTTCCGAGTTCCACAATGACTCATATCCGCTCTTCGCAATTAAAGGCTCTTTGTTTGGCTGATCCCACCTTTTCTAAATCCTCCAGGATCGATTTGCTTATTGGTGCGGACTTGTATCCTGCTATAGTCCGAGAGGGACTGCAGATCGTCTGTGAATCTTTGGTGGCTCAAAACACCATTTTTGGCTGGATTTTGTCGGGTCCCATCCCACAATCCTTCAACGCCTTCAACACCTTCGTCCAAGATCACACAGAAGACAAGTTGGATGAGCAAATCAAACGGTTCTGGGAGTTAGAAGAGGTACGGGAAACCAAAAAGATCGCATCGGCCGAAGACCAATTTTGCGAAGAATTGTACAAAAATACAACCTTTCGCCGTACGGACGGACGTTATGTGGTTCGGTTACCTTTTAAATCGGACCGGTCTGCCAAACAACTCGGTAGGTCAAGACACATAGCACTCAGACAATTTCTTCAATCAGAGAAATCTCTAACTCGAAACAAGGATTTACAGTCCACATACTCTAAGGTTCTTAGCGAGTATCTCGAACTGGGGCATATGAAAAAGGTGGGAAGTACGGAAATTGTCAAGGATGGCAACGTGTCCTCATTTTATTTGCCACACCATGCGGTACTGAAACCCGAAAGTTCCTCAACTAAAGTGCGCGTTGTCTTTAACGCATCTAGTGCCTCCAGTAGTGGACTAAGTCTGAATGAACTCCTGTACGCAGGACCCGTTCTTCAAAGGGACATTACTTCGTTGATCGTGCGCTGGCGATTTTACCAGTATGTTTTCAATGCGGACGTAGAAAAAATGTATCGCCAAATCGCCGTCCATCCAAGTGATACTCCGTATCAAAGGATTCTATTTCGGCAAACACCGGAAGCGCCAATTGACGATTGTGAGTTACTCACGGTGACTTTCGGTATGAATTGCGCTCCATTTTTGGCCATACGTACCCTTGAACAACTGGCAAATGACAACGAAGCAAGATTCCCACTTGCGTCCAGAATTATATTACAAGATTTTTACGTCGACGACGTCCTTTCGGGTGCTCATGATATTTCCACTGCTCAACAGGCACAAGGTGAGTTAATAGAACTGCTGGAATCTGGAGGGTTTCCTCTGCGCAAATGGACATCTAACACCCCGGAGCTTTTAAATGGCCTTCCAGGCAATTATATCTTAAGAGATAATTTTTTAAAGGTCGATAAAGAGAGCACAACCAAAACTTTAGGCATTCGCTGGAATGCTAAAGAAGATAATTTTCATTTTTCGGTTCCCCTTATTCATTTGGCAACCAGCCCAAGTAAAAGAGAAGTGTTTTCTCAGATCGCGCAACTTTTTGACCCAGCAGGGTGGCTAGCTCCAATTATTATCGTAGCTAAAATGCTGATACAAAGGATTTAGGTGGAAAAAACTGATTGGGACGAAGCTATACACGGTCGGAGCTTAGATACTTGGCAAACATTTGTGAAATCATTTTCCGATATTCAATTTATTAAGATTCCGCGTTGGGTTGAATATTCGCCGTCGGTAACTGTGCAGTTCCACGGATTTTGTGATGCATCACAAAAAGCTTACGCGGCCGCACTGTATGCAAGAATTCAAAGTTGCGATGGCACTTTAAGCACTCACTTGATCTGTGCAAAAACGCGAGTTGCACCATTAAAGACAGTGTCCTTGCCCAGACTGGAACTCTGTGGAGCTGTGTTACTTTCGAAATTAATTAAAATATACACTCCGCAATTTCCAATTACTTCGTACCAAACTCATCTGTGGACCGATTCCGCCATTGTAATAGCTTGGTTGCAAAAACACCCAAGTACTTGGAAAACTTTTGTGGCCAATAGAACCAGTGAGATTCTCGATAACGTCGGAAACCTTCGCTGGAAACATGTGAGGTCTATCGATAACCCAGCTGATTTGGCTACTCGCGGGCTCTCCCCAACTGATCTGCGCACTAATAACCTTTGGTGGACAGGTCCCCACTGGTTGCGCAAATCGGAAGGTTGTTGGCCACACAGCTTGCCAAGCATAGAATCGCAGGAAGAGCTGGAAGTCAAAGGTGTTGTAGCTTTCGCAACTATCACCGAAGATCTTTTGATGCGATTCTCGTCATTACCACGAGCGCTTCGATTTTTGACATACGTGTTCCGCTTTTACTATCGTCTCCGTCAAGATACTACTACTATGTTCGCGGCAGATTTGTCGGGCGTCTCTCAAAAGGAAATTAACTTCGTTAAAACTCGTTTAATCATTCAGAGCCAAAAATTGCATTTTTCCCGTGAATATGAAGCTCTTGCTGAAGGAAAACCAATTTCAGTCTCAAGTTCAATTCTGTCTTTGAATCCAGCCCTTGATTCAAATAAAATTTTACGTGTAAATGGTCGCCTCGTCCATGCAAACCTTACGTGGCATGAACGTTTCCCAATTATTTTACCCTACGGGTCACAATTTACTTCGCTTCTAGTTCAATTCATTCACGATCTCACGCTGCATGGTGGAAACGCCCTAATACTGCAGCTAATCCGGAATCTGTTTTGGATTCCAAAAATCAAGAACTTGATTAAATTTTGCGTGCATCGGTGTAAGACATGCTGCATCCACAAACAAAAACTTCGCACGCAATTAATGGCAGCTCTTCCTCCAGAAAGAGTAACGTTTTCACCCCCCTTCCACTACACTGGGATCGATTTCGCTGGCCCTTTTGAAATTAAAAGCGCTCGGTTGCGAGGCTGCCGCTTGACAAAGGGATATATATGCCTTTTCGTCTGCTTTTCCACCAAAGCCATCCACCTTGAAGGGACTAGCGATCTTTCGTCGCGTGTATTCTTAGATGCGTTTGCTAGGTTCGTTTCCAGAAGAGGTCTACCCAAAGCTGTCTTTTCAGACAATGGGACGAATTTTGTCGGGGCAAACGTTCTGCTAAAACGAGAATTTAAACAATTCTTACAATCCGCCTCAAGCGATATTAGGGTAAAATACGGGATTCAAGGGCTTGAATGGAATTTCATTCCTCCTGGGGCACCCCACATGGGTGGCTTGTGGGAAGCGGGTGTGAAAAGCTTAAAAACCCATCTGCGAAAACTCGGTAAAACTTGTCACCTCAGTTTCGAGGAATTCTCTACGTTGCTCGCGCGCATCGAAGCATGTCTTAATTCTCGACCGATTTCCCCAACATCGAACAATCCTTCAGATCTGTCGGCATTAACCCCGGGTCATTTCCTTCGCGGTAGTCCTCTGTTATCATTCCCCGAAGAGGAAATCGAAGCACAACCACTTACGCTTATCAATCGATATGAAAGATTAAAATGCTTTCAGCAACAACTATGTCGACGATGGAAGGAAGAATATCTCAAGGAACTTTATAAGCGACAAAAATGCCAACAGCCAAAAGAGGATGTCAAACCGAACGACTTAGTGGTTATAAAACAGGAAAACCTACCGTCAACGGAATGGCGGCTGGGACGCGTAATAAAAGTAAATCCTGGCACGGACGGGAGGGTAAGAGTCGCGACAATCAAAACTCAACTCGGCGAAATCACGCGACCAATAGTTAAACTTTGCGTTTTACCCTGCCTTTAAGTCAGTTAATGAGGCTTCCGCCTTTCCCGTTTCGGTTGAAGTAACCTAAAACTTGGGTGCTCAAAATTTAAAAAAAAAAAAAAAATAATGTATCGATAATATTAAATTTTAATTATTATTAAGTTATATAATGTATAAGTTATAAGTAAAGTATTTGTTGGCATAGTCTGCCAAGGAGGGCCGGTATGTTCCTGCCATCCTCGATTGTAGTCAGATTAATTTAGCCTGTGCCACCGCACTGATTTAGTGCTAACTGTGCTACCGCACATATGACAATTTGGCAGCAACCATCATCTACTACAATCGAGGATGGCAGCCAACGTAAAAAGGAAAAACCCCCATTGTAAGTTGGTGGGCATTTCCGGCTTTGCCTCTAATTCTTTCTTTTTCGATTTGGTTGCCAAGAAGAGCACATCGTGCATCTCCAGTAAAAAAAAAAAACGTATAAAACAAAAGCAAATTAAAAATATAGAAACAAAATTTATTAGTAATAAGCTTAATCTATAAACAAATAAATCGCCGTTATTTAAACTAAACAAAAACATCAGTAGGTGTTTAATAAGTTAATATGTATGGAAATATTATACAATAAAAAAAAAAAAATACATAAAAATATATTTCCTCTGTAAAAAAAAAAAATCTTGATTTATATTTGCAATACCGCAATTGAAAGTGCTTAAAGGGCAGAAGGCAAGCATCTTGTTTCAAACCCCAGAAAACAACCAAGAATTTGCTGACATTAATCCCAAATTCGGACAGACGCACGTCCGCCATCAAGAAACCTTCAGCTTTTGTTCGCGTGCCTGCTTGCACAATTGGGCTTACATATTTAATCCTTGGCCAAGTCTGAAGCCGAGGCCATCTTCGGACAAACGCACGTCCGCCATCAAGAAACCTTCAGCTTTTGTTCGCGTGCCTGCTGGCACATTTGGGCTTACATATTTAATCCTTGGCCAAGTCTGAAGCCGAGGCCATCTTCGGACAAACGCACGTCCGCCATCAAGAAACCTTCAGCTTTTGCCCGAGTGCCTGCTGGCACATTTGGGCTTACATATTTAATCCTTGGCCACGTCTGAAGCCGAGGCCATCTTCGGACAGACGCACGTCCGCCATCAAGATATTTATCAGATATTCGGACAGAGGCACGTCCGCCAGCAAGACATCACCAGAATCGGACAGACGCACGTCCGCCAACGTAAGTACAAAACAACCAGGCATCTACGCCAACAACCATCATCATCGCCATCATCATCGTCATCACCATCGACAACACCATCATCAGCTTCATCGCCAGCCGCCAGCCGCATCGAGTCAAGAAGATCCTCATCTATCACCAATTACTCGGAATCCATAGTCAATCTTTCAAGCTTCTTTGTCAATCATCCAGTTCAGCTGAAATTTAATACAAGTGAGTACATTTTTTGCTCTCTTTATATTACATTTATAATATATACACATATATATATAATTTTGAACAAAATTAAATTTAATATAAATTCTAAAATTGTAAAAACTATTTCTACTCAAATCGCAGAAGACGAAATTGACAAATTTAAAGCAGATTCTGAAAAAGAAAAAATAGCAACCAATTCAAGCAATGATAACTGCAATCAAAAGAAACTTGACGTTCGTCTGCCAAAAATTCATCCACCCACGTTCACTGGCGAATATCAAAATTGGAGATCGTTCCATGATCAATTTGTTTCTCTGGTGCATAATAATGCAACATTGACTAAAATTGAAAAACTACACTACTTGAAAACGAGCTGCAAGGAAGGTGCTGGCGTCTTGCTTGAACACATAAGTGTAGATGATGCAAGCTACGACCAAGCCTGGGAATTATTAAAGTCTCGCTACGATTTTAAAAGAATCATAGTCAATAACGAATTAAAGTTATTTTACGAATTGCCGGTCGTTCGAGAAGAAACTGCGAAAGGAATTCGTGAATTGTTAGATAATGCAAAAAAAATCTTGCACGCGCTAAAGAACCTCGAGATACCTGTATAACACTGGGACGCCATAGTAATTTTTTTGTTTTTAAAAAAGCTTCCAGCTTCCCTGCAATCTAAGTGGGAAACATTGCTTGGAACCAAAAAAGTAATCCCTTCATACAACGAATTTTCTGATTTTTTGGAAACAAAGTTTCGGTCACTAGAAATGGTGGATCAACAACTTGATAAGCAATCCTCATCGAATAGAAAACAAAAGAATGTATTGTTTGTAAACTCTGATGCAAGAGATGAATTTTCGTGCAAGGTTTGCCACAAAGGTACGCATTCGTTAAGAACTTGCTCTAAATTTTTGAAGATGGATGCTAGCACACGACAACGAATTGTCAAACAACAGGGCAATTGCTACAACTGTTTGGCCTACAGCCATCAAACAAATACATGCCCGAGCACCAAAAGATGTCATTTTTGTCAACAAAAACACAATTCACTTCTGCATATTGGAAACACCAATAATTTAAATCGCCAAGCTTCACAATATAACACATCCCAACAAAATTCATTCAATCAAACATTCGCTTATAACAATAAAATGCCACACAACACAAACAATAATAATTCATATAACCCAAACCATTTCGATCGCACTCAAACACATTCAAACGCACTCATTCCAACTCAACAAAATAGTTCACTCATTCAATCAAATTCAGCTAACCAAAATCGTAATCAATCCCATCACGTTTCTACAGAAATTAACCCAAACGCTCCAGCTTTTCAACCATGTGAGATTCTACCATCAACTTCGTCGAATTGCTGTAATATAAATGAAATAAAGAAAACACAAATTTTACTCGCAACAGCAATTGTCAAAGTGAAATCCGCGTATGGAACCTTTTATCAAATTAAGGGCATTAATTGATCCTGGATCACAGGCATCACTTATAACAGAATCAGCTGCTCAACTTTTGGGCTTGAAAAAGCACCCAACATCCCTTGATATTTCTGTCTTGGGACAAAAAAAGACAGGTTCGTGTCAAAACTATATCGAATTGAGCCTACATTCGAATAACTCTGATCTTGTCACAGTAACAAAAGGCTTTATTTTCAAAACCCTAACTGGTCTTCTGCCAAACCAAGAAATGGTACCAAACAAACTGAAGCACATTCAAGGTTTAAAACTTGCCGATCCCACATTTTATGTACCAGCCCAAATTGACCTTTTATTAGGCAGCGATGTGTATTGCGAAGTGGTCTTACCCGAAGTCATCAGATCTGATGAACTCATTGGTCCAATAGCACAAAATACGGAATTTGGCTGGATTATATTAGGCAAAACTCATATCGGAAGAACATTTTCAATACAAGTGTTCACTCAGTTGACATCCAATGATATTGACACAGAAATGAGGAAGTTCTGGGAAATAGAAGAATTCCCTTACGTTAAAGCCGAAGTAGAAGAAGATGTGGCGTGTGAAAATCATTTCTTACACAACATCAAAAGGTTGCCGGGAGGGCGTTTTGAAGTAAGTCTGCCCTTCAAAAGAAATCATCGACCCAAACTAAAATCAACACAGCATAACGCACTCAATATGATTTTGAAACAAGAACAAAGGTTACTCAAGGATCCTGCTTTGCATAAAGAATACAACAAATGTATAGCAGAATACCTTGAACTAGGACAAATGGAAGAAGTAGATTTTCATCATGACACAAAAATAGTGTCACCTTATCACTATGTAGTTCCACACCACGCAGTCATAAAAGAGTCAAGTTTAACCACCAAACTTCGAGTCGTTTTTAACGCCGCGTTTAAAACTTCGGACGGAAGTTCACTCAACGACCACCTGATGACTGGTCCTAAAACGCAAGCTGACATCTTATCGATTGTCTTAAAGTGGAGAACTTACAAAATTACATTTACATCAGACATAGAAAAGATGTATAGGCAAATTGAAATCAACCCAGAAGATGCCTACTACCAACTTTTTTATTGGCGTGAGGATCCGTCCACACCTGTTAAATTATATAAAATTAAAGTCTTAATGTTTGGTACTGCCCCAGCACCATATTTGGCTAATCGAACACTGAAGAAACTGGCATCCGATGAAGAATCCACATATCCACTGGCCTCAATAATGATTTGTGAAGAGATGTACGTCGACGATTTGGTGTCAGGTGCAGATACAATGGAAGAAGCCAAAGAAAAGTATAGACAGATATCAAAATTATAATCATCTGCTGGATTTTAACTTCGGAAATGGATGAGCAACGAAGTAGAATTTCTCAAGTCCATTCCACAAGAAGATCAGGAAACCAAATTATCACTGGCTATAGGAAATCTCGATCACACGAAGACCCTAGGGATAAATTGGTATCCTACTACCGATTACTTTTCGTTAATCGGTAAACGCACAATACTCTCAACTATCGCACGCATTTTTGATCCACTCGGATGGATTTCGCCGCAATGCAGCAATTATGGTTGAGTGGACTTTCATGGGATGAAACCATTCCAGCCGAACTTCATCAAGAATGGTGTTCTTTTAGAAACGAATTGACGAATCTCGAATCCTTCCGTATTTCACGATGGATAAACACTCAAAAGGATGTCAAACATGCGGAATTACATGGTCTTAGTGACGCATCAACCAAGGCGTATGGAGCCACGGTTTACCTTCGAGTATTGGACAGTAAAAACTGCATTTACACTCATTTGCTTATTTCTAAGACAAAGGTTGCACCAGTTAACACTGTTTCGTTGCCAAGACTCGAACTTTGCGGAGCTGTCATATTAGCAAAGCTTCTCGATTATACCCGATCAGTTCTTCCATTCAAGACCGTCAAAATATTTGCATGGACTGACTCTACAATCACTTTGAGTTGGATATCTGGATTGCCAGCGAAATGGAAGACATTCATCGCTAACCGAGTCACCGAAATTCAGCGGTTGACCAATGTTAGTAATTGGCGACACATTGCCACAAAACTAAACCTAGCGGATCTAGCATCGCGTGGTGTCTTGCCATCAAAATTAAAGACCAACACCCTATGGTGGGATGGACCATACTTTCTCCAAGAAAAATGGGACTTCTCAATGCCAACCCAACCCATTCAATTAGAAACGGAAGAAGAAAAGAGAGAAATCAAAATTCATGTCACCATTGAAATTGAAAATGGCATCCTCGATGTAGTTTGTAAACAATCCAAACTTATTAAGGTCTTGCGAATTATAGCATTTGTGAACAGATTTATCTATAACGTTAGAAAGGATGAAGTTCTCAGAATGAAATCAGTTTTGTCACCCATAGAACTTGACATGGCCTTACGTATAGCCATAAGAAGTGTTCAACAATTCATGTTTCCCGATGTCATAAAAGAACTCGAGTTTACTAAAAGAACAAAGCTCAACAAATCTATAAACATGTTTATCGATAAATCCGGTATAGTAAGAATTGGTGGACGACTACAAAATGCCACCCTTACCTATGATCAAAAACATCCTATTGTATTGAAACCCGATCACAACATCTCGAGACTCATAATTGAAGATGCTCATGAGAGAAGCTTGCATGGTGGAATTCAACAAACAATTGCCTATGTTCGAAACCAATTTTGGATTTTCAATATGAAAAGAACAGTAAGGAAATGGTTGAGAAAATGCGTTATATGTTTTACTAATCAACCCAAATCAATGCAACAACTGATGGGAAGCCTTCCTGCACCTAGAGTAAATGTGTCTCGACCTTTTACTCATACTGGTGTGGATTATGCCGGACCTTTGGAAGTAAGAGCTTGGAGAGGAATAAATTTCAAGAAAGGATATTTCGCCATTTTCATATGCTTATCAACAAAAGCGATTCATCTAGAAGCCGTAACAGACCTCACAACTCAAGTATTTGTCGCCGCTTTCCGAAGATTTGCATCTCGCAAAGGAATATGTTCAAACATTTATAGCGATTGCGGTACTAATTTCAAGGGTGCTAGCACTGAACTTCAAAAAATGTTAAATGAAACTAAACACGACTATATGGAAATAGCTGACTCACTGAGTAAATTGGGTACCAAGTGGAACTTTATTCCTCCCGCTTCTCCTCACTTTGGTGGTTTATGGGAAGCAGGGGTGAAATCCGTCAAATACCACTTAAAACGTGTTGCCCGAAACCAAGCTCTGACCTTCGAAGAGCTCAGTACGCTTCTAACACAAATAGAAGCTTGTCTTAACTCGAGACCCCTTTGTTCGGTTACAGATAGCTTGGATGATTTGAACGCCCTAACACCAGCACACATCTTGATCGGCACATCGATGCATATAGTTCCTGAAGCAGACATAGCGATTGAAAAAATCGGATATTTTTTTTTTTTTTTTTTTTTTTTTGAAAATCGAAAATCAACCTAAAATCGGAGATTTGGTTCTATTAAAGGATGAAAGACTTCCATCGTCAAAATGGTCTATGGCAAGGATTACTGAAACCTATCCAGGACAAGATAAACTAATACGCGTAGTAAAAGTAAAAACTCAGAACAATGAATTTAAAAGACCTATCACCAAAATTTGCCCATTCCCATCGAACAACACGGATACCGAGAACACAATAACCTAAGAAGTTGAAATAAACATCATCTAACAAAATAATAAAACATACCAAACTCACTCAAATTGAAAATATTCAACCGAAACCGAACTAAAAACTCAAAGCTAAAAAAAGTTGAAAGCAACAAAATGAACTCAACACTAATTTCAAAACATGAAACCCAACTCATGGATTACAATGCAATACACAAACATACAGTCCACTTAAAAGAAAACAAAAGGAAATGAAAACTAATCATTTCCACAACACATAAGAAAATACAATGAATTACACTCAAACAACACTCATTCATACGAACCTAAAACAAAATTATAAAGTTACACATTTGAAATTTAAAATATTACATACAAACAAAACCTAAAAATTATAATCATAAAATATGGTTCTATAGTAAATATTTGAAATCACACACACATAATCATACAAACTGAAAGGAAACATTCATCACACTCAGAAAAAGAAATCAAAACGAAACCCTAAAATTCAAAATAATACAGTAATTAAAAATCGTACCGAATAAATAAATAAATCATAATATGTAAAACCATAAAATATAAAAAACGAAGTTACAAAAAGGCATACCAGATTTTAAACAAAAGTCGTCCAAATCGCAAGAGATTGTACACCGCTCCAAAATACGAAGAATTCAAACCTGAAAGAAAAACAAAGGTTAATAAAATACACGACACAAATATTATACCAAAAAAAAAATAATATACATAATCAACGAAACCAATAAAGGACCTTTAGAAATCCCACCAACTACAATAAACACATAATGATTCCTGAAAAGAGAAATAGTTAATACACAAACCATTATACAAAATAAAACTACTTACCAGAACAAATCACGGATGGCCGCCATGGTTGTGTATGCAATCTGCAAATCCAAGGTGAATTCATCTACTGCAGAAGAAACCCATTGGAAATTAATTGAAATTGCAAATTAACAGGTTTCAAATGTAAATACACACATATAATACAATTTACAATACTCACCTTTTGGAATAGCTCCATATATATGGGCGAAATAAGCACTTAACGCCATTGCCCGTTTGAAATTTAGTTAAAAAAAAAAAAATAAAACAAATAAATATCGAAAAAAGGGAAACGCACATGAACGACGAATATTATAATTGAATGACATGTGTCATTGGAAGACAGTAACGTACGAAGGTCTTCGAGTATCGATGATCGGAACGTAATAGATTGATCATAGACCACAACCTTACCCTATGTTACACTTCCCCTAATTCTTTTACAATTAGTTTAAATTATTTTGCAATCGATATTAATAAAATTTATATTTTTCATGTAAATCAATGCCTAGAAGCTGATTTCGTTTACTTTGTGCACTGGGGGGGGGGGGGGGGGGAGAATGTTGGATGCTGCCGCCTACAATTGGCACCGAACGTGACCAGGCGTCTTCGTTAAATATTTGATGGATCATAATTATATAAATATATTGGTAAATTTATATAATATGAAGGTTAGATGGAGGGCATCGAGAAAAAATAAAAAAATACTTACTTGTAATTCAACCATCAAAGCTTGTGTTTTATTTTAAAGTTTCATTTTCCTTCTTTTTAAAATAAAGTAGTAAATTCATTCAACACAAATCAGACCTATAAAAGTAAGACCTGGCGAATTGCCAAGCGAACGCAGAAGGCAAAAATTAGGCAGTGAAAAGACCAGGCCGTAATAATCAACTTTAGAGCGTGAAGCTTGCCTGGCAAACAACAACAATCGCAGAAACAACAGCAACAAAAACAGCAGCGGCAGCAACAACAACAACAATAGCAGCAGTAGCAGAAACAAGGGCAACAACAACCGTGAAAAAAAAAGAAAAAAAAATTTTAAAAGGTATTATTATTATAATATTATTTAGTATATTATTTACATACATTTACACACATATTCGCTTGTCTCTTTTTGTACCTCTTAAAAAACTAATACCTTTGTTTTTGGCTATATTGTTTAAACTGTTCGGTAAATGATTAAACGGTTACAAATCACTAGAGAGGCAAATAAGCGAGCCAAAGCTATTGCCGATCTATTTGACGTTCTAGCTTTTTTCCCTCAAATCCAATTTATTTTAAATCCACCAACGATGTACATTAAGGTAGGGATAACTGATGTTTTTAACATCATCCCTGTTTTCGATGGGAAACCATCAGAATCAGGCATATTTATTTCCTGCGGGGATATATTGTTCAAGGCAGTGAAAGAAACCGAAAAGCAAACTTTCCTGTCTATAGTTAAAACTAGATTACAGGGTCCTGCTTTTGAGTTGACCCAATACAATACCTTTCCAACATGGGAGGACTTAAAACAAAAACTCGAATCTGAGTATAAAGAGGAAAGATCTCGTTACTCTACTCACAACGAACTGCTCACCATGAGGCAACGCTTCAAGGAAACAGTCAAGAAATTCGGTGATCGAGTATGTACTACATTGAGTAAACTTAACTCTGCAACATACGCGATTACCGAAGACGAGGCAGTAAGAATATTTTTGGTCGGGAAACGTGCTACCGAAATATATAGTTCCCTCATCATCAAAACTTTCAGCACCGGCTACGCTTTAAAAGAGAAGTGCAGTACATCAGTTGTAATTACTGTAAGAAACGTAACCATACAGAAGATAACTGTAGGTTGCGTCAGTCCAGAGATGGACCACAGATTAATTATCCTCCCCAAGTTTCAAATCCATTTAGAGGTGACGCTACGACAGCAAGTTACAGCGGAAATTCGAGGCCCACACACGTGAGAAGACAAAATAATAATCACGGTGTAAGATACTCCAATATCAGTCAACCACAAGTTTTGGAAAACCATTCCATTCGGGAGGAGAAAAACGGCAATCCCTCTCGAATAAACACCGCAGCCGATATACACCAAATAAAGAACTAAGTCTGACGTTTTATGTATCGTTTTGTCCTGAATTTAAGGAACCAACGTTACGCATCAGACTGGGCCCATCGAATACACGACATACGACACTGCTAATTGATACGGGAGCCGACATAAGCCTACTAAAAAAATCGAATATGAAATGTTTGGGAGACGGTAATAAACACTATACAATCTCAACTATAGCAGGGAATTCGGTAAAAACCCTCGGGTTAACATATTGTTCTTTAGAGTTCAAAAGCGAAGATCATTATATGTTATTAGATCACCCTTTTCACCTACTTACCGATCAAATAAATCTTCCTTATGACGGTATACTAGGAAATGACTTCCTTTCCAAATTTAAATGCATATTAGATTATCAAGAAAATTCAATAAAAATTCCAATGTCAAGTAATAATGAAGTAGAGGAGAGGAATGGAATGGGGGTGAGTATCAAAGAAAGACATGCAGCTATATGAACGGTTCCTATGGCCATAGCCATAACGAATTGTCACGTGAATCACTCTCCGCAGACCCAGAATCTGTTCAAAATTTCGAAAATAAAAACAGGTCTAGTAAAAATATAAAAAATATTAAAGGTATAGCAGAAGGTAAGACTGATCATATAGAAGAATCAGCAGAAAGTAAGACTATCCACCCAAAAGGTCTAAAACCAAACCGATATGAAGGTGTAGCAGAAAGTAAGACTGATCGTATAAAAGAGTCAGCAGAAAGCAAGACTACACACACAAACGGCTTAGGGAATCATAAAACGGACCAAGAAAATATTAATAAAAAAATTTACAAGAGCTTAAAAAATAATTCTGCAAATAAAACAACTCCGTATAAGACTTCACTAACGCCTGAAAATACTTATGAACAAACTAATTTTATTTTAAAGCCCCGCAGCGAGCAGATAGCAGATTTGAAAATAATCAAGATTCCAAACCTGGAGATATTAGAAAGAAAGAACTTAGGCCAGGATTACATTTATATAGGCGAAACCCTAGTAACACCCAAAGACTCCTATATAAAGATTTTTATGATGAACACGTTGGAAACTGAGCAAATGGTGAATATAAAAGATATTGATCTCGAGTGGGATAACTTAGATAATTTCAACTTGGCGTTTAACCAATTAAATAGTAAAGTTAAAGGCAGATTGAATAAGTTAAGGTCGGTTATTGATCTCAATCACTGCAATGTAGAAGAGCAAGAATCACTTCTCAAAATCTGTAGGGAATACAATGTATTATTTTTTCTCGAGGGCGATAACCTCTCATTCACAGAAACATTTAAACATAAAATTATCACCGACCAAAACAAACCCCCTTCATTCGTCAGACCGTACAGGCTCCCTGACACACAAAAGACCGAGATCCACAAGCAGGTAAGCGACATGCTGCAATACAAAATTATTCAGCCCAGTGCTAGCCCCTGGAATTCCCCTTTGCTCCTGGTACCGAAGAAAGCTGATAACGACGGCAATAAGCGACGGAGAGTTGTGGTCGATTTTCGTAAGCTAAATGAGCTAACAATTGCCGATGCATATCCCTTACCAAACATAACAGATATCTTAGATCAGTTAGGTGGAGCAACATACTTTAGTACCCTCGATCTTGCAAACGGATTTCATCAGATCCTTATGGATGATGAAGACCGCTGCAAACCTGCTTTCAGCACCCCATACGGGCACTACGAATATAATCGCATGCCATTTGGCTTAAAAAATGCACCAGCAACTTTCCAGCGTCTAATGAATACTGTACTGATTGGCTTACAGGGATATGACTGTTTCGTATATGTAGATGACATAGTCCTTTACGGATACAATCTAACTGACCATAACTCCAAGCTCATAAGAATATTTGACCGTTTACGCCAACACAACTTAAAACATCAACCTGACAAGTGGGTGTGGGGTATGTTTTTGCTGCTTTATTTTTTTCGGGATCTGGTTTAAGTCCACTTTCAGAGATAATATGTCCGAGGTACATCAATTCTCTTTTCAGAAAATTAAAAGAGAATTGATGTACCTCGGACATATTATCTCTGAAAGTGGACTTAAACCAGATCCCGAAAAAAATAAAGCAGCAAAAACATACCCCACACCCAAAAACGTAAAAGGAATTAAAGCATTCTTAGGATTCACAGGTTATTACCGGCGGTTTATAAATAAATTTTCAATCATAGCAAAACCATTAACAAAATTATTTAAAAAAAAGTAGTTTTTAAATGGGATGCATTTTGTGATGAAGCATTTCAAACACTTAAAATAAAACTCATAGAACCACCTGTCTTAGCATACCCTGATTTTAAAAAAGATTTCATAGTTACAACAGACGCTAGTGATATTGGACTAGGCGCTGTCTTGTCACAGGGAGAAATTGGAAAAGATAAACCGATCTCTAACGTCAGCCGCACTCTGAATGACGTTGAAACTCGATACAGCACTACGGAGAAGGAATTACTAGCAATTGTTTACGCCGTTAAACAATTTCGCCCTTACATCTAGGGAAGAAGATTTAAAATATGTACAGATCATAAACCATTACAATGGCTTATGAACCTCAAAGACCCAACGTCAAGACTCGCTCGGTGGAAAATATTGCTGGATGAATATGAATATCAAATAATTTATAAACCGGGAAAAATAAACTCAAATGCTGACGCCCTCAGTCGAATACCAATTGAGCCAAACGAAAAAGTAATGGTACTTACCAGGAACCAAAAACAACGCTTAAAAGATTCTACAAAAACAGACGAAATCCAATCACAACAACAAACGCAAGACGATTTACAAAGAGTTTCCAGTTTTATTTTAACTGAGAAAATTGGTAATATACACCACGATAAGGAACTTTCAAGTAAGAACATAATCTTGCCCTTAATAGATTCTGCAGACGAAAAAATACTCCAAGAATTAATACCAAATTTTATTAAACCAGACACTTCCTATACCCATCAGAGGTACAAACGATCAACGAATCACAGAAAAATGCCAAACGACTATAAAGGAAGAGACACAAAAATCCAATTTTTAGAGCAATTGGTTTATCACTACCAAATGAGGGTTTCAACACCAAGAACACATTCAAAAATTTTACTAGAAAAAATATTTGAAAAAGAAGATCTGCAGATTTATCTATATACTAACGAAAGGATCATTCTACCTGGTCTAATATGAGGAAAGACATAATCCAACACATACAAAAATGCGCATCTTGCCAATTAAACAAAAGTAAAAAGAATCCTCCAGTACCTATGAAAATTACGACAACTATTTCGCGGCCTTTTGAAAGAGTAGCCTTAGATTTAGTTGGTCCACTGCCAGTTAGCTATAATAATCAATGTTTTGCCCGTAGTCTGGCCAGTGAATTAATTGAAGGAAACGCAAACAATATGTTTATATTATTTTTGTTTTTGTTTTAGTGGACTGTGTGGATTTAAAGCCATTCAATTGGCTTTAAATCCACACAGTCCACTAAAACAAAAACAAAAATTATATAAACATATTGTTTGCGTTTCCTTCAATTAATTCACTGGCCAGACCACGGGCAAAACATAATTCTGGGTGCATGAATCTAACCAAATTCCCCTAGAAAAATATAATTTACAGTGAGTAATCGCTGTAAGTTTTATTAAAGTCGGTAAACATCGATCAAAAAATAATGCGTCTTAGAAAGGTACTACAGCATCTAACTGATGAGCCCAGCTGTAGTACCTGGGCGAAACGCATTTTGGACTAAAGGTTACAAATTCATTCAATTGGCTTTACATCCACACAGTCCACTAAAACAAAAACAAAAATAATATAAACATATTGTTTGCGTTTCCTTCAATTAATTCACTGGCCAGACCACGGGCAAAACATAATTCTAGGTGCATGAATCTAACCAAATTCCCCTAGAAAAATATAATTTACAGTGAGTAATAGCTGCAAGTTTTATTAAAGTTGGTAAACATCAATCAAAAAATAATGCGTCTTAGAAAGGTACTACAGCATCTAACTGATGAGCCCAGCTGTAGTACCTGGGCGAAACGCATTTTGGACTAAAGGTCACAAATTCATTCAATTGGCTTTAAATCCACACAGTCCACTAAAACAAAAACAAAAATAATATAAACATATTGTTTGCGTTTCCTTCAATTAATTATAATAATCAATAATATCTACTAACATTTCAGGATGATCTCACTAAATTTTCAGAGGCTTTTCCTATCCCGAATGCAGAAGCTTCAACAGTAGCGCGAGTTTTTTCAGTAAATATAATATGCCGACACGGTTCCCCTACTACGCTGCTGACTGACCAAGGTACTAATTTCCTAAGTACCATGTTCAAAGAATTATGCGCTTTATTAAAAATTAAAAAACTTAACACATCACTCTATCACCCTTAAACCAATGGAGTACTTGAACGTGGTCATAAAACCCTCGCCGATTATCTTCGACACTACGTCAATCGAGATCAATTAACATGGAATATGTGGACTCCATATGCAATGTTCGTGTATAACACTACACCACATAGCAATACAGGTTACACGCCTTATGAACTTCTATATGGGTTTCCTGCTAATATTCCTAGCACATTCTCTCAAAACCCGAATGCTATATATAATTATGAAAACTACGCTAACAAGCTCAAACCTAGATTGCGACACGGTTATCAAGTAGCAAATGAAGCTCTAGGTAAAAAGAAAATAATCTCAAAAACCCAGTATGACAAAACAGCAAGACCCAAAAATATTAATGTAGGAGAAAAGGTTCTTTTAAAAACCAAACTAGGAAAAATAAATTTCCATCCCTTTGGGACGGTCTATACGAGGTTCTTGAAATATTATCTGATGAAAATACAGTTCTCAAAATACACAAAAAAAGCAAAGTAGTTCATAACAATAACATTTTGAAATTTATAGATTAAACTATAAAAAAAAAACCCAAATCTTAATTCCTCTTTTCTCTCGTTTTCCTTAACCTCAGAATGGAATCTAAAGACTACACACTAGATTCATACTGGTTATTGTATAACATAGTGTCCAGCACAGAAATTTCTCTTCCGAACAGAATAACCATTCCCACTGAAATAGTTTCCATTATTCATGGGATAATCGAAATAGATACAAACGATGACAGGCTCACAATCAAAGACTGTGAATATTCTAACGACACTTATCTCAATGGGACCCGAATAAGTCATCAACAAGCTACAAACGTTAAATTCGGAGACATGGTTTCTTTTGGAATTAGGAAAGAAGATTTCAACTTAAGCCCCTGTCCATCCTACATTGTAAGGCGCCGACGCGCATACCCCTCCAGCGATGTATTACAGGAATGGACACGGCCTAACCAGCTTAATACACGCGTTATATTCTATCCTAGATACAACCCAGAAATAGATGATTGAATTTATAAACCATACGTATAATCAAAAATATATACATATAAAAAAAATGTATCCACATATTCTTTTTTTTCTTCTCTTAGGCGATAGGCAAAAACGAGCTTTATTAAACGCGGTAGGAATAATAAGCAAAACCTTATTTGGGACTCTTAGCGAAGAAGACGCTGAGTATTATGACAAACAAATAAAGAAGTTAGAAACTAACGAAAAGCATCTGTTAACATTAGTAAAAACAGCAAACTATACTTCTAGAAACTACATCTAATGTCTTAAGTAAATCGGAATCAGCTATGAAAAATCAATTTCTTGCCATTACTTCAAAATTAGAAACAATCCGAGAACTTGCAAATCAAATAAACAATACCAATCAAGAACAATTTTTACTATCCGAAATCGAATCCCTAACAATTTTAATTACATTGATACTCATGCGTCGTTGATGAAATAATTGATTTAGTAAGCGATATCAATCATGGCAAACCACATCCGAATATTGTTACTCCATCTCAACTCGAGTCAATATTATCAAAAATAAAACAAGACCTCCCGAGGGGAACAAACATTTCGTCACTGGTAACAGACGACATTTTATCACTTTGCAAAATCAGTTCAATCAGCTTGACTATACGTCAACAAAAAATTATCTACGAATTCAAAATACCTCTCCCACATCTAGAAAACTTTCATGTTTACAAAATTATCCCTCTAACTATTAGCCACAATAAGCATTTTGAATTTATACAACCTACTACTGATAACTTGATAATAGATTTCAACAAGGAGTATTATAGCAGCCTAAACTCCAACGACTTGGCAAGCTGTAAACATCAAGGAAAAACATTTTGATGTCCAATGACACACCCTCTTTTTAATTCAAATTCAGAGTTCGCCACTTGCGAAGTAGAATTGCTTCGTACAGCAAAATCTCCACCACCATCATACGACATAAAAGAAGCAAATCTTTCGAGCATTTGGTTGCAATTATCCACTCACAACAAGTGGTTATTCTCCACCATACAGAATTATGAGATAGAACAGATTTGCAAAGAAGAGTTGACAACGTACACCCTTCGTGATACAGCTACCATAGAAATAATGGGAAATTGCTACATAAAATCTAAAGATTTGATAATCCACTCATATAACGAGATAGAAACTATCTCTCACAATTCATACATACCACCCATTAATATATCAAACTATTTGGGTAACACTTCACTTCCACAAATCAGTTAAAATAATCAGATAAATTTATATCAAAATAAATAACTAAAATAAAATCCGAAGAAAACATTTCACTTTTACCTATAAGCTCCCACGATGTTCACCACTATACGGTAATTTATGCTATACTTTTTTTTATACTAACATACTGCTTACGCCGCCTATTCGAAATAATAATATAGCCACTGTCGAACTCCCCAAACCTTTAGAAGATTTCCCATCTCCATCTCAAATTAAAAACGAACCACTCCCAATCCCAGAACCGAAACTAGTTCTACACATTAGTGATTAAAATTAAAAAAAAAAAAAACTTTTGTCTTAACGTTTATCTTAACTTCAAGAATATAATGTATATAATTATATAAACAGTAAGAAAAAAAATATATATATGTCATAAAAAAAAATTGCTTATCCTAAATATATAAATCTAGCAATCTAAAAAGAAAAAAAACTTCAAGAATATAATATATATAATTATATAAACAGTAAGAAAAAAATATATCTATGTAATAATAAAAAATTGTTTATCCTAAATACATAAATATAAATCTACAAAAAAAACATGTATGCAAAAAAAACAACAAATAATATAACTGTAAATTACCAAACAAGAGGAAATATTATTCCTCCTTCATGTAAATTATTCCTTTCTCATCATTGTTACCCAGCGAAAATTCTTTACCTCTTCATGGCCAGAATTTTTTTTTCAAGGGGGATGGGATGTTGTAATCACAACGTTCCTCCTACAAATTCCCTGTTCTGCTTATTCACTCACACCCCAAGTCCACATACTGCCCGGCACATTAACAAAAAACCAACATCAGAATGATACCATTTTGAAAACAAAAATCATGCCATTGACACTTAAACAAATGTTTTGGACACATATATACATATAACCACACACTCCATTCATTGAATCCACTAGCATTCAAAAAAATAAAATACGATCGCACTAAGCGTAAATGCACTGCCTTCGAAGTTGTTATGATGATGTTACAGTATAGAGTATCAATGGTAATGCTTTGTCAATGGACTGCAATCATAATATTCAACAAATGAAATACGATCGCACTTAGCGTAAATGTATCAATGGTAATGCTGTGTCAATGGTAATGCTGGAAGGGGAAGTGTGTGATGGGCAGAATCAGTGGCAATGATTAGTATAAATAGGGATCGATGAGGAAGGAATAAAAGAAGTTAGACCTAAACGGTTCTACGAAAAGGTTGCAGCGACGCTAAAGACGGCGGACCTCTAGATTACCAAATAATAATTAAATAAAAATATATCCAATAAATAAAAAGTGCATTTCATTTGTAACTTCCCTTCGACGCTCTTCCCTTGAATTCAAGGAAGCACGGGGTGGTCGCAACACTTTATATTTTACTTTTACTTTGTTAAATACTTTAGTATTTATTATTTTTTTGTCATAAAATTAATAATAAAAAATCATTCAATAATAATAAATACAGAGAGTAAAATTGTTTTAATAAACTAATATTTTATAATAAAAAAAAACATCCTAACAACTTCAGAAGTGGGATTCTTTTGGAAAGGTTGAATATTAAGACATCAGTACGTCTAATAAACGAATAAATATGAACAGAACCGAGTTGCAAAATTGGCTTGAAAAACATAAAATGGAATTTTCATCTACTGCTACTTATACACAATTAAAAATGCTGTATAAAGACAAACTTTCTGAACTAGAAGAAGAAAATTTCGAAAATTCCAACAATTCCGGAAATAGTCAAAGAGATGCATTAAACCTTTTGATTAACCAAAAAGAATTTGGAAACAACAATCAAGTCTGGGAACCTGCATCACAAAATCAGATTCTATCTCTTACAGCAGAGGAAGCTGAAATTGATATAAACTTGACATTACTAGAAAAAACGTCAACGTTTGCAACAATTGCATCAAGAACTGGCTCTTAGCCCGAATATTTTTCTTCTCCCAAAATTTGAAGATATTCAACATACCATCATACCGTTTGCTGGTGATGAAGCTTGCGATACCCGTAAATGGATTGAAAATTTTGAAAGAGCTTGCGATTCGGTATGTAGTGATGATATATTTCGTTAAAATTCAATTCGACGTTTGATGAAAACGGATTCCACTGCCGAAATTTTCCTGGGCAACAATTTTTTGTCAAACTTTGGACATTCATACTCTATTTCTGAAGTAATGATACTCTACGAAAAACAACTATCCATTATCGAAGCTATCTGTTATGGGTTATATTCTTAAAATGCAAGAGTTGGCTGCACGTGCCATTGATGAAACAAAAGTTACTCAATTCATAATTGAAGGTTTTCAACATAATTCAGTAAACATTGCTGCTTGCAGTTTACGACATCTGAAGCAATTGTCTCATCAATATAGTAAATTGCGCTCCAATTGTGAAGCAAATGTCCAATCAATGGACTCAATATTCTGGTTTCAAAGGATTGGGACATTTTAAGTTATATTCTTTTGGAAAAATTAAAATTTTGTTTCGGAATTTTAATAAACAAATTAATATTTTTGTTGTACCCGATTCGGTTTTTCCATATCCCCTCTTATTGGGTCGAGACTTTTTGAATGGACTTAACATTAAATTTATGATAGTTGATTTAACCTTAAATACAATTTCGGAAAAAAATGTTAAAATTTTAGATGATCCAAATAAAAATGAATTAGAAATATCAAATAAAGTATTACATTGTGTGGATAATTCCACTGAGAATGAGAATTTAAACTTTATGCTTAATTGCAACATATATCAATTCTCTAACGTTGTTGAAATACCTCATTTGTCAAATTGTATCGATAGTTTTGTTCCGTATATTTTTAAAATAGAGGAGGATGCACTTTTTGAATCATTTGATATTGTTGGTCTAAGCCCAATGCACCGGAAAGAGATTAAAACATTAATTGAGAATAATTATCTAGACCTTTCAAATATTCCAATTTCTAACGAACAAAAATATGAAATGAAAATTCACCTACTTCCGACATACCAACAAGTTCACCACCTCGAAGGCTTTCAGATGAAGATAGACGTATTGTCAGAGGTATGATTAGTGACCTTTTGAAAAACAAACAAATACGACCTAGTAATTTCCCTTATGCATTTCCAATTGTCTTAGTTTCTAAAAAAATTGGTGAAAACCGAATGTGTGTTGACTATCGACCCCTCAATAAAATTATGATGCGAGATAGTTACCCATTAACTCATATAGATGATTGTTTAGAAAGGTTAGAAGAAATCAGTTTGAATTTTTACAAATGCCATTTGGATTGAAAAATGCGCCAGCAGTATTTCAGCGGTTTATTAACAACATATTACACTCATTTATCAAAGAAGGGTGTGGTTGTTATATACATGGATGATATTACAATTGCAACCAAAACCATTGAAGAACATTTAGACGTACTCCAAAGAGTTCTTCGACAACTTGCTGAATTTCGACTTGAACTGAAACTTAAAAGGTGTCGAGTTTGCTTCAACGAAATTGATTTCTTAGGATTTCAAATCAATTAGAAAGGGATCCATCCTAACAATTGACACTTAGAAAAAATTAAGGATTTCCCTATGCCAAAAACGAAAGATCAACTCTAAAAATGTTTAGGATTATTTTCATATTTCCGTCGATTTGTCCCTTCGTTTTCACATATTGCAATGCCATTACGAAATCTTGTTAAATCAAATGCTAAATTTGTATTCGGTAAATTATGTCTTTCTACATGTTCTACCTTAAAAGATCAAATAGTAATGTCACCAGTTTTGCATTGTGGTGCAAGCACTGAGGGTTTTGGAGGAACATTAATGCAAAAATAGGAAGATAATTAATTTCATTTCATAGCATATTTTTCACAACGTACAACTTATTGTGAATTTCGATTTCACAGTTTTAAATTAGAAACTCTAGCTATAATATATTCACTACGAAAGTTTCGTGTAGTGACTCTCTTACGATGACTTTGAATCGCAAAAGTGTAAATGCTCGAATAGGTCGTTGGGCATTTGAGCTTCAAAATTATAACTACACCATTCAGCATCGAAATGGTCTGTTAATTGGTCATGCTGATGCTTTAAGCAGATACCCAGTAACATGCGCTCAAAGTCACAAAGACGCTAAACAAATGATTACAATTGTTAATACAGATGATATAGATATGCAATTACAAATAACTCAAAATAAAAAATTAGTTAAATTACAAGAAAAGTTAAAAATAGAAGAATTTCCGAATTTTGTCCTTGATGATGGTTTAGTTGTTATATGTATCAAATGAAATGCAATTGCAAATTATAAGAGTGGCACATGAAAAAAATTGTCATATGGGTGTTATGAAATGTCTTGGACGATTAAAATGCATTATTGGTTCCCAGGTATGAGAGAAAAAATTTAAAAATATATTTAAAATTGTATCCAGTGTTTAACGTATTCTGTGCCAAAACATAATTCAAATCGTACTCTCCACCAAATTCAAAAGAAACCTATTCAATTCATGTAGTTCATTTTGGCCCTCTTCCGTCAATTATTTCTAAGAGAAAAAACATTTTATTTATAGTGGGTGCTTTTACAAAATATGCCAAACTTTATCCCATAAATTCAACAAGTACTAAATAAGTGTGTGTTTGTCTAGATACGTATTTTTAATATTATTCGACCTCGTCGAATCATAAGTGATCGTGGTTCTTGTTTTTCATCGCTTGATTTTGAATCATATCTATAAATAATATTGAACATGTGAAAATAGCTACAGCATCACCTCAGAGTAATGGTCAAGTTTACCGTGTCAATCGAGTTCTTAAGTCGATATTATCTAAAATTTCGGAACAAATTCAATATTCGAATTGGTCGAAACATTTAACAGGAGTCGAATACGGTATAAATAACTCTGTTCATTCTACTACTGGTGCTACACCTTATCAATTATTATTTGGTGTAGAACAACGTGGTCGTGATGTTGATACTTTGTCAGAATATTTGGACAGTAAACGAAATTTGTTTTCTTTTCAAAGTTCTTATAACTTTACGATAAAAAGCTTCTGATAACATTGAATACCATCATTGTAAAACTTCGGAATATCATGCTAATACACACAAACCATATATTCAATTTTCAGAAGGAGATTTTGTTATTATATGAAATACAGATACAACAGCCAGTACTAACAAAAAGTTTATGTTCAAATTCCGTGGTCCATACAAAGTGCATAAGGTTCTCTTGAATGTTCGATACGTAATAAGAGACATTGAAAATTGTCTATTAACTCAAATTCCTTATGATATCATAATTGAAGCCTCACGAATACGTTCCTGGGTTGATTGGCCGGATTCTCATACTTTAAAAAATTTGTTTTCAAAATGGTAATACCTGTATTAATATTTTGTATATAAACCAGGGTTTTTTCGAATTTTACTTATATTATAATTAATTATTTTATTATTAATATTTTTACTATTCATGATTTAGTTTTTTATGATAATATTGTTATTATTATTGTTTTTTTTTTTTTGTTAAATGAGTTTCTTGATCGAGCCGATCAATATAGTCAGGATGGCCGAATTGTAAGGGTACTTGTTACAATTATACTTAATATTTTACTTTTACATTGTTAAATACTTTAGTATTTATTATTTTTTTGCCATTAAATTAATAATAAAAAAATCATTCAATAATAATAAATAAAAAAAATAAGATTGTTTTTGATTTAATATTTTATAATAAAAAAAAACATCCTAACAATTAGTTTTCAGGGCTCAAACTTATTACCTCCTAATATTATTATAAAAATTCGGCAAGAAATTACAACCGGCGGCTATCGGCCGAAGGCCATGATTAAGCCTAGCCACGGGTAGTAATTTCTTGCCCAGTTTGTTCGTTGCATATTTTCAGGATCACTTCGGCTCACTGTCGTCGTCGTCGTCACAATATTTTATTATTTTTACTGCGCAATACAATTTACTGCCCATTTGAATAAATTGACAATTACAAACACGTGCATAGGTCGTTATTATTGAATGTAAATTAATTATAATTTCAATATACAATGTTGCAATGTATAGTATCTATACATTGTATATATATATATGGAATAGTAGAAAGTATTTTTAGTATGAAAATAAGATTTGACGGTTAAACATATCCGGGTCATAATTATTTAGGACCGGAACCAATAACGAACCAGCCTCCAAGAGAAGAAAAGCTGCTGCAGAAGATAGTGATTTTGTTGGACCTACTGAATCAGATAGTACCATCCTTGAAAAACCTAATTATCGTCATAATCCTGGTTCTAGTATGGATGTTGATCAAGAAAATATTCATCAAGAAAGTGGTTCAGGTCGTGGACCAAATACGGGCGCAAGGTCAGGTGCGACAGCAAGTGGAGGTGGAAATTCCGCTGCTTCGGGTATCACATGGATAAGACCTAGTACGCCTTGTTCTAGTAATTATATGCATTTTACAAAAACGAAAATATTAATAAGTTATGGACATAGTATAGAAAATATACAAACTAGTGATTCAATAGATCAAATTAGTACTCCATTAGCATTAATACCAGTTGATTTCACACCATTTTATTTAAGTGAAGCAGAATATAATATGCTACCAACTACGGCTGAAGTAATTAAAGTAACTTGTCAAGTATCGCCTTTAGGAACACGGACTGCATTTGATGTTGGTACAACTGCATCTGGAACAGCAACATCAGAATATGTACCTATTGGTTTAGTTACTGAAGGGTTAAATAAAAAATTTCATGGGAAAAATGTAAGACATATATCAGATGGAGGCGATCCCATGAAAGTTACTGGTTTAGAAGATATTAATGTAAAAGAAATATATGAAAAATATTACAAACATATTCCATCAAATGCTTTATGTGTACCTACACCTATGGAACAATATTTTGTGCACGAATGGAATCGAGAAAAAAATCCCAATACAAATAATATGCCCGACTATATTCTACACGATAAAGGAAGTGTTCGTATGGATGAACAGGTTCATCAATTTTTAATTAATCAGGCAATTGGCACTGTTGAGCTATGAACTAGAACGCGCTAGGAATTGGAACGCCACCTTAGGCCCATGTCATCATCAAATAATTGTCATTTTGTTTTTAATTGTCAAATTCAATTTTGTTTTATCATCATTTTTCATATATATTAAATTGTACCTATTAATTTTTTTGTTTGTAACAAGTAATTTTAACTGTCAAGTCGACATAAATATAACACATTTTATAACGTTGATCAAAAGGGTTGTGTTTTAATTAAACTTTTTGGCGAAAACATTTTGGTCCTTCGAGCCGGATAATCTACATATATACCGTCCTGTCCAACGAAGTGCCCAACCAGTCCTGTCCAACGAATCGTCAGCGTTTTATCCAAAGAAACACCAAGTACCTGCAATTAATAAATACATCATCGAATTTATAATTTGACTACCGATTGTGAAAGTGGATTGATATTCATCTATAACTGTTGTCCATTATTACTGTTGCTGCATTGCCGTTGTTAACGTTGTCACCGTTCATTGCTGTTGTACATCGTGTTATCCAGAATCTTCTTCAGGTCATCGGAATTCCTGTGGATTTTTCATCGAGCATCCTGTTAATCAAAGTGAGTGCAATTATTTTCAATTTAATTTTAAATCATACATATATGGAGTGTTATAATTACTTACAATGAGTGAATCAGCCCTGATGAAATTATTCAAAAAAACTTGTGCTCAAGTCAAAAAGAGTTATACAAGTTATAAAAATTTGGGTGCTGAAAGAAAATCTAAGAGTTATTTGCATGTTCGTTTGAGTATGTTAGATGAAAATTATAGAAAAATTTGCGAATTATTCGATGAAATTCAAAAGTCCGAAGAGAACGCAGATTCTTCTGATAGATTTGAGGATTTATATGATGTTATTGTCGAAATTTGTCTGTGTTATAAATCTGCCATTTTAAATGAATTAGAAGAGTTGGTTAGAACCGATGGTGGTCAATCTAATGAAGGTTCGAGAAAGGTCGAAAAGAATGATGAGTCTCAGTTTAACAGTACAATGAAGACATCAACTGTACGTGGGATTAAGCTTCCACGCATAACTCCTCCAACTGTCTATGGAGATTATAACACTTGGCGTCCTTTCCATGACCTTTTTGTGTCCTTGATACATAATAATTCTTCTATATCAAACATCGAAAAGTTGACATATTTAAAATCATGTTTAAAGGGTAATGCTGCATCCTTATTAGATTATCTAGAAGTTAACAATGATAATTATGATGAGGCTTGGGAAATTTTGACAACTCGTTATGATCATAAGAGAATTTTAGTTAACTCACAATTGAGGTCGTTTCTCGAGCAGCCAACGATTAGGGTTGAAACTTCAGATTCTATTAAAGGTTTGCTAGACAAGTCAAAGGAAGTGCTTCAAGCGTTAAAAAACTTAGGTGTACCAGTGGAGAGTTGGGACATCATGGTGATTTTCATACTACTGCAAAAGTTACCTGTAAAAACACAACAGTTATGGGAAGAAAGGTTAGGATTAACGAAAGAGCTACCTTCTTTTCTTGAATTTTCAGTTTTTTTGGAAACCAGATTCCGTTCTTTGGAAGTTGTTTGCCAACAAGGTGCGAAGTCGCAAGAATCAACGGGTAAGGAACCATCTAAGTTTAAACCAAAGGTTTTCCATTTAAACTCGTCAAAACAGAATAAGTTTAGTTGTGCAGTCTGTCACCGTGGTCAACATACACTTCGCTCTTGCTATTCATTTTTGAAGCTGGATATACCTGTAAGAATGCAGACTGTTAAACAAATCGGTGTTTGTGAAAATTGTTTGGTTTACAACCATAAAACATTTCAATGTCCAAGTGAGAACCGGTGTTACCACTGCAGACAGAAACATCACTCACTTTTGCACGATTCTCAATCTTCTCAACAGTCACACAATAATCAACATTCATTCGCTCAAAATTCGCAATCTAACAATTCACAGTTTTTTAATTCGTACTCAAATAATTCACAACCACATAACAAAAATACAACATCACATTCTTTGGTACCAAATTCAAATCAGAATACCTACCAAGTATCAATCCAAACGCTCCAGCATTCAATCCAAGTAGTGATCAAGCTTCATCAACGAACACCACTCACAGTTATCACATCTCAGATCAAACAAATTCTTCTACAGCAGTTGTTCAGATCCAGTCACCAAACGGAGAATTTGTGAACTTGAGAGCGCTGATAGATCCAGGTTCGGAAGCAACATTTATCACGGAATCAGCTGTACAACAGCTTAATTTAAGAAAACGTCGCACACTCATCGAAGTTTCTGGGTTTGGAAACAATAAAACCGGTTCTTGTCAAAGCTTCGTTGACTTAAAAATAAAATAAAAAAAATAAAATAAAATAAAAAAGACAGGTGCTAGGGCGTTCGTTTTCAAAACGTTAACTGGTTTACTTCCCAATAAAGAGTTCCTTCCACATCAATGGTCTCATATTCAGGGTTTGAGTCTAGCCGATCCTTCATTTTATAAACCTTCTAGTGTTGACTTGCTCCTGGGTAGTGATGTCTTTTCTGAGGTCGTTTTGCCAGAGATTGTTAGGGGAATTGAGCCTATAGCACCCATTGCCCAAAATACGCAACTTGGTTGGATCGTCTTTGGTAAGGTACCTATCGAAAAGTTCCGTATTCACCTGCAGCTTATCGACATTGACTCACAACTTCGAAAATTTTGGGAAATCGAAGAATCTCCATTTGAGGATCCCGAAACTGAAGAAAATATTGCCTTTGAAAACCACTTCATAACACATACCAAGCGTTTAGCAGATGGCCGTTTCGAAGTTTCGCTACCATTCAAGGAAGTTTTTCGCCCAGCACTAGGAGCAAGTCAGCAAGGAGCACTACGAAGGTTTCTCCAGCTGGAAAGAAGATTCGACATCAACCCTGAGTTACACAAACAGTACTCTGCCTGCATTTCAGAGTATCTTCAGCTTGATCAGATGGAAGAAGTAGATGTCAAGGTGAAATTCTTGAATCACAGTTCCATTATGTTGTCCAGCACAACCACGAAGCTTCGGGTAGTTTTCGATGCTGCCTTTAAAACTACGGATGGGACTTCCTTAAACGAGCATCTTTTGGTTGGTCCTAAAACACAACAAAGCATTATGGACATAATTCTAAAATGGAGAAAATTCAGGATTACCTTGACAGCTGATATCGAAAAAATGTACCGGCAGATCCAGATGAGAAAACCAGATTCCTTCTTTCAGTTGATTTACTGGCGAGACAACAAGACGAATCCCTTTAAGGTTTATCGGTTGAAAACAGTGACCTTTGGAACGGCTTCCGCTCCCTATTTGGCTACTCGAGCGTTGAACAAGCTTGCTGATGACGAGAAGAAAAAATATCCATTAGCAGCTCAGATGATACGTGAAGAAATGTACGTCGACGATTTGGTTAGTGGAGCAGATTCAGTTCAAGAAGCTCAACGAAAGGTTTCCGAAATCAACCAACTTCTTTTATCGGCTGGCTTCCACTTACATAAATAAGCAAGCAATTCTGAAAAGGCTCTAATCAATATTGCACCACAGGAGCGCAAAGTCGATTTTCTGCTACCTTTTGATTCTTCGGAGCATATCAAAACGTTGGGAATTAAGTGGCTTCCTTCCAGTGACTCGTTCACCTTTCAGTGGATCCAAACCCAAACAGTCGAAGTCACCAAGCGAACCATTCTGTCAACCATAGCTAAGCTTTTTGACCCACTTGGTTGGATTTCTCCGTGCGTGATATCGGCAAAAATTATCATGCAAAAATTGTTGTTGAAGGGCTTAGCATGGGATGTTCCAGTTTCAGTGGATTTGCAGCGTGAATGGGTTTCTCTACGAGCAGAATTACCAATTCTCGAACAAATTCGAATACCACGATGGATTTGTACTGAAAAAGAAATTTTGGAGTTAGAACTGCACGGATTCAGTGTCGTCTCTATGAAGGCTTACGGGGCAGCAGTTTACGTTAGGGTTCTAAACAAGGACAAGAAAATCAACACTCACCTCGTTATGTCCAAAACCAGAGTTGCTCTTCTTAATACAGTTTCACTTCCTCGACTTGAGTTATGTGGGGCTGTTATGTTAGCTTGTCTTCTTTGTTATGTTAGAAACGTTTTGCAGTTAGGCCAAATCAACATGTACGCGTGGACTGATTCCACCATCACACTATGTTGGATAGCTGCACCTCCATCGAAATGGAAAACATTCATCAGCAACAGAGTCGCGGAAATACAGAGGCTAACCAATTTCAATATATGGAAACATGTACCAACGAAACAAAACCCTGCTGATTTGGCGTCGAGAGGAGTTTCACCATCGGAACTAAAAGACAACAGTCTTTGGTGGCGAGGCCCAGAGTATCTACATTCCATTTGGGAATTTTAATATCCCAGTCCGTTAATGAGTTTAGAAACTGAAGAGGAAATGCGTCCAGTAAAAATCCAGTTACATCATACTGTTGAAGCTGAAAACCAAGTAGGTAAATTATTTCAAAAAATTTCGGACTTGAAGAAACTTCTACGAATCATCGCTTATTGTCGGAGGTTTGTATGTGTTTGCCTCAAGAAACTTCCGATTAACCAGTTAAATGAGCCACTTACCCCTAAGGATATTCAAAACGCAACCTTTAATTGCATTAGAGCTGTTCAACAAAAAATGTTTTCTGAAGTCATCGAAGATTTAATCAAGCAGCCAACATCATCAAAACATCTTGGATCTCTGCATCCATTCATCGATTGTCATGGCATTCTGCGAGTTGGAGGTCGACTTCAGAATTCGAATCTCAAATATGACCAGCAACATCCAATCGTCTTGAAACCAGATGACCATTTTTCTAATTTGCTGATCCGTGAAGCTCATGAGAAAACGCTCCATGGTGGATTGCAGCAAATGGTCGGCTATCTACGCACCAAATATTGGATTTTCAACATCAAACGAAGCGTGAAAAAATATATCCACCGTTGTGTAATCTGCTATCGATTCAAAGCCAAACCAATGCAGCAGCTGATGGGGAATTTACCAGCCCCTCGCGTCCGAGTCTTTCGCCCATTCACCCATACCGGAGTTGATTATGCTGGACCGATAGATGTCAAGGCTTGGAAAGGACGTGGAGGAAAAATGTACAAGGGATATTTCGCCATATTTGTGTGTTTAGCGATCAAGGCAATCCACCTGGAGGCCGTAAGCGACATGACAACTCAGGCATTTTTGGCATCTTTTCGAAGATTCACTGCACGTCGAGGTATCTGCGCAGAGATGTACTGCGGGAGCGAATACGGAGCTCCAAAGGATGCTGAAGGTTGCAAACATCGACCGGAAACAAATCCAATCAACAACAACCAACGTCGGAACAAGATGGAACTTCATTCCTCCCGCTTCTCCCCATTTTGGAGGACTATGGGAAGCCGGAGTGAAATCCATAAAGTTTCAATTAAAACGGGTCGTCAAAAATGAGATCCTGACATTCGAGGAACTCAGCACGCTTCTGAGTCAAATTGAAGCATGTTTAACCTTGAGGCCTCTATGTCCGCTGTCCGACAACCTCGATGACTTTGCCACCCTGACGCCAGCACACTTCTTGATTGGTACATCAGCTCATTTTATACCAGAAGCAGATTTATCCGTCGAAAAGGTTTCTCACCTGGATAGATGGAAGAAATTGCAAATAGCTGTTCATTCATTCTGGAAGCAATGGAGTGGAGAGTACCTGTCCCGTCTTCAGCAGCGACCGAAATGGTTGAAAACGGAGCGACAACCTCAAATAGGAGATCTTGTCCTGCTAAAAGATGAAAGGCTACCACCTTCCAAATGGGCTTTGGCACGCATCACATCCCTAATTCCAGGAGCAGATAACCTGACTCGTGTTGTCAACCTGAAAACCCAATCAGGAGAATTTAGAAGACCTATAACCAAAATATGCCTTCTACCCTGCAACAAATCTGAAGATGAAAATGCAATAATTTAGAAAACATCTTACCCAACCAATGACAAAACATTCAGTAAGAACAAACTACTCATGCACTCAATATGAAATGCTCTTTACAGACACTTAAACTCTTATATATACTAACACTAGTCAAGCAGTCAATCAATCAGTCAATAAATCAATCACTCAATCATAAGAAATATAACACTCATATCTCACATTATCACAGTCATGCAATTCTAATGTTGCCACAGAAAATCAAAATATCGACATTAGACATTCAGTTGCACACTTCAGAAAATGTCACTCATAGAACACTCATTTTCGATATTTCAACAATTAAACGTCGTTAATTAATAATTATTACAAGAAAAAAAATTTATCATAAAATATTTTAAACACCCCACTGTCAGCATTTATGAAAATCCAATATAATTAAAAAAAAAAAAAATATATAAACAGTCCACTCAAATCAAATAAAAAAAAAAAAATTTTTTTTTTGTCAAACCAATAAAGGGACCTTTAGTCAGAAGAGAATGGAATTTACCCAATGGATATGAGAAATACACACGAACACGTATCTTCCTTACGGGCAACACACGACCATGTATATTTCTTATGAGAAACACACAAGCCTGTGCATTTCTTATGGGAAACACACAAACCTGTGTATTTCTAATGGACGAGACTAAATGCAATATATTACACAATTCTGACTTAATTTAACCATATAAATCATAAAATATTAAAATAACTTACCTTAATTCAACAGCAACTATCACAAACACTTAATTTATTGATTTATACAACTAATTTAACTCAATTAATTAAGCACAAAACAACCTAATGAATGAAATCAAATTACAACTTGAATTTACAAACGAAAATCGAAGCGCACGAAATGAAGCGAGACAGCTATATTGGTATCAATAAGTTATTAGTTGACATTCAACAAGATCTGTTCCTGTAACGTTGTTTGTGTCTCCGTTCTCTAGAATTATGTTCGTTTTTATTTAAATGTACTAAATATTACCTTTTATCATTTCATGTCAATATTCATGATGATCAATTACAAGACGAGAAGGTACAATTGCGAACTCGTTCACGCCGGGGAGGAATGTTGAGCTATGAACTAGAACGCGCTAGGAATTGGAACGCCACCTTAGGCCCATGTCATCATCAAATAATTGTAATTTTGTTTTTAATTGTCAAATTCAATTTTGTTTTATCATCATTTTTCATATATATTAAATTGTACCTATTAATTTTTTTTTTTGTAACAAGTAATTTTAACTGTCAAGTCGACATAAATATAACACATTTTATAACGTTGATCAAAAGGGTTGTGTTTAATTAAACTTTTGCTTTTGCTATTGCTAATTATGAATATAAACCTAAAAGTGGATTTCTTAAAAGAGGAAAAGAGCATTTCGTTCCTCATACAAGAAATAAATATAAAGTTCATTATATAAAACCAAGACCACTACTAACTTTTTTTAAAGCTGGAAATAAAATTATATCTGTTGATATCGGCTTAGGAGAAAAAGAAAAAGTTCCAATTGTTATAAATAATATAAATGATATTTATTCACGAACTATTGAATCATATGGTACATATCATCCATAAAGTGGAGGATTTGGTTACGATACACAACCTCAATTACATGTTGTAATTGTTGCAACACTTCAATTAAAACCAACAACTGATTGAAAAAGTAACATTTCAGTTGAGTCAGTGGTGAGGGATTCAATTGATATTTATAATTAACTTAAGTACGAAAAATAATTCTATTGGGTCTGTTTCATGACCAGTTGTGAAAGACATACTTAAGGGTTCAAAACAAAACAAATCTGCTGGCTTGATAGCATTAGAAATGTAAGTAGTATAAATAAGCGGGTTCTGGGCCACCGGCATACCGGCATGACCTATATACTGGTCGTATGATCTTGCTATCAAAATAGTATCGCATGATGTTGCTTGAGAAGTGATTTCATGGTAATCGCCGTGTTGTTTAAAGATCTAAGAGAAAATAATGTTTTTTATGTAGTATGAATCATATACTAGGGGCTTAAGAATTTTTTTCGTTTTAAATTGTAGAAATCATATCTTGGATGACGCATAAATTATTTTTGGGGCTACACCAGCAGCAACGGTCACATGAAGTGATTAGGTATCGATGTGTGGGGTGTGATGCGAGTCGACGGCGCGGGCTGGGGTTCTGGTTGAAGGTGTGATTAGCTTGGGAAGTAAATTAAAAAAAGAAAAAAAAAATGTATGATAAGGTATGGCGCTAGCGTTTGGGATAATATAAAAAGTTGAATAAATTATGTATGTGGTTAGGAGGTGGTGTGTGATGGGTTTGGTGCGAGGCGACACGGCGCGGGCCGCGGTTGTGTGGTTAAAGGTATTGGGAGGTAAATTAAGAAAAGGAAAAAAATTGTATGATAAGGTATGGCGCTAGCTTTTGGGATAATATGTCATTGAATATTACATAAATGGGGGGCAATGAACTGATTAGGTCGTGTTGCGAGCGGGTGCGATGCGTGGCGGCGGCGGCGGCGCTGATAAATAGCAAGCAAGGAGAGTTTTTAGAATTAGGAAAATTTACAACAATCAAATACAACTGACAATCGGAGGATCTTGAATATAAATCTGATGTTGAATTACTGAATTTCAAAACAATGAAGCAAACATACCAAATGAATATCTCTCAAGAAAAAAGAAAACATATATAAATTTACTTATCAATAAAGTTTTATTTTCAAAAAAAATTATAAAAGATATTTTTTATTTATTGTCTTTGGGAATAGGTATCCAAGAGTTGTGATCTGATGAGAAACCAAACCATTTCACAAATATTTTATCTTTTTTTCTATGAAGTACTTTCTCGATTAGATATGTATCGGGGAAATTAGTTTTTTGGAGTTCGAGTTCGTAAAATCCTCCTTTAATAGGATGTCCTTGATAGTCTTCCAATAGGTATGTTATCGGATTTGTATGCTGTACTTTGGTTATCTTAAATATTTCAGTAGTCCAATTTGGTGTGTATACTTTCTCAAATATATGTTTATATTTACTAATTCTAACTGAATCCCCAATTTTAAATTTTGGAGTAATATTAATTTTAACATGATTATAAATTTTGGATAGTAATATTTTTTCGTTTGTAGTATTAACTTGAGATGGTTTCATCTTTATTGTGCGATGTTTAGAATTATTGTAGGTGTTTGTCAGCTGTTCTATAATATCAATCCAACGATATGATCCATTCAAACTGAATTCTTTCCACATATATGCTTTCAAAGTGCGATTAAATCGTTCAACAATCGAAGCTTTAAGAACACTAAATGTAGAATAGTGCTTGATTTTAAATTGTTTCATAAGTTTTTGAAAAGATACATTAAAAAATTCTTTTCCATCATCTGTTTGTAAATTTTTTGGGTGACGACCTTTATTAAGTATATCCTTCATAGCCAGAGTGACATTCACTCCTGTTTTATTTTTAATAGGAACCGTCCAAACAAATTTTGAAAATGTATCAATAACTGTGAGAAGATATCGATAATTATCATTTTCCGGTGAATATACAATCATCTCAACGAGATCAGCTTGCCATAAATCATCTAAGCCCTTAATAATAACTCGTCTTTTTGGAAAATTCCTTCGAACAGGTTTATGTAGTTCTTCAACAACGGTTCTTTGACTCATCTTTTTTATTGAATGATAAAAAAACAATGTGTGTATTCTTTTTATGCATATATATGTTTATTTATTTAAGACATTTAATATAATAATTACAAGGTTTGCTTTCACTATTTTAATCTTTTGTATAGAGCCATTAATTTTTTAATTCTCAACATTCTATTTTCAAGCATGTAGCATGCACATTTATCTGGTCCATCTTGACATAGGTTTGAAGACCACGAGCAGTTATTAAAATGGCATCCATGCTGTGAAATTGTAGTAGATACATTCATGAATCCTTTAAAGAAGATTATACTATTTAAAATCTCCTGATAATATTCTTCGAATAATTGACGTTGATTAGTTTTCAAAAATTGTAAAATTTCATCAAGAATTAATGTATAATCTATGTTAGACATAATGAATGAAAGAATGTGTTGTCACACTGCAGAGTTAAGTTAAAGACTAAAATTTTGCTTGATTATGCTTGATTATTTAAATATTGATGTTCAGTCTTCTCCGTTAATAGCTTATCAAAATTTTCAACAACTTCATTATCAATGTATTTTCTAATTCGTTCGTATAATTCATCAACATATTTTTTGGTGGTGGCGTCCCCCTCTTCTTCGGGAAAGTGAATATTGGTTAATCGTTTAAAGCTTATATCGTAATCACCGCTTTCTGTTTTTAAAAAACCCTCACCGGCTGGTCCTGCTAAGCCTCGCTCTCCCTGTACACCTATTGGACCCTGTTCCCCCTGTTTTCCTCTTGGTCCACTGAGTGGGGCTCTATTTGTGAAACGACCAAATTTATCAACACTCATCTTTTCTTTTTTTTTTTTTTATTCGATAATATTAGCTTCTTTAAGTTCTTCAATGATTGAAATAATTTCGTTAGAGTGATTATAATTTCCAGCTTGTTGTGAAGCAATTAGAAGTCTTATTCGATCTACAAGTTCATTGGGATTATCCCAAAATATATAGTCTTTTTTCAATTTTGATAGCTGTAATAAACCACTTCCGGTTGGTGTTTGTATGGGTGAAGATAATGAATTATTAGAAGTATTTTTTGTTACTCCAAATAATTTACTTATAATGTTCTTATACTTATATCCTCGATTACCATGTACTTGTTTTTGAGAATTATGATCAATTCTATGTGCATTGGTGAGAGATAGTATCATCTTATAGTTTTTTAAATCTTCATCTGTGTAAATATTTTTATCAGGGTTTTTCTTAAATATAAGCTCATATAATCCATTTGTACCCTGAAACGTTTTATCTCTAATTTCAATGTCGTTTCCGAGAATATTAAACTCAGCATTACCTATATACCACTTTTCATCTTTTGAATGTATACCATATGTTTTATCAAGAGTGTTGGAATTATTTATAAATAAATCCACATATTTTTTAGGTGTGTCATGAAATTCTTCTTTTGATAATTGCTCCGCAAAGTTGCGATAATGATTAATTTGATAGTTTGAGCGTTTCTTTGTTCTTTTTGGTGTATTTCTACTATTATCATTATCATCAGTAAAATTTGGTGAGTCATCAATAGAAGACTTGGGGGTGGTGAATTCATCAGGATGGTGAAGTTGTTCCGAATTGACTTTTATTTTCTTTGAAGGGATTCCACTAAGATTATTTTTATCTTGTGTACTATTCGATTTTTTAACCAGCTCGTTTAGAGGTCTTGTAAGTGGTTTTAAAGTTTCTTTAATTTGAGTTTCGTAAGCTTCTCTACCTGTCTTTAGAGCTTTATATTTCTTTCGTAGAGCATCTGTAGTTCTAATTAGTTCTTTTGTTAGTTTTACATATATATTCATCATTATTTAAAATTTATTTTTTCTTACAGAGGCAGGCTGTTAATAAATTTCGTAGTTGATGAAAGAAGCGTTCAAAAGGTCTTAAACTGAATTTGATATTAAGATAACTGATCTTAACTGATGAATACTGAGTCTCAAACTGATCTGAACTGCTTTTTACTGCTATTATCTGCTCACTGAACTGCTCTGTACTGTTCTCATAGAACATTACTATACATATGATGTGAAATTGAAAATGTTATCTGCTTTATAACTGAAGAAAATAGTCAAAGCCTTTTCTATAACGACCTTTATTCAAAGGACTATCCTTATCAATTACCATAAATCCATAATTTGTATTCCAACATTCTACACATACCTTTTGGAATGTATTAAATGTCATATCTGACTTAATATGATCATTATATATATGTTTAAGGTTCATATCATCCTGTTTGAAGATAATGAGGAAATTTGCGTTATCTCGAATTAAGTGTTTGGGTATTCTTGTATAAGTTTGACATAAGTAAAAACTATCAATATGATGATGCCGCCCCATACTAAAGTATACTCGAACTGTGTCTTGTTTTTCACAGGCAATGTCGTCAAAAATAAATATAGAATTCGGTTTAGCCTTTTCGGGTGGAATAACATCACTGTTATTGGCAAAAGTGAAGAAACCCATATTTTTTATAGGTTTTATAGCTTTTCGTAAAAACTCATACTTTGGTTGATGTAGAGATTTAGAATATATATAAATATTTTCAAATTTTAATCCATTGGGATGTTGCAACAAACTCATCATAACGTTAGTTTTTCCACAGTTTGAGGGACCCGTAATTAAACCTCGTATACTATTAGGGAATAGTTTGCCATGTTTTTTTCTTTCAATATTTTTAGTCAACTCTATATTTCTTACTGGTAGCTGATACTGTTGTTTAACGAATCGCATTGTCATAAAAACTAAATGATTTCCTATAAATTCATAGTTTATATTCAAAAGTATCATTTTGCTTTAAACCATTCTAGCGTAAAGATTATTATATAAAATGATCGATTATTCGAAAAAGTCTATCACTCGACAAAACATTGTGAAAGGAGAAGGTTTATTAAATTCTTTAATAAACAAACTTCCTATTGAACTACATTTACCAGGCTATCAATATTGTGGACCAGGAACAAAACTTGAAAAACGTTTAGCTCAAGGATATCCGGGGGTTAATTTGCTTGATCAAGCATGCAAACAACACGATATATCTTATTCAAAATTTAAAAATACAGCTGATCGACACATCGCTGATAAGATCTTAACCGAAAAAGCTTGGCAGAGAGTTAAATCTAAAGACGCTAGTATAGCTGAGCGAGCAAATGCGCTATTGGTTACCAATATCATGAAGACAAAAACAAAATTTGGAATGGGTTGTTCTAAGAATGTAGATAAAAAGGCTACGGATAAAATGGCTAAAAATAAAAAGATTAAAACATATAATAAGACTAAACCGCTTTCTTTTAGAAAAGTAATGAAAGTTATTGGAGATAATATTAAACATAGAAAGCCAATTAATCTGGAAAAAGCTATCAAAATAGCCTTATCATCTGCTAAGAAAACAGTTAGAAAAACCAGTAATAACATTAAGACACCCAGAGTTATTTCTGTACCGAAAATTGGTGGTGTAATTCCATTTCTTGTACCCTTGTTTGCTGGACTTTCAGCACTTGGGACTTTAACAGGAGGCGCTGCAGGAGTTGCAAAGGCTGTCAATGATATTAGCATTGCTAAAAAAGATTTAGAGGAGAAAAAACGTCATAATCAACAAATAGAATCCACTGCAGTAGGTCAGGGTCTATACCTTAAACCTTATAAGAAAGGGCTTGGACTTTATTTAAATCCACAGTCAAAAAACTTCTAAGCTCACTACCCAATCGTGCATTAAATGAAATAGATTTGAGAAATTTCACAAAGAAATTAATTCCAAATTTTCGGGGAGTTTTCGTGAGAGATAATTTACCAAAGAGAAAACCTTGGAAAAATGAGTGTGGAATTGTAAATCTGGATTCCTCAAACGGCCCCGGTACACATTGGGTAGCGTACAATAAAACAGATGATTATATTGAATATTTTGATAGCTTTGGAAATCTTCAACCTCCTATTGAAATTATTCACTATTTAGGCGAAAAAATTAATTATAATTATACAAAATATCAAAACTATAACTCGTTTAATTGTGGTCATTTATGTTTAAGATTTTTATATGATTGTTATTTTCAATTAAATAAATAAAGAGTCTTATATACATATGGTTTCATTGTATTATTTATCACCATGGCGATGACACTTACACTAAGCGGTTGTACCTCTATTCTATCAGCTGAATATTTTCCACCTTTAAATTTAGATCAAGACTATGTTTGTGGATTGGTTGATTTTCAGACTTATAACTCTATACCAAATGTTGATGAGAATAATAATCTGTTTCATGTTGGAGAGTTTAAAATCGAAATCCCTACAGGCTCGTATGAAATTGATGCAATTGCTTCATATATATCAGAAGTATTATTTACAAAAAATTCTGTCGTTAATGTTACAATGCAAGCAAATAATAACACAATGGAATGTGATATTGAATCTAATGAGACAATTTATTTCAATAAGGATAGAACTATTGGAAAATTATTAGGCTTCAGTAAACGTGTTCTCAACGCTGGGGAGACTCACTCATCTGACTTACGCATAGATATAAACAAAGTAAATGTAATACGAATCGAGTGTAACATTATTACTGATTCTTATTTTAATAACACTCCTGTGCATACAATTCATGAATTTTCACCAGAAGCAGGATCAGGCTATAAAATCATAGAGGTTCCAAAAAATGTAATCTATTTACCAGTGAATGTTAAACGAGTAAGTACTATAACTTTAAAACTTGTGGACCAGGACGGTGATCTAATAAATTTTAGAGGAGAAGGAATAACAGCACGATTACATTTAACTCCAAATCGAAAGAATGTTAATATATAATAATAATTATTTAACAGATATCAATACTACTCATTCAAGTAGTTCTACTCGAACATCAAAACTGACAACACATAAGTTATCTCCTGAAAATAAATGTTATCTTCTTTCCCTAGGATTTAAACTAAAATAAAAAAATGACTGATATATTGGATATTACTCATGGAGCAAACTATGATAATAGTATATCCAAGTTTGAATACCACAGCTACTCACTATTTCTTCAGTCATTCAATCCGAGTGATGAAATACGCATACCCATACAACAACAGGATTTATGTATATTACCCTGTGAAAGTTACATTTATATAGAAGGAGGTCTGACTAAAGAAGATGGAACTGTTTCAACAGGAAAATTAATTAATAATGCAATAGCTTTTCTATTTGAGGAAATACATTATGAATTAAATGGTATAGACATTGAAAACAATAAAAACGTTGGAATCACATCGACCTTGAAAAATTATATATGTATCTTTAAATGAGAATGAAAGTAAAAGCTTAGAAAATGGATCATGGAGTGGAAACACTAGTATTTCTCCAGCGTTAGGCATTTTTAATTTTTGTTTACCATTGAACAATCTATTGGGGTTTGCTGAAGATTATAAAAAGATTATAGCAAATGCGAGACATGAACTAGTTTTAATTCGCGCTCGATATAATGAGAATGCTTATTTTTCCAAAGATAATGAAGAATTAAAACTATCAATTTTTAAATTACAATGGAGAGTTCCACACATCACTCTATCTGATTCAAATAAACTTAACTTATTGAAGAAAATTCAATTAAAGCCCATTCAAATTCATTTTCGTAATTGGGAAATGTATGAATATCCAACACTATCAACCACCACTGATCATATATGGACGGTGAAAACTTCAAGTCAACTTGAGAAGCCTAGATATATCATCATTGCTCTACAAACTGATAGAAAAAATCAACGAAATAAAGATGTCAGCAAATTTGATAATTGTGATGTCAGCAATGTAAAAGTTCATTTAAATTCTGAATCTTACCCCCGAGAGGATTTAAACATTAAATATAAACTAGATCGATATGCTGTTCTCTATGACAGTATAGCAAATTTCAACATTCATACTATCAGAAACAAGCAAGTCCTCTTTTATCAAGAGCGGATTTTAAGGATATTGCCCCAATTATGGTTATCGACTGTTCACGTCAAAATGAAACAATTAAAACAGGTCCTGTGGATGTAAGAATTGAGCTTAAAACATTAACTCCGATTCCTGCTTTCACAACCATGTATTGTATGATACTTCATGATCGTATAATTGAGTACAATCCATTAACAGGAGAAGTTAACAAACTCACTTAAATTGTATGTACTTGTATGATAATTTATTAGTATAAAGAGTTAATTTGTTGAGAACAGACATCTAAAAAATGGATATACACTTTGTAGACATTCAAGGATTTGGTGATTTAAACAGCAATCGTTTCATTCTGAAGGAAGTAGCTGTATTACATAATGAGAATCATCATCATCACTTTATTGTTAGTCCACCATTTAATTTAAGCCTTACATCAGATTCACTTAGAAGACAAGTTAATTGGTTGTATCATAATTATCACGGATTAACCTGGAATGGAGGATTTGCACGTCTTTCTCAAGTAGAGATATTTATTCGAGAAAAACTTCAAAGTGGTGTTGTTTACGTTAAGGGTTCTGAAAAGAAACAATGGTTACAATCCTTACTCAATAATGAGAACGTAGAAGTCGTTAACCTCGAAGAAGATATCTATTACAGATGTCCAAATTTAAAAGAACTTAAAAAAATGTATCCAAATATAACTTCCAAATGTGGATATCATGGAAAAATATGTGCACTTCAAAATGTTTATCTCTTAAGTAAATTTATTAGTGAAGCTAAGAATTGTAATTTATAGTTCAATAAAACAATTTTGTACAATACTTGATACTTTTTTCTTTTTATTATAATTTTTATATTTATATCATTTTCAAAAGCTATTCTATAATGACCCCAAGCTAGTGTATTGATATTATTACTACATATAAATCTTTTGTCGTCCGCACAGCTTAAGCTTAATTTATTGATACATTCAGTATATATAGTATGCTGTCTAGATCTAAAGTTTAACATTTTACTATAAAAGTTACGCTTATGTAGCAAACAATCTCTATAATTTTGCAAAGATAATTTTTTTACAGCTGCTGATTTAACACCTTTTGCTTTTTTTATCACAGATGCATCTTCAATATCAATACTATACATTTTAGCTCTTAACCCAATAAATTCCTTCATTATTCTTCCATTATTCTCATCCTTCATATAACCTAATTTTTTCACATTGAGCTGAGCAATATCATAGGGGTTATGTAGGGGGTAATCTGAAGTATCAAACATTTTAATTATATCACTCTTAATATCGTTGTAAAAGTCATCAGTTCGTATTTGATAGATAATTGAGTCAGTATCCATATAAGCCAGTTGTAGGTTCTTAGTAAATTTTGGTTTCATATAAGCATAATGAAAGTCATACATTTTATACTTTGAAATCTCTAATACACAAAAACCCAAGTATATAGGCTTATTATAGACACAGTAAATTTGTTTTAAGTGAATAGCAGCCATAGTTTCGGAAAATTCTAAAATGCTATGAAAATTAGGTTTAGCGATAAGAGCACGACTACCAAGATGTCTACCTCTGCTTTCTACTGAATCAACAATTCGAACATCTTTTCGTTTGTCAACATTCTCCATAGTTTTTCCAAACACAGCATTATTACAGAGTTTACGCTGATCCTTTTCAAACTTTGTAGTTGCTTTTTTTCTAAGTTCATTGTTTAAATCAATATATTTTTTTAACCATTTAGACTGTTTGAATTGCATCACTCTATGAATTTTCTTTAGCACTAAACCATTTTCAAGGCACTGAATTAAACTTTTGTAATGTATTATATAATTTACCTTATTATTTAAATCAGCAATTAATTTTTTATCTGATTTGTTAGGCAATGAAATATTTGAGGGGCAGAAAGGAAGATCGTTATGATCATCATGTATTTCTATAGGATATTCGAGATCAACTTCTAAAACATAACCAATGTTTATATTTGAAATTAACCATTCTTTAATCGCATCTAAATTATCTGGAGGTTCAACCCATTTAAAGTCTGAATGTGGTAGATAGTCAGACATTGCCCAACCGTAAAGATTATTATCATCCAAATACATTAAATAATCAGATGGTTTACTTGAATCATAATCAGACATATATTTATTATTTGCTTTAGAATGTCGTAAGCTACACTGTGTCAAACCTCCTCTTATACCTTTAGCGAAAAAGTTATACATGTTTATGTCAGTTAAGAGTTCAAGTTTTACACCTGTTTCTTTCAACATAGCATCCCACGAAAAACCTGGTAATGTATAATAGTGACAGGGGCCTAGACCGTAAATTGAATCAATTCTGAATTTTTCGAAAATGTCTGCTAAATTAAAACATCTGTTTTCAAATAGTGTTCTAAATATTCTCTTAAACTGTTACATTTAAAATGTGACCAAACTTTTACAGCGTGATTATAGTCATCTTGATTGCAATCTTCTTCAATCAAAGAATTTCTGAAAGATTCTATTGGAGGGAGCTCTGTCTCACTTAATTTGTCCATAGAGTCTAAATAGTCATAGCAGAAAACACCCTTACGAGTCATTAGTTGAAAAGATTCATCATCTTTGAAAAATGATGTTAAAATTTTAAAATCTGTTTTTTTATCTAATGCTTTTGCTATACTATCAATACTCGAAGGTAGAAATCTAAATGAGTCTAAGAATCGTAATTCTAAAAACTCTCCTTGCTTACTATTTATTATGATTTTTGATGAAATTGATATATATTTCTCTTTGTTGAGAGGAATAATATTTATAGACCCTTTGATATTACCCAGCTCTTTTATGAATAAATGTGAGTCATATCCGGTTAAGTTATGGAAAAAAATAGGAATTAATTTAGGAATCTTATAATTTAAATTACATTTGGAATGTGCGGCCGCTCTGAATTTCCCAGTTAGATGGTCATGATCCCGAACCTTTAGACTTCCCCACACTGGTTTCTTACAGATATGACATATTGTTGCTTGTTGAAAGTTAATTTCATCCTGAGGTGTCATAGTCATCGGGATTTTCTTTCCCAAATGATTTTTATAAATGTTTTGACAGTCTTCATGTAAGTTCGCTATAAAAACTTGTGTACAGTCTTCACCTAGAATAAAAAACAAAAAAAATAATTATATTATATTACCAGACAATTTATATATTACATATGAAATGAGGTTTTAAGAATAATTTTTACTTACCGGTGTATTTGAAAAGTTTATTCAAAGATGTATTAAATGAACATTTGATAAAATAGGATACAGCAATTGGAACATGTTTTTTAATAGATGTAGTTGACGGGTTTGATGGATCAGGTTGACAGCTATCGATATTCACCAGCATGCACTCAAAATCTGCGTAGATGGCAAATGGCACTTCCAGTGATCTATGTTGATGTTCAAACTGTAGTATATTATTTGGAACATCTGGTAGTGTTGTCACAGTTTTATTGCATTCATTTTCATGCTTCTCAAATGCTTCGTCTGTGTTGAAAGTTTGCAGACATGAATTACATATTCTCACTGGTCGTTTGCTATGATGACTCAGTTGTGCTCCTATTAATCTAGACATATTTTTTATCCATACATAATCACTACAATCCCCTTCTTGTATTAGTAATAAATTAATATGTTGTTGTCTTTTGTGTTGAGAGTTGAAATATGGACCAACAACTCTATAACTTTCTCCAGATCCATTTTTTTCTACTCCAAAAACATTTCTACTAATTGTGGGATTGAGTGTCTCAAAGATCGATATGTCTTTAAGTTTCAAAGGGAACTCTAAATTTGTAAAGTCAATTTGAATTCCACTCATTAAACTTATCACATCATGTTGAATGTTTTCAATCTGATAACTGATTGGTCTATAAGAATGCTCATCTATGGGGTAAAGAGCTGATATAACCGCCCATTTAAAACAGAATTCATCATTATTTTGGACATTAACACAGGCATGTTTTAGTTCAATGCTTTTTGGTAGGCTTATGTAACTCGAGCCTCTGAAGGGTTTATACTAATTAATATTCACTTCAATATGTTTAATACACAATAGCGCCCATCCTGAATCTCTTTCCTGAAACTCTTCACTTTTAACTTCAATTGTTTTAAACATATTTTTAATTATATCTTTCAAATCATCATTTTGTAAAGCTATTTGCATTGGACATTTAAACGATCTTATGCTTATTTCACTTTTTTCTGATTCTCCTTGTGTTGATATAAATTTTATGAACTCTGCAAATAGTTCAATGCTGAACTTTATACCCTCTTTGGTTTCAAACGAGTATTCAAGTAATTTAATTATATCAAGTATGCAGCTATTTAAAAATTTGGTAATGTCTATAAGCCCTTCATCGGTATTTTCTAAGGAATATGTTTCCACTTTACCTTCAAAACAATGCCTTATTCTGTTAAAATGAGTATTGTTGACTGGAACTTTGGTCTTTCTCTTATGCTCATTAGTTCTAAGGTGATGACCCCATCCAGATACTGACACGTCTATTTCACAGTTTTCACATCTACGTTTTTTCAATGATGAATGCGGCTGGGAGAGGGAATCATTCATGTCTTTTGGAAGTTTTCTCTTGCTGCTAGTGGTTTATCAATTACTAGCTCTTGACAGGAGACGTTAATATGTTCCTTGCGGAAGTGTTCCAACATTGAATCCTTTCGTGTATATGTTTTGTCACACTGAGGACATTTAATTTTATTACCATGTGCAGCTTTTATATGTCTATTAAGAGTTCCGATTTGTGTAAATTTAACACAGCATACGTTACACTCAAAATTCTCCATTTTATTCTTTTTAAGTTTTTTTTAGTTAGACTAAACAAATTTTATAATTTTTTATAAAGCTTGCGATTTGTTCTATGCTCAACAGTTGTTATGATTACACTGAACCACTTATAAAATATAACTCAACTTGAAACCTTTCATATAAAATCAATTTTTTTTTTCATAGCAGAGAAGACAAACAAAAACCATAATACATTTTTTTTCGAAGAAGAACAGATAAAGAAAAACCATAATACAAAGTAGAGAAGATAAAGAAAGCTATAAAAATAAATGAAAAAACAATTTTTAATGTTGAAATTATTTTATTACTCTTTTTTCTTTTTTTTTTTCTAAAAACATTGCCGTTTTTGCGAGAAGACAAAAATGTCATCATCATCTTCTTCATCTTGTTGAGTAATTACAGCTGATTTTCTCTTACTAGAACATTCAGCCTGTTGTGGTGCAAGGAACTCAACTCTATCATCTTCCACCATAATCCTCATTCCCATAGGTGGAAGGAATTTAACTCCGTCGTGTCCCTTCATAATCCGCATTCCCACCAATTTTTGGATTTCTTCCATATTTAGATTCTTAAACCTCTCACTTAAGAATATTTTATAGTTCTCAATTTCTATGAGGACTCTTGGACCGAACTTTGTATTACATACTTTAGCTTCTAAAATTGTTTCCGGTGTTGATCCTAAGTCCTTCAAAGGGAGCAGAGGTTTTTCACAGATATATTTATTAATTTTTTGTAGAAACGATTTCATTTTCTTTTTTTTTTTTTAATAATTAGATACTGAAAGCTTAACAAGTATGACTATAATGAAAATTAAAAGAAAAATACAGTCTATTTATACAATCTTATCATTCTAGTAACAATGTAAATGAAATGGATTTCTTTAAGTTTCACATGTCTAACCACAAATTCTAATTATAGATGACATAGTTATTAGTCTTTATCATTCCCACGGTTAAAATAAAAAAAAAACCTAAGTTCAGCCGACTAATATGATATGGATTTAATTATTATAGATGAGATAGTTATTATTCTTTTTAAGTATTACATTCCTTAGTCTTTATCATTCCCACGGTTAAAATAAAAAAAAAACCTAAATTCAGCCGACTAATAAGATATGGATTTAAGTATTACATTCCTTAGTCTTTATCATTCCCACAGTTAAAATAAAAAAAAAACCTAAATTCAGCCGACTAATATGATATGGATTTAAGTATTACATTCCTTAGTTTTTATCATTCCCACAGTTAAAATAAAAAAAACCTAAATTCAACCAACTGATATGATATGGATTTAAGTATTACATTCCTTAGTCTTTATCATTCCCACAGTTAAACTAAAAAAAAAAAAAAAATCTAAATTCAACCGACTAATATGATATGGAGTTAAGTATCACATTCCTAACCGTAAAAATTTACATATTTTCAAACATTTTCGAAATAAAAAAACCTAAATTCAACCAACTGATATGATAGGGATTTCTGGAATTATCACATTCCCAACCATAAATTCTAATTATAGATGAGATAGTTATTAGTCTTTATCATTCCCACGGTTAAAATAAAAAAACCTAAATTCAGTCGACTAATATGATAGTATCCGAAAAAATAAAAACCACCAATTAAACAACTGATATATGCATTCCTTGGTGTTTTCCTCATAGTTATCAAAAAATTGTGTCTTATATGGAAAACCATATATACATTTAGGGGGTTTAGGTTTATGTTGAAATGAAAAAAAAATGTATAAAAAGACCAACAAATTTTGTATTCCTCCAAAACAAAATTCAAAGTTATAGAAGATACTCATAGTATATTAAAATGGCTTTCCCATTACTAAAAAATTATCTGGAAGAATTCGCTAAGAACTGTTGGGAGTACCAGTCTCTACAGGATTATATTTGGAGCCAGATGGTTGAGGATGCCACACTAGCCCATCAGATAGCAATCGCTAAGCTGGTGGATGGATTATATCATCAAGCAATTTCAGGGGGGTTTGACTTAAAACCCCCTCCTGAAATAATTATAAAGCTGACAAACATCTTGCTAAACTAATTTAAAAAAAAATAAAAAAAAATATATATATTACATAATCTTTTATTACATAAACTTTGAATAATTTCAGATCGAAAATTTTTTCGGGTGGAATAACATCACTGTTATTGGCAAAAGTGAAGAAACCCATATTTTTTATAGGTTTTATAGCTTTTCGTAAAATCTCATACTTTGGTTGATGTAGAGATTTAGAATATATATAAATATTTTCAAATTTTAATCCATTGGGATGTTGCAACAAACTCATCATAACGTTAGTTTTTCCACAGTTTGAGGGGCCCGTAATTTTTGTCAACAAAGTAATACCCCCACCTCAAAGTCTAAATCGAACTTGCTGCATAGGTTCAAACTGTAACCTAAAACTATGGATATGAGATATGCTTTCACCATTTCTAATATGAAACAGCTTACATTCTACCTAAAATATTTGTGAAATGGCTTGGTTTCTCATCAGATCACAACTCTTGGATACCTATTCCCAAAGACAATAAATAAAAAATATCTTTTATAATTTTTTTTGAAAATAAAACTTTATTGATAAGTAAATTTATATATGTTTTCTTTTTTCTTGAGAGATATTCATTTGATATGTTTGCTTCATTGTTTTGAAATTCAGTAATTCAACATCAGATTTATATTCAAGATCCTCCGATTGTCAGTTGTATTTGATTGTTGTAAATTTTCCTAATTCTAAAAACTCTCCTTGCTTGCTAATTATCAGCGCCGCCGCCGCCGCCACGCATCGCACCCGCTCGCATCACGACCTAATCAGTTCATTGCCCCCCATTTATGTAATATTCAATGACATATTATCCCAAAAGCTAGCGCCATACCTTATCATACAATTTTTTTCCTTTTCTTAATTTACTTCCCAACACCTTCAACCACACAACCGCGGCCCGCGCCGGCCGTCGCCTCGCATCAAACCCATCACACACCACCTCCTAACCACATACATAATTTATTCAACTTTTTATATTATCCCAAACGCTAGCGCCATACCTTATCATACAATTTTTTTTTTCTTTTTTTAATTTACTTCCCAAGCTAATCACACCTTCAACCAGAACCTCAGCCCGCGCCGTCGACTCGCATCACACCAAATAATTTATGCGTCATCCAAGATATGATTTCTACAATTTAAAACGAAAAAAATTCTTAAGCCCCTAGTATATGATTCATACTACATAAAAAACATTATTTTCTCTTAGATCTTTAAACAACACGGCGATTACCATGAAATCAATTCTCAAGCAACATCATGCGATACTATTTTGATAGCAAGATCATACGACCAGTATATAGGCCATGCCGGTATTCCGGTGGCCCAGAACCCGCTTATTTATACTACTAATGTATATTTAAAGAACTTGGCAAAATCGAAAATCAAAATCCTACAACTTCTATGTAGCTGCTGCCTGTAGAGAAGTTACTATACTAATGTATGGAAAATAGCTAAATAAGACCTATTTTAAAGCCTGGAAAAAGTGCAAACTCACCCTACAATTACATGTCAATAAGCTTATTGAGCTCACTAAGCAAGTATTTTGAACATGTATTGAAACAGAAAATTATCTCCCAAATAACGAGAAATAACATTTTAAAGCTGTAACAATTTGGTTTTAGGGCTCACCATAGGACTACAGTCATCCAAGTTCATCGAACAAAAAAACCCAATAAAAATAATTTCAGACGAGGAAAGAGTACAGGCATGATATTACTCTATGTTGAAAACGCGTTTGATACAGCATGCCATTATGCTGCAGTACATAAACTATTAAATCCTTTTTATCCGAAAAGCAAAGCCCTCAAATCACTTGGCGCTGTTTCCACAAACTCTATAACTTCCCGCAACTGTCGATCATCTCTCAGGGAGATATCAGAACAGTTAAACATTCACCTGATTTGGGTGCGGGACATAGTCAATTTTTGGGAACTCGCCAGAAGAGGGACCCAATTACCTATTCTACCGGAAATGGAAGAAATCGGTAATCCTATCGCTACAAGCTAACTATTGTTAAATCAAAACTCCATAAAACAAATAAATTTCAGATGGTCAAACATCAATACGTGCATTGCTACCAGACAAATCTTTCCAGTAATAGACCGAAGACGCTCAAGAGGTTTACTCTCTTAAACTGTTTAATTGGTAGACACGCCAAAAGACTTGGCGTTTTCTCCAATGACTTTTGCAGAAGCTGCATGGACGAGGAGGAAGAAGAGACTATCTCACATCTTCTTTGTTCTGATCTCACTCAAGGGCGAATATTACACCGGGGGAATACTTTTTCGACGACACCAGTGATCGTAAACACGTTGAGATTCACCGACTTCACCGCTTCATTGATGGCTCCAACTGGTTTAAGTAAAGAGTAAATTTGTCTTCATGTGGTATCAGAATGGACCTGTCTAAGGTCTAAGTGAGTCAGCTGTTTTCCTGGCGACCACTTCAACCTAACCTAACATAAGCTTAGCAATGATAATAAGCTTCTGTTATTTAAAGTCGTTCTTCAAGCTATTATTTTTTGAGGAATTCGTGCTAAGTCTCATATTCGAAAATTTCAAATAGCTCAAAATAAGGTTCTATATGATTCTTAACCTATAGTGGTCCTTTGCAACAACTGAGCTTCATAATATTTCAAAAATCTAACCAGTATCGCAAAGATTGGTTAAACTCAATGAACGATATACATATTATATCTTGCCTTTGGTCTGACAACGTGTTGATCTCAAACCTAGTTTATTAGTTTATAAATATTGTTTATATATATTTTTGATTTTTCTATTTATTAAAGACTGATATTTATTTATTTAATTATTTATTGCTTATAATAATGATTTATTTATTATTATTTAATATTAATTATTTTTCTTTGTTATTTATTATTTATGTATTCATTATTTGTTGACCTAATAATTTATTTATTTTGTATTAAAAGTATATTCATGTTTTATTATTTATGTTATGAATTTATTTAGTTTGTTATTTATTTGTATACCTATTCCTCAATTCATTGATTTATGCATTGATTATGCACGTATTTATTTGTATAAAACTGTATGTATGCATGTAGTTATGTACGCGTATATTTGTATTTACTTTCTGATTCATTTAGTTTTTGTGTTGCATATTTGTTTGTCAATATATTTATTAATTATCGTTCGCTAACATGTATTTATTCTTCTATTCCATTTTGTTATTTGTCAATTATTAACATCTGCAGAGCTTTGTAATTTTATATACACTCATGTAAAACTTAAGTTATGGTTTGAAAAACAAATTAGACACTTCATAGAACAGCGTTCCTGTTTCTAAGACTCTTAAGCCGGATCCACACGCAACTGGGAACTTGACAAGTATACCCGTACAATCCGTAAGAAAGTGTTGCACAAATTTCTTCGGTTGCACAAGTGTCTTGAGCATCATAAGATTTTTATAATTCTTACTTGTGCATGTATCAATAAAAACAACAATAAATGGGGGTGGCCGTGGCGCGATAGTTGTGTGTTCGCTTGTCAACCTCATGGTCACTGGTTCGATCCCTGCCGTAGTCTATGTCTTCTTATTTTTCCATTAAAAACCAATACTAAAAATAAATGTCATACAATGAGTTGCTGTTTTACTTATTACATTGCTGTTTAGGCATAGTACTAACAACATGTGATTGAGTAAAACTAGTATACGGATAAAAAATTAACGCGAATTATAAGGGACATCGATAGATAAATAAGACACGGAAATTTCTCCGCATTAGTTCAGCCGCCATCCCTGGAGATAAAATCTGAGACAACAACCACCTTACAGTCTCCGAATATCGCGCCACACATCTTTCCTATCATTCTTTCTCTTCCTTAACCTCACCATCACGCCCGCGCTGTGTTGAAACATTTAAAGGGTATTCATAATCCCTTGAGCGCGTGTAGAGTATAAAAAAAAAAAAAAAAAAAAAAACAAAACTAATGGTTTTCCATAGAATTTCGTTCAATCAATGATAATTGTTATTGTTTTTGCTTTCAAACAATCATAACAGACAATAACAAAAGGCTTAAAAGTATAACAACATTACTGTTGCAAGTAATATTTTTTGTTTCGGCTAATTTCATGGGAAAGTTCTAAAATCAATTTAAAACTGGATCGAGTAGAACTTAGTTTCGAAAAATGACATACATATATACATAACCGAAAAAATTTATTTTTGCTGAATAAACAAAATTATAATTAAACCGAGTTCTAACGCGTTAGATCCCCAATTTCGAGGCTGCATATAAATCGAAGTTCTAACTAAAAGAAAGTTAAGTTAAATTTAAATTTTGTTCGTGTATTTTCCAGTTGTATTAGTTTTTACTACAATTTTGTATTCTAAATGTGATATTGCTGTAACAAACAAATTTTCTTCGTGGAGATTTCATAGCATACTTTTTTAGTTACTGAACAATGAAAAGGCAACTGATGTTGGTAGAAACAACAACAACAACTGCTATTTGGAAACGCCAAAACAAAGTAAGAGTTCTCCGTGCGATAAAGCCTACGACGAACAGTAAGCGATGAAAGCGAACTATCTATCGCATTTCGTATGCTCTGAAAATATAGCTGCGATTTCGGTCTCCAGTTGCAATAGTGAACGCATGCTTTAAAGTTTGCTCTAGATTCATCGCTGATCGAGAGCGCATGTAATAGCTTGAACCATTCTACTGCTATTTTTAGTCTAGCTTTAGGTAGTTCTAGGTAAAAATTTAAAATGATCTGATACTAAGTTTTTGTAGTAAAATTTTCTTGGTTAAATAAAAATAAAATAATTAGATTTAATTAAAATAGTTCTTTGGTCGAAAGACATTAGTATTAAGAGATATAGTTTAGTTTAGAGCGCCCGGAAAGGGCCAGTAAATTAGTTGTAAGTTATTGATAATTAGGCTAGTTTTAAACATTTTTGTCTAGCTTTAAGATAGTTATAAGTGAAGATTAAATAAAAATGAATTAAAAAAAAAAAAAAAAAAAACCATTCTACTGCGCATCTCACTTCAGATTTCTTTGCTAGTCTCTTTAATTTTGAAAGATACACACAATCACTTCCCAGAAATGGACTTTATTTACATGACGTATCGTCGTGGTTTATTGCAAGTATTTCATCTCTGGCATTACACTCTATAAATCTCTTGCGCACAATTTTTGTCCTCTTGAATCCTCTCTCTGCGCAACCGACGCCCGGGGGTCAAGAGATTTGGTTCAAACTATATATATCTTATTCTCATCGCCATGGGCACTGCAGACTGAAGAGATCAGAGATACACACTTCACTACAAATGTGATGTGAAATCCAACGACAAGTATGTGGTGTATTGAAATTACAAAAGGATGCAAAAATATCATTTTCATAACGATACCAGCTTTTAGGCAAACTAAAAAACTTCCGAAATTTCCCATCTTGCTATGGCTCATATGTGATTCTAAGTTTAATCAGCTAGGTACAATATTTCACGGAAACTAACTTTTCAATGTTATGTGACTAATTTATATGAGCAATTTTCATTTAACGCTTTTGGAGTGAGTTTCTGTAAATTGTTTATTTTTTTATTTTTACTTTTTTTGAACATCTACCCACTAATTATACGAGTAAATTAAATAGACGTTTAAATACCCACATACAGAAAGAAGTGCACATACAAAATATAGGTAGCTACCTTAATGAAATTAAGAGATTGTGTGAACAAAATTAGATACTTAGTAGCTTACCTACAAATAAAAAAAAACAAGCCTATTTTAAACAATGATTATTTAGCTTTGTTCTTGTGAATTGTGTTTTATGTGTTACCATCTAAAAATTAAGGAAACTAAGCGGAAGGGCTAAGCCACTAGAAAGTAAAACTTCAATTGTTTTCGAAATTTCGAAATTATTCTACAAACAATATCACAAGTTTTTTTTGTCAATACAGGAAGGATTTAGTTCATGAAAGTTTATTTTTGTCTTTTATTTATATTTGTATATTGTGTGTGGTGTTTTGCACACATAGTTGGTATACGCTTGAAATAAGGAACCAAAAAAACTACCGGAATTTCCTTATTGGATTTTCGAAAGAAACTTGATTACCTAGGTATGTACATTATATTCATACATAGGCAATCATTGTTTGTCCGGCATTGTTTAACTAAGGCTAAGAAAATGATTTTTAAAAGCAAAAATAGCTAATGTTTTCTACTAAAATTAAGGCGGACAGTTTACTGCTAAAAAAATTTGGTTTTCAATAAAACTATTGCTTTTCTCTCAATTGTTTTTTGTTATAATATGAAGCAAACTTCTTTGACTTACCCCAAACAACATATAGTATACATATGCTTTGCTTCCTAATAAATTAAAGCAAAGGGCTGAGAATAAAATTTATTTTTTTTGCTTGCAAAAAAGTTATATGTAGGTATATAACTGCACTTTTAAGACAAAATAGACAATAAAACTTGTTTATACGGTGGGGCGCAGATATTTACTTTGAAATACTTCATGAAAAAAATCAATACATACCAAAAATGTTGAGTTTGAGAGTTATAGGGCCTTAATGCTCATACAAAACTTAAACCTCATAGAAAGTAATTTATTATTAAAGGCAATGAAGTAGATATCTCTACATGTGTAAGTATGTGATATATACAGGTTCAATCAACGTTGTCATTTGTCCATTTTTTTTTAATTCATTTTTATTTAATCTTAACTTATAACTATCTTAAAGCTAGACAAAAATGTTTAAAACTAGCCTAATTATCAATTTTGTCAATCTTAGGGGCCAAATGGCCTCTTTTAAAAGCTTTGACCCCTTCCCCCAACTTTTTTTAAAAACAACCAAAAAACGCGTTTTTATCTAAGCAAAAAATATTTAACAATATAAACTTAAAAACTAAAGATTAGATCGGCGTAATCAAAGAAAAAATAATTCAAAATTCTGAAATAAATACTTAAACTAATTTGAGCAAAAAAAAGTACGCTATTTTATTTGTTGGATAAATTTGAGTCTTTGAGGAAAAAATTTTAAAAATCTGTGAAGCGCTTTTTGGGAAAAAAAGTTTTTTTTTAAACTTTTTGAAAAAAATTTTTAAAAAATCATTTTTAAACGTATACATATTTGCTTGCGAAACACACACCTATCCAGACCAATTGTGAGTTTAGCCTTCACTCGAATTATTTTTGTTCGCCCGGAATTTTTAAAGCGATTATAACGTAAAACTCACAATAGGGCTGATTATACTTTTGTTTTTTAAATAAATTCTGCTTTTTTAAGTTTTTGAAAATGTTGTTGTTTGGCATTATTTCCTTGTAGTAATTTAAAATGAAAAGAGTTAAAGGAAGTGGGGCCTTATTCCGAAATAAAAAAAAAGCCCGGGAAGAAAGTTTAAAAATAGATGAACGGGACAGCATGTATAATATAAAGTTCAGTTCCGTTTTATAATTAAAAGCTCGAGGTTCAGCGAGCTAACGTGCAAGAACATAAATGGTGAGTTTTTAATAATATTTTTCGCAACGATAAAAAGTGTCCGTCTTTTCGTTCGTATGTTCTTGTAGAATTATTTTTAGGTCAATACGGGTTTGTATCTTTTGGTATATACATTATGGTCCACGTCGAGCCGGATCTTGTGCTAAATGCCCAGCGAAAGTAAATATATTTGTGTCAGCTACAAAATAATCCCTACAGCGCAAGGTAATAAAATAATAAATCTTAATGTGCGAGAATCCAGAATATGCGAATGAAATAATTAAATGTGCGAGTCCTAATTTGTAAATAAGGGCGCAAGACCACGTATTATATAGCACGGCACGTGTTCACTTATCAGGCGCAAAGATTATTTCGAATCAGAACCAAGATTGAAAGGCGAGCTCAATGAGAATTAAATTTATTACTTATTTAATATAGAATTAATACTATTACTTATTATTAATAGTCATAAGAGCGAGCTTTGAGTAACTATATTATTCTCTTCCGTATTTTAGCAAATGTCCAGCTTGAAACATCACACGGCATGCATGTCTAGCTGTTGTGTCAGCTACAAAATAATCCCTGCAGCGCAAGGTAATAAAATAATAAATCTTAATGTGCGAGAATCCAGAATATGCGAATGAAATAATTAAATGTGCGAGTCCTAATTTGTAAATATTTAGTTTTTCCAATGCGCGAGTGAAAAAACAAAACATATATCATCAATAAATGTGCAAGTCTGGACATGAAAGCAAAATAACAATACATATGTAGCTGTAGCTATCTTCATATCCGACAACGGTTAAAATTCCCCTGCGCGAGTTATTTATTTAAGAGAAAACAATCGAGATATCGAGTGGTACCCACAAGAAGATACCCAAGCGCAAGCAGACAGGGAAATTATATATACTAAAATGTTTCTTTTTCAGCTATATACATGAGCAAGCAGTGGTTGCAAAACTACTCTTCAAACGACGCAATAAAAACTTCAGAGAATTATACACACACAGTGAGGCAAATTAGTTGAGCAAGCTACCCACGGTACATATTGAAAGTGTGTGTGAGACACAGCAGCGCAACCCAAACAGGCAGTCACCATGTAGGTATATAAAAATGAAGAATAACCAAAGAAAGGGGTAGAATCGGCAAAACTACGTTTTTGCGTTTCATTAGTTGGTGTCAAGAGTATGGTAAAGTTTGGTTTTTATTAGTACGCAGCAAATTTAAAAAAGAAAAAAAAACGGCAAAAATAAATCTGATCAACAATATATTAAAGTGAAGTTAGTACTTTAATAATAAGAGTTAATATTCTTCTTTATTGTTTCTCTTGAGCCAGCTAGCTATAAGTTGAAATTAAAACGTTTTTGTTTTTGATGCGCAGGTATATATAGTGGGTGCCAACGGTGTGCCTTTATCATAAAAAATATATATATAAACGGTGATTTTTTAAGAGCTTGGTTTTGGAAAACTCAAAAAAACACAGAAACTTGTAAAAAGTGAATGAAATTTTTATTTGGATCGATAAATCAATTTCTGCCATTTACTCTTTAAAAATAATTTCACTTTAATGTTGCCCGAAGGTCCAATTTCGGCAAATTTTTCAAACATTTCGGCCGGAATCTCACCAATGACGCGTTCAATGTTGGCTTCCAAGGCAGCAATCGTTTTTGGCTTGTCCCCATCGACAATAGACTTAACATAGCCCCATAAAAAATAGTCTAACGGGGTCAAATCACATGATCTTTGTGGCCAATTGACTGCGCCAAAACGTGAGATCAACTGCTCACCACATTCGCCTCTCAATTGATGCATGGTTTCGCGTGCAGTGTGGCATGTGGCACCGTCCTGTTGGAACCACATGTCGACCGAGTTCAATTCTTACATTTTCGGCAAAAAAAAATCTGTTATCATCGAACGGTACCTTTCTCCATTGACCGTAACCCTGCGGCCTTCATCGTCCTTGAAGAAGTACGGCCCAATGATGCCGCCTGCCCATAAACCGCACCAAACAGTGCATTTTTCGGGATGCATTGGTAGCTGCTCAATTGCCTCTGGCTGCTCTTCACTCCAAATACGGCAATTCTGCTTATTCACGTATCCATTTAGCCAAAAATGAGCGGAAAAAAACGGACGTAGCTTGCGAAACACATTTTTCACAGAGCACGAATTTTGATAATAAATTTCAATAATTTGCAAACGTTGTTCAGTCGTAAGTCTATTCATGATGAAATGGCAAACAATACTGAATCGAAATGTCAAATGTTCGTGGAATTTGTCATGTGTGATCTGTCAAAAATATAAACGTCAAAAACCAAGTAGCAAAAAAATCACCCGTTACATTGTGCGCAAGTTCGGATAGCGATGTGATTAGCATTATACAAGATTAATTTAGTGCATGCAAACAAATAAGACTATCAAATTATTTCATGTACAAGTTTTAAAGAAAATAATTATATGTGCTAGTATTAAAATAAGATCGAGGCAGTTGCGTAAGCTATATACAATGAGCAAGGAATTTGTGAATGTGAACTTTGCTGGTTTGTGCTTGATTTGGGTATTTTTATGGCTCGCCGGCAGTGAAATACACGGGTTGCGTGATTTATTTTTTGGTAATGCAGGGGGTGTATTTAATTTATTTTTTTTATATTGACGAGGGTGCGTATTTTAGTTTTCGGCTATAGAAAGGGAGGCGCGTTTTCTAGGTGCCGTTATTGGGCTATTACTGGGGGTGCGTGATTTATTTTCACTTATTGTGGAATTGTTCGAATATTTCTACTGCGTGGCGAGAAAACGTTAAATAGGTAGGCATCTGATGAGTATCGCAACCATAAGCAAGGTTAGACAAAAGTTAAAGGTCTATTTTTCTTAATCAATTTTAACAAAGGTGGGATTCCAGATTCTCAAGAAAAGGGATCTGCCACTGATATTATTGAGAGCTAAAATAAGTTTGCAATTGATAGTTAGAGCGAGGAGCAAGGTGGATTATTATCAAATTGATAGCTGGAGCGAGGGGGCAGGTAAATTATTAAGAAATTGAGAGCTAAATCAAGGCGCAAGAATATTAATTGTGAAACTGATAGCTAATGCAAGGGCGCAAGACCACGTATTATATAGCACGGCACGTGTTCACTTATCAGGCGCAAAGATTATTTCGAATCAGAACCAAGATTGAAAGGCGAGCTCAATGAGAATTAAATTTATTACCCATATTATTAGTCATAAGAGCGAGCTTTGAATAACTATATTATTCTCTTCCGTATTTTAGCAAATGTCCAGCTTGAAACATCACACGGCATGCCTAGCTGTTCTAGAGCGGCAGTCGGCGTATATTAAATCGGACAATATTGAGCAAGCTGATAAAGATGGGCTAACGGTGCGAGCAGAAAGGGTCGAGGAGACATGGGCACAATTAGCTGTGACCCACACTAAGGCGCTAGTTGGGCAAGCCGCGCAAGCTGAGGAGCAGATGGCGAAGGCCGAGGAAATCTACTTTGAGGTAAAAGGAGCTCTTCGTCGTCGTATGCGCATAATAGAGAGCGAGCAAACCGCGAAAGCCAGTGGCCCAGGCAATCCACCTATTAAGGTGCAAATTAGGATGCCAGCTCAAGGGCAAGAAATTAGTAATACATGGGGTGAATTCAACGGGTCGTTGACGAAGTGGCAAGGGTTTCGGGAGAGGTTCGTGGCGGCAATACACGACAATAATCAAGTAAAACCGGCGTTTAAGTTTCAGCACTTGAGCAAGTTTCTCGTGGGCAGGGCAGCAAGGACTATATAGAACAGCAGTTGACAGATGAGAATTACGCAGATGCATGGCAAAAGCTCAACCAGCTAGATGACAAAAAAAATAAGACGTGTCGGGAGCTACTGGGGAATTTCACTAAACTGCCAACATTGCAAGCTACTCCGAGGTCAGATGAGCTGCAACTGATGTCTAATGTCACACATGAGACTATTTGATAGCTCAAATAGACTCAACCAAATTTGATGCCGCATAAAATAGCACAAGCCTTAGGTATAATGACAACTACATTAGCGCGCAAGATCATTAGTATTGATGGTAATGCTATTCAATTACATAAGCAGGCAAGGGTAAGAATAATACCATGGTTCGATACTAAAGTATACATTGAGGTAGAATTTTGGATTTTACCAAAAGGAAGAGAGTGGACGGCGTCCACTCCACAGATAGATGTGCAACCGATTACCGGTAACGGCCAGATGCCGTTAGCAGATCCAGTCTATTGGAAGCGAGCTCTGCTCAATATTTTATTGGGGTTAGGTTCTTCGCAAGGGTTATGACTAGGTCTATACTGCGCAATATTAAGGGGCTAATGACCATCGAAACGGAATTTGGTATGATAGTAATTGGAGTACAAGATTACAACTAGGGTTACATAGCATGGACGATATGGTAAATCAGTTGTGGGAGATGGATCGTGTAGGTATTTCCAGAATTCGTACGCCGGATGAGCCAGCCGTAGAGGGCATTTTTACAAGCACAGCCAGGCGTGATAATAAAGGGCGCTTCGTTGTCACAATTTCTATTAAACCTGATTTCAGGATATATGAGATTCAAAAGCAATTGCATTACGAACGTTTATATACTTGCAAAGGAAGTTAAACAGAAATCCAAATCTTAAGGAAAGCTATGTAGGTTTTATGCGAAAATATGGAGAGCTAGGACATATAAAAAGAGCAGTCAATCAAGCGCCAGCTGGGCAACTAGTCTATTATATACCACATCACTGTCACGAAAAAGTTTAGAGTGGCCTTTGATTGTAGTTGCAAGACAGATAAAGGAATTTCACTTAATGAAATACAAAAGCTAGGCGAAAATCTGCAGCAAGATCTGTTTGAGACAGTTATGCGATTCAGAAGACATCGGATTTGATTCAGTGCCGATATCAAGTTGATGTTTAGGGAAGTCAAGGTAGCTAAACACCAATGCGATCTACAAAGAATATTTTGGAGAGAATCTCCTAAAGCCAGCTTGCAAGAATATTGGTTGACCGTTGTCACTTACGGTATGCCATCATCGGCATATAATGCTGTGCGAGCTCCCATACAGTGTGAAAAAAATGCGAGCGAGTTGTTCCCAGATGTCTGGGAAGTAATTAAGAATGATTTTTACATGGAGGATTGTATGTCAGGTTGTGATAATGAGCAAGAAGCATTTAATTTAGCTAGTCGTCTGGACAAAGTAATGCGCACAGCTGGGTTTGAAATTAGAAAGTGGAAATCCAATAGCCAATGGTCAGCAAGCCAATTCAATACAGAAAAAGATGCAGTCATGCTCTTCGACAACAAGGAGCGAGCTTCGGTATTAGGCTTAAAGTTGTTGGTAAGGGAAGACCAATTTACATTTATAGTTAAAACACCGAACTTAGTAGATGCGATAACAAAACGAGGAATTCTCAGTTGTATAGCGCAGCTATATGACCCGAAAAGCTACGTTGCGACAGTAACTATTTTGGGCAAGATTTTAATACAAGATATGTGGCGTTTGAGTCTTGGGTGGGATGAGATAGTACCAAACGAGTTAAGGGTAAGATGGCTAATTCTTTGGAAGGAGGTAACAATTCTGGAACAATTCCGAACAGACAGGAGTCTGTTCATTAATTTTTCCGATGCTTCAATGAAAGCATACGGCATACATAAGCAATGAGCAAGCTAGTAGTTTCCAAAACAATAGTGGCTCCACTCAAGTCAGTGAATATATCACGTTTGGATTTAGCTGCAGCAGAGTTGTTAGGCGAGCTGATGGTAGAGATAGGCAAGAAAGTGGAATGGTCAGATCTTGACTATATAATGTCGACAAACTCGATGGTAGTGCTTCATTGGTTACGAAAATTTCCGCGCGATTTAAAAACTTAAGTAGCCAATCACGTATCATCCATCCAAACAACTACAGACGTACGAAGGTGGCGGCACGTCGGGACAAAAGTGAATCCTGCCGACTTGTTGAGCCGCGCAGTGATGCCAGCTGATTTAGTGCATAGCAAGCTATGGTTATATGGCCCAAATTGGTTATGTGCTCCAGAATGTGAATGGCATACTAAAGTAATAGATGATGAAATTCCGATGACTGCTATGGATGAGTTACATGTACATGTGACTTTCTCAACCGGGCAAGACCTAGGCATATGGATGCCAACAAAACAAGCTATTATTCCTGTGGAGGAATACGTCAGTAGCTTAGAAAAGGCAATCAGTGTGTTAGGATATGTTTTCCACTACATTAACAAGCTAAGGGTTATGGTGGAGTGGTGCCAGCTAAAGAAGAGACTTGCAAGGCCGCGAAGGGGTGAAACAACGCCAGCGATTTTAACAATTGAAGAGAGGTCAATAGCATTGCGATATCTGATAAAGAGAGCTCAATTAAAATAATACTTCAAGGACATTACATTTTTGCGCAAGGTAGGCAAGCTAACAGAGCATAGCAGGATTGAGGAACTCACACCAGTTTTTGATGCAGAGAGTATATTGCGAGTAGGAGGCCGGTTGCAGAGAGCATGCGGTGATTATGAGATGCGACATCCGCTGATCATACTGAATGGATCGAGGCTAGCTTGGTTAATCATTGATAAGGTACATGTGCAAACAAAGTATGGTGCAGCGCATGTAATGATGCAAGCTATACGACAGCAGTATTGGATACCAAAGCTAAGAAACGAGTTAAGGAGATACATACACAAGTGTGTTGCTTAGGGATCCTGAATTCCAGTCCTTTTCATCACCTTAGCGATGATCCAATGGATATGCAAGCTTTAACTCCATGGCATTTTTTAATCGGTGAGCCAATCGTGTTACCAGCACCATTTTCGATAGCAGAAAGGACAAGGGCACAGGGTGTTTAGCTGTGGAGAGAGAGGCAGAAAATGTTTAACCATTTTTTGAACCGATTGCAAGAAGAATATCTTGCCAGTGAGGCAAGGAAAGCATGTTGGTTGTAATGCTTAATTGATAATTAATTTTATATATACATATTTATAATTAGCATTTAGTAATTTATACAACAACATCTGCCTATTAGTAACTGTGAGGCAGGGAAAGCATTTTGTTTGCAATGCTTAGTTGATAACAAATTTAACATAAACATATTTATAATTAGCATTACAAAGCATATATTTATTAATTTTTCTCTTCCTTAGACACTTAAAGGGAAGAGTTCTCCAGATGGAGCTGTGGAGAGAGAGGCAGACAATGTTTAATCATTTTTGGAAGCGATGGCAAGAAGAATATCTTGTCACACAGCAACAGAGGAAAAACTGGAGCAGGGAGAGGGAGAGCTTGAAGCCAGAGCAATTAGTTATAATAAAAAGCGAGAATTTTCCGCCACCTCAATGGTCTTTAGGATGAGTGTGCGAGCTCATAACAAGCAGAGATGGGTTGGTACGATCCGTGGTTCTACAAACAAAGACAGGAAAGCTGGTTAGGCATGTGCAGAAAATCTGCATATTGCCAATTGATAGCAGTAGTGGTACATAAGGGGGCAACGAATGCATATATTTAGTAATTCATACAACGACAGCTGGCTATTGGTAACAGTGAGGCAAGGAAATCATTTTGGTTGTAATGCTTAGTTGATAACAAATTTAATACATACATATTTTTCTAATTTTTCTCTTCCTTAGACACTTAAAGGGAAGAGTTCTCCAGATGGCGCTTAATGTTAATAATTCGATTTCAGCAGCAAAAGACGAACATCGCCAGCTACCGACCAGAAGTAAACCTGCAACCAAGGACTATTCCTATAACCTAATGGGAAACGGTTGTTTCCGTCGGGACTGTATCTAATGCAAGGCCTTTGAGTGTATTTATAAGTAAGCTATCCCAATCTGTATTTTATACTGTATATCTTCTTTGTATAACAGTAAAGCTTATGCGCTAGCATGTATAATATTAGCATATAAAAGTTCAGTTCTGTTTTATAATGAAAAGCGCGAGGTTCAGAAAATGTTGGGTTTTTTAATAATATTTTTCCCAACGATAAAAAGTGACCGTCTTTTCGTTTGTATGGTTTTGTAGAATTATTTTTAGTTCAATCCGGACTTGTATCTTTTGGTATATACAATATAGATGACAAAATGAGATTACTTCTTGTCCAACGAGGTCCAGAAGTTGTTCAGTGTATAAGAAGTAACTTCACTAACCAGACTACAGTACCTTATTCGCACACAGCTTCTACTGCAACGGCTGGAGTGATGAGGGGGCTAACAAAAGAATGGTTTTACCGCACATTAACTAACGGCGAAAAGGTTTTACGTTGTGGGATGGCTTATTCTTCATCTAAAAAAATTTTATTTTGCTTTTGTTGTAGTTTGTTTGAAACATTAAACATTGAACAAAACGAATGAATCAAATGTTAACCTGATGGATTAAATAACTGGAGAAACTGAATTCCAAAATAGACAATCACGAATCAAGTGGCGACACAATCTTAATATTTCGAAATGGAAGGAGTTAGAAGTCAGACTTCAAAACAGACAGACAATTGATATAAATCAGAAAAAAATCCAGGGCGTAGACGCAGAAAAATGTCAGGAAATTCTTACTAGAATGGTCGATATTATTTAATTTCCAGCTAAACAAAATTTTAATTTTCGAGGTTACAGAGGAGACACTAACATCGAAAACAGAGGCAACTTTTTAGAACTGGTGCATTTAATCGCAAAGTACGACCCTGTGCTTCGAGAACACCTTGTGCGAATTAAAATGGGTCGAAAGATTTCAATAACTTTTGTATGTGTCACCACAAATTCAAAACGAATTCATTAATATTATAGGAGATAAAGTTCGTCAACAAATTTTCTTGGAAGTAAATAAGGCTAAGTATTATTCTATTATATTCGCAAGCACTCCAGATATATCCGACAAAGATCAAACCAGCCAAGTTTTGCGTTACCTTAAAATTGATACCTAAAAATTAGAAGTAGTGGAATCTTTTATTGATTCCATTGAAACCAAAAGTGAAACTGATTTTTAGCAAGCCGAAGGATGATGGACTGAATATAATGGATTGTAGAGGTAAATCATATGATAATGCCGCTGTTATGGCTGGAAAGTACACACGAGTGCAGCATCATCAACCCCAAAGCCGAATTCATACCGTGCTCGAATCGTTATTTAAACCTAGTTTGCGTACATGCAGCAGCCGTTGAGACGAATTCAGTTACTTTCTTCGGTACATTAGAACGGTGTTATTCATTTTTTGTCATGTCCACACACCGTTTTGAAGTTTTACTTACAACTACAGGTAAACCTTTAAAAAGAATTCAAGATACAAGATGGACCGCACGGGCTGATTCAGTAGACAATACTTGGGAACATTTTGAGGGTATCATTAACACTTTGGTAAAACTGACCGAGGCAGCCTTAACACAAGAACAGATGCAGGAGCGTTGCTGATTATAATGCAATTGTTTTCTTTTCTATGTTTCTTGGGCCTTTGGAAACCTGCCCTCCATGAAGTTAATGATTTTACTTACAAACAGCGGGACTCAACCCTCACCAATTCTCGGAAAAAATAAATGCGTTGCAGAGCTTTCTCACAGAACACCGAGAAGAATTAGTTGAAGATTTTTTTAAATATTCTAAGAATCTGTTTCAAAACCTTGGCATTTCATTGGAACCTTCTCAAAAAATAAAAAAAACACGTCTTTGGCGATGGAAATGGAGACTCAGCTCTTTCCGCAAAAAAGGTTTCATAAGCTACGGAATTTAGCAAAAAGTTTTGACTTTCTTACGCCGGCCAAACTACTGGATGTTAACTATGGCTGCAATATAGGTCTTGCATCTTATGAGCATGAAGTTAATAAAGAAGAATTTAAAATCGAACGCGAACGGCTGAGGGTTTTTATATGTTCATCAATCAAACAAACTAATTTAATAAATACAAGCCCACTTGAATTACTTAAATATATATTGCGCAGGCTAGAAGTAAGTCTGTGAAATATAATTATAATGCTTCAGTTGTTTTTGGCAATCGCAATCAGTAATGCAGGTTGTGAGAGAAGATTCTCAAAATTAAAGCTGATAAAAAAATATTTAAGATCCACGATGAGCTGCTGAGGCTAACAAATTTAGCAAGAAAGAACTGAATCCATCGGTACTAAAGCTATGGTCAAAGATTTTGCATTAAGGAAAACTCGAAGAAAAATTTAAAGAAGTTTTCCAATGGTTATGTCAAGATAATTGCAATGTTCGATCTCAGATAAGATGTGATAAGTTTTTTAGTTATTTTTACTTACTGCAAAAACATGGAGAAATTTTAAGAGACAATATTGAATACGGCCGGCCTTTACGGTTAATATTTGGAACAGAGGTGTATTTTTCCATTCACCAGTACAGTCAATGAATGTTTGAACAAAGGATTAATCTATGAGTTACAAATATTTCATAGAAAGGGTAAATTTGCGCCTGATGTACATATGAATTTATTTAACGCTGGAGAAAAATTTAAATGCACCAGAAATAAAATGCACGACTGGATCGCTCGAACTTGCTCTTATGTTCGATCACATCGTATGCAAAAGATTTCTAATAAGAATCTTAATATATTTTTAAAGTCGTTTTGTACTTAATTTTTTATATGTACAAAATTTCTTCAATTTTTTTCTAAAATGGTATGACAAACTTAAATATTTAATAATATAAACTTAAGAACAAAAGATTAAATCGGCTTAATCAAAGAAAAAATAATTCAAAATTCTGAAATAAATACTTAAACTAATTTGAGCTCAAAAAAAGTACGCCATTTTATTTCTTGGCTAAAGAATTAATGAGAAAAAAATTTTTAAAATCTGTGGAACGATTTTTGAGAAAAATTTATAGGGTTTCAGCAATTACATATAACTATAATTTTGAAAAAAATTGAATGAGCAGTTTTCAAAATATAATATTTTAATGCTTTTAATAATACAAAAAAATATTAATTAAAAATACTGGTACATATGCAGTATAAATTGGGCTACCTACACATATATATGTGTGAAATTTCGAAAGAATCGGATAAGCCATCTATGAAATAGTCGAAAGCAAAAAAAAAAACGGTCCTATAGAAAGTACCGTTTTTATACATTTACAAAAAATGTCAACCGTATGATCAGTCATACCTAAAAAGCTGCACTGATTTTTTAAATCAAAATGTTAGAGCCGTTTTTGAGAAAAATAGGATTTAGCGCAACGGTTATATGGCAGGTACCGTTATTTTTTGAGTTAAAAAAAACTTCAATTTCCCCTCTGTACAATACCTAAAAAGCTATATATATATAAGCAATTCGGCCCACCCGGTTGGCCTGTAGGTGTCTATACATATGTACATAGAGACAGACTGACAGAAATACAGACATACAGACGGATAGAATTTTTAGACCTTTATTTTGTCTTCGATATCATCGTAATGTAATGTTTGATTGTTATCTCAAAACCTTTTTTTTTCGACGAATGTATAACTTGCCGTGTAGAGGTACTACATAATCGCATAATCGCAAGTAAAAAGTAATGAAGGGTGGCAAAAATTGGTTCTGCCCCGGGCAGCAAAAATTAAAGCTACGCCACTGAATCCAATAACAAATATGGGCATATGGATGCTCTAGAGAGCGCATGCTAACTTGTGTAATATGATTGTACAAGTATACTTGTTAAGCTTGCAGTTGCGTGTGGACTCGGCTTTAAACATATTTTTTAATTAAGGCTTTTACGTAGCTTATTCTTCAATTTACTTGTATTTCTTCTTTGTTTTATTAAAACTTTATAATTATTATCAGTAATAAGGTAGATTTATGCCATAACTCTGTAAATTGTTCAATATAGTTTTTGAAACAAATGCGCTATAATAAAATACAAACACAATACCTTGTGATCTGCAGGACGTACAAATTTGAAGAGAAAGAGTTATCAGTACATATTTGAAGACGCCATGATATATAGCCGATCCAGCAAATTAGGTTACCGCAGGTTAGATATTTCCTTTTCCTTGATTGGCCGATATTATGTTTCGGTGCATTTGGGTAAATAGACTGGGAATAGAAAGATTGCCGAATCAGCAAATAAGCATGGGATAGCATATAGTAGACTTGGAAAAAAATTAAAATTAGTAAGCATACACTTTTAGTATCTTGGAAGAAACAATATCGAGCGGATATTAAATTCTAGTATTATAGTGTTTTTATTATTATACCTACATAAAAAAGTATAACTTCTATTTTCATTTATATTTTATTATAGTAAAATTATGTTGCTTACAATTATTAACATAATTAAATATTTAATAACATCTTAAGTTACAATTGGTTCTAAGTATTCCTTTTTTTCGAAATGAGCTCGTACATTCCTCAATAAGTGTGACTAACAATAAACAGATTTATTTTGGCCGCTGCTATATTTCGGTTACAGGAAAATATACAAAATTCTTCTTAAGAATTGAGTTTAGGTGTTGACACAAATACTCCTCAAACTTCCCCTTTAAATACAAAAACAAATTAATGTAATTAAGATAATATAATAATAATTGTTTGTATACAACGTATTGCATAGATATCAACTACTTACTCAAGAAAATTTACTTTCTATTGAGGAAATGAAGTACGTAGTGAAGAACCAGATCGTAGCAATATTTGTATTCCGTCTATAAAAATAAGAAATTTTAATAAAACATACATTAGTCAGTAAGAAGCAGTTCATATCTATGTGTTTATAATTTTACAATAAGGTACATTCACCAACCTAGTAAGCAATAATGAACCTAACTATTGTTAATATAATTTTTTTATAATTTCAAACTTTATTTGTACATACTGAATTTCCTGAATAGTAAAGCTTTTTACTATTTCTTACGATTGACGTGACTTTTTAAGATTTAAATAACCAAGGAAAAAAATGACTAGGCACCTTCATTGTACTTTAAGAATTAGGATAATTTAATTTAGGAAGTGTTTCAATATATAGATATCTTATTTCAGTCTTGCCAACATATTGCAAGGAAACTCAGGTAATAACATATTAGTATCTCAACATGGATATCTATGAGCTAATCAGTTCATGCAGCGTTCAGGATTCAGTTCGTTTCAACATCCTCTCCAACTTAAAGGGCCGTGGTGTATTAACACTTTGGAAGTGGTCACGGTTTAGCTATGAGCCATTCGACGTTTTGACAGTGACACCAAGAGAAATACCATCTGTACCCTCGTGGAGCTCCGAAATGCGACAAAAACGCCATTAAATTTGATGAAGATTTTCATCTCTTATAATTACCTGCAGTATTCTGTTCTTTCCAAGTCACTTTTTACGTTGTTGCACACTTTGTAAGCACTTATCTCTCCATCTGCTCCAGATCCAGAGCTGGTGGATATTCCAATGAACACTTTGCCATCTACGTCAAGTTCTTGTCGCTATAATAAGGATCCGGTATCATCTGTAAGTGAATACCCAACAAGAATTGCCCAGGTGTCAACGTTTGGAAATCTGAGGGATCTTCGGAAAGGGGGGCAAGGACAGGAATTGAGTATTGCTTCAGTTTGAATAATTACCGTGTTAAGTTTTCATATGCTAAAGAGTCTAAATTCAACAATCTTTTAATACGATATTTGCCATCTTTGTGAAAAGTGGCTTGGGTTTAACTTCGAAAAAAAGTTACGCACTTGTACGTTTTTACCAAAATGTTCCTGTGAACCAGCCAATGCTTCTGTCGTACTCGAGATATTAACCGTTAATCTCCTACTTGACGGTGCTTTTCATGGTAAAAAGTTGGGTGCAAATAGAAGGATTAAATGTTTAAAGTTGTGACTGAACTCCGTAGTCGTCCATTGACGCGAAGAATGCCCTTATCATCGGTAAAAAGAGATAGTGAACATACGGTCGATTTCGAAGGTATTTGTTTAGATTTTTCTAGGATATTAAACTATTATTTTTTTTTGGCATAAAATGATTGTTGTAATGACTGACAATAGAGTGAAACATGTCGTCGAATTCTGCTCTGCACATACTATTTCAGTTCGTCTCCCTGAAAGCTCATTTTTCTTTAAACGTAACAGACACGCAACAGTTCAGATTATTTTCAAATAACTGTTGTTGAATTTGAGGTTTATTATATCATCGTCTTCCATAAATAGGATTACTATTTTTGGTGTCTTGCTTTGGAGTACATACTTCGTCCGAAAGCTTGGTTCCCAACAAGGCCACATTCTTGGGAGGTAAATCCTCTTGAAAGTACGGATCAGCGTTGCGGGAAACAAAATTTTGTAAGTACCAATTCTGACAATAGAAAGTGTCATGTTAGGCCGCTGGGTGCCACCAAGAAAAAAGTAACAAAATTGCGAAGATTTCATATGTAATTTTTTGTTTTATTTATTGCACCACAAAATTTAAGGAGTAATAAGAATATATAAACACAAAATTAATAAATAGTAAATTAATAGATAAAATAAAAGAACTTCAATAAACGAAACATAAACAAAATAAATAAAAGCATCAACTGACAATATAAGTTTTTAGATGATATGAGTTGGTGGCAAGTTTTAGCCTTTATTATTTCATTAAACGACAAAATTGATTTTATTACTTTATAAGAAAGTCGAAACAACCCTTTCAGCTGATGCTGCCTGATCTCATCATGAACTTGGATATATGTATTTGAAAACATTTGCTCGTCGATTCCTAGATTGCCATTTGAAGGGTATGAGTGCCACAGTGCCATTTAAATTAAAAAGTGCGTGCCACTTCGGCAACGTTGCTACGGATACTGCTTGCTGCTTAAGTGACGCCATATTTCTATTTTTGATAGGCTTTGGATGACTGCGACCCGATTTGATACAAATGTTGGCCATTGGTTGCTATCAGATGAGATCTAATAAAGCACTATACTTGAGTTGGTCCAATAAAAGCAGGTTTCTTTGGCGATGCTTATTATTTTCTCCACAAAATTAACCAGATTATTTATTACATTGTATTAACGTAATTGAAAGAGTTCTTCTCTTTCATAGGTTGAAATACATTCTATAATCCGAATATCGTTAGCGCAAAACTTTCTGAGATGAAATCCACTTTCAACTAGAATCTGCCTTAATTAATATTTCATTTGCAATAACTCATCGAGTGAACCTGACCATGTGAGTACATTGCTGACGTAGAAATCATTACGTTGGGCATCGGAAACAAGGGGTAAGCGATTGTATTCATCTTTAGAGAGGTGAGATAACACTCTGGTATTGAAATATGATACTGCACTCGTTAATTTATCTAATGAAGACCCTCCACACGATGAATTGAAACTGCTGATCGTCAGACTGCATTACTATTTGAGGATACATTTAAGTTTCGTAGCGTCGCGTCGGTGGTAAAGACAGAATTGTGCCAACGAAATTTAATTGCCGCAGAAAAGAAGTCGGGTTGCAGGTCCAACATGCATAATGTCATTTGGAGATCTACCGCTACTCGTTTTGTAGGAGGCATCGAGCACTACATGCAGTTTTGGTGTAGATCTACCTGGTTTTGCAATGCAGTGATGTTAAGGACATGTAGGTTTTTTTGTAATTGATAGTCGCAATATTAACAGCCTGCAAATGGCCAATAATTTCATACTCGCGAAGAAATTTGATATACCTACTCTGACTTAATAATTGTGGTTTTGTTATTTTTTTTTCTAAGCTATAGAATCTCTTTAAAGCGATTTCTATGTGCATTCAGGTCCATTTTAGATGGTAGTTGAATTTGATAAAGACATCTTTAAAGACGAATTACATTTTCACGAAAATGAGTTTCAAATGTTCGCAGCATTTCGTGATTATTCTCTTGTGGTTTTCCGAGCCTTTTTATTATTGAAAATAATTGTAGAGTTTTATTTACATTTTGCTCTTCTTCAAGGCAAATATAACATTAAATCAGGCTAGTTTTTCCAGTGTTATATTTTGTTTTTATAACGCCTGACAACGTGTCGGGATTGTTGATAAAGCGGGACACCGATATTAATATTTTTCGGAATCGTCCACTTTGCGATATCTTTCTTATAATTAATCCGGCGTCAGATTTCCATTTGGTTGTACAACGACTGAATATATTTCAACATATTTCCTTAAAATTTAAGTAAAGACCTTATATATTATTCCACTGTGGTGCTAGCGAATTAATATATTACATTCCCCTGAACTTGATTGGAAATTTGATAAAATGTTTAAAGGTACTAACTTAAACTACCCAACACCATCAATAAAATTATATATATTAAAATTATTTGATTTATTTTCTATTAATGTATATCTTGCGGCTTATACAATTGGAGTTGCAAGGTTTTAGATTTTCGTTTTAAAGAAATTGGTTTGTTTTCGAATGGTGCAAATTTTAAAATCTTAAAATTTGATTTTCTCATCTGATATAAATGAGTTTTACGGTGAATACCGTATAAGCGTATAAGATAATATTAGATAAGATTAATTTTTTTTTGATTATAAAATAAAACATATATACAAGTCTTATAAATATTTTAAAGCATTGATATAAGCCGTCTGCCAATTTCTTAATTTGATTTTGAGAGTTTACAAAATTAAATCATAAAAATAATGAAATTAGTAAAAATTTTTTAAATACTTTTGTTTATAAAAAACATTTAAATAGATAAAGAAACAAAATTTTATTTAAGAAAAAAAAATAACCTTAAACATTGGATTTTTATTTTTAAAAAAATGCGAAAACATTATTTCTAATGAAAAGAAGATATAGATAATACATGCTACATAAATTAAAGATAACAAAATAGATTAACGGAATATAAATATTTTAAATCAGTTCAGTGAAAAAACTGCAACATCTTTAATAGATAGGCTTTAGGTTTAGCTAAATCAAAAATGGGGTTTTAATTTATTTGAATTATGAAATGGCTTTTAGTTTAGCTAAAACAAAAATAGGGCTTTAAATAATTTCAAAAATGAAAATGGGTTTTTAGTTTAGCTAAAACAAAATTTATAAAGTCTGTGTATTGCTCACGAATTTACGACAGATTCAAGTATGTATTTCGGTAGTTCTTTGCGTAGGAAATTAATTGTACGAGCAGTTTCCAACCACATTCCCCATTCAGAAAACTGATGCATTCTTCGAACGTCAAATAAGTCTTGGTGAAGAAAAGTCTGCGAAAAGTCAGAGAAAAAAGAGGGTTAATGTAGTGCGATATGGTCTGAAATTAAGTTCAATCATTTCAGTTCTGACTTTAAAGATTAGACACATATCTAAAACATTGAGATCATGAGATCTGAAATAATTGTCGTGGCCCAGACTGAAATTTAAATTTCTATATATAGATCGAGTGTTTGATCCCCTAGCCCTATCAAGGTATCTCTGATACATTCGCTCGTCTACAACTGCGATACAGTTATACAAAATATTTTGCCAATCTGTTACATTCTCAGAACTCAAATTCAAAGTCACTTGATTTACCAGAACTAGTTCTTGTCAGTTCTTAAAAAAAGTGTAGCCGCACTGAAGAGAAACAAGTAATATTCGTTTATGTTAGTTGCTTTCAGTCCTTTTCATAATTTTAGACAAAAAATTAGCATTGGCCTTCAGATTTCTAACATAAATTAGCGGTAAGCCGGGCTCAATATAAATCGCATAGTTGGGAATGTTCGAAGGTAGTCTAAATATTCTTTTAAAAAAATATCTTTGAACTGTTTCACACTCCTCCAACCATTGGTATCCGTACACTTCATTAGCATAACAAAAAAAACTGTTTATCGTGGCTTCAAATACTTTGACTTTTGCAGTAGGGTGTACAAGGCTATTTGTAAAAAAAATTGTCCACATTGTATTTATTGCTGTTTTGGCAACAGCCAATTTTGCTTATATATGAGCCCTGATGCTTAAGTTGTGTGAAATAACGAAGCCAAGATATTTGAACTCATTCACAACTTCTATATTCATGCCATCCAATGACCAGTTACTTGAATTTCTATCAGAATGGCTTCTGAAGATCATAATCTTAGATTTCAATGAGTTGATTTTAAGATCCCATAAATCGCAATAAGATTTAAGCTTATTTATTTGGAGTTGAAGTGTCATTGGGTTATCAGCAAAAATAACGATATCATCCGCATACAGTAATAGTCTTACAAACATATTGCCAAAGGAAACTCCACCTCGTAGATGGCTCTCAGTATCGTTGATAAATAATGCGAATATCAAACGGCTTACAAAAACACCCTTGCGGCACACCTGTTCCAGATCTAAAAGATTAGGGCTGTTGGTTACCACTGCATACCATTGCAGACATATTCAGTAAGATCTGTTCATAAACCCGAATAAATTTAGTTGATGCACCCATTACTGCGAGTTTATATAACAGTGACCGTCTGTTGATAGTGCCAAATGGCGCTTTAAAATCTACAAACAATGCATACAAAGGCTTTTTCTTGTCAATAAAGCGCCTTGCTATGGTAGTAAGCGCGAAACTTTTAACCAACGTCGACAGGTTAGCTTGGAAACCAGCTTAAAAACAACTTATCAAATTATTGAATTGCAACCCATTTGAAAGCCTGAGGTATAGGATTTGAGTAAAGAGTTTTCTTAGCAAGCTTTACACCGAAATATCTCTATAACTCTCAGCTTCATGTGGGTTACCTTTCTTAAAAATTGCAGTTATCTTCGACAAGCGAAAAGTCTCTTCACTAAACATTTTGCTTAAAGGATCTAGAATATAATCAAGAAGTTCAGGAGTTGAATTCTTATAAAATTCTATAGGAATTCCGTCAGAACCTGGAGCTTTATTATTCTTCATTTTATGAAGACATATTAGTAACTCAGACATTATAAAAATAGAATCTAGCTCTGGAACCAAAACGTTTGGGAGTGCAAAACTTATTGAATTTTGATTTGGGTCAGGAAGCAGAAGATTTTTAAAATATGATGCGAGCTGATCAACACTAATACTCAAAGACGTTGATATACTGCATCTTTCCAGTACCCGAACATTACACCAGAACGACTTAGAGTCTCTGCAATCAATGAGCTTTTAGCCGCATTCCTAAAATATATTTCTTTTTTAAGACTAACAAAATCTTTAAAATTTTTATTTTGCTGTAGATAAATATTTTTAAAAGCATCATTATTTGACTCCCTAAAAAGTTTTAAAAAATTGAACGATATATTTCTACTTTTCCCGCATTCCTCGTCATACCATTTCGATTTGGATCACGGTAAGGTAAAACGGGAGCTACAAGCAGTTGCAGACTTTCGTATTAGCTCGAACGCAGCGTTCGTCGAATCTTCTACTGAGTCATATAGGTGATAATTGGTTGAAATCATGTTGAGCCTTAAATTTTGTCCATACAATGTTCGTTTACGATAAACCCATCTAAGCTTACTATTAAGAGGAGTATTGTCTTCATTGTTTTTATGAATATTTTGTGACGAATACTTACAGGAAACTACAATAGATAGATGAGGTGAAAAATTTCCAGGAAACACCTCAACATTTTTAACAATATTCATCCAATTCCCTTTTACCAAACAATAGTCAATTATCATCCTTGTGATGATATAAAAGTAAAATTTCCCTTAGCCTCTCCAATTGAAACACCATTTAATACAAAGCAGCCAAAATCCTCAATCATTTCTATTAATGACTTTCCTTTCGTGTTTATTTGTTCATCCAGCGAGATTTTTTTGATTGAAAAGTATCCACTGTTCATGATCGTGGAATTCTGAAAGTTGCTAATACGTCCATTTAAATCACCTATTAGCATTATGTTTTCGTGATTATTATTCAAAAGAAAATTCTGCAGGTCCTCAAAATCTGAATCCCATACATTATAATTAAGATAAAGTGGCACAATTTGAAAATGTTTTGAATCACACAAGATAACTATTATAATTTTTTTTCACTATTTTTTAAAGTGATGTGGAAATTTTCTTTGCTTTTATAACCGATCAGCATCCCACCACTTGCTCTACCTATTCTATTATTTCTAATAGCAGTGATAAATAGTGTTCTAAAATTTTCTAAATATTTAAGATATTGCATTTCTTTTCCTTCTTCAAAAAATGTTTTATAATAAAATAATAATATCATAGTTTGAAATCAGTTTAAAAAAATCAGGCATTAATAATTTGTTTTTCGAAGTTCCTGATTTGTTCTTAATGACGACCCGCGAAGTGACTCAAAGATGAAAATATATTTATCTATTTGTAATTTTCGTCCTTTAATAAAATTTTTTGTCGACCGGTTAGGTGCTTGAAGTCTGGACTTAATCTCATTCAGTGTTCTCCTTTTTTTTCCGGTATAGAAGTGACTCCTCTCTGTGCACACAGATTCCAGTACCATTTCACTTCGATGGAGCTACAATAAGTTTGTTGGCGGTATCCTCGTCTTGCAAATTGAGTACCATTGTTGTTACTTTATTGTGGCGGTTATTGATTTCTTGTGATTTACCCAGTGAAAATTTAGCATTTTTGTTTAGGTCAAGAAGGCCTAGACAGGTTTTTTTTTCGCAAATTCTTGTTGTCTGAAGGAAAATGCATAACAACGTTTTCGGTTCCTGGATATGTGTCGCAACTGCCTCCAACTCTTGCCTAGTTGCGCTGACTTATCCTCGACTGTCTTTCTCCATGAGCTTCTCGGTCGTCCAACTCTTCTTCCTTCTTGAATGAGCGAATTTCACTGCATTGCCTGTGCCGCAATAAAGCTGTCGCCTTTTCGAAACGTGTGTCCGATCCACTGCCACTTTCGACGTCGTATAATAGAGTCGATAGCTTCCTGACCCGTTTTTCTGATGAGCTTTTGGTTTGATATACGATTGGGCCAGGAAACTCTAAGGATGTTTCGTAGACATCTATTAATGAACGTTTGTAGCTTCTGAGTGACAGCTACTGTTACTTTCCAAGTGCTGCACCCGTAAAGTAAAACGGATTCGACGTTGGATAGAAACAGCCGTAGCTTAGTTCTTAAGCTTAGAGAGTGATTCCTCCATATATTTCTAAGCGTACCGAAAGCAGGCTTTGCCTTTCAAATTCGGCTGCTGATGTCCTTTTTGGTGGCACTCTCGGTAGAGATGATACTACCAAGGTATTGGAAGCTCTTTACTTTCTCTACCAGTTGTTGGGAAATATTTAATTTATTTAATTTATTTATTTATTTGTTTATAATATATGGTTTCACATTGAGATTAAATCTCATAGATTGCGAATGCTTTACAAATTACAAATAACAAGAGCTTTGAAATTTATATGGAGGTATAGAAAAGTAAGTTGAGAATTATTTCAAAAAATAGCTTTTATAACCAAAATGTATTCCTTATATTTATCATGTAAGTATGTATATTTATATATATATATCATTATTTATTTATGAGAGAAAATATCTGGGTTCCGAGGCTGATCATTTTTTGCCGGAGTTGGTTTTCAGCCCCATGATTTCTGCTTCTCTCTCCACCCCTGTTGTTATTTGGTGGAGATCCATGATCCTATGAGAGTTTCAGGTGAGACGTCAGAGTTCATCGAATTCCTCCCTTTCCCGTCAAGGCACCTCGCAGAACATCGCTTATCCTAACAGAAACAATATTGGCGAGAGAATGCAGCCCTGTCTGACTCCACTCTGGACTTCAAACTCTTTGACAGCCTCCCTTCGTGCAAAACGTTACATTTTGATCCACCATAAGTTGCCTTAACAATACCTATTAATTTATCTGGGATACCCCTCCTGCGTAAAGCAAGCCAAATAAATTCTCTATTGAGGCTATCGAAAACCTTCTCAAAGTCAATGAATAGCAGGTGAAGTGGTGATCGAAATTCGACGTACTGCTCAATTATAATCCTTAACGTATTGATATGATTAATGCATGAGGATCCAGCGTGGAGACCTGCTTCTTCGGCATAGAGTGTGGCTTCTAGATGTTCCTTGATGCGTTTCAGTACTACTTTCGCTACTATTTTGGCAACGGCAGCCTGGACGCAAATCCCCCTTCTTTTTTAGGGAGCTTGACTATCATTCCCTTTTTCCACTCATTCGGAAATTCTTCAGAGACCCAAGTTTTATTTATGAGTGGATGCAGGGGTTCGCTCGATGTCGTTGGCGCCACTTGTAGAAGCTCTACAGGAATACCATGAAGTCCTACTGCTTTGCTGGTCTTCAGTGCTTTGATTGCGTTGCACATCTTATCTCTGCTGGGGGTGGAGTGCGGATTTGGGAATTTGTTGTTCCTATCAGCTCAGCCGCTATCAGTTGTGCCTTGCTGTCAGTAACTCGATTTAATACAGACGCAAAATGGTCCTTCCATCTCCTCATACGAACTAAGTAGTGAGCCGTCTGAGGAGTTGTTTGGAACTGCGAGCACCAACCAATTCCTTAGTAATTTTGTGGACGGTTCTACTGTCGGTCCTTCAGCCTCCTCATCCAAACTAAGTAGCCAGCCGTATGAGTCTTTAACGAGGAGTTGTTTGGCACTGCGAGCACCAACCAATTCCTTAGTAATTCTGTAGACGGTTCTACTGTCGCATCTGCTAGCAGCATCTTCTGCTTGTTAGGCCAAAGCGTTGATGTGGTGACGCTTGTCACGTCTTACAATGCGGTGAACCTATCTCTTTTTCGTGCGGGGGGCAGGGGCGGAGTTTAGGGTTCGGACCCCCTCTCATGAGCCTTGGAAACGTAAACTTAGTTAACTATTAGTAAGATAATATGACGGTCAGTTTCTCTTCGATCAATGTTTGGTGAGTTATTAGTTTCACTTGACCTGGAAAAGAGCCATTATATGTATTTTTTTTTTCATTTATGTTGACATTCATTGAAATTCAAACAACATTTTCGCGCCACTTGAATAGATATGGAACATCATATATATAGATCAGGACAACAATATTCGAGTATACACGAATTAACCCAAGCCATCCAATCAGCTGGGTTCTCGATTTCGCTAAATTGTTTGGCCAATTTGTATGCATTCCTCCCAAACCGAATTGTGAAGCTCTGGAGCAGAACGGTGGCTCAACACACTATTAAAAATTATGTTTTTAATACTTTTAATTACTCCAAATTTAAGTACCTAATATTTAAATAAAAAGAATCAAAATTCTCTAAATTTTTTTTTTCATTAAAGTGTCCTATTCAAGTGGTGCAAAATTTGGAGCCGGCATTACGACGGTTCTTAGTAAATATTTTTTTGTTAATACTTAAAGCAATAGCATTAAACTTTTCTTTTTGTAAATTAACAACAAGTATATGAACTTTGATTTTAAAAACATTAGTCTCTATACTCTGTTCAATTAATATTTTCAGTACAGGGAAGATAGGATATTTGCATTTAACTCTGACTGTTAGAGATGCCAATAAGTTCGAACTGTTTTAAAGCTTTTACAGGGTTGTAGTAGTAAGCATACTAAATTACCATGTCCTATTAAAGTGGCGCGGAGTGTATGTATACACAATCAAACAATTATTAACGCCTAGAATTCTCGGCTATTTGCGTTTCTCTTTATTATCTATCGTTCAAATCTTGCGGTTCTCGATTTTCGGCTTCGAGTTGTCATTACTGGGTACAAAGGTGAAGCTGAATCGTAAGACATGGCTACAATTAAAGTTGTAGCTATAATACAAAAAAAGGTCAAGTTGCATGTTATGAAAAATACTGGTATGATATTCCTCATTTTATTATCCTATCTCTCGCACACATTAGCTGCGTTTTATTATATACGGGTCTGGGTCTAGGTTATTTTTCAACACGTATTACCAAAACAACCCGAGATACAGGTTTCTATCTGGGCTTGCAAATATTAGTATTAAATTCGCCGAACAGAGGGTACATTTTAGTACATAACCCAGATCGTTTTATTTTCACGGAGTGAACCATATGGGTTATTGGCGATAATAAAACACGGCTATTGTTACCAAGTGACGTACTTCAACTCACGTTTGTTTTGGAATTTTTTTTGTATGCATTTCTGTCACCAAGTAAAGTAGGATAATGCTGAATATCATACCATGTATTCTTTATAATTATTATTAAAAAGTTGTTTCAAAAATTTGTTGATGTCATAGCTTTCTTTTCATGGTCATTTCGCACAATCGATTTTTTCATTGGATTGGTTTGAGACAAAAAAAAACTTCCACAGTTAAAGCCTAGTACTCAGTTCGAGCAAACGCAAATTTTATCTCTACATATTTTTTTCCAAGCAAAATGTTGAAGTTGTAGAGATAAACATACAATTTCAATGCGAACAGTAGCTTATCTGAGAAAAACTCTGGAGGGGGAAATAAGAACAGTCACTGATGCTATTATTGTTAGTGACGGTTTTTTAAATAAATAATGTACATTATTTAACTTACTTTGTTCTAAATTTCTTGTTGAGTTACCTTGTGTTTAAGAAGTTTTATAATGTAGATATCTAATATAATTAAAAAATATATCCATTTTCAAGTACATATCTACAATGAATGCGAAAAATGACGCAAAAGATTAAACAGCATTTAACCAAAATAACGCAAGTTCGCTTGAGTATTTCTATGCGTTTTCAATATATACATTATACTCGTACATAGGTACATTATGTAATGTAAATTAAATATGCCTATGCAAAATTTTTAATTTGTCCCGGTTCAATATGTATTTTTTTTTTTACTGATTTATTACAGTTCTCGGTTTGCTCAGCTCCAATCTTATTGCTTTTTGCTTTAACCTCATTGATTTTCCCTTCTATTCAAATTTATGCAAATGCATAGTTGGATAATAAAACACCAAATAAATCTAAGAAATATTTTCATACTTTTATTTAAAGTAAATAGTCCTCATTGTACCTACTCGCATTCCCATTATAGCTACTGTCTAACTGAAATCAAATGATGAATTGTTTAAATTCTTGCAACTAATTTACCTACCCACTTTTTTCAATAATTTTTTCTGGTCATATACCTCCTAATATCTCTTATTATAGCTAAACCTAAACAGGGGATACGCTATGAGGTGATAAAAGGCACAATGTACATAAAATATCACAATTTGTCTAGTAAAATAATGATTCGGACATTATTTGTCTTGGAAAAATTATGTGGAGATTTCTGTATGTACAGTTCGAAACAATTTTTCTTATTTTGAGCTGAGGTGAGTACTGGTCGGGAAAAATTACAGAAAAAAATTGTTCTGGGAGAAAAATTGTATGAGAAATAATATTTTTCCCGATCTGAGTACTGGGCTTAACGTAATAAAATATGTTTAATTAGCTCGGTAAAATTTATGAAAATCTTAACTTTTGAATTGTTGGCCCCCCCCCCCCCCCCCTTTAATTAATCCGGGATCCGACACTGAAGAGCACTAGATGATTGAATAAGGTATATAGGTACCTACCTACCTATAAGGTAGGAAATATTGTGTAGTTACTACAAGTTATAATTTTATTATAGGTAAGTTGGTACCTACATATGCCCTACATACATAGATACTACCTACCTATGTTCAATTCATAGGTAGGTAGTATCTATATAGACACTTAGATACAATAGTTTTTATTTTTATTTATTTTTTAGGTAAGTAGCTAGGTACTTTGAAACGAAAAGTTGAAGCACTTGAAAGGGCTTAAGTACATATACATATGCACATACTATTTACCTACATAATAATTTTTGTACTTATTACGAAACTTCAAATAGTTTTAAAAATAAGAAGAAGGTACATAAGCTACCTACCTAGTACCTATTAGGTATACCTATACCTAGGCACTTAGTTGATTTGATAAAAAAAAATTCCAATCATATAGAGAGGTGTGCGGCGGAGGGATAGTTAAGGCAAGTAGGTGTAGGTATTTTAAAAAAATATTGGTAGGTATGTAGGTACCTAACTATATATAGCACATATACCTAGCTAATCCAAAAATGAAAAAAAACATTTTTGGGTTTTTGGCTAGAAAAAATATTTTATTTTTTTCCAAACCTACCTACCTTGAGGAAAGTAAAAACAAAAAAAAATAAGAAGAACAGCTTTTAGAGGTTCGGTGCACGGGGGGAAATGAAAATATTTTTTTTAAGTTGCGTTACTACGTCCAGACACAATTTTTGGTGTTTTCTTTTGATTCATATGTATGTGCTCTGTACAACAGGTTGTTTTTCTTATAAAAAGTGTGGCAATTAAAGGATGTAGGTAGGTACAAAATATTTTGTTTTGTAATAGGTAAAATGGTAATATTTTCAAAATATTGTTTCCTTATTCCTATTAATATAGTTGTATATTTTTAGATTCCAAAATGATTTTGCTAAATATCGGCCTTGAATATTTTTGTTTTTAATTTTTGTAAGACTTTTGACACAACAAACTGTTATAAATTAAGTGGGGTGTGGAGAAACCCCAAATATTTTATAAATTTTATGCGAAGACTAATGATACATATCTATTTAGCTATAGTGGAGTCGGAGCTTTTGTGAGAGATATTTGTATGATTGTGAATTTGAAGTTTAAAAATGCAATAGTGCAGATGCTATTAGACTGAATTGTAGCATAAATGATGGTAAGTTTACATTCATATATGTAGATATATAGAATTCATTCACCATAATTTTTTTAGATGAGGTATAATATTTTGACAGGGGATAAACGTAAACTTAGTTAACTATTAGTAAGATAATATGACGGTCAGTTTCTCTTCGATCAATGTTTGGTGAGTTATTGGTTTCACTTGACCTGGAAAAGAGCCATTGTATGTATTTTTTTTCCATTTATGTTGACATTCATTGAAATTCAAACAACATTTTCGCGCCACTTGAATAGATATGGAACATCATATATATAGATCAGGACAACAATATTCGAGTATACACGAATTAACCCAAGCCATCCAATCAGCTGGGTTCTCGATTTCGCTAAATTGTTTGGCCAATTTGTATGCATTCCTCCCAAACCGAATTGTGAAGCTCTGGAGCAGAACGGTGGCTCAACACACTATTAAAAATTATGTTTTTAATACTTTTAAATACTCCAAATTTAAGTACCTAATATTTAAATAAAAAGAATCAAATTTCTCTAAATTTTTTTTTTCATTAAAGTGTCCTATTCAAGTGGTGCAAAATTTGGAGCCGGCATTACGACGGTTCTTAGTAAATATTTTTTTGTTAATACTTAAAGCAATAGCATTAAACTTTTCTTTTTGTAAATTAACAACAAGTATATGAACTTTGATTTTAAGAACATTAGTCTCTATACTCTGTTCAATTAATATTTTCAGTACAGGGAAGATAGGATATTTGCATTTAACTCTGACTGTTAGAGATGCCAATAAGTTCGAACTGTTTTAAAGCTTTTACAGGGTTGTAGTAGTAAGCATACTAAATTACCATGTCCTATTAAAGTGGCGCGGAGTGTATGTATACACAAGCAAACAATTATTAACGCCTAGAATTCTCGGCTATTTGCGTTTCTCTTTATTATCTATCGTTCAAATCTTGCGGTTCTCGATTTTCGGCTTCGAGTTGTCATTACTGGGTACAAAGGTGAAGCTGAATCGTAAGACATGGCTACAATTAAAGTTGTAGCTATAATACAAAAAAAGGTCAAGTTGCATGTTATGAAAAATACTGGTATGATATTCCTCATTTTATTATCCTATCTCTCGCACACAATATTAATATTTTGACAGGGGATAAACAATTGATTTCAAAACTCCTTAAATCTTCTTGTTAATGTCTAGATTTTTTGTATAAAAATTAGTAAAAAAATAAAAAAGATTAAAAATTTCGAAATGAAATAAAACACAACCACTTGCTTTTAATGTAGAAAAAATTGTAAGTTAATTGCATGTGACATGGTGAATAGTAGATTTGTACACTAGCTCTATTCATTTCCTTGACGTTTTAATGTGTTGAATTTGTGGATTGTATTGAGCCATGTATTAGGGGTCGTGCTGACATTGTAAATTCTCCTAGGCTTAGACGTGTACTTTCGTACATTCTCCCGCCTCGCAAAAGAAATGTTAATATATCCAACCCAGTTTCATTCCAATCATATTGCCCATGTTGATCTGCTTTTGGCATCACTGTTGATAATCTCGATCTTCGTACTACTTTATCGACACGATCTCATAAGGTTATAGCTGTCATCAAGCGGCGACCACCTTCTTATCTCATTCATGTACTTGGAAAGAGATAAGATCTGTTAATAAATGTGATTTGACAAACAAAACAAATACAATAGATAGTCAGTATGATTTAACTACAGAGACAAACAGAAACTTAGACTTTTGTTGTAATATAGTTTCTCGCTGTTCAATGAAATCGTATGATGATATTGTATAGTATGTTAAGTACAATCTACTATACTCTACAGCAGTCGGTTTTATATTCATTCATTTTACGTCGTGGTCCGGAGAACTTGTGAATTTTAAATTAGTTTTCCTTTTTATTTTATAGTGTATTTGTTAAACGATATATTTTATGTGAGTAATGAGGTGAGTTTTTCTTGATTGTCGAATATTGTGGTATCGAGTGGGCGAAGTGGGCGCGCATATTAATTTCGTTTTCACGATCGCGGTGTGTGCAAATTGTGTCTGTGTAATTATTGAATTGTAGGTTATTTATTTCAAATCTGTTGTTTGGTTTTATATTAAAAAAATTATTTATGTAGTTAAACAATTAAATAAATGGCTTCGGTGCCGTTAGCCTATAATAATTTATTAAATAGGTTATATTTAAGTTGGCGTTATGTATAAGTGTTATGTATAAGTGTTATGTACAACAGTGGGGAAGATCAATTTCCAGTTGAAATATTTTACTTCCATTTTGACTTCCCGGTAAGTTTGTTTACCTTTTTCTTTGAGTGAATTTCTAGTGATAAACAATAGTGCAAAGCAAATAAAAAGAAAATATTTATTATCAAAAGTGCAACAATTAAATACTTCATTTCAGTGATATGTGTTGTTTGTGATTGTGTATTATCAAATAATTTTCTTAAACCAGTGCGGTGTATTAATTACTTTATTATAATAAATATGTTAGTTTCGTTTTTTCGATGAATTATTTTGTGACGTTTGATTACGATTGTAATTTTTTGTTGTTGTTTTGATTCTGTGTATTAAATAATTGAAAGTTGTTTTAATCCTTCGGCAAGCGCTTGAACACGCTTCCATCGGTCGAGATGCGTGGTATTGTTTTTGATTTCGCCTTGTGGGACTGCATGTAGCGATTCACCGACTAGAAAGTGCGCGGGTGTTAGCGCGGTCAAATCATCGATGCTGTCAGAAAGAGGGCATAAGCGTCTCGAATTCAAACAAACTTCTATCTGAGCTAGAAGCGTCGCGAGTTCTTCAAACGTCAGCCTCTCGGTTCATACAACTCGTTTCAAGTGGTGTTTGACTGATTTCACGCCTCCTTCCCATAACCCACCGAAATGTGGAGAAGCAGGTGGAATAAAGTGCCAATTCCTACCGTGATTTGCTAGTTCTTCCGCAATTTTTCTCCAGTTGAGCTTTGCTTCCGTAAGTAACTTGGCCAATTCGTTGTTGGCTCCCACGAAATTTGTACGGCAGTCGCTATAAATCTGCTTACAACCTCCTCTTCTGGCAGTGAACCGTCGGAAAGCTGCCAAAAACGTATTGGTTGTCAGATCTGATACCACATCCAAATATATGGCCTTAGTAGCCAAGCACATAAAAATTGCAAAATACGCCTTCAGGATTTGTGCACCGCGTGCTTTCCATGATTTTATTTCAATGGGTCCTGCATAGTCGACGCCGGTATGACTAAATGGTTGAGACATACGCACTCTAGCCGCAGGTAAATTTCCCGTTTGGTGCTGCATTTCGGATGCCTTTTGCCGGTAGCAAGAAGGGCATCTGTACAATTGGTATTTAACACTCTGTCGTATTTGTCCGATCCAATATTTTCGTCGTATGTATCCGATCATCTGTTGTATGCCGCCATGAAAGGTGTTTTTGTGCGCATCTCTTACAACCAAACTCGTAAAGTGATGGCTGCCTTGTAGTTATATTGGATGTTGAGCATCATAAGAGAGGAGGGAGTTCTCTAAACGTCCACCTGCTCTTAGGATCCCTTTCCCGTCAAGGCCGCTCGCAGAACATCGCTTATCCTAACAGAAACAATATTGGCGAGAGAATGCAGCCCTGTCTGACTCCACTCTGGACTTCAAACTCTTCTGATAGCCTCCCTTCGTGCAAAGCGTTACATTTTGATCCACCATAAGTTGCCTTAACAATACCTATTAATTTATCCGGGGTACCCCTCCTGCGTAAACCAAGCCAAATAAATTCTATCGAAAACCTTCCCAAAGTCAATGAATAGCAGGTGAAGTGGTGATCGATATTCGACACACTGCTCAATTATAATCCTTAACGTATTGATATGATTAATGCATGAGGATCCAGCGTGGAAACCTGCTTCTTCGGCATAGAGTGTGGCTTCTAGATGTTCCCTGATGCGTTCCAGTACTATTTTCGCTACTATTTTGGCAACGGCAGCCTGGACGCAAATCCCCCTTCTTTTTTAGGGAGCTTGATTATCATTCCCTTTTTCCACTCATTCGGAAATTCTTCGGAGACCCAAGCTTTATTTATGAGTGGATGCAGGGGTTCGCTCGATGTCGTTGGCGCCGCTTGTAGAAGCTCTACAGGAATACCATGAAGTCCTACTGCTTTGCTGGTCTTCAGTGCTTTGATTGCGTTGCACATCTTATCTCTGCTGGGGGTGGAGTGCGGATTTGGGAATTTGTTGTTTCTATCAGCTCAGCCGGTATCCATCTCCTCATACGAACTAAGTAGTGAGCCGTCTGAGGTGTTGTTTGGAACTGCCAGCACCAACCAAATCCTTAGTAATTTTGTGGACGGTTCTACTGTCGGTCCTTCAACCTCCTCATCCGAACTAAGTAGCCAGCCTTATGAGTCTTTAACGAGGAGTTGTTTGGCACTGCGAGCACCAACCAATTCCTTAGTAATTCTGTAGACGGTTCTACTGTCGCATCTGCTAGCAGCATCTTCTGCTTGTTAGGCCAAAGCGTTGATGTGGTGACGCTTGTCACGTCTTACACTGTGGTGAACCTCTCTCTTTTTAGTGCGGGGGGCAGGGGCGGAGTTTAGGGTTCGAACCCCCTCCCATGAGCCTTGGAAACGTAAACTTAGTAAGATAATATGACGGTCAGTTTCTCTTCGATCAATGTTTGGTGAGTTATTAGTTTCACTTGACCTGGAAAAGAGCCATTATATGTATGTTTTTTCCATTTATGTTGACATTCATTGAAATTCAAACAACATTTTCGCGCCACTTGAATAGATATGGAACATCATATATATAGATCAGGACAACAATATTCGAGTATACACGAATTAACCCAAGCCATCTAATCAGCTGGGTTCTCGATTTCGATAAATTATTTGGCCAATTTGTATGCATTCCTCCCAAACCGAATTGTGAAGTTCTGGAGCAGAACGCGCGCCGGTTCAACACACTATTAAAAATTATGTTTTTAATACTTTTAATTACCCTAAATTTAAGTACCTAATATTTAAATAAAAAGAATCAATATTCTCTAATTTTTTTTTTCATTAAAGTGTCCTATTCAAGTGGTGCAAAATTTGGAGCCGGCATTACGACGGTTCTTAGTAAATATTTTTTTGTTAATACTTAAAGCAATAGCATTAAACTTTTCTTTTTGTAAATTAACAACAAGTATATGAACTTTGATTTTAAAAACATAAGTCTCTATACTCTGTTCAATTAATATTTTCAGTACAGGGAAGATAGGATATTTGCATTTAACTCTGACTGTTAGAGATGCCAATAAGTTCGAACTGTTTTAAAGCTTTTACAGGGTTGTAGTAGTAAGCATACTAAATTACCATGTCCTATTAAAGTGGCGCGGAGTGTATGTATACACAAGCAAACAATTATTAACGCCTAGAATTCTCGGCTATTTGCGTTTCTCTTTATTATCTATCGTTCAAATCTTGCGGTTCTCGATTTTCGGCTTCGAGTTGTCATTACTTGGGTACAAAGGTGAAGCTGAATCGTAAGACATGGCTACTATTGAAGTTGTAGCTATAATACAAAAAAAAGGTCAAATTGCATGTTATGAAAAATACTGGTATGCTATTCCTCATTTTATTATCCTATCTCTCGCACACATTAGCTGCGTTTTATTATATACGGGTCTGGGTCTAGGTTATTTTTCAACACGTATTACCAAAACAACCCGAGATAAAGGTTTCTATCTGGGCTTGCAAATATTAGTATTAAATTCGGCGAACAGAGGGTACATTTCAGTACATAACCCAGATCGTTTTATTTTCACGGGGTGAACCATATGTGTTATTGGCGATAATAAAACCCGGCTATTGTCACCAAGTGACGTACTTCACCTCACGTTTGTTTTGGAATTTTTTTGTATGCATTTCTGTCACCAAGTGAAGTAGGATAATGCTGAATATCATACCATGTATTCTTTATAATTATTATTAAAAAGTTGTTTCAAAAATTTGTTGATGTCATAGCTTTCTTTTCATGGCCATTTCGCACAATCGATTTTTTCATTGGATTGGTATGAGACAAAAAAAAACTTCCACAGTTAAAGCCTAGTACTCAGTTCGAGCAAACGCAAATTTTATCTCTACATATTTTTTTCCAAGCAAAATTTTGAAGTTGTAGAGATAAACACACAATTTCAATGCGAACAGTAGCTTGTCTGAGAAAAACTCTGGAGCGGGAAATAAGAACAGTCACTGATGCTATTATTGTTAGTGACTGTTTTTTAAATAAATAATGTACATTATTTAACTTACTTTGTTCTAAATTTCTTGTTGAGTGACCCTTGTGTTTAAGAAGTTTTATAATGTAGATATCTAATATGATTACAAAATATATCCATTTTCAAGTACATATCAACAATGAATGCAAAAATGACGCAAAAGATTAAACAGCATTTAACAAACATAACGCAAGTTCGCTTGAGTATTTCTATGCGTTTTCAATATATACAATATACTCGTACATAGGTACATTATGTAATGTAAATTAAATATACCTATGCAAAATTTTTAATTTGTCCTGGTTCAATATGTATTTTTTTTTTTACTGATTTATTACAGTTCTCGATTTGCTCAGCTCCAATCTTATTGCTTTTTGCTTTAACCTCATTGATTTTCCCTTCTATTCAAATTTATGCAAATGCATAGTTGGATAATAAAACACCAAAAAAATCTAAGAAATATTTTCATACTTTTATTTAAAGTAAATAGTCCTCATTGTACCTACTCGCATTCCCATTATAGCTACTGTCTAACTGAAATCAAATGATGAATTGATTAAATTCTTGCAACTAATTTACCTACCCACTTTTTCCAATAATTTTTTCTGGTCATATACCTCCTAATATCTCTTATTATTGCTAAACCTAAACAGGAGATACGCTATGAGGTGATAAAAGGCACAATGTACATAAAATATCACAATTTGTCTAGTAAAATAATGATTCGGACATTATTTGTCTTGGAAAAATTATGTGGAGATTTCTGTTTGTACAGTTCGAAACAATTTTTTTATTTTGAGCTGAGGTGAGTACTGGTCGGGAGAAATTACAGAAAAAATTTGTTCTGGGAGAAAAATTGTATGAGAAATAGTATTTTTCCCGATCTGAGTACTGGGCTTAACGTAATAAAATATGTTTAATATTAGCTCCGTAAAATTTATGAAAATCTTAACTTTTGAATTGTTGGACCCCCCCCCCCCTTTAATTAATCCGGGATCCGACACTGAAAAGCACTAGATGATTGAATAAGGTATATAGGTACCTACCTACCTATAAGGTAGGACATATTAGCTGCGTTTTATTATCTACGGGTCTGGGTCTAGGTTATTTTGAACACGTATTACAAAAACAACACGAAATCCAGGTTTCTATCGGGGTTTCTATCTGGGTTTGCAAATATTAGTATTAAATTCAGTGAACGGAGGATACATATCAGTACATAACCCAGATCGTTTTATTTTTACGGGGTGAACCATATGGGTTATTGGCAATAATAAAACACGGCTATTGTCACCAAGTGACGTACCTAAACTCACGTTTGTTTTGGAATTTTTTTTGTATGCATTTCTGTCACCAAGTGAAGTAGGATAATGCTGAATATCATACCATGTATTCTTTATAATTATTATTAAAAAGTTGTTTCAAAAATTTGTTGATGTCATAGCTTTCTTTTCATGGTCATTTCGCACAATCGATTTTTTCATTGGATTGGTATGAGACAAAAAAAAACTTCCACAGTTAAAGCCTAGTACTCAGTTCGAGCAAACGCAAATTTTATCTCTACATATTTTTTTCCAAGCAAAATTTTGAAGTTGTAGAGATAAACATACAATTTCAATGCGAACAGTAGCTTATCTGAGAAAAACTCTGGAGGGGGAAATAAGAACAGTCACTGATGCTATTATTGTTAGTGACTGTTTTTTAAATAAATAATGTACATTATTTAACTTACTTTGTTCTAAATTTCTTGTTGAATGACCCTTGTGTTTAAGAAGTTTTATAATGTAGATATCTAATATGATTAAAAAATATATCAATTTTCAAGTACATATCAACAATGAATGCAAAAATGACGCAAAAGATTAAACAGCATTTAACAAACATAACGCAAGTTCGCTTGAGTATTTCTATGCGTTTTCAATATATACAATATACTCGTACATAGGTACATTATGTAATGTAAATTAAATATACCTATGCAAAATTTTTAATTTGTCCTGGTTCAATATGTATTTTTTTTTTTACTGATTTATTACAGTTCTCGATTTGCTCAGCTCCAATCTTATTGCTTTTTGCTTTAACCTCATTGGTTTTCCCTTCTATTCAAATTTATGCAAATGCATAGTTGGATAATAAAACACCAAATAAATCTAAGAAATATGTTCATACTTTTATTTAAAGTAAATAGTCCTCATTGTACCTACTCGCATTCCCATTATAGCTACTGTCTAACTGAAATCAAATGATGAATTGATTAAATTCTTGCAACTAATTTACCTACCCACTTTTTCCAATAATTTTTTCTGGTCATATACCTCGTAATATCTCTTATTATAGCTAAACCTAAACAGGGGATACGCTATGAGGTGATAAAAGGCACAATGTACATAAAATATCACAATTTGTCTAGTAAAATAATGATTCGGACATTATTTGTCTTGGAAAAATTATGTGGAGATTTCTGTATGTACAGTTCGAAACAATTTTTCTTATTTTGAGCTGAGGTGAGTACTGGTCGGGAAAAATTACAGAAAAAATTTGTTCTGGGAGAAAAATTGTATGAGAAATAATATTTTTCCCGATCTGAGTACTGGGCTTAACGTAATAAAATATGTTTAATTAGCTCGGTAAAATTTATGAAAATCTTAACTTTTGAATTGTTGGACCCCCCCCCCCCCCCTTTAATTAATCCAGGATCCGACACTGAAGAGCACTAGATGATTGAATAAGGTATATAGGTACCTACCTACCTATAAGGTAGGACATATTAGCTGCGTTTTATTATCTACGGGTCTGGGTCTAGGTTATTTTTGAACACGTATTACAAAAACAACACGAAATCCAGGTTTCTATCGGGGTTTCTATCTGGGTTTGCAAATATTAGTATTAAATTCAGTGAGCGGAGGATACATATCAGTACATAACCCAGATCGTTTTATTTTTACGGGGTGAACCATATGGGTTATTGGCAATAATAAAACACGGCTATTGTCACCAAGTGACGTACCTAAACTCACGTTTGTTTTGGAATTTTTTTTGTATGCATTTCTGTCACCAAGTGAAGTAGGATAATGCTGAATATCATACCATGTATTCTTTATAATTATTATTAAAAAGTTGTTTCAAAAATTTGTTGATGTCATAGCTTTCTTTTCATGGTCATTTCGCACAATCGATTTTTTCATTGGATTGATATGAGACAAAAAAAAACTTCCACAGTTAAAGCCTAGTACTCAGTTCGAGCAAACGCAAATTTTATCTCTACATATTTTTTTCCAAGCAAAATTTTGAAGTTGTAGAGATAAACATACAATTTCAATGCGAACAGTAGCTTATCTGAGAAAAACTCTGGAGGGGGAAATAAGAACAGTCACTGATGCTATTATTGTTAGTGACTGTTTTTTAAATAAATAATGTACATTATTTAACTTACTTTGTTCTAAATTTCTTGTTGAGTGACCCTTGTGTTTAAGAAGTTTTATAATGTAGATATCTAATATGATTAAATATATCCATTTTCAAGTACATATCAACAATGAATGCAAAAATGACGCAAAAGATTAAACAGCATTTAACAAACATAACGCAAGTTCGCTTGAGTATTTCTATGCGTTTTCAATATATACAATATACTCGTACATAGGTACATTATGTAATGTAAATTAAATATACCTATGCAAAATTTTTAATTTGTCCTGGTTCAATATGTATTTTTTTTTTACTGATTTATTACAGTTCTCGATTTGCTCAGCTCCAATCTTATTGCTTTTTGCTTTAACCTCATTGGTTTTCCCTTCTATTCAAATTTATGCAAATGCATAGTTGGATAATAAAACACCAAATAAATCTAAGAAATATGTTCATACTTTTATTTAAAGTAAATAGTCCTCATTGTACCTACTCGCATTCCCATTATAGCTACTGTCTAACTGAAATCAAATGATGAATTGATTAAATTCTTGCAACTAATTTACCTACCCACTTTTTCCAATAATTTTTTCTGGTCATATACCTCCTAATATCTCTTATTATAGCTAAACCTAAACAGGGGATACGCTATGAGGTGATAAAAGGCACAATGTACATAAAATATCACAATTTGTCTAGTAAAATAATGATTCGGATATTATTTGTCTTGGAAAAATTATGTGGAGATTTCTGTATGTACAGTTCGAAACAATTTTTCTTATTTTGAGCTGAGGTGAGTACTGGTCGGGAAAAATTACAGAAAAAATTTGTTCTGGGAGAAAAATTGTATGAGAAATAATATTTTTCCCGATCTGAGTACTGGGCTTAACGTAATAAAATATGTTTAATTAGCTCGGTAAAATTTATGAAAATCTTAACTTTTGAATTGTTGGACCCCCCCCCCCCCTTTAATTAATCCGGGATCCGACACTGAAGAGCACTAGATGATTGAATAAGGTATATAGGTACCTACCTACCTATAAGGTAGGACATATTAGCTGCGTTTTATTATCTACGGGTCTGGGTCTAGGTTATTTTTGAACACGTATTACAAAAACAACACGAAATCCAGGTTTCTATCGGGGTTTCTATCTGGGTTTGCAAATATTAGTATTAAATTCAGTGAGCGGAGGATACATATCAGTACATAACCCAGATCGTTTTATTTTTACGGGGTGAACCATATGGGTTATTGGCAATAATAAAACACGGCTATTGTCACCAAGTGACGTACCTAAACTCACGTTTGTTTTGGAATTTTTTTTGTATGCATTTCTGTCACCAAGTGAAGTAGGATAATGCTGAATATCATACCATGTATTCTTTATAATTATTATTAAAAAGTTGTTTCAAAAATTTGTTGATGTCATAGCTTTCTTTTCATGGTCATTTCGCACAATCGATTTTTTCATTGGATTGGTATGAGACAAAAAAAAACTTCCACAGTTAAAGCCTAGTACTCAGTTCGAGCAAACGCAAATTTTATCTCTACATATTTTTTTCCAAGCAAAATTTTGAAGTTGTAGAGATAAACATACAATTTCAATGCGAACAGTAGCTTATCTGAGAAAAACTCTGGAGGGGGAAATAAGAACAGTCACTGATGCTATTATTGTTAGTGACTGTTTTTTAAATAAATAATGTACATTATTTAACTTACTTTGTTCTAAATTTCTTGTTGAGTGACCCTTGTGTTTAAGAAGTTTTATAATGTAGATATCTAATATGATTAAAAAATATATCCATTTTCAAGTACATATCAACAATCAATATGTATTTTTTTTTTTACTGATTTATTACAGTTCTCGATTTGCTCAGCTCCAATCTTATTGCTTTTTGCTTTAACCTCATTGGTTTTCCCTTCTATTCAAATTTATGCAAATGCATAGTTGGATAATAAAACACCAAATAAATCTAAGAAATATGTTCATACTTTTATTTAAAGTAAATAGTCCTCATTGTACCTACTCGCATTCCCATTATAGCTACTGTCTAACTGAAATCAAATGATGAATTGATTAAATTCTTGCAACTAATTTACCTACCCACTTTTTTCAATAATTTTTTCTGGTCATATACCTCCTAATATCTCTTATTATAGCTAAACCTAAACAGGGGATACGCTATGAGGTGATAAAAGGCACAATGTACATAAAATATCACAATTTGTCTAGTAAAATAATGATTCGGACATTATTTGTCTTGGAAAAATTATGTGGAGATTTCTGTATGTACAGTTCGAAACAATTTTTCTTATTTTGAGCTGAGGTGAGTACTGGTCGGGAAAAATTACAGAAAAAATTTGTTCTGGGAGAAAAATTGTATGAGAAATAATATTTTTCCCGATCTGAGTACTGGGCTTAACGTAATAAAATATGTTTAATTAGCTCGGTAAAATTTATGAAAATCTTAACTTTTGAATTGTTGGACCCCCCCCCCCCTTTAATTAATCCGGGATCCGACACTGAAGAGCACTAGATGATTGAATAAGGTATATAGGTACCTACCTACGTATAAGGTAGGGAATATTGTGTAGTTACTACAAGTTATAATTTTATTATAGGTAAGTAGGTACCTACATATGCCCTACATACATAGATACTACCTACCTATGTTCAATTCATAGGTAGGTAGTATCTATATAGACACTTAGATACAATAGTTTTTATTTTTATTTATTTTTTAGGTAAGTAGCTAGGTACTTTGAAACGAAAAGTTGAAGCACTTGAAAGGGCTTAAGTACATATACATATGTACATACTACTTACCTACTTAATAATTTTTGTACTTATTACGAAACTTCAAATAGTTTTAAAAATAAGAAGAAGGTACATAAGCTACCTACCTAGTACCTATTAGGTATACCTATACCTAGGCACTTAGGTGATTTGATAAAAAAAAATTCCAATCATATAGAGAGGTGTGTGGTGGAGGGATAGTTAAGGCAAGTAGGTGTAGGTATTTTAAAAAAATATTGGTAGGTATGTAGGTACCTAACTATTTATAGCACATATACCTAGCTAATCCAAAAATGAAAAAAAAAACATTTTTGGGTTTTTGGCTAGAAAAAATATTTTATTTTTTTCCAAACCTACCTACCTTGAGGAAAGTAAAAACAAAAAAAAAATAAGAAGAACAGCTTATAGCGGTTCGGTGCACGGGGGGAAATGAAAATATTTTTTTTAAGTTGCGTTACTACGTCCAGACACAATTTTTGGTGTTTTCTTTTGATTCATATGTATGTGCTCTGTACAACAGGTTGTTTTTCTTATAAAAAGTGTGGCAATTGAAGGATGTAGGTAGGTACAAAATATTTTGTTTTGTAATAGGTAAAATGGTAATATTTTCAAAATATTGTTTCCTTATTCCTATTAATATACATTATAGGTATTTTGAAGTTGTATATTTTTAGATTCCAAAATGATTTTGCTAAATATCGGCCTTGAATATTTTTGTTTTTGATTTTTGTAAGGCTCCTAAAAATGGTTATCCTTTTTTCTCGTAAGTAAACCATGCATTTTTGGCACTAAGCTGTGCTATATGTACCTCTCTGCTCTGTTTTTATTACTTTTTTTTAAAAACGAAGAGGTTAAAAATACATAATACTAATAATAATAAACGTTATTTAATTTGACACAACAAACTGTTAGAAATTATGTGGGGTGTGGAGAAACCCCAAATATTTTATAAATTTTATGCGAAGACTAATGATACATATCTGTTTAGCTATAGTGGTGTCGGAGCTTTTGTGAGAGATATTTGTATGATTGTGAATTTGAAGTTTAAAAATGCAATAGTGCAGATGCTATTAGAGTGAATTGTAGCATAAATGATGATAAGTTTACATTCATATATGTAGATATATAGAGTTCATTCACCATAATTTTTTTAGATGAGGTATAATATTTTGACAGGGGATAAACAATTGAGGGGAGAGTACGATAACTATGGCGCCAAGATATAATAACGGTTTTTGGTAGAGGGGCTTAATACAAGCATTTTTTTACTATGGTAGGGGGGGTCTATCTCCCCTCGTTTAGGCGGGAGGGGCAATTTTATAAAAATATACTTAAAATCTTTAAAAAAAATATTTAAAAAGAACGGCAACACTTACAGTTATATATTATACCTTTTTCAAAAGTCCGAACTCTACAATTTATAATTAATTTTAAATAAAGTTGTTTTAGTCAATAGTTTTTTAAATAATTGACTTCAAAGTCAAAATTTATGAAAAAAAGTTACAAAAATCACTTTGAATATTATTTTTATCATGATTATGGATATCGATAAAAAAATAATTGATGTAGTTAACTGCTTCAATTATTTTTTTATTAAACACAGAAAACTATTTCTTTTTATGTCTGCTAGTTTTTAAGATATGTAATTGAAAAATAGTAAAACTATACTTGTTCTTTAAACCCAAAAGATTCTTTAATTTTAAAGAAACTTTGCATATAATAAAATTTTCACCCTCCCCAAAGCATATAGTGAGCCCAAGCAGGGGGGTTGCAGGCGGGCAGCATCCCCCCCTTATGCATCTCACTGTTTGCATCGTAAATTTCATATACACGTTTGTGATTTTATTACAGTTAATGCGGTTATTTACAAACCGAACTTTGCACTTTTTGAATTTTTCACGGTCATTAAAATATCACAACACAGAGGTGGAGTAGACGTTTTGGAGGGAATTAACCCAATTTCTTCTAAAAACGGGATACTTTTTTCGTTTGTTGACACCAAATCCCCAAACGAACAAAAAATCGAAAAATTATTTAATTTTGGGTGAAGAAGTGGATGCTTAGCCGCCATTCTTAAAAAGGAAACACTACTTTTTCAAACGTTAAATGAAGAATGGCTTTGGTAAACAATAACCTGCACCAAACCTGTATAAAAATAACGGTACAAACATCGAATGCTTGGTCTTGTTTTTTATGATCTAACTATATACATACTTTTTACTGTGGCTGCATTATATGTGTGTACATAGTTATATGCATATCTATGTATGACACAAACATATGTGCATATTAAGAAACTATGAGAATTTGCTGCCGTTGTGTTGTCGTAAAGGTAATGCAATTTTTTTTATAATGCAATAAATTTTCATGCTCAAATATATTCAATGTTTAAGTTTTGGCCAAGTACCTAACCGGATATTTAGAAAAAAGAGATTGAAATGGACATGACATATGTACATACGTTTATGTATATAATATCATTTATTTTTTTTGAATCCAGATTCTTTACATGCAAAAGACACTTTACATGCACCCATCTGATACAAAATTATTTTTTTTTGTTTTTCAATTTTCTCAAAAACTCAAAAACATAGAAACGAATAGTTTTCAGTGTTTGATTAAAAAATAATTGGAACAGTTAACTGCATCAATTACTTCTTTATTGGTATTTATAATCATGAGAAAAATAATACTCAAAGTGATTTTTTTAACTTTTTTTTCATAAATTTTGAGTTTGAAGTCAATTATTTCAAAACCTATTGACTGAAACAACTTTACTTAAAATTTATTATAAATTGTAGAGTTCTGACTTTTGAGAAAGGTATAATTTATAACTGTAAGTGTTGCCGTTCTTTTTTAATATTTTTTTAAAGATTTTAAGTAAATTTTTTTAAAATTGCCCCTCCCGCCTAAACGAGGGGAGATAGCCCCCCCCCCCCCTCCCATAGTAAAAAATGCTTGTATTAAGCCCCTCTACCAAAAACCTATATATCTTGGCGCCAAAGTTATCGTACTCGTGCCACAATTGATTTCAAAACTCCTTAAATCTTCTTGTTAATGTCTAGATTTTTTGTATAAAAATTAGTAAAAAAAATAAAAAAGATTAAAAATTTCGAAATGAAATGGAACACAACCACTTGCTTTTAATGTAGAAAAAATTGTAAGTTAATTGCATGTGACATGGTGAATAGTAGATTTGTACACTTGCTCTATTCATTTCTTTTAATGTGCTGAATTTGTGGATTGTATTGAGCCATGTATTAGGGGTCGTGCTGACATTGTAAATTCTCCTAGGTTTAGACGTGTACTTTCGTACATTCTCCCGCCTCGCAAACGAAATGTTAATATATTCAACCCAGTTTCATTCCAATCATATTGCCCGTGTTGATATGCTTTTGGCATCACTGTTGATAATCTCGATTTTCGTACTACTTTATGGACACGATCTCATAAGGTTATAGCTGTCATCAAGCGGCGACCACCTTCTTATCTCATTCGTGTACATGGAAAGAGATAAGATCTGTTAATAAATGTGATTTGACAAACAAAACAAATACAATAGATAGTCAATATGACTTAACTACAGAGCCAAACAGAAACTTAGACTTTTGTTGTAATATAGTTTCTCGCTGTTCAATGAAATCGTATGATGATATTGTATAGTATGTTAGGTACAATCTACTATACTCTACAGTTCGGTTTTATATTCATTCATTTTACGTCGTGGTCCGGAGTTCGTGTGAATTTTAAATTCGTTTTCCTTTTTATTTTATAGTGTATTTGTTAAACGATATATTTTATGTGAGTAATCAGGTGAGTTTTTCTTGATTGTCGAATATTGTTGTATCGAGTGGGTGAAGTGGGCGCGCATATTAATTTCGTTTTCACGATCTCGGTGTGTGCAAATTGTGTGTGTGTAATTATTGAATTGTATGTTATTTATTTCAAATCTGTTGTTTGGTTTTATATTAAAAAAATTATTTATGTAGTTAAACAATTAAATAAATGGCTTCGGTGCCGTTAGCTTATAATAATTTATTAAATAGGTTATATTTAAGTTGGCGTTATGTATAAGTGTTATGTACAACAGTGGGGAAGATCAATTTCCAGTTGAAATATTTTACTTCCATTTTGACTTCCCGGGAAGTTTGTTTACCTTTTTGTTTGAGTGAATTTCTAGTGATAAGCAAAAGTGCAAAGCAAATAAAAAGAAAATATTTATTATCAAAAGTGCAACAATTAAATACTTCATTTCAGTGATATGTGTTGTTTGTGATTGTATATTATCAAATAACTTTCTTAAACCAGTGCGGTGTATTAATTACTTTATTATAATAAATATGTTAGTTTCGTTTTTTCGATGAATTATTTTGTGACGTTTGATCACGATTGTAATTTTTTGTTGTTGTTTTGATTCGGTGTATTAAATAATTGAAAGTTGTTTTAATTTCATTGTGATTAGTCGGAAATTATGTGTGATGAAATTTTAAGTTGATTTAAATGATCATTTTAATTTATTTTGATAAATTTTTTATTTGTGTTTTTTGACGGTTGGTGTGCTTTGGTGTTGTGAAAATTATTATTTCTGCATGCAAATTTTCATTCTGTCAATTTTTACTATATGCCTTGTAGCAGTTTTTAAATGAAATAATTTTATTGAAAAAAAAATGGTGATGCTGCTGAACAAAAAGTTTTATATATTAATTTTTTTTTTAATTAATGATGAAAATGTTGGGTATTTTGTATTTGGCACGAGTACGATAACTTTGGCGCCAAGATATAATAACGGTTTTTGATAGAGGGGCTTAATACAAGCATTTTTTACTATAGGAGGGGGGGGGGGTCTATCTCCCCTCGTTTAGGCGGGAGGGGCAATTTTATAAAAATTTACTTAAAATCTTTAAAAAAATATTTAAAAAGAACGGCAACACTTACCTTTATAAATTATACCTTTTTCAAAAGTCAGAACTCTACAATTTATAATAAATTTTAAGTAAAGTTGTTTCAGTCAATAGTTTTTGAAATAATTGACTTCAAACTCAAAATTTATGAAAAAAAAGTTAAAAAAATCACTTTGAGTATTATTTTTCTCATGATTATAAATACCAATAAAGAAGTAATTGATGCAGTTAAGTGTTCCAATTATTTTTTTAATCAAACACTGAAAACTATTCGTTTCTATGTTTTCTAGTTTTTGAGAAAATTGAAAACAAAAAAAAAATAATTTTGTATCAGATGGGTGCATGTAAAGTGTCTTTTGCATGTAAAGAATCTGGATTAAAAAAAATAATTGATATTATATACATAAACGTATGTACATATGTCATGTCCATTTCAATCTCTTTTTTCTAAATATCCGGTTAGGTACTTGGCCAAAACTTAAACATTTAATATATTTGAGCACGAAAATTTATTGCATTATAAAAAAATTTGCATTACCTTTACGACAACACAACGGCAGCAAATTCTCATAGTTTCTTAATATGCGCATATGTTTGTCATAAATAGATATGCATATAACTATGTACACACATATAATGCAGCCACAGTAAAAAGTATGTATATAGTTAGATCATAAAAAACAAGACCAAGCATTCGATGTTTGTACCGTTATTTTTATACAGGTTTGGTGCAGGTTATTGTTTACCAAAGCCATTCTTCATTTAACGTTTGAAAGAGTAGTGTTTCCTTTTTAAGAATGGCGGCTAAGCATCCACTTCTTCACCCAAAATTAAATAATTTTTCGATTTTTTGTTCGTTAGGGGATTTGGTGTCAACAAACGAAAAAAAGTATCCCGTTTTTAGAAGAAATCGGGTTAATTCCCTCTAAAACGTCTAATCCACCTCTGTGTTGTGATATTTTAATGACCGTGGAAAATTCAAAAAGTGCAAAGTTCGGTTGGTAAATAACCGCATTAACTGTAATAAAATCACAAAATCAAATTTACTATGCAAACAGTGAGATGCCTAAGGGGGGGCATGCTGCCCCCCTGCAACCCCCCTGCTTGGGCTCACTATAGGCTTTGGGGAGGGTGAAAATTTTATTATATGCAAAGTTTCTTTAAAATTAAAGAATCTTTTGGGTTTAAAGAACAAGTATAGTTTTACTATTTTTCAATTACATATCTTAAAAACTAGAAGACATAAAAAGAAGTAGTTTTCTGTGTTTAATAAAAAAATAATTGGAGCAGTTAACTACATCAATTATTTTTTTATCGATATCCATAATCATGAGAAAAATAATATTCAAAGTGATTTTTGTAACTTTTTTTCATAAATTTTGACTTTGAAGTCAATTATTTAAAAAACTATTGACTAAAACAACTTTATTTAAAATTAATTATAAATTGTAGAGTTCGGACTTTTGAAAAAGGTATAATTTATAACTGTAAGTGTTGCCGTTCTTTTTTAATATTTTTTTTAAAGATTTTAAGTAAATTTTTATAAAATTGCCCCTCCCGCCTAAACGAGGCGAGATAGACCCCCCCTACCATAGTAAAAAAAATGCTTGTATTAAGCCCCTCTACCAAAAACCGTTATTATATCTTGGCGCCATAGTTATCGTACTCTCCCCTTGTATTTCATTTGAATAAATGACAAAAAGAATTATTTGGTGTTTCATTTATCATAAATATAATATTTTGTTATTATCTTATTGTACTTATGTGTTGTTTTACAATAAATTGAAATGTGTTTTAAAATGATTTGTTTTATTTCGGTTGATGTGGGATATTTATTCTTTTAATTGAAGATCGAATTTTGAATTGAATTTGGAATTAAATTTTGATAACCTATTTATAGGTGCGATGATAAATGGTTTGAATTTGAATAAATGTTATTGATTGATTGTACGATAGCGGGCTATCTCGAATCTTGATTGTATTTTGATTATTTAAACAATTGCGGTTTTTTTCGAAAGATTCATTCGATGGGAGTAAGCAAATTTTTGCTATCGGGCGTTTCATCTGACCGGTTTTTGTTTTCCCCGTCACAACTTTCACAAGTCCGTCTGCCCCAGTATGCGTGCCTTCAATTCTCGCGAGATTCCAGTACGTCGGTGGTACGCGTTCAACCTTAATGAGTACCAAATCTCCTATTCTTGGCATCGGTTGGATTTGTGTCCATTTTGGGCGTTGTTGGAGGCATGATAAATATTCGGAATTATACTTTTTCCAAAATCCTTCGGCAAGCGCTTGAACACGCTTCCATCGGTCGAGATGCGTGGTATTGTTTTTGATTTCGCCTTGTGGGACTGCATGTAGCGATTCGCCGACTAGAAAGTGCGCGGGTATTAGCGCGGTCAAATTATCAATGCTGTCAGAAAGAGGGCATAAGCGTCTCGAATTCAAACAAACTTCTATCTGAGCTAGAAGCGTCGCGAGCTCCTCAAACGTCAGCCTCTCGGTTCCTACAACTCGTTTCAAGTGGTGTTTGACTGATTTCACGCCTACTTCCCAAAACCCACCGAAATGTGGAGAAGCAGGTGGAATAAAGTGCCAATTCGTACCGTGATTTGCTAGTTCTTCCGCAATTTTTCTCCAGTTGAGCTTTGCTTCCGTAAATAACTTGGCCAATTCGTTGTTGGCTCCCACGAAATTTGTACGGCAGTCGCTATAAATCTGCTTACAGCCTCCTCTTCTGGCAGTGAACCGTCGGAAAGCTGCCAAGAACCTATTGGTTGTCAGATCTGATACCACATCCAAATATATGGCCTTAGTAGCCAAGCAGATAAAAATTGCAAAATACGCCTTCAGGATTTTTGCACCGCGTGCTTTCCATGATTTTATTTCAATGGGTCCTGCATAGTCGACGCCGGTATGACTAAATGGTTGAGACATACGCACTCTAGCCGCAGGTAAATTTCCCATTTGGTGCTGCATTTCGGATGCCTTTTGCCGGTAGCAAGAAGGGGATATGTACAATTGGTATTTAACACTCTGTCGTATTTGTCCGATCCAATATTTTCGTCGTATATATCCGATCATCTGTTGTATGCCACCATGAAAGGTGTTTTTGTGCGCATCTCTTACAACCAAACTCGTAAAGTGATGGTTGCCTTGTAGTTATATTGGATGTTGAGCATCATAAGAGAGGAGGGAGTTCTCTAAACGTCCACCTGCTCTTAGGATCCCGTCTCTGTCGATGAACGCGTTTAATGAACGTAGAGTTTTCGGCATCTTAGAGTTTCCGAGAATTTGCTCCATTTCAGCTCGAAACGTATCCTTTTGGGCTGCTTCGACTACGATTAAGTGTGCTGCTTCCAATTAGTTGGGGCTAAGTGGAACATCCAATGGTGCCAGTTTAGGTCGACATTTGACTGTGAACCGACGACAAGTAGCGACAACTCGAATAACATTGAATTGACCTGAAAAGTTGTATATACACTGTAATAAAATGTCGTTGTCAATAACATGTATGCTGAGTACCTTTATTTTTCGTTTCTCTTCTTTAGTGTCCACTTCAATGGGTTAATCTGGGAGATCGAATTCCCATTGACACAGCAGAAATTCCGGTCCGTTCCACCATGCTTCGATTAACTTCATTTCTGATAGATATACGCCCCTGGACGCCAGATCGGCTGGGTTATGAAGCGTGCCGACATGTCCCCAGCAATCGATCCCTACTAACCGCTGGATCTCCGACACAAGGTTGGACACGAATTAGCTCCAATTTGCGGGAGTAGCGCGTATCCAAGCAAGTGCAATAGTCGAATCCGTCCAAGCGTATGTCTTGATATTAGGAAGAGCCAAGACCTCCTTGGTGTACTGCAACAGTTGTGCCAAAAGGACTGCTCCACATAGCTCTTAACGAGGCAACGTTATAGTTCGCTGACTTGGCGCGACTTTTGTTTTTGATAAAAGCAGGTTTACATGAATTTTACTTTCGCTGTCTAAAACACGAACATATATTGCTGCACCGTAAGGTTTCACTGAAGCATCGCAAAACCCATGCAACTCGATCGTCTGGTTGGTCGTACTCAGATGGGTCCACCGTGGAATAGTAAGTTGCTCGATCTGAGGAAGTTCTCGGTGAAAAGCTTCCCAGTATTTCTTCAAATCGGCTGGAATTTGTTCGTCCCAATCACAACCAACTTCCCACAATTGTTGCATCATTAATTTTGCCGTGATGATGCATGGTGAAATCCAACCAATGGGATCGAACAACTTGGCTATTATTCACAACATCGATCTTTTTGTAGTTGCTTCTGTTGCAGATTGCAGATTTTGGTAAGAGAAGCAATCATCGATGCTAAACCACTTGATGCCGAGAGTCTTAACGTGATTGTCTATGTTAAAAGGAACCTTAAAATCCAGCTCACGATCCTGAACAGGAATGTCTCCATGATTTCCTTCATATTACTCGTCTACATTCTCAAGTTGAATCCCGCTGACGCCAAGAGTTGTTCTACTTCGTCACGTTTCTTCATTGCTTCTTCAAACGAATCTGCTCCACTTATTAAATCATCCACGTACATGTCCTCATGGACAACCTTCGCCCACCTCCGGAAATTTTTTCTCCTCATCATCAGCCAACCTTTTTAAAATTTTGATAGCAAGGTATGGTGCACTTGCTGTAATAAATGTAACGGTATTCATTTTAAATATGTTTACTTGTAGTGTCTTCTGCTCGCTCCACATGATCAGCTGATAATATCGGTCTGGGAAAGGTATCAACATTTTCCGGTACATTTTTTCGACGTCGGCTGGGAATGTGACTGTCGGTCCGGCATTTTAGAACGAGATCGTTGATACTCGACAGCAATTTTGAACTCACAAGTAATCGGTCATTGAGGTACTTAATACTACCCTCAGCTTCGTTGTGAAGCTAGCCTCTTTAAAGACTGTATGATGAGGCAAGAAATAATGAAATGGGGTATCTAAGACCGCATCATTCGCATCGATTTCTTCAATGTGATAAAGATCTTCGTACTCTCGTATACATTTGGAGTAGTCTTCACAAAGCTGCGGATCTGCATCTAGCCTCTTTTCGAAATGGAGAAATCGTCGAAAAGCGCTTTGTCCACTGGACCCCATTGCTGGATGATCTTCACATTTGAACGGCAGCTTTACTTCATAACGCCCGTCAGGTAAGCGTCTCGTGTGCTGCTCAAAATGCTTGTCGCACGCGATATTCTCCTCGGTTTCATGTGTTTGGAATGGCGTTTCTTCCATGGTCCAAAACTTCTCCACCCGTGCCGTCAAATCCATGGTTTGGACGAAGCTTCAAATTTGCCGGGGAATTTCCGCTGAAGCTTTCTTAAAACACGATCTACCCTAGCTCGGTCCGATGCCATCGTCTGGGCGTCTTATCTCAAGAAGGTATATTTGGGCGCAGAGTAATTCCATCGGTGCAGGCTCGTAGAGATGGGGATCTGCTAACGAGAGACCTTTCAGGTGGTTCCATTTGCCGGGTATAACTCGTTGGGTCGGGAGCTACCCAGTCAGCGACTTGAAAACCAAAGCTTGGACGGCAGACTCAGACGTTGAGTGGCGGGAAGCAAAACGTACTTCAACGGAGTGTTGCGTAGTGCCGCTGTTGACCAAGCCTAACCCAGATACCTCCGCAATGGTGCGTCGCTTTTTCAGCTTCAACAGTTGTGCAGCAGCTTCGGTGATGAATCAAGTTTCTGACCCTAATAATTTTTTCCTAATAATTTTTATTTTTTTTTTAATTTAACTATATGCCTGTAAGACCTAAGGTCTTTTAAATACAATGCTTGTGTGTTGCTTGTTTGTTGGTTGTTCACATGCAATAGCGAATGATGTCTTTGCTGGCAAAAATGTCAAGAGCTGAAGCTGAGACATGCTTGAAGAATGTGGCCGTTAGAGAGCCAATTTTCGCGTACTTGGAGACTGCGAACAGTATCTCTACGCCCCGCGATGTCCAAGTTCAGGAAACGTTGGCACCTTCTCAAGGAATATTTGCCCTGATTGCATAATTTGCATGCTAACTGCCCATTATTTCTAGTTTTAGCTGCTGGTTTCGATGGCTGCTTAACGACCTGCTTTGCATGTAAAACCTTTGCCTTGACTGCTTGAAAACGTGGCCTTGTGTTGGCGGCTGCCTCTGCTCTGGTCCGGAGAGCAGATCCATGCTCCTGCTGCCTTACAACCTCAAGACTACGAAAACCTGCCTCCAAAAACTTAGTAAATTCACAAAATATTGTAAATCTTTTCTGTTTCCTCTGTGGGAAGAGAAACCACAGTTTTGACAAGAACTAGGAAGTTTCTGGTAAAGAAACCAAATTAGGATGGTGTCCCAACTATTAACCGGCACATCCATGTTTTCGAGAGCTAGAAAACATTCTCTTGAGGTGTATAGAAACTCTTTCAACCCTGTGGCAGTCTAACGAGTCAAAGAGGTTTGACCAAAAAGCATCTGCATCTGGATGTGGACCAGAATGCGCTTGTGATCGTACCGCTCACTTAGAATATCCCATGCAGATTCATAATTCTCTGCTTCTACGGATAGATTTTGCAAAAAACGATGTGCATCGTCCTGCAAACATGATTGCAAAAAGTGCAGTTTGTCCATTTCATTCAGGCTTTTGTTTTTGTGAACAAGGGCCTGAAATCTGTCGTGGAAAGCGCGCCTGGTGGTATAAGATCCGTCAAACTTTGGCAGATCAATGCGAAGAAGTTGAATACCCGGATGAGATGTTTATGCCGCTGTAACATCAACCAATTCTGCACGGTGTTCCAAATAAATTTCGTTTATTTGTTCATATAAAACTAACAATTCGTCCATTTTCAGACTTTCCTCTAGCAAACCTGCCCCAAAAATGGCCTCGTGATAGGATTTTGCCGTCTGCAAATCCTCTTCCAACTTTGGTAAGCTCCCCGAATTGTATACCCTGCCCTTGTATTTTTTTGGTGCCTTTTTAAAGTTGGTGAAATCTTTAATTATTTTATTTATCATACTCTTTTGGAGTTCACCATATTTATAATTTTTGTTATCTGCTGAAGAAATTCAACAAGTTTTACAAACACGTAACAAGTAAAACTTACGCTTATACTGTTGCTGCTGCCGTCTATGTTGCTGCAAAGTTGAATCTTCGCTGAAGTTTGCAAGTTGAAATTTTGTTCAAAAATATTAAGTTATTTTAAGTTTCTTTAAGTAAATTTTAAATTAAAACCGAACAAAATCACTTATTAAGTAAGTAACGTATTAGTAAGTATTCATTTTATTGATTTGTTATGTTGATACATTTCTTTACAATTCAATGAATATAGAGCTATGGTATTGCCGTCAGCTCGGTTAGCAATTTTGAATAAATGTATGTGTATAAATGATTCTTTTCATTACATAAAACAAAAACGAAATAAAGAAAGAAATAAATAATAATAATAAATAAGTATTTCTATCCAAATTCTGATATTAGCAACATCCTATACTTGGAAATATCTTTCAAGAATGATGCAAGAGTTTTCCAGTCAGATTCGTTCAAAAGCTTTATTGTTTCTTCCATTGTTAACGATCTTTTTCCGCAATACGATAACCGTTGGGATGCAAATATTGGGCATATTTTAACGAAATGAAAGCAGTCTTCTTTGGATTTCAGATTACTTAATGAACAGAACTTCCATTGTAAGGTGTAGCGTTGAGTCGTAAGAGTTCACATAAAATTAATGAAATTTCGTTGTAGCTCAGTAAGTATTGGAAGTAATTTGCTTGCTTTAAGTTCATATTGAGTTGGGGGTACAGCAATCTACTCATGGCTTTGCGAGCGCTAGCTTTAAAACCATCCCGCACAGAATTTTCTTATTTTCCAATAATGCGATAAAGCTGCTCCTTCAAATCAACCAAGTTTCTTCCATCCATAGATAATTCCTAATCAAAGCCGATTGCCTTATTTTTCCATTTCCTCATCCACCAATCCTCATTTCTTATTTCGTATCGAAGCATTTTTTTAGACAGCCGCTCATCTAGTTGATCATAAACTTTTACTGGTAAAAAGTTTAGGAAGACCTGTTTCTATGTATAGCGCATAGCTGGGGGTTTTCAGGGGCATGTTAAAAAGTTTTTTAAGAAATTTCTGTGGAATTTTTCAATCACTTCGTACTCATCCATACCCCACACTTGAGCAGCATAGCAAAGTGTTGTCTTCACAACAGCGTCGAATATTTTGTATTTTGCAGAGAGTGGGGTTCGTCTATTTGAAGAGACATTTCTCCACGATATATTGAACATACTTTGACATGAGTTAGTTTTTTTCAGTAAAATGTTCGTTGAAGTCCAGCTTCGCATTAAGTTTCACTCCTAAATACCTATATTCGCTTACAATTTCCAGAGAGTTACCATTGAAGTACCAATTATAAAGGCTCTGGCTCCTAGAAGATCTCGAAAATATCATAATCTTAGATTTGTTCGTGTTAATACGAAGATCCCATTTGCAGCAATTCTTTGATAGTCGATTTATCATCAATTGTGGTACTTCGGCTGATTCTGATAGCAAAATCATATCCTCGGCGTATAGCAGTACATTTACTGACATTCCGGAAATCCGAATTAAACCACGAAGGTAATCCACTATGTCATTAATGAATAATGAAAACAAAAGAGCGCTGAGGAGACATCGTTGTTTGAGGCCATTGTCCGTTGGAAGCCATTTTAAGTATACTGACCCATCCCAGACAGCTGCTTGTGAGTCAATATACATTTCTCTTATTACGTGGATAAATTTAGTTGAAATACCTATTTGCGATATTTTATAAAAGTGAGCATTCCGATTTACCAGATCAAAAGCTGATTTAAAATCAACAAAAAATTCGTAAACCTTTTTGTTTCTAGCTTGAAAAGCTTTGACAATCGAAGTAATCGTAAAAAGTGTTCGGTTGTTGAATAGTTTTTTCTAAAACCAGCCGGAAGTTCGGTGAGGATATTGTTGACGTCAATCCACGATTCCAATCTGCATGCGAGAACTCCACAAAACAATTTCGCCAGAACATTCATAAACGAGATTCCTGGATAGTTATCAACCACGTCCAGAGCACCTGTTTTGTAGATTGGGAAGATAACTGACCTTTTAAATGAGCTAGGGATGTCCTCGTTTTCAAACGCTTTATTGTACAAGATCTTCTGCTGGTCGATGAAGCTCGGAGGCGCATTCTTAAACAAAATCCTATGTAATTCCATCTTCACCCGGGGCTGGTCCATTTTTCGCTCTGTGAATAGAAGCATATATTTCTGAAACTGTGATTTCTTGGTCCAAGCTATCATTTATTGCCAAAGGTTCCGCAAAGTGGTAGTTCAGCAACGATTTGCTAGAAAGTAGATTTATGAAATGTAGTGATAGGTCTTCAGCAGTGAGTCAATGCATATTGCGAAATTTGATCCATTTATCTCTCTCGTAACCTTCCCGAATTCTTTAGAACTTTTTGTTTGACCAAGTTTGAATGCTTGGTAATTTTCATATGCAGTCTTTTTTGTAAACATATTTTCTTGTAGCGAGAGTTAGCTTCAACATACGATTTTTTTAAAGCTTGACAGTTGGAATTGTTTGAACTTTAGGAATCTATTGGTATTCGTAGATGATGCTGAATTTCTAATGCAACATATAAGTTGGTTTGAATGTACTTCAGGTGAATCATAGCCAACATTTCACGTTGATAGATGGTGGTCTAAATTTTGTTTAAACATCGGTTACGTATAGTGTCTTTTGATAATCTGTTATCTGGATTTAATATGGTGTTGTTTATTCTTAAGGATGTGATGATTTGTAGATTGCTGATTCTCGCATTAAAATCCCCAATTAATAGAACGCTTTTTGCTGCAAGGTGATGCATAACATTCTCCAATCGTTCGTGATCTGCATTCCAGTTGTTGTGCAGTTTATATTGCACGGGATAATATACATATTACTTTGACGTAAAAGTTTCACAGTCGCGCCGTTTGATCCCGAAGACACTGCCTCCACTTGCTCGCCCTTTAATATTAACTTTTATTGCTGCTTGCAAAACTAACTTATATCCACTAAAATGTTTTGTAAATTTGCTAAAGTTTTCTTTAGTTACACGAGTTTCAAACAAAAAGAATAAATCAAAGTTTTTAATAAAATTGGAAAAATCTGCAAAGAGGAGTTTATTATTTAAGCCCGACACATTATAAGACAATATACTACGATTACTAATAGTTAGTGAGCTGGCGGCACCACATTTGCAATTTCGTATCATAGTATTAGAACTTCCAGAATTTTCTCGAGGTGGCATCCCTGATGTAGTATGTAATGGTCTATACCATTCGTTATGACGTCCGTTTGACATCGCTGTTTGTTTGACAGCTCCGAAATCTATATCACCAAGTAAATCTCGAAGTTTATTTTCTCCATCCTCATTTTTGTATTTAAGTGTGTTATTATTATTTAAATAAAATGATTTATTCGCAATTATAAGAAAATTATTTTTAATTTGAATCATTTCAGTTGGTTTTTTTGATTTTATAATTCGCCTGTAGCCAAGTAGAATTCTCCGTTTGTGTTGTGACTGTTTTGAGAGATCGCGTTGAACGAAGGCACCTGTGCCTTTGAGCTAAGCAGAGTTCCGAAGCGTTCTTGTTAGAGCCAGTGTCAATTTTTATTTTTATTACTGAATTGTTTCCGCTTAATTTACTGACATTTGTTGAGGTTCTCCTAGTAGAAGATGTGTGGCACCTTGAATCTTTTCTTGTTGATCAACATTTTCGTTGGGAATTGTAAGGATGATGTTTTTTCCTTTAATTAAGCGGCTTTGAATTTCAAGTTGCTCTTCTAAAAATTTGCATCTGCTTTCGAAATGTTGAACTTTTAGACACCGTTCTTCATTTTGTTTTTTAAACGGTCTACCTCGGCATTTAATACATATATATCGTCTTTGGTGGCCAGGTTAACGATTGCTTTTGGCAATTCGGTGCTCAGGAGAGATCAACTATGATTTTAATCTTTTGTAGATCAGCTTCCGAAATCGACATGATTCGGTGTTGTTTATTATTTTGCGCGTAAGCAAACGTTTTAGGTTTTTTGCAGGTGTAGTTTTCTTCTGGGGAAGTTTGGTTTAATTTTCTTTTTTGTTCTGTCGTGTGACACAGATAACAACTTTAAGGATTTGTTTCAAAGCTTTAACTACTTATTTAACCTGTTTATTTGACACTTTTCTTAAATAAACTTGTAACAGAAGAACTTGAAAAAATTGTTTTTGTGAGTTAGTTCTTATTTTAAATTAAAAATTCGCAGGAGCTATATGAAAATTGAACCAATCACTTTTACAACAGTGTGCCAACCACAAATCACTTGTGACTATTAGATCAATCGTAGATTGGATCTTTTTTAATTTTATGAGCACATACTGCACACACTTAATTAAATTGTTTAAAGTTCAAATTGTTCGAATTGTTTGTAACTGAACTTTGTAACTGATCTGATTCCAAAAAGGCTCGAAGGACCAACGTTAATGTTTAGATTTTTTGTATAAAATATTAGTAATAAAAATAAAAAAGATTGAAAATTCCGAAATGAAATGAAGCACAAGCACTTGCTTTTAATGTAGGAAAAATTGTAAGTTTATTGCATGTGACCTGGTTTATAGTAGATTTGTACTTAATAATTAATTTCTTTGATGTTTTAGGTCTAGACGAGTATTTTCGTACACTACTTAAAAAACTAGAGGACCCACAGCAGCATTTTTCGGGTTTGTAATTTGTATTCTGTAAACGCATGCAACCCATACATATTTATGCGCACATACACATAGTTACTCGTACATGCATGCACATATTCCCCCGCATACACATATTTTTTCATTTATCATCTTAATCGACTTTAGATATCAAACTGGTGTTTAGAAAGCCACCAGAACTGGTTCTCTTGCTTTGCCCTATCCGATCGAACACAGTCCTACTGAACCGAAGGCCCTCTTCTCCCCCTTCAGCGATGACGTCTCGACCATACACGAGTCGCCTACCTACAGTCTTTCAGCTGACGTGGTAGATTAGCGGTACCGCTATTCCATCCTGTATCAGCCCTCGACTTTCTAAATAGAGGAATGCCTCGTGGGGGATGCAGCCACTTAACCGCGCACGCTCATGATTTTGGTTGTTGGGGTAATAAGCCCCAAAAATTAAGCTGTTGGCTGAGGACATCGCTCTTGCAATGTGACCCCGAATCATCAAAATGATCTATTCTGTGTATGTTGGCTCCGTTGTTTAAAACCTGTTATGTTGATACATTTCTTTACAAAAAAGAAATGACGAAAGAAATAAGTAATAATAATAAATAAGTATTTCTATCCAAATTCTGATATTAGCAACATCCTATACTTGGAAATATCTTTCAAGAATGATGCGAGAGTTTTCCAGTCAGTTTCGTTCAAAAGCTTTATTGTTTCTTCCATTGTTAACGATCTTTTTCCGCAATACGATAACCGTTGGGATGCAAATATTGGGCATATTTTACCGAAATGAAAGCAGTCTTCTTTGGATTTCAGATTACTTAATGAGCAGAACTTCCATTGTAAGGTGTAGCGTTAAGTCGTAAGAGTTCACATGTTGCCTTAAAAATTAATGAAATTTCGTTGTAGCTCAGTGAGTCTTGGAAGTAATTTGCTTGCTTTAAGTTCATATTGAGTTGGGAGTACAGCAATCTACTCATGGATTTGCGAGCGCTAGCTTTAAAACCATCCCGCACAGAGTTTTCTTATTTTCCAATAATGCGATAAAGCTGCTCCTTCAAATCAACCAAGTTTCTTCCATCCATAGATAATTCCTAATCAAAGCCGATTGCCTTATTTTTCCATTTCCTCATCCACCAATCCTCATTTCTTATTTCGTATCGAAGCATTTTTTTTAGACAGCCGCTCATCTAGTTGATCATAAACTTTTACTGGTAAAAAGCTTAGGAAGACCTGTTTCTATGTATAGCGCATAGCTGGGGGTTTTCAGGGGAATGTTAAAAAGTTTTTTAAAGAAATTTCTGTGGAATTTTTCAATCACTTCGTACTCATCCATACCCCGCACTGGAGCAGCATAGCAAAGTGTTGTCTTCACAGCGTCGAATGTTTTGTATTTTGCAGAGAGTGGGGTTCGTCTATTTGAAGAGACATTTCTCCACGATATATTCAACATACTTTGACATGAGTTAGTTTTCTCAGTAAAATATTCGTTGAAGTCCAGCTTCGCATTAAGTTTCACTCCTAAATACCTATATTCGCTAACAATTTACAGAGAGTTACCATTGAAGTACCAATTATAAAGGTTCTGGCTCCTAGAAGATCTCGAAAATATAATAATCTTAGATTTGTTCGTGTTAATACGAAGATCCCGTTTGCAGCAATTCTTTGATAGACGATTTATCATCAATTGTAGTACTTCGGCTGATTCTGATAGCAAGATCATATTATCGGCGTATAGCAGTACATTTACTGACATTCCGGAAATCCGAATTCCACCACGAAGGTAATCCACTATGTCATTAATGAATAATGAAAACAAAAGAGCGCTGAGGAGACATCTTTGTTTGAGGCCATTGTCCGTTGGAAGCCATTTTAAGTATACTGACCCATCCCAGACAGCTGCTTGTGAGTCAATATACATTTCTCTTATTACGTGGATAAATTTAGTTGAAATACCTATTTGCGATATTTTATAAAAGTGAGCATTCCGATTTACCAGATCAAAAGCTGATTTAAAATCAACAAAAAATTCGTAAACCTTTTTGTTTCTAGCTTGAAAAGCTTTGACAATCGAAGTAATCGTAAAAAGTGTTCGGTTGTTGAATAGTTTTTTCTAAAACCAGCCGGAAGTTCGGTGAGGATATTGTTGACGTCAATCCACGATTCCAATCTGCATGCGAGAACTCCACAAAACAATTTCGCCAGAACATTCATAAACGAGATTCCTGGATAGTTATCAACCACGTCCAGAGCACCTGTTTTGTAGATTGGGAAGATAACTGACCTTTTAAATGAGCTAGGGATGTCCTCGTTTTCAAACGCTTTATTGTATAAGATCTTCTGCTGGTCGATGAAGCTCGGAGGCGCATTCTTAAACAAAATCCTATGTAATTCCATCTTCACCCGGGGCTGGTCCATTTTTCGCTCTGTGAATAGAAGCATATATTTCTGAAACTGTGATTTCTTGGTCCAAGCTATCATTTATTGCCAAAGGTTCCGCAAAGTGGTAGTTCAGCAACGATTTGCTAGAAAGTAGATTTATGAAATGTAGTGATAGGTCTTCAGCAGTGAGTCAATGCATATTGCGAAATTTGATCCATTTATCTCTCTCGTAACCTTCCCGAATTCTTTAGAACTTTTTGTTTGACCAAGTTTGAATGCTTGGTAATTTTCATATGCAGTCTTTTTTGTAAACATATTTTCTTGTAGCGAGAGTTAGCTTCAACATACGATTTTTTTAAAGCTTGACAGTTGGAATTGTTTGAACTTTAGGAATCTATTGGTATTCGTAGATGATGCTGAATTTCTAATGCAACATATAAGTTGGTTTGAATGTACTTCAGGTGAATCATAGCCAACATTTCACGTTGATAGATGGTGGTCTAAATTTTGTTTAAACATCGGTTACGTATAGTGTCTTTTGATAATCTGTTATCTGGATTTAATATGGTGTTGTTTATTCTTAAGGATGTGATGATTTGTAGATTGCTGATTCTCGCATTAAAATCCCCAATTAATAGAACGCTTTTTGCTGCAAGGTGATGCATAACATTCTCCAATCGTTCGTGATCTGCATTCCAGTTGTTGTGCAGTTTATATTGCACGGGATAATATACATATTACTTTGACGTAAAAGTTTCACAGTCGCGCCGTTTGATCCCGAAGACACTGCCTCCACTTGCTCGCCCTTTAATATTAACTTTTATTGCTGCTTGCAAAACTAACTTATATCCACTAAAATGTTTTGTAAATTTGCTAAAGTTTTCTTTAGTTACACGAGTTTCAAACAAAAAGAATAAATCAAAGTTTTTAATAAAATTGGAAAAATCTGCAAAGAGGAGTTTATTATTTAAGCCCGACACATTATAAGACAATATACTACGATTACTAATAGTTAGTGAGCTGGCGGCACCACATTTGCAATTTCGTATCATAGTATTAGAACTTCCAGAATTTTCTCGAGGTGGCATCCCTGATGTAGTATGTAATGGTCTATACCATTCGTTATGACGTCCGTTTGACATCGCTGTTTGTTTGACAGCTCCGAAATCTATATCACCAAGTAAATCTCGAAGTTTATTTTCTCCATCCTCATTTTTGTATTTAAGTGTGTTATTATTATTTAAATAAAATGATTTATTCGCAATTATAAGAAAATTATTTTTAATTTGAATCATTTCAGTTGGTTTTTTTGATTTTATAATTCGCCTGTAGCCAAGTAGAATTCTCCGTTTGTGTTGTGACTGTTTTGAGAGATCGCGTTGAACGAAGGCACCTGTGCCTTTGAGCTAAGCAGAGTTCCGAAGCGTTCTTGTTAGAGCCAGTGTCAATTTTTATTTTTATTACTGAATTGTTTCCGCTTAATTTACTGACATTTGTTGAGGTTCTCCTAGTAGAAGATGTGTGGCACCTTGAATCTTTTCTTGTTGATCAACATTTTCGTTGGGAATTGTAAGGATGATGTTTTTTCCTTTAATTAAGCGGCTTTGAATTTCAAGTTGCTCTTCTAAAAATTTGCATCTGCTTTCGAAATGTTGAACTTTTAGACACCGTTCTTCATTTTGTTTTTTAAACGGTCTACCTCGGCATTTAATACATATATATCGTCTTTGGTGGCCAGGTTAACGATTGCTTTTGGCAATTCGGTGCTCAGGAGAGATCAACTATGATTTTAATCTTTTGTAGATCAGCTTCCGAAATCGACATGATTCGGTGTTGTTTATTATTTTGCGCGTAAGCAAACGTTTTAGGTTTTTTGCAGGTGTAGTTTTCTTCTGGGGAAGTTTGGTTTAATTTTCTTTTTTGTTCTGTCGTGTGACACAGATAACAACTTTAAGGATTTGTTTCAAAGCTTTAACTACTTATTTAACCTGTTTATTTGACACTTTTCTTAAATAAACTTGTAACAGAAGAACTTGAAAAAATTGTTTTTGTGAGTTAGTTCTTATTTTAAATTAAAAATTCGCAGGAGCTATATGAAAATTGAACCAATCACTTTTACAACAGTGTGCCAACCACAAATCACTTGTGACTATTAGATCAATCGTAGATTGGATCTTTTTTAATTTTATGAGCACATACTGCACACACTTAATTAAATTGTTTAAAGTTCAAATTGTTCGAATTGTTTGTAACTGAACTTTGTAACTGATCTGATTCCAAAAAGGCTCGAAGGACCAACGTTAATGTTTAGATTTTTTGTATAAAATATTAGTAATAAAAATAAAAAAGATTAAAAATTCCGAAATGAAATGAAGCACAAGCACTTGCTTTTAATGTAGGAAAAATTGTAAGTTTATTGCATGTGACCTGGTTTATAGTAGATTTGTACTTAATAATTAATTTCTTTGATGTTTTAGGTCTAGACGAGTATTTTCGTACACTACTTAAAAAACTAGAGGACCCACAGCAGCATTTTTCGGGTTTGTAATTTGTATTCTGTAAACGCATGCAACCCATACATATTTATGCGCACATACACATAGTTACTCGTACATGCATGCACATATTCCCCCGCATACACATATTTTTTCATTTATCATCTTAATCGACTTTAGATATCAAACTGGTGTTTAGAAAGCCACCAGAACTGGTTCTCTTGCTTTGCCCTATCCGATCGAACACAGTCCTACTGAACCGAAGGCCCTCTTCTCCCCCTTCAGCGATGACGTCTCGACCATACACGAGTCGCCTACCTACAGTCTTTCAGCTGACGTGGTAGATTAGCGGTACCGCTATTCCATCCTGTATCAGCCCTCGACTTTCTAAATAGAGGAATGCCTCGTGGGGGATGCAGCCACTTAACCGCGCACGCTCATGATTTTGGTTGTTGGGGTAATAAGCCCCAAAAATTAAGCTGTTGGCTGAGGACATCGCTCTTGCAATGTGACCCCGAATCATCAAAATGATCTATTCTGTGTATGTTGGCTCCGTTGTTTAAAACCTGTTATGTTGATACATTTCTTTACAATTCAATGAATATAGAGCTATGGTATTGCCGTCAGCTCGGTTAGCAATTTTGAATAAATGTATGTGTATAAATGATTCTTTTCATTACATAAAACAAAAAAGAAATGACGAAAGAAATAAGTAATAATAATAAATAAGTATTTCTATCCAAATTCTGATATTAGCAACATCCTATACTTGGAAATATCTTTCAAGAATGATGCGAGAGTTTTCCAGTCAGTTTCGTTCAAAAGCTTTATTGTTTCTTCCATTGTTAACGATCTTTTTCCGCAATACGATAACCGTTGGGATGCAAATATTGGGCATATTTTACCGAAATGAAAGCAGTCTTCTTTGGATTTCAGATTACTTAATGAGCAGAACTTCCATTGTAAGGTGTAGCGTTAAGTCGTAAGAGTTCACATGTTGCCTTAAAAATTTATGAAATTTCGTTGTAGCTCAGTGAGTCTTGGAAGTACTTTGCTTGCTTTAAGTTCATATTGAGTTGGGAGTACAGCAATCTACTCATGGATTTGCGAGCGCTAGCTTTAAAACCATCCCGCACAGAGTTTTCTTATTTTCCAATAATGCGATAAAGCTGCTCCTTCAAATCAACCAAGTTTCTTCCATCCATAGATAATTCCTAATCAAAGCCGATTGCCTTATTTTTCCATTTCCTCATCCACCAATCCTCATTTCTTATTTCGTATCGAAGCATTTTTTTTAGACAGCCGCTCATCTAGTTGATCATAAACTTTTACTGGTAAAAAGCTTAGGAAGACCTGTTTCTATGTATAGCGCATAGCTGGGGGTTTTCAGGGGAATGTTAAAAAGTTTTTTAAAGAAATTTCTGTGGAATTTTTCAATCACTTCGTACTCATCCATACCCCGCACTGGAGCAGCATAGCAAAGTGTTGTCTTCACAGCGTCGAATGTTTTGTATTTTGCAGAGAGTGGGGTTCGTCTATTTGAAGAGACATTTCTCCACGATATATTCAACATACTTTGACATGAGTTAGTTTTCTCAGTAAAATGTTCGTTGAAGTCCAGCTTCGCATTAAGTTTCACTCCTAAATACCTATATTCGCTAACAATTTACAGAGAGTTACCATTGAAGTACCAATTATAAAGGTTCTGGCTCCTAGAAGATCTCGAAAATATAATAATCTTAGATTTGTTCGTGTTAATACGAAGATCCCGTTTGCAGCAATTCTTTGATAGACGATTTATCATCAATTGTAGTACTTCGGCTGATTCTGATAGCAAGATCATATTATCGGCGTATAGCAGTACATTTACTGACATTCCGGAAATCCGAATTCCACCACGAAGGTAATCCACTATGTCATTAATGAATAATAAAACCAAAAGAGCGCTGAGGAGACATCTTTGTTTGAGGCCATTGTCCGTTGGAAGCCAGCTGCTTGTGAGTCAATATACATTTCTCTTATTACGTGGATAAATTTAGTTAAAATACCTGTTTGCGATATTTTATAAAAGTGAGCATTCCGATTTACCAGATCAAAAGCTGATTTAAAATCAACAAAGAATGCGTAAACCTTTTTGCTTCTAGCTTGAAAAGCTTTGACAATCGAAGTAATCGTAAAAAGTGATCGGTTGTTGAATAGTTTTTTCTAAAACCAGCCGGAAGTTCGGTGAGGATATTGTTGACGTCAATCCACGATTCCAATCTGCATGCGAGAACTCCACAAAACAATTTCGCCAGAACATTCATAAACGAGATTCCTGGATAGTTATCAACCACGTCCAGAGCTCCTGTTTTGTAGATTGGGAAGATAACTGACCTTTTAAATGAGCTAGGGATGTCCTCGTTTTCAAACGCTTTATTGTATAAGCTCTTCAGCTGGTCGATGAAGCTCGGAGGCGCATTCTTAAAAAAATCGTATGTAATTCCATATTCACCCGGGGCTTTTCCATTTTTCGCTCTGTGAATAGAAGCATATATTTCTGAAACTGTGATTTCTTGGTCCAAGCTCTCATTTATTGCCAAAGGTTCCGCAAAGTGGTAGTTCAGTATCGATTTGCCAGAAAGTAGATTTATGAAATGTAGTGATAGTTGCGAAATTTGATCCATTTATCTCTCTCGTAATCTTCCCGAATTTTTTAGAACTTTTTGTTTGACCAAGTTTGAATGCTTGGTAATTTTCATATGCAGTCTTTTTTGTAAACATATTTCCTTGTAGCGAGAGTTAGCTTCAACATACGATTTTTTAAAGCTTGACAGTTGAAATTCCGCATTGCATTCAAAATAAAAAAAGATTTTTTACGACTTTTCATGCATTGGTATTCGTAGATGATGCTGAATTTCTAATGCGACATATAAGTTGGTTTGAATGTACTTCAGGTGAATCATAGCCAACATTTAACGTTGATAGATGGTGGTCTAAATTTTGCTTAAACATCGGTTAAGTATAGTGTCTTTTGATAATCTGTTATCTGGATTTAATATGGTGTTGTTTATTCTTAAGGATGTGATGATATGTAGATTGCTGATTCTCGCATTATAATCCCCAATTAATAGAACGCTTTTTCCTGCAATGTGATTCATAACATTCTCCAATCGTTAGTGATCTGCATTCCAGTTGTTGTGCAGTTTATATTGCACGGGATAATATACATATTACTTTGACGTAAAAGCTTCACAGTCGCGCCGTTTGATCCCGAAGACACTGCCTCCACTTACTCGCCCTTTAATATTAACTTTTATTGCTGCTTGCCAAACTAACTTATATCCACTAAAATGTTTTGTAAATTTGCTAAAGTTTTCTTTAGTTACACGAGTTTCAAACAAAAAGAATAAATCAAAGTTTTTAATAAAATTGAAAAAATCTGCAAAGAGGAGTTTATTATGTAAGCCCGACACATTATAAGACAATATACTACAATTACTAATAGTTAGTGAGCTGGCGGCACCACAATTGCAATTTCGTATCATAGTATTAGAACTTCCAGAATTTTCTCGTGGTGGCATCCCTGATGTAGTATGTACTGGTCTATACCATTCGTTATGACGTCCGTTTGACATCGCTATTTGTTTGACAGCTCCGAAATCTATATCACCAAGTAAATCTCCAAGTTTATTTTCTCCCTCCTCATTTTTGTATTTAAGTGTGTTATTATTATTTAAATAAAATGATTTATTCGCAATTATAAGAAAATTATTTTTAATATGAATCATTTCAGTTGGTTTTTTTGATTTTATAATTCGCGTGTAGCCAAGTAGAATTCTCCGTTTGTGTTATGACTGTTTTGAGAGATCGCGTTGAAGGAAGGCACCTGTGCCTTTGAGCTAAGCAGAGTTCCGAAGCGTTCTTGTTAGAGCCAGTGTCAATTTTTATTTTTATTACTGAATTGTTTCCGCTTAATTTAATGACATTTGTTGACGTTCTCCTAGTAGAAGATGTGTGGCACCTTGAATCTTTTCTTGTTGATCAACATTTTCGTTGGGAATTGTAAGGATGATGTTTTTTCCTTTAATTTAGCGGCTTTGAAGTTCAAGTTCCTCTTCTAAAAAGTTGCATCTGGTTTCGAAATGTTGAACTTTTAGACACAGTTCTTCATTTTGTTTTTTAAACGGTCTACCTCGGCATTTACATATATATCGTCTTTGGTGGCCAGGTTAGCGATTGCTTTTGGCAATTCGGTGCTCAGGAGAGATCAACTGATTTTAATCTTTTGTAGATCAGCTTCCGAAATCGACATGATTCGGTGTTGTTTATTATTTTGCGCGTAAGCAAACGTTTTAGGTTTATTGCAGGTTTAGTTTTCTTCTGGTGAAGTTTGATTTAATTTTCTTTTTTGTTCTGTCATGTGACACAGATAACAACTTTAAGGATTTGTTTCAAAGGTTTAACTACTTATTTAACCTGTTTATTTGACACTTTTCTTAAATAAACTTGTAACATAACTTGAAAAAATAGTTTTTGTGAGTTAGTTCTTATTTTAAATTATAAATTCGCAGGAGTGATATGAAAATTGAACCAATCACTTTTACAACAGTGTGCCAACCACAAATCACTTGTGACTATTAGATCAATCGTAGATTGGATCTTTTTTAATTTTATGAGCACATACTGCACACACTTAATTAAATTGTTTAAAGTTCAAATTGTTGGAATTGCTTGTAACTGAACTTTGTAACTGAACTGATTCTAAAAAGGCTCGAAGGACCAACGTTAATGTTTAGATTTTTTGTATAAAATATTAGTAAAAAAAATAAAAAAGATTAAAAATTCCGAAATGAAATGAAGCACAAGCACTTGCTTTTAATGTAGAAAAAATTGTAATTTTATTGCATGTGACCTGGTTTATAGTAGATTTGTACACTAGCTCTATTAATTTCTTTGATGTTTTAGGTCTAGACGATTATTTTCGTATACTGCTTATAAAACTATAGGACCCACAGCAGCATTTTTCGGGTTTGTAATTTGTATTCTGTAAACGCATGCAACCCATACATATTTATGCGCACATACACATAGTTACTCGTACATACATGCACATATGCCCCCGCATACACATATTTTTTCATTTATCATCTTAATCGACTTTAGATATCAAACTGGTGTTTAAAAAGCCACCAGAACTGGTTCTGGCCCTATCCGATCGAACACAGTCCTACTGAACCGAAGGCCCTCTTCTCCCCCTTCCGCGATGACGTCTCGACCATACACGAGTCGCATACCTAGAGTCTTTCGGCTGACGTGGTAGATTAGCGGTACCGCTATTCCATCCTGTATCAGCCCTCGACTTTCTAAATAGAGGAATGCCTCGTGGGGGATGCAGCCACTTAACCGCGCACGCTCATGATATTGGTTGTTGGGGTAATAAGCCCCAAAAATTAAGCTGTTGGCTGAGGACATCGCTCTTGCAATGTGACCCCGAATCAGCTTCAGCAAAAAATTATCTATTCTGTTTATGTTGGCTCCGTTGTTTAAAACCTGTTATGTTGATACATTACTTTACTTTAGAAATGAAGAAAGAAATAAGTAATAATAATAAATAAGTATTACTATCTAAATTCTGATATTAGCAACATCCTATACTTGGAAATATCTTTCAAGAATGATGCGAGAGTTTTCCAGTCAGTTTCGTTCAAAAGCTTTATTGTTTCTTCCATTGTTAACGATCTTTTTCCGCAATACGATAACCGTTGGGATGCAAATATTGGGCATATTTTACCGAAATGAAAGCAGTCTTCTTTGGATTTCAGATTACTTAATGAGCAGAACTTCCATTGTAAGGTGTAGCGTTAAGTCGTAAGAGTTCACATGTTGCTTTAAAAATTAATGAAATTTCGTTGTAGCTCAGTGAGTCTTGGAAGTAATTTGCTTGCTTTAAGTTCATATTGAGTTGGGAGTACAGCAATCTACTCATGGCTTTGCGAGCGCTAGCTTTAAAACCATCCCGCACAGAATTTTCTTATTTTCCAATAATGCGATAAAGCTGCTCCTTCAAATCAACCAAGTTTCTTCCATCCATAGATAATTCCTAATCAAAGCCGATTGCCTTATTTTTCCATTTCCTCATCCACCAATCCTCATTTCTTATTTCGTATCGAAGCATTTTTTTAGACAGCCGCTCATCAAGTTGATCATAAACTTTTACTGGTAAAAAGTTTAGGAAGACCTGTTTCTATGTATAGCGCATAGCTGGGGGTTTTCAGGGGCATGTTAAAAAGTTTTTTTAAGAAATTTCTGTGGAATTTTTCAATCACTTCGTACTCATCCATACCCCAAACTGGAGCAGCATAGCAAAGTGTTGTCCTCACAACAGCGTCGAATATTTTGTATTTTGCAGAGAGAGAGAGATTTCTCCACGATATATTCAACATACTTTGACATGAGTTAGTTTTCTCAGTAAAATGTTTGTTGAAGTCCAGCTTCGCATTAAGTTTCACTCCTAAATACCTATATTCGCTTACAATTTCCAGAGAGTTACCATTGAAGTACCAATTATAAAGGTTCTGGCTCCTAGAAGATCTCGAAAATATCATAATCTTAGATTTGTTCGTGTTAATACGAAGATCCCATTTGCAGCAATTCTTTGATAGACGACTTATCATCAATTGTAGTACTTCGGCTGATTCTGATAGCAAAATCATATCATCGGCGTATAGCAGTACATTTACTGACATTCCGGTAATCCGAATTCCACCACGAAGGTAATCCACTATGTCACTAATGAATAATGAAAACAAAAGAGCGCTGAGAAGACATCCTTGTTTGAGGCCATTGTCCGTTGGAAGCCATTTTAAGTATACTGACCCATCCCAGACAGCTGCTTGTGAGTCAATATACATTTCTCATATTTCGTGGATAAATTTAGTTGAAATACCTATTTGCGATATTTTATAAAAGTGAGCATTCCGATTTACCAGATCAAAAGCTGATTTAAAATCAACAAAGAATTCGTAAACCTTTTTGTTTCTAGCTTGAAAAGCTTTGACAATCGAAGTAATCGTAAAAAGTGATCGGTTGTTAAATAGTTTTTTTCTAAAACCAGCCTGAAATTCGGTGAGGATATTGTTGACGTCAATCCAAGATTCCAATCTGCATGCGAGAACTCCACGAAACAATTTCGCCAGAACATTCATAAGCGAGATTCCTGGATAGTTATCAACCACGTCCAGAACTCCTGTTTTGTGGATTGGGAAGATCACTGACATTTTAAATGAGCTAGGGATGTCCTTGTTTTCAAACGCTTTATTGTATAAGCTCTTCAGCTGGTCGATGAAGCTCGGAGGCGCATTCTTAAAAAAATCGTATGTAATTCCATCTTCACCCGGGGCTTTCCATTTTTCGCTCTGTGAATAGAAGCATATATTTCGGAAACTGTGATTTCTTGGTCCAAGCCCTCATTTATTGCCAAAGGTTCCGCAAAGTGGTAGTTCAGTATCGATTTGCCAGAAAGTAGATTTATGGAATGTAGTGATAGTTCTTCAGCAGTGAGTCATATGCCTATTGCGAAATTTGATCCATTTATCTCTCTCGTAATCTTCCCGAATTCTTTAGAACTTTTTGTTTGACCAAGTTTGAATGCTTGGTAATTTTCATATGCAGTCTTTTTTGTAAACATATTTCCTTGGAGCGAGAGTTAGCTTCAACATACGATTTTTTTAAAGCTTGACAGTTGGAATTCTGCATTGCATTCAAAATAGAAAAAGATTTTTTACGACTTTTCATGCATTCATTGTCGCGCCACTTTTGTTTGAACTTTAGGAATCTCTTGGTATTCGTATATTATGATGAATTTCTAATGCAACATATAAGTTGGTTTGAATGTACTTCAGGTGAATCATAGCCAACATTTACCGTTGATAGATGGGGGTCTAAATTTTGTTTAAACATCGGTTACGTATAGTGTCTTTTGATAATCTGTTATCTGGATTTAATATGGTGTTGTTTATGCTTAAGGATGTGATGATTTGTAGATTGCTGATTCTCGCATTATAATCCCCAATTAATAGAACGCTTTTTCCTGCAAGGTGATGCATAACATTCTCCAACCATTCGTGATATGCATTCCAGTTGTTGTGCAGTTTATATTGCACGGGATAATATATATATTACTCTGACGTAAAAGTTTCACAGTCGCGCTGTTTGATCCCGAAGACACTGCCTCCACTTGCTCGCCCTTTAATATTAACTTTTATTGCTGCTTGCCAAACTAACTTATATCCACTAAAATGTTTTGTAAATTTGCTAAAGTTTTCTTTAGTTACACGAGTTTCAAACAAAAAGAATAAATCTTTACTCTCAAGGTAAAGTGGCTTAAGTCGATTTTTAACATTTTAGAGGAGAAGAGTTTTAAATTTCAAAAAATTATTTAAAGAAAACTGTGCTGATAAGGAGGCTGAAATTTCAACAAAATATAAACTTTTAATAACTCTTTTCAAATTAATTTTGAGATTTAAAAAAATTAATTCAGATTCAGTGTTAAAAGGCAAAAAACCTACATAAGCCTTTTTTACTTTTTGCTTTGTTTTGTATATATTGTCTTAAGTCACTTAAGCCGTTTTTCCAATTGTGTTTTTTATTTTAATTTGAATGTAATTATACATAAGCCAGTTTTCCCTAAAAAAAATAAAAACATTACATGACTTATGAATTTATGTATATACATATTTCATTTTATTGTTTTAATATGTATACATAATGTAATTTAAAGAAGTATTTTGTCTTAAAAATAAAAATATTTGTAATTACTACAAAAATATTATAAAATACCATATGGGCCATAATCATGCATCGTGAAATATATTTTATTCCATAGCTTCATCTTCAGGTTCTTCGGTCAAATCGGGATGAAAATCTGGCTTTGATTCTGTGCACAGATTTCTATAGAAATCGTGGAACTGCTCATCAATTAAGGGAAGTAAGTTTATCAAGTCCTTTTTCTTGGCTTCGCTATCTATCTTATTGGGTCCATCGTACAGCATCTTCAGACAACCTGCGTTCACTTGGTTACATCCTCGTTTCTTTATATTGATCAGTAAAAAAGGTTCATTTTCATCCAAGGAATTCTTATAGTGAATTTTAAATGGATCGCCCATTAAAAAACGGAGCCATCTTATGTTTTTCCAGTTAACATTATTATCTTCATCAGCTTTGCGAAATACGTATTTATTTTTGGTTACTGACCCAAAGTCCCAGAAACTAGTTCGGGACATCTCGTTTACCAAGAATATTTTGTTTGTTCCAACTCCCCTTACAAATTGGTACCAATCTCTTGGGTGGTGAATTTTGAAAGATGACTTTTTTTTCTTTCTCTCAATTAATGAATGGTCAATGTCACACTCCATGTGTGTATGTCCAGGTATCAAAAATGTATGGTCAATGTTCTTTATATTGTTGCTCTCAGAACACACATGCATTAGCATCATCAGTGCAACCATCTTATTTTTATTTTGTCCGAAGCAATTGTCGCTATAAAAAACGACATGCTCAATAACAGGTGATGAGGCTGATATTGTGTTGAGGTGCTGTAGCAGAGATGATGCAACCTCATTGCCACCCCTGTTTGCTACACCTTCGTGCCACATTTAGCAATGCGGAGTTCCTTCGACACAGTCATGTACTGTGAGATTAAAAGTATATAACTGTCTTTTATAAAAAGATATTGACGACTGTAAATATGGTGTTGGAAGGCACTGCTGAAGATCAAAGGCAAAGACTTTTGTAGTTTGCAGATTTTTTGCAGTCTCAATATCCCTTTTCTTTGTTTCGTACGAAGAATCCGCATCGGCATGGTGTTTTGTCTGCTCCATCTCTATCTCGATAAGCTCATTTCCTGTGGCTACTGATTTTCGTATATCCAATGTGTCACATTTTGTACAGGTATCTAATTTCGGTTTTTTGAATTTTATGTTTAACTCCTTAAAAATGTCTGTATATTTTGTTATGGACATTGGACTCTCGGTGTTTTCAGTGTACAGTTTATACAGTTGGGATAAACTTAGATTACTGTCAAAATATTTTTGAGAAGAGTACTTACGAGTGTAATGGCTCTCATAAGCTGGAATACTATTGATGTGTTCTAGAACCTCATTCTTTTTCTTCGCTGAAATTTTGTTTGTCGGAGTTGACTTACCTCGCATATCTTGCATTACAACTGTACCTGGAGATTGAATTTTCTTTGAGATAACAGTTTTTAAAAAGCGGTCAGTTTCACCCAAAGTCAATTTAAAACACATCTGGCAAACTTGTGTTCTGATTCCTTTCAGATTAAGGAAATAGCTATATGAGAACTGGCGGTTTCGAGGAGTCTTACCAATTTGTTTTGACCTGGTTGTTTTTTTAACTTCTACAGAAACGAGTCCAGATACAAATGCCAACTTCAAATTATAATTTCCAAGCTCCCAGTATTGCTTAAAAATTGTTTCCTGCTCTATAATTGAAATTTTGTCTTTACATTTACGTTTACAGTCGGTTAGTGCTTTCATAGTTCGTTCAGGGATATTTTTACCGGTTTTCGTAGTATATTTGTGATCTAAATTCCTTTTTTCACGTCTTGCTTTTCGGGATTCTGTTACTGGACTACTCACCGGATCGACACTATCATCTTCATTTTCTGGATTTATATTTTTTTCAACTTGCATAGCCATTTCATCAATTTCAGAATTAGAAAAGTAGTTTGGTGATTTTTCTTGCAAACGAAAATCTGGATCTTTAATGCTGTCATCGCTGTCTTCGTAAAATGATTCGTCGGACAAAGTTCCCCATTCGGCTGTGCTTTTTAAATTGGAGACGTTAATATCAGAAAACCCATGAGCACTGCTTGAAGATGTTTCGTTAGCAACAACTGGCAAAAAGACATCGTTCTCTGCATTTATAACAATATATAAAAGTAAAATAACTTCATAAATTTAATTGAACTAAGTTATTTTACCATTGAACTCCTTGGGTAAAGCTGAAGTTTTGACGTTCTCTGTAGAGCAGGTTGGAGTTATACCGATTTCACCTTATGGAATTATACTCTTGTTAGTTACATTACACTAGCTACAAACCTGACATGAACTGTGTTAGTTTAAAGAAAAATAATAATAAGCATGTGGTCAGCGCCACGTTCCTATAAAGTTTTTTTTAATTTAGGGTATTAAAACAAATGAATTTAAAAGATGGGTTTTATGATTTGTATATTGTATTAAAGTTATAATTATAAAGAGCATGAACAATCTTCCAATGAAACAACACAGAACATGCCAAATATTGCAGAATAAACACAGGTATAATTGAATTACCTGATTCTGAATCATTTATTCCACATTGCTGATCAGGCACACACTTTCGAATACTTTTTATAAGTGCAAGGTGAAGCATTTGCTTTGATCTATTCATTTTTATGTTGTTTTTTTTTAATTTTTGACACAAATGTTTCTATTGGATAGTGAGTTGGCACGTTATATTGTTTAATTTTTAATTGATAGGAACTTTTCCTCAGCTTATCTATGTAAGTTCATCCAAACACTAAAATTCACTTTTTTAAAATTTATTTAAAAACAACTGAACTAATTGAATAATTTTTATTGTATTTCTTAAATCACTGCTTTTAGTTCTGTATATGAAAACCATTACCATATGTAAATACTTTACCTACTAAATGAAAATACCTAATCAAAAGACCTTTCTTAAAGTTTTTTAGGAGTCAGTACCGTACACTTTCACAATTCAAATGACTTTGAGAAAAACTACTTCGACATAAGCCAATAAGCTTATGTCGAAGTAGGCCGGTTCTCATAATTTTTTTATTTCTTATAGAATTATTTGCGACACTGGGTAAAACGTCTTATTTGAACTTAAAACATAGCCTTCTCAATATTTGCGTTTGGTGAAGCAGCTTATGTCAGTTAGGCCAATGTTCAAAATGAAAAAAAATCTTTTACTATTTTGTAATAGTGACTTGAGTCTAAGTAAGCCAAATAAAAGCAAAAAACATAAATTGGAAAAACGGCTTAAGTCAATTTAAATTAACCTTCGATATGGAAAAACGGCCTAAATTGATTTTGGAAAAACGGCTTAATTGGACTTAGTTCTCTATTCCTTTTTATGTAATTGTAATTTTAAAAAAAATCGAGAGAGGCTTAATTGGACATAAGACAAGAAATAATTGCACAGATTTAAGAACCTGGAGTTAAGACGTTATTCCAAATGTAATTTTTTATTTTCATTGAATTAGGTCGTTTTGACAAATTCAAAAAAGGTGTTCTAGGTGTCATTCAAACAAACTGATTACACAGAAATGTAGTTAATTTTTTATTTTCTTAAATTTATTAAAAAAAATTGTTTTTGGCCTAAGTCGACTTAAGCCACTTTACCTTTTGAGTAAAGAAATCAAAGTTTTTAATAAAATTGAAAAAATCTGCAAAGAGGAGTTTATTATTTAAGCCCGACACATTATAAGACAATATACTACAATTACTAATAGTTAGTGAGCTGGCGGCACCACAATTGCAATTTCGTATCGTAGTATTAGAACTTCCAGAATTTTCTCGAGGTGGCATCCCTGATGTAGTATGTACTGGTCTATAACATTCGTTATGACGTCCGTTTGACATCGCTATTTGTTTTACAGCTCCGAAATCTATATCACCAAGTAAATCTCGAAGTTTATTTTCTCCATCCTCATTTTTGTATTTAAGTGTGTTATTATTATTTAAATAAAATGATTTATTCGCAATTATAAGAAAATTATTTTTAATTTGAATCATTTCAGTTGGTTTTTTTGATTTTATAATTCGCCTGTAGCCAAGTAGAATTCTCCGTTTGTGTTGTGACTGTTTTGAGAGATCGCGTTGAACGAAGGCAACTGTGCCTTTGAGCTAAGCAGAGTTCCGAAGCGTTCTTGTTAGAGCCAGTGTCAATTTTTATTTTTATTACTGAATTGTTTCCGCTTAATTTAATGACATTTGTTGAGGTTCTCCTAGTAGAAGATGTGTGGCACCTTGAATCTTTTCTTGTTGATCAACATTTTCGTTGGGAATTGTAAGGATGATGTTTTTTCCTTTAATTTAGCGACTTTGAATTTCAAGTTCCTCTTCTAAAAAGTTGCATCTGGTTTTGAAATGTTGAACTTTTAGACACAGTTCTTCATTTTGTTTTTTAAACGGTCTACCTCGGCATTTAATACATATATATCGTCTTTTGTGGCCAGGTTAGCGATTGCTTTTGGCAATTCGGTGCTCAGGCGAGATCAACTATGATTTTAATCTTTTGTAGATCAGCTTCCGAAATCGACATGATTCGGTGTTGTTTATTATTTTGCGCGTAAGCAAACGTTTTAGGTTTTTTGCAGGTGTAGTTTTCTTCTGGCGAAGTTTGGTTTAATTTTCTTTTTTGTTCTGTCATGTGACACATATAACAACTTTAGGGATTTGTTTCAAGGCTTACTTACTTATTTTACCTGTTTATTTGACACTTTTCTTAAATAAACTTGTAACATAACTTGAAAAAATAGTTTTTGTGACTTAGTTCTTATTTTAAATTGAAAATTCGCAGGAGCGATATCAAAATTGAACCAATCACTTTTACAACAGTGTGCCAACCACAAATCACTTGTGACTATTAGATCAATCGTAGATTGGATCTTTTTTAATTTTATGAGCACATACTGCACACACTTAATTATATTGCTTAAAGTTCAAATTGTTGGAATTGTTTGTAACTGAACTTTGTAACTGAACTGATTCCAAAAAGGCTCGAAGACCCACGTTAATGTTTAGATTTTTTGTATAAAATATTAGTAAAAAAAATAAAAAAGATTAAAAATCCCGAAATGAAATGAAGCACAAGCACTTGCTTTTAATGTAGAAAAAATTGTAAGTTTATTAATTTCTTTGATGTTTTAGGTCTAGACGATTATTTTCGTACACTACTTAAAAAACTAGAGGACCCACAGCAGTATTTTTCGGGTTTGTAATTTGTATTCTGTAAACGCATGCAACCCATACATATTTATGCGCACATACACATAGTTACTCGTACATGCATGCACATATGCCCCTGCATACACATATTTTTTCATTTATCATCTTAATCGACTTTAGATATCAAACTGGTGTTTAGAAAGCCACCAGAACTGGTTCTCTTGCTTTGCCCTATCCGATCGAACACAGTCCTACTGAACCAAAGGCCCTCTTCTCCCCCTTCAGCGATGACGTCTCGACCATACACGAGTCGCCTACCTACAGTCTTTCGGCTGACGTGGTAGATTAGCGGTACCGCTATTCCATCCTGTATCAGCCCTCGACTTTCTAAATGGAGGAATGCCTCGTGGGGGATGCAGCCAATTAACCGCGCACGCTCATGATATTGGTTGTTGGGGTAATAAGCCCCAAAAATTAAGCTGTTGGCTGAGGACATCGCTCTTGCAATGTGACCCCGAATCGGCTTAAGCAAAAAATTATCTATTCTGTTGGCTCCGTTGTTTAAAACCTGTTATGTTGATACATTACTTTACAATTCAATGAATATAGAGCTATGGTATTGCCGTCAGCTCGGTTAGCAATTTTGAATAAATGTATGTGTATAAATGATTCTTTTCATTACATAAAACAAAAAAGAAATGAAGAAAGAAATAAGTAATAATAATAAATAAGTATTTCTATCCAAATTCTGATATTAGCAACATCCTATACTTGGAAATATCTTTCAAGAATGATGCGAGAGATTTCCAGTCAGTTTCGTTCAAAAGCTTTATTGTTTCTTCCATTGTTAACGATCTTTTTCCGCAATACGATAACCGTTGGGATGCAAATATTGGGCATATTTTACCGAAATGAAAGCAGTCTTCTTTGGATTTCAGATTACTTAATGAGCAGAACTTAAGTCGTAAGAGTTCACATGTTGCCTTAAAAATTAATGAAATTTCGTTGTAGCTCAGTGAGTCTTGGAAGTAATTTGCTTGCTTTAAGTTCATATTGAGTTGGGAGTACAGCAATCTACTCATGGATTTGCGAGCGCTAGCTTTAAAACCATCCCGCACAGAGTTTTCTTATTTTCCAATAATGCGATAAAGCTGCTCCTTCAAATCAACCAAGTTTCTTCCATCCATAGATAATTCCTAATCAAAGCCGATTGCCTTATTTTTCCATTTCCTCATCCACCAATCCTCATTTCTTATTTCGTATCGAAGCATTTTATTTAGACAGCCGCTCATCTAGTTGATCATAAACTTTTACTGGTAAAAAGCTAAGGAAGACCTGTTTCTATGTATAGCGCATAGCTGGGGGTTTTCAGGGGCATGTTAAAAAGTTTTTTAAAGAAATTTCTGTGGAATTTTTCAATCACTTCGTACTCATCCATACCCTACACTGGAGCAGCATAGCAAAGTGTTGTCTTCACAACAGCGTCGAATGTTTTGTATTTTGCAGAGAGTGGGGTTCGTCTATTTGAAGAGACATTTCTCCACGATATATTCAACATACTTTGACATGAGTTAGTTTTCTCAGTAAAATGTTCGTTGAAGTCCAGCTTCGCATTAAGTTTCACTCCTAAATACCTATATTCGCTAACAATTTACAGAGAGTTACCATTGAAGTACCAATTATAAAGGTTGGGGCTCCTAGAAGATCTCGAAAATATAATAATCTTAGATTTGTTCGTGTTAATACGAAGATCCCGTTTGCAGCAATTCTTTGATAGACGATTTATCATCAATTGTAGTACTTCGGCTGATTCTGATAGCAAGATCATATTATCGGCGTATAGCAGTACATTTACTGACATTCCGGAAATCCGAATTCCACCACGAAGGTAATCCACTATGTCATTAATGAATAATGAAAACAAAAGAGCGCTGAGGAGACATCTTTGTTTGAGGCCATTGTCCGTTGGAAGCCAGCTGCTTGTGAGTCAATATACATTTCTCTTATTTCGTGGATAAATTTAGTTGAAATACCTATTTGCGATATTTTATAAAAGTGAGCATTCGCTCTGTGAATAGAAGCATATATTTCTGAAACTGTGATTTCTTGGTCCAAGCTCTCATTTATTGCCAAAGGTTCCGCAAAGTGGTAGTTCAGTATCGATTTGCCAGAAAGTAGATTTATGAAATGTAGTGATAGTTCTTCAGCAGTAAGTCATATGCCTATTGCGAAATTTGATCCATTTATCTCTCTCGTAATCTTCCCGAATTCTTTAGAACTTTTTGTTTGACCAAGTTTGAATGCTTGGTAATTTTCATATGCAGTCTTTTTTGTAAACATATTTCCTTGTAGCGAGAGTTAGCTCCAACATACGATTTTTTTAAAGCTTGACAGTTGGAATTCCGCATTGCATTCAAAATAGAAAAAGATTTTTTACGACTTTTCATGCATTCGTTATCGCACCACTTTTGTTTGAACTTTACTAATCTATTGGTATTCGTAGATGATGATGAATTTCTAATGCAACATATAAGTTGGTTTGAATGTACTTCAGGTGAATCATAGTCAACATTTAACGTTGATAGATGGTGGTCTAAATTTTATTTAAACATCGGTTACGTATAGTATCTTTTGATAATCTGTTATCTGCATTTAATATGGTGTTGTTTATTCTTAAGGATGTGATGATTTGTAGATTGCTGATTCTCGCATTATAATCCCCAATTAATAGAACGCTTTTTCCTGCAAGGTGATGCATAACATTCTCCAACCGTTCGTGATCTGCATTCCAGTTGTTTTGCAGTTTATATTGCACAGGATAATATACATATTACTTTGACGTAAAAGTTTCACAGTCGCGCTGTTTGATCCCGAAGACAATGCCTCCACTTGCTCGCCCTTTAATATTAACTTTTATTGCTGCTTGAAAACTAACTTATATCCACTAAAATGTTTTGTAAATTTGCTAAAGTTTTCTTTAGTTACACGAGTTTCAAACAAAAAGAATATATCAAAGTTTTTAATAAAATTGAAAAAATCTGCAAAGAGGAGTTTATTATATAAGCCCGACACATTCTAAGACAATATACTACAACTACTAATAGTTAGTGAGCTGGCGGCACCACAATTGCAATTTCGAATCATAGTATTAGAACTTCCAGAATTTTCTCGAGGTGGCATCCCTGATGTAGTATGTACTGGTCTATACCATTCGTTATGACGTCCGTTTGACATCGCTATTTGTTTGACAGCTCCGAAATCTATATCACCAAGTAAATCTCGAAGTTTATTTTCTTCATCCTCATTTTTGTATTTAAGTGTGTTATTATTATTTAAATAAAATGACTTATTCGCAATTATAAGAAAATTATTTTTAATTTGAATCATTTCAGTTGGTTTTTTTGATTTTATAATTCGCCTGTAGCCAAGTAGAATTCTCCGTTTGTGTTGTGACTGTTTTGAGAGATCACGTTGAACGAAGGCAACTGTGCCTTTGAGCTAAGCAGAGTTCCGAAGCGTTCTTGTTAGAGCCAGTGTCAATTTTTATTTTTATTACTGAATTGTTTCCGCTTAATTTAATGACATTTGTTGAGGTTCTCCTAGTAGAAGATGTGTGGCACCTTGAATCTTTTCTTGTTGATCAACATTTTCGTTGGGAATTGTAAGGATAATGTTTTTTCCTTTAATTTAGCGGCTTTGAATTTCAAGTTCCTCTTCTAAAAAGTTGCATTTGGTTTCGAAATGTTGAACTTTTAGACACAGTTCTTCATTTTGTTTTTTAAACGGTCTACCTCGGCATTTAATACATATATATCGTCTTTTGTGGCCAGGTTAGCGATTGCTTTTGGCAATTCGGTGCTCAGGAGAGATCAACTATGATTTTAATCTCTTGTAGATCAGCTTCCGAAATCGACATGATTCGGTGTTGTTTATTATTTTGCGCGTAAGCAAACGTTTTAGGTTTTTTGCAGGTGTAGTTTTCTTCTGGCGAAGTTTGGTTTAATTTTCTTTTTTGTTCTGTCATGTGACACAGATAACAACTTTAGGGATTTGTTTCAAAGCTTACTTACTTATTTTACTTGTTTATTTGACACTTTTCTTAAATAAACTTGTAACATAAAAATAGTTTTTGAGTTAGTTCTTATTTTAAATTAAAAATTCGCAGGAGCGATATGAAAATTGAACCAATCACTTTTACAACAGTGTGCCAACCACAAATCACTTGTGACTATTAGATCAATCGTAGATTGGATCTTTTTTAATATTATAAGCACATACTGCACACACTTAATTAAATTGTTTAAAGTTCAAATTGTTCGAATTGTTTGTAACTGAACTTTGTAACTGAACTGATTCCAAAAAGGCTCGAAGGACCAACGTTAATGTTAAGATTTTTTGTATAAAATATTAGTAAAAAAAATAAAAAAGATTAAAAATTCCGAAATGAAATGAAGCACAAGCACTTGCTTTTAATGTAGAAAAAATTGTAAGTTTATTGCATGTGACCTGGTTTATAGTAGATTTGTACACTTGCTCTATTAATTTCTTTGATGTTTTAGGTCTAGACGAGTTCTTTCATACACTACTTAAAAAACTAGAGGACCCACAGCAGCATTTTTCTGGTTTGTAAGTTTTATTCTGTAAACGCATGCAACCCATACATATTTATACGCACATACATATAGTTACTCGTACATGCATGCACATATGCCCCCGCATACATATATTTTTTCATTTATCATCTTAATCGACTTTAGATATCAAACTGGTGTTTAGAAAGCCACCAGAACTGGTTCTCTTACTTTGCCCTATCCGATCGAACACAGTCCTACTGAACCGAAGGCCCTCTTCTCCCCCTTCAGCGATGACGTCTCGACCATACACGAGTCGCCTACCTACAGTCTTTCGGCTGACGTGGTAGATTAGCGGTACCGCTATTCCATCCTGTATCAGCCCTTGACTTTCTAAATAGAGGAATGCCTCGTGGGGGATGCAGCCACTTAACCGCGCACGCTCATGATATTTGTTGTTGGGGTAATAAGCCCCAAAAATTAAGCTGTTGGCTGAGGACATCGATCTTGCAATGTGACCCCGAATCAGCTTAAGCAAAAAATTATCTATTCTGTTTATGTTGGCTCCGTTGTGTAAAACCTGGTTGGAATAATATCGTGTGTACTCCGACTATGGTGTTCTGTGTAATCTAAGGCGGCGTCTAAGACATTGCCCTTCAAACACCTGAATCTTTTCCATTTGAGATGGAGCAACGTTGAACCACACCGGGCATTCATAGGCAATCATCGGCCTGATGAGCTCCTATAAAACAATAGTTTTGTCAGGGCAAATGCCCCCTATCCCTAGCCAGAGCAGCACTTATATGTCTGTCGAAATATAAATACTGATCCAGCCAGATGCCAAGGTACTTTACTATACTTTTACTCGCCAGTGGATGTCCATGTGGCCCTACGATCAGCAGATTACGCCAGTTCTTTCCCGTATCCCTTGAAGACAACGGAGTCCTAAAGAGTATAGTTTCTGATTTCTGAAAGTTGATTTTCAATTTCCGGTCATCACAATATCACTGAATCTTGTCGAAATCACTCTGCCAAATAGTTTTGATGACCTCAACTGTATAAGCTGTTCTGTTCGCAATTAGATCGTCGGTGTACGGAATTGCCTGAGTTAGACTACCTATCAGATTGCTGGTGGAAATGCTGAATAAACGGCAAATTTACTGCACCCTGCTGAGGACCATTTTTAATATTAAAAACTGCGGTACAAGCTACATTACCACTCTTGACAACAAGTTTTCTTCCACTTAGAATATCATCAAGCATAAACAACAGAGGTGTACTTATCCCTAGTCTGGTGAGCTTTAGATAGGGACCTTCTAACCACACGGTGTCAAAGGCTTTCTCCAAATCAACCAGGCAGGCACCCCTACATTCTTTTTAACTTTATTCCATTGGATATCAGAAACCACTTAAGACGCGGCATGAACTGTGTCATGTCCTGCCTTAAGACCCAACTGATTATCCCGTATGATATTGTTGTCCTCCGCCCGCTTAAACAGAGCTGTATTAATAATCTTTTCAAATACACTGCTGATACTCGGAAGAAGACTTATCGACCTAAGATTCGCCGGATTGGAGTTATCCTTTCCCTTTTTAGGGAGAGGATGCACCACTGCTGTCTTCCAACGTACTTGATTTAATCACATCTAAGGATTAAACACAATATATTTGTTCGTCCATAGTTTGTGTTTTAAGTTCCGTGACGTTTGTATTCATGGTCAAAGCCGAAAGTTGATTTTTGAGACTTTCTATTTCACTACGTAAAGAAGCGGTATTTGCTACAACAATGCGCGAAATAATGTCTTCATTATTCGTCGCCATTTTATTAAATTATTAAGTCTTCCACTTTAAATAAATATTTATTTTTAATATGCAACAATAATTCTTTATTTTAATTTGTTTACTCTTAAAAATTGTAAAAATTTTTAAACTCAATAATTTTCTATATGATGAAATATATTTCAACATAAAATTTCTTACTATTCCATTAGTAGGCTTGTGCTTTTATTGATATTTTCTGCTTTTTATTTTAACAGCTTCTTCTAATGTATTTGTTGAAATATTTTTATAGTTATTTTTCACTTTTGTTTTTTGTTGTTCTTTTAATTCCTTTTCGGAATTATCGTCTCCCCAGTTAGTATCTAATCAATTTCCGCGTTTTATTTTGTTATTCGTGCGGTCTTTTAATTCCTTATTATTTAACACTGGCACTCGCGACACATGTTCTTCACTAAATATTTTTATATACGAGTATTTTTTATTTTGCTCGCGTAACTTTTAATATTACTTTTCTTTTTCACCAATATTTTTTATTTTTCTTGTGTAACTTTTAATATAGCTTTTCATTTTCAACAATAATTTTTATTTTTCTGGTGTAACTTTTAATAAAGCTCTTCTTTTTCACCAATAATTTTAATTTTTCTTGTGTAACATAGCTTTTCTTTTTCACCAATACTTTTTATTTGATTTATTTCTTACACAATTGGGACCACTTATTATAAATTACCGAACAATTTTTATTGATAGGAAAAATTTTTTTTCTGAACTTATTTTTCCGAAATAACTTTATTAAACTTACTCTTTAGAAACGAACCTTATGGTTTTGTTGAGTTTTTTATTTAAAACTTGCCCCACGTTGGGCGCCAATTAATACTTTCCTTTTTGTATATACTTTTTTAAAAAGGTTAAGTTTATTTTTCATCGAGAACAAAATTGTTCCGATCGATTCGGTGCAAGCTTAAAAACTGATTTTATAATATCATCTTAAATCTAAATCATCCTTCTGGATGCAGCTATCGCCAACGCAGATAAGGATGAGTCGACGGTGTGTTTATTAAATATTTGTAATTTGATATCATGTTTTGGAATTGTTTGTGATCGATTGGAAATCGATGGATGAGTCTTTTGATGAATGGAAGAAATGTAATTTGCTATATTATCATCGTGACCATTGACGATTTTGATTCTTAAGTAAAATGTAATGTAAGCACATTTTGGTGTGGCTTTATATTGGGATGTGTGATTATAACTTACGTACATATATTATCGACGGTTGTTTGGAAAAGTTTTTTTTTTCATGATAAAATTTTGTATTTGTTGTTTATTATTATTATAATTAGGTATTGGTTAAATTCCTTTGCTTAGCAAAGCTTGAGTTTGCCCGAGGATAGGTTAGTCCTTAATTATTAAATTTGTTTTGGAATAAAATTTATCCTGATGGATATTGTTTTTTTTTAAAGAACAAACTAATTTTTTTATTGATTCCTCTCATGCAATTTATTCTTTTTGGGAATTATTGTTTTAGCTTACATCGGTGGATTTTTAGCATGCAATTCCTTTAAGTGAAGTCATAGCTGAATGTGGTGGTGAAAAAAGGTTTATTGAGAGACCGAATACAGACGAGCTATAATGAAGATAAGAGTATTTTGAGTTTTTTTTATGTTAAAGATGATATGATATGTAGGTAGTCTTTAGATTAGGGGCTGATATGAAATCGAGGACATATCAGCCATGGTCGTATCATTTACGATACGTGGGTGGGCTTTTCCTCAAAGAGGCAATACCATCGTGCTATCTCCTCCTTGGAACCCTTTTTTGTGTAAATTCAGTTATTATGACGGGATGAATTTGGGCTCCATTTTTTTAACCCGATCTATTCTCTGTTATATCAACCCCGGCATGTAATATAAGTAACAAAGGTAAGCGTTACGATGGCAAGAACCCCCCATTCCGACAAGTTAGGACGTGCTTATGCTAGCATGCCACACCTCCGTGACCTGAACCCCCTCTCCTTCCTGCTGCCAAGATCAGCCCACTGCCCCTGTACGTAGGGGGTTGTAACGGTGGTAAGAGAAAGAAAGGTTGTAAAGGCTCTCTAATCGACATGTTCCGGCAATGTGCTGTGTGAGGTTATGTTCTGAGGATTATGGCGCCTCTACTATGAGGGAATATGGAACGTCCTTTCGAGAGCCCGTTTGCCGACAACATCTCGGACCGTTACAAGATACAAGTTAACAATTTACTTTATACACTGGCGGATCCACGGGTCAGGACCCGAACCCCCCACCCCCCTTGGGTATTCGAAACGTTAACATAGTTAACAATTAATATGGTAATATGACGGTTAATTTCTTTTCGATCAATATTTCGTAATTTATTAGTTTCACCTGACCATATATACTTATGTTGTATGCTTTTTCAGACTTTATGTTGACATTGATTAAAATTAAAATAACATGGGGTGGCCGTGGAGCGATAGATGTGTGCTCGCATGTAAGCCTCATGGTCACAGGTTCGATCCCTGGCGTAGTCTATGTCATCTTATTTTTCCATTAAAAACTAATTCTAAAATAAATGTCATATGAGTTGCTGGTTTGCTTATTACATGCTCTTTAGGCATAGCACCAACAACATGTGATTGAGTAAAACTAGTATACCGATAAAATACGACAACGAATAAAAAAAAATAATGCGAATTAAAAGGGACATTTGTAAATAAGACACAGTAGTTTCTTTGCATTAGTTCAGCCGCCATCCCTGGAGATAATATCTGAGACAACAGCCACCTACATTCTCGGAACATCGCGCCACACAACTTTCATATCCTTCTTTCTCTTCCTTAACCTCACGCCCGCGCTGTGTTGAAACATTTAAAGGGTAGTATAATCCCTTAAATGCTTGTATATTAAAAATGGGTTATCTATTTTGCAGTTTCAAAAATAAAATTCAAAGAAAACACATATAACATATTTTTTTCATGATATTTATTTTTATTATAAAGTTTGAACGTTGGCATTATGTGTGAAACACTACATTATTTAAGTGAACACCACGCGAATTGTTGCATCGATTTTTTGTTTTAATTAATTAATTAATTAATAATCGACCACTTTTTGACACATATTGGCGGTATCTCAGCCATAACTTGACGAATGTTGGTTTCCAAGTGCTCAAGAGTTAAAGGTTTATCTACGTAAACACGGTCTTCCGCGTAGCCCTACAAAAAACAGCGGTGTCAAATCGCAGGATCTTGGTGGCTTGTTGGAATCGCCATGACGAAAAATTACGCGGCCAGGAAGTGTCTCGTGCAATAAAGCCATATTCGCTCGAGCTGTGTGCCATGTGGCGCCATATTGTTGAAACCTCCAAGTCGTATTCTTCAATAGCAGGCAAAAAAATCGGTTATCATATGACCATAACGCTCCGAATTGACGGTGACAGTCGTTCAATCGTGCGTCGTTTTCAAAGAAGTAAGGTCCAATCACGACTCCGGACCAAAGAGCGCCCCAAATAGTTTGGTGGATGTAATGGCCTTACTTCAATTACTTGAGGCTTTTCAGAACCCCAAATACAACAATTTTGTTTATTAACATACCCACCGAGTGAGAAATGTGGTTCTTCGCTGAAGAAAATTCTGTTCGAAAAACCGCCGTCCACCGCCTGTTGTTCAAGCAGCCATTGGACGTATCAACGATGTGTGAATGGTCAGGTGGCTTCAGTTGTTGTGTGAGCTGGACTTTATATGGATGTAGGTGTAGATCCAAATGCAAAATACGCCATAATGTGCCGTAAGTCAGACCTAATTCCTGAGAACGACGAGGAATCGACACATTCTGGTCTTCAGCAACACTTTCACTTACAGCAGCGATATTTTCAGTGGTACGAGTGAAACGATGATGCGCAGACCTTACAATATCTGTATCCAATCCAGTCTCTTCAAATTTCTTCACAATTTTGCCAATTGCTTGCCTAGTTGGACGATTTCCATAATCTCCTCTTAAAACACGAAATGTGGCTGTGGCAGGTTCACCATTTTTGTAGTAGGTTTTAATAATTTGTATGCGTTGTGTGATAGTTAAGCGTAAATGTCAGACTTTCAACTGAAAAAGAAATTGGTTTAACAAACGTAGTTTGACAGATGTTGAATTCCAGCTCTATACTTTTGAAGTCGCAAAATGGATAACCCTTAAAAAAAACATTTTCGCGCCACTTAAATAGAACATGCATTTAGTTTGATTCTTATCTTTAACACGCGGACTCATATTTTTCGAGGATCAAACTTTTTTGTTAATTTCATTTTGTATTGGTAAAAAAACAACCTAAAATTTGTCCAGGAAATGCATTACTTGAGGCAGAAAAATGACAAATCAAAGCTTATAAGAACGCTACGCTGGCTTATCTATTTACAGGAGCTGAACAGTTATATCCAGAGTTTTAAGTAATGCGTTTAAGTATAGAAAAAATATGAAAGGCCACACACACAGTGTGCTTACTAATGCGGAAAGGCGACTCTTTAGCAAAAATCAAAAAATGTGATATCAAGCAAGTCTCACAACGATGCGTCGTGTTATCTCAAAAGCTAAGCATATAAAAAGACTTAAAATAAAGAAGAAACCACCATTTAACCCGGTTCAAAGAGAGCAACACCTCAATTTTTGTCGGGCACATGTGACAGTGGCATTGCATGGTCTTCTCCGACGAAAAAATTAATTTGGAATGTAGGTTCCGAAGGCTATAGCTACTAGTGTTATGACCTCCTCAAGCAAACTCATTATTTGGACCAGCTGCATAGCAGAGTTGGAAGTGTGATGGTGTGGGAGGCCATTTCCTATTATGGCACCTGCAAATTTCAATTTTCCTCCACTACAGTGAATGCATTGACTGAAAGTGATGGTATATTAAAATAGGCCTTTATAGAAACTTTCGTACCCCTTTTGACCTTTGCCGTGGACTTATCAACATGATAACGCGCCAATACATACAGACCGGGTAGTTAAAACGTATATAGAGAGCCAAAATGTGGAAATATTAAGTTGGCCGACCTACTCACCGGACTTAAACTACCTTGAAAATGCTTGGCGATGGTTGACAAGTCAAATATATGGATCAGGACAACCGTATTCGTGTATATCCGAACTAACCAAAGACATCGAATTAGCTTGGAGCTCCATTACGCTAAATATTTCTCCACTTTGTATACATCCCTTCCAAACCGGATGTGTGAAGTTCTGGAGCAGAAAGGTGGCTCAACACACTATTAAAAAAATTATTGTTTGATCAAAAATACCCTTATTAATTTAAGTAAATTTTGAAATAAAAAGAATCAAAATTCTCTAAAATGACCCTGCATTATGACAGTTTTAGTGAATAATTTTTTGTTAATACTAAAATCAATAGCATTAAACTTTTCTTATAACTTTAAGTAACAACAATTATGAACTTTGATTTAAAAAAAATGTCTCTATACTCTTTTCAATTTATATTTTCAGTACAGGGAAGATAAGTTCATGCAGTTTAAAAGCTCTTACAGGGTTGCAGTAATAACCATACTAAATTACCATAAACGTAGCAGCGGTACCTCTGATTCAATAATGTTATTTTAAAAGCACACAAAAGCACAAACCTATAAGACCTGTACTGAAAATATAAATTGAACAGAGTATAGCACGCATGCGATAGGAGCAATGAATGACAGAAAACTGAACTAAGGGGTGTCGTATTAAAGTGGCGGGGAGTGTTTGTATAAGCCAACAATTATTAACGCCTAGAGTTTTCGGCTGTGTGTTTCTCTTTATCTTTGGTTTCGATTTCTCGGTTCTCGACCTTCGGCTTCGAGTTGTCATTGCTTAGACACAAAGGTAAAGCTGAATTGTATCAAATAGCTACAAATGTAGGGTTTGAATTTTGATGAACACAATTATTGTGTTTATGCGTTGCAAATTGATTATGTGTTGATGGAAACCTAAAACGTGCTCTAAATTTATATTTTCATCATTTAAACTTCATTATTAACAAAACAATACAAACAAAAATTGAACACTAGCAGGACCCGAACCTGCCCCCCGATACGATAGTAAGCTCGTTTAAAATTAGCAAAATCCTCTTTTTAACCTAGTCTCGTACTAAAAATGATTTAACATATTACTAAATCGTTACAAATTTTGCGCCTTTATTTTTACTTGCCAATGGAGTATTCCATTAAGTGCCTACCTATATAAATATATTATGTAGGTAGGTATGTATTTAGGTACAACTGGGTTAAGTAATATATACGAGTACAAGTAAATTGAACTTTGGATTTTAATTAAGCTCAGCATTGCGATAACAGAAGCTGAAGCGATTTTCTTCAAACTTACATAGTTCATCATTATGAAAACCCAATCGAATTTTAGAAGAAACGCCAACGTTTTTTAATTGATTGATTTTCACACATTGAGCGAATATTCTACTGAGCTATTGCTCTTAGTTATTGGTCGAAAATCCAACTCGATTTATATTAATACAATATTCAATATATGTGTGATAATAGTTGAATGAAATACGTTAGATTTCAGTGGAATACTCCATTTATTATTCAAAATGTCGACAATATTAACTTACGCAGGCAAACTCTAAGTTCTTATGCATTGATATAAGATAATGTTAATTTGGTTTTAAACACAATTGAATTGAAAATATTGACATAATTTAATTTGGTTTTAAAAATGTATGAATGATAAAATAAATAATTTTTTTAACGATATTTTCCAATACGATTTTATAAAGTAGCACTGTGTGCGGGTGTCATTACGAGTGTAGTGATAAATTATATATTGAGTTGGGTCAGAACAATATATGTAAATAGGTACAAAAGTACCAGATTCAAAAGTTATATCATTTGTTTTAAATTCAATTCTAAGAATTTAGGTAATGTTATGCGATGTGCAATAATATTGAAATTTATTGGATTTACAAATATAATAATAAATTTATTGTTTTTATTTTTTTTTTTTGGAAAATCAAAATGTATTGAAAAATGATATGCGTTCAAGACAACATCATATGCACGGATAACTCCCGCGGTTTGATTTAAAAAAAAACTGTAGTTACATTTTTATGGTCATTTTAACCAAACATTTTTAAATTGTTATATGAAATCAGGATTATAGAATTATTTTGCGTGTATAATAATATAAAATTTCATAAATAGTATTATTGAATAAAATTAAAAATTCAAATTTAGTTAGGTAGTACATACTTATTTGGATTTTGGAGAATTTTTAAAAAGTGATTCTCATTGGCTTTATTTGTCGTAATGATGATTAAATGAAAGCAATTTTCAGAACTTCTTAGGCGAATATCTGACTTCTGGTTCGCCATTCTTTGCCGAAGGATTTGTTTGGTGGTGCCGTTGTTGATATGCCAAGTTGATTTCCGGGTTGTTTTTCGCGACCATTTCTTTGAAATTTTCGGAAAGTTTGGGCAGATAAACGAAACTCTTATAAACACATCTTCTCTCTTCCAACTTATTTTCAGAACGAACTTGGTGTTTTTGATGAAGTATCAATTTCCTTATAACTCCTGTCGGAAAGCCGTTGTCTAAGAGTATTTGCGTAACTTTTTCTTCGTTAGCGAAGTGGAATTTTCGGTCACTCAACGCAAAGACTTTGCTTATTAAGTTCGATGCTGTGTTTGTACGAATGTGCTTGGCTTGATTATTTTGGAAATTTGCAAGTCTCCCAGATGCCATATCTTTGTGGTACCAGTCGAAAGAAATTCGATCATTTTCACGGTAAACCCTAATGTCCAAGAACGCTATCGATCTGTTTTTTCCCTCTCTATGGTGAATTGTATTTTTTCATTAAACTGGTTCAAGCATCGTAAGACATTTTCAATTTCTTCTCTATCTAAAATTGCAAAGATATCATCAACGTATTTTGCTATAAACTTAGATTTGTAGCTTAGTTTAAAGCATTCCTCGAGTAGAAAATCTAAAACCAAGTCCGCAATCGTCGGCGTACAAATTGTCCTTAAATTGCAGGTAGTTGTTATCTATGAGGCAAAAATTTAATAATTCGATAAATTTGTTTTGGCTCAGCTTGGTATTTTTAGCTATAATTTCCCATTTCTTTTTAATAATGTTGATTGCAAGCTGAAGAGGACCATTAGTAAAAAGAAAAACAGCGGCATAAGAAACCAAAATATCGTTTGTGTCAAGTACAAAATCTTTTGCTTTGGATTTAAACTCCAACGAATTTTTTTTACAAAGTGAGGAGATTTTTTCGTGACACACTTTAATATTTCACCCAGGTACTTTGAAAGTTCGTAACAAGGAACTTTCATTAATGACGTTATCGGCCGGAGAGGCATGTTTGGCTTGTGAATCTATTGGTAAGCCATATATTGCAGGTATTTGTGCTGTGTAGGTAGTCACAATTGCTTTTTCCCTATCATCGATCATCTAGTTGGCGTGCAACCATTTCACAAGTTCAATATTTTGTTTTGTAGAGTGGTGAAGAGCTTGCTCTTGCGACCCTGTATGTAGAGCGGTCAGACAGTAGTTCCGTCATCTTGTCTTCATATTCCGTCATATTCATCGCAACAGTCACATTGCCTTTATCAGCTGCTACAATTATGATGTTTTTGTGTTTTTTAAGAAAATTTACCGCATCTTTGTGTACCTTCGTGATGTACTTGTCGAATGCGTTGTTGTGGTGGTAACGTTGAAAAGAGTAAAGCATATTGCTATACTAAGTTACAAACCTAAGTTTATAGCAAAATACGTTGATATCTTTGCGATTGTGGATAAAGAAGAAATTGAAAATGCCTTACGATGCCTTAACCACTTTAATTAAAAAATACAATCCACCGTAGAGAGGAAAAAAACAGATCGATAGCGGTCTTGGACGTTAAGGTTTACCGCGAAAATGATCGACTTCCTTTCGACTGGTACCAGAAAGATATGGCATCTGGGAGACTTTGTCAATTTCCGATCTAATCAAGCCAAGCACATTCGTATAAACACTGCGTGGAACTTAATAAACAAAGTCTTTTCGTTGAGTGACCGAAAATTCCATTCCCCTAACGAAGAAAAAGTTACGCAAATACTTTTAGACAACAGCTTTCCGACCGAAGTTATAAGGAACTTAATACTTCGTCAAAAACACCAAATTCGTTTTAAAAATAAGTTGGAAAAGAGGAGATATGTTAATAAGAGTGTCGTTTATATGCCCAAACTTTCCGAAAATTTCAAAGAAATGGTCGCGAAAAACAACCCGGAAGTCAGCTTCGCATATAGGTTAAACCAGACTGTTGCATCCCTATTCGCCAACCTGAAGACGAAAACCGACAAAGATCGGCGTTCAGACGTAGTTTATAAAATAAATTGCCAAGGAAAAACGGATGAACCCTACAATCTTTGCTAGATCGGCATCACCAAACAACTCCTTCGGCAAAGAATCGCTAACCACAAGTCAGATATTCGCCTTAAGAATTCTGAGAAGACGGCACGTGCCTCTCACAGCATCGATACCGGTCACACACAAAACTTCGAGGGAGTGGAGATCCTTGCAACAGAAAAACATACATCTAAACGTTACACACTAGAGACACTGCATATAATTAACAACAAAAATAATATGAACCGCAAACAGGACACACAAATTACATCACCCGTTTACTGTTCCTTAGTTTCTGACAGTAAATATCATAAAACGTAGACTAGTCTTCAAATGTAAAGTGTTCAAAGTCTGTTTTTAATCTGTTTTTTTTTATATGTCTTAAACAAATTATTGTTCAGTAATTTAAAAAGGCCGAGCAAAATCGCATCGTTACCTTCAAGTGGTGCCCGCTGGATAGCCGAAAGGTGAACTAACCACGAGCGTTGTATCTATTGAATCCAAGAGCTGAGACACCTGAGTTACCTTCTCAGGAACTAGGAGCAAAAGATGAGATATCGCTCTGAAGAACCAGCTCTCCAAGAAACCCAATACCGTCTGACGCATAATGTGCGGCTTATTGGTCAGCGTCTGATCCCATAGGGGCGGCTGAATTTAAAAACCTGAATAGAAGAGGTAAGTGAGCTATTAATGTAACTAAACAAAACTTACAACAACAAAAAATATGGCAATGAGTAAAACGAATAGATATATTATCCCAGGTGGCAATCCAGAGAAGCTGGAAAATCCACTCTCTTGGGAGATCGGTCCTACGGATTCTGGGGAGGACCAATTATTGCTTACAGGAAATAGACGGAGTTCAAAGACATTAAGGAATCCACCAAAAATATTTTCAAGGGTTACTCCATCGAAAACCCATACCCAAAAATCAAATGACATAGAAGTCATTAAAGAAAAAGGAACCAAAATCTATAAAAATATCGAAATAAAAGATAAGCAGTGTTCCACTAAAAACAACGAGATCCGCCAAGTTGAATTCGAAAATTATTTCGACAAACGGCAAAAAGAAATTTTGGCCAGAAAACAACTTGAAGTCCTTGTTGAAAGTCTTCAGCAACAAGTTAATAGACTCGAAGAAATAGTCAGCTTGATTGACACAAAGTCCGTGAAAGACAAAAAATCAAGTCCGAAGTCACCAGTAATGAAAAGCCCACAAAAAACTGCAAACGAGTTTCATACTGATGAGGAAGAACTCCTCTTTGAAACTGATGGAAACCGAAATAAACGTAAGTCCAAAAAACGAAAAGCAGATCGTAGCCCAGAGACTGCTCAAAAAAGTCAACAGACAGCTTCAAAAGCAGATACTGCTGCAATAATGAAAACATCCAATAAAGAAACTGCAGATTTATCCCCAAAGAAGTCTTATGTTAAAGGCACTAGGCAAACTGCACCACCTCCAATAATGATTTCTGGATTGGCAATGTTTGGCGAGCTTAAATACATGGTCGAAAAATGCACGAATAAGGCATGTAAAAATACACATCATACAATAAAGACAATTGGAAAGTCATCGTTGAAGATGCCGATGCGTATAGATCTATCACTGAAGAATTGAACAAAAGGAAAATTCAGTGGCATTCGTACGAAAATAAAGCTACAAGATCGATAAAAGTAGTAGCAAGAGGCCTTCACTCTTCATGTGTTTCCAAAGAAATTGTCGAAGACCTTATACAAAAAGGCTTCCAAGCTCTCGATGCCAATAATATTATTAAAAATGAGATAATCAAAGACTCCACTGGGGAAACAACGACAAAAAAGAGGTCTCTACTTTTATTTATGCTCAATTTCGAAAATAAAGAATGTCTCGATAAGATATCCAGTATTAACTCAATTATGGGCATAGTTGTAAAAATCGAACCACTGCGGAAGTCGAAAATTGTTCCACAATGTAAACGCTGCGAAGCCTTTGAACATACACAAAAACACTGCAATCGCGAGTTTGCTTGTGTTAAATGCGAAGGCAAGCATGAAACTAAAAACTATCCCATGGGCAGAGAACAGAAAGCGAAATGTGTTACCTGTCAAGGCAATCATCCTGCGAGTTACAGAGGATGTCCAGTGGCCAAAAAATTCCAAGACACAAAAAGGAAAAACAAAACTGGGAACAAGGATAGAAACGCAACAGACACAAAAGCAATAGTTGAAAGTAAAAAAGCAACCATAAAAACAAAACTAAAAATCAACCGGCTAAAGCAATTGCACTAAGCAAAAATGATGCAAATAAATCCTATTCCCGGATTGTAAAAAATGTGCGGAAGAACGAGGAAACTGCTTTAAAAGATATGCTGGAACTTATCCTGAAAACGATTGATCAACAAGATTTAAACATAAAACAGCTAAGCGAAGGCGTCGTTTTTAAAAACAATGATGGACAGAACACTTAAAATCGCAACATGGAATGCAAACGGTCTTTTACAACATGTATCAGAACTAAACATCTTTTTAGAAATAGAGCATTTAGACATTTGTTTTGGCTTGGTCCGAAACTCACCTCGGTATAGATCAGAGTCTCGATAATAAATCGCCAAATTATACGTGTTATCATTTTTCGCACCCAGCTGACAAAGCAATAATACAATACTTATAAAAAAGTGCTTAACACATTATGAAGAAATAAAGTTTACGAATAAAAACATGCAAGTAACAACAATAAGTATTGGTATGAAAAAGAAAGAATTTAAAATAGCAGCTATATACTGCCCACCGAGGCGCTCTCCAACTGAAGAAGAGTTTGCAGAACTCCTAAATTTGTTAGGATATAACTTCCTTTTGTTGGTGGCGACTTCAATGCTAAGCACACCCACGGGGGATCTAGGCTCGTAACTATAAAAGGTAAACGTCTATACCAAGCAGGCCGCCAATACAACTGCGAATTTTATTCTTCTGGTTCGCCAACATATTGGCCATCTGATACTAACAAAATACCAGACCTTATAGACTTTTTCGTAGTTGAAGGTATTAAACGAAATCATATAAGTTTCGAAGGTAATTATGATTTATCGTCAGATCATACTCCAGTAATTTTATCACTGAGCGAAGCAGAAATAATAGAAAAAAGTAATCCCAAGCTCGTGAATAAGAGAACAAACTGGAACGAATTCAGAGATAAACTTGAAAGTTTTATGCTCCAACTATTTTAAACGCGAGAGAAAAAGGAATAAAATATCCTGTCGAAATAAAGGATCTAATATTGGAAAAAAGAAGAGCTCGAAGAAAGTGGCAAACTACGGAATTCCCTGGTGATAGGGCACATTTAAACCATCTTAACAGCGAATTAAAAAAAGAATCTGTGAGTTCAAAAATGATTTACTTAGTAGATTCCTAAAAAATCTTACGACGGGTGCTTCTTCCGAATACTCCTTATGAAAAGCAGCTAAGCGACTAAAAAGACCTCAGACACAAAACCCGCCAGTAAAATCTGAAGATGGTAAATGGATCGCAAATCCAAAACAAAAGGCTGATCTCTTCGCTGAACATCTCGCGAATGTTTTTAAGCCATTCCCAGCAAACATAGCTACAGATCCCTTACAGTTTGTTGATAGAAACGACGAATGTGAAATATCTTTTGTCACACTCAAACAAGTAAGAAGCATGTGTCAACATAAGTTGTCTAACAAAAAATCACCAGGGTACGATCTAATAACTACTCAGGTTTTGAAAGAAATGCCATCAATAGGCTTCAAGAAACTCCAATTTATAATTAACGCATGCCTTAAACTAAGATATGTTCCACATCATTGGAAAATTGCAGAAGTCATGGTTATACCTAAGCAAAGTAAGCCACCAACAGAAGTAACATCTTACAGACCAATATCGCTTATAATAATCATGGCAAAAGTTTTTGAAAAACTGCTACTGAAAAGGCTTAACAAAATAAAAGAAGAAAGAAAACTAATTCCGAACCATCAGTTTGGATTTAGAGATTAACATTCCACGATAGACCAAGTGCATCGAATTACGGATGTCTTGGAAAAGGCACTTGAAGAAAAACAAGTAGGCTCGGCCATATTCTTAGATGTTTCTAAAGCCTTTGACAAGGTTTGGCACTTGGAACTTGAGCATAAGGACCTTCCCAGGCAGTACTACGAAATACTGAAATCCTACGTTATGAACTGACTCTTTAGAGCACGGTACGACCAAAATTACTCGGAAGTAAAAAAAATTGAAGCCGGTGTACCACAAGGAAGTGTCCTAGGATCTGCCCTGTATCTGTTATATACAAGGGACATCAACGCTATCATGGCAACCTTTGCCGACGATATTGGTGCCAGATAAATCCGTTACGAAGGCTACACTAAAATTGCAAAATGCTGTCGATAAAGTTAGTGTGTGGACGCAGAAATAGCGTATCAAATTAAACGAAACAAAATCGACGCATATAAACTTTACTAACAAAAAATAAACAATGTTCCAATATTTATAAATAATACAGTAGTACCTTACTCCAATACCGCCAAATACCTTGGAATGACTTTGGATGCAAAGCTTAAATGGAAAGAGGGCATCAAAAAGAAACGAGAACTAAACTGAAGTACAGAAAAATGTACTGGTTACTAGGAAAGTACTCCGACCTATCAATCCAGAACAAACTAATGATATATAAGCAAGTACTGAAACCCGTTTGGACATATGGCATCCAACATTGGAGCTGTACAAAGAAAACAAATGCTAAACCCATGCAAAAATACCAAACCAAGGTCTTTCGTGGAATAATAAATGCCCCTTGGTAGATAAGAAATAGCGATCGACATAGTGACCTTCAAATTAAAATGGTTACAGAAGTGGTTAAAAAATACGCTGTATCACACAACCAGCGACTGCAAAGTCATACCAACTCCAAAATGGAGACCGTCTTAAATGTACGATGTACGAGACAATGCTCGGAGATTAAGAAGAACCAAGCCTCATGAGCTGATGGGAAAGTGTAATAACTTCAAACTTCCCCCAATGCGATTTAAATATAAATTAAGATAGTAAAATCATTTGTCGATCTTTCATAGATTGGTCCTGATTTCACCGGTGGTTTTAGTGCGGTAAGAGTCCACACTACTCGGTTCCGATTCTTACATCGGATAACAAAAAAAAAAAAGAAAAAAAAATGTAACTTAAAAAGTAAAAATCTTAGAATTTAACATTATGTAAGTATTTTGTTCGTTTACTTATATAAATATGTATAAACATTATATGCCTGTTTAATTTTATAAATAAAGACACCCCTGCTGAAGACGGCAACCACCGTCGAAACGTTTGGAAAATAAAATGAAAATTTCCTTCATTTAATCATAATTACCACCAATAAAGCCGATTAGAATCACTTTTTAAAAATTATCCAAAGTCCAAATAAAAACCAACTTCGTCAAAAACTTCTAAAATATTATTTAATTCGGACGGCTAGCCGACATTTCTTTATTTACAAAAGATGAGAAATTATTATCAACATATGCTTTACAGGTATGGTGAACACGTATGTATGCATCTTAAAGAATACAGCAACTTTAAACGTAAATCAGCAAACCAAAAACAAACTCTTAAATTTTTGATAATCTGTAGACAATATGGATTTATGTCCAAACATTTACAAATATCCACAGTTAATACTAAAGCGCTTTTCTCTAGCAAGGAATCACAGAGCTCGTACGACAAGATAGAACATAGATTCAATCATTAACATTAAAATGCATGACGATTGGTTTGTAAACAAAAGTGACGTAGAGTTTCCCGTCGAAATCAAATGGCTTCAGTCCTTGGGAAAGAAATTTTCTTTGCCAATTGGCAAAACGTTACCTCTTTTCCAACTCATTGCAGATGGCGGAGAAATTATAAGAACAGAAAAAGATGAAATAGGACAAGAAGAAACTAGAGCTAAGTATACCAATATGCTTCACTCTTTTCAACGTTACCACCACAACGACGCATTCGACAAATACACCACGAATGTACACAAAGATGCGGTAAATTTTCTTAAAAAAACACAAAAACATCATAATTGTAGCAGCTGATAAGGGCAATGTGACTATTGCGATGAATATGACGGAATATGAAGACAAGGTGACGGAACTACTGTCTGGCCGCTCTACATACAGGGTCGCAAGAGCAAGTCCCCTCACCGCTCTACAAAACAAAAATAATGAATTTGTGAAATGGTTACATACCAGCAAGGTGATCGATGATAAGGAAAAAGCAATAATGACTACCTACACAGCACAAATACCTGCAATATATGGTTTACCAAAGATTCACAAGCCAAACATGCCTCTCCGGCCGATAACTTCATCGATGAAAGTTCCTTGTTACGAACTTTTAAAGTACCTGGGTAAAATATTCCAGTGTCACGAAAAAATCTCCTAACTGTGTAAAAAATTCGTTGGAGTTTAAATCCAAAGCAAAAGATTTTGTACTTGACACGAACGATATTTTGGTTTCTTATGACGCTGTTTCTCTTTTTACTAATGTTCCGGTTCAATTTGCAATCAACATTATTAAAAAGAAATGGGAAATTATAGCTGAAAATACCAAGCTGAGCCAAAACAAATTTGTCGAATTATTAAATTTTTGCCTCAAAGATAACAACTACCTGCAATTTAAGGACAATTTTTACAAACAAGTACACGGAATGCCAATGGGAAATCCTCTTTCACCGACGATTGCGGACTTGGTTTTAGATTTTTTAATCGAGGAATGTTTTAAACTATGCTACAAACCATAGTTCATAGCAAAATACGTTGATGATATCTTAGCGATTGTGGATAGAGAAGAAATTGAAAATGTCTAACGATGCTTTAACCAGTTTAATGAAAAAATACAATTCTCCGTAGAGAGGGAAAAAACAGATCGATAGCGTTCTTGAACGTTAAGGCTTACCGCAGAAATGATCGACTTTCTTTCGACTGGTACCAGAAAGATATGGCATCTGGGAGACTTGTCAATTTCCGATCTAATCAAGCCGAGCACATTCGTATAAACGCTGCGTCAAACTTAATAAATAAAGTCTTTGCGTTGAGTGACCGAAAATTCCACTCCGCTAACGAAGGAAAAGTTACGCAAATACTCTTAGACAAGAGCTTCCCGACAGAAGTTATAAAGAATTTGATACTTCGCCAAAACCACCAAGTTCGTTCTGAAAATAAGTTGGAAGAGAGGAGATGTGTTTATAAGGGTGTCGTTATGTGCCCAAGCTTTCCGAAAATTTCAAAGAAATTGTCGCGAAGAACAACCCGGAAGTCAATTTGGCATATAGGTCAAACCAGATTGTTGCATCCCTATTCACCAACCTGAAGGTGAAAACCGACAAAGATCGCCGTTCAGACGGAGTTTATAAAATAAATTGCCAAGGGAAAACGGATGAATCCTGCAATCTTTGCTACATCGGCACCACAAAACAGCTCCCTCGGCAAAGAATGGCAAACCACAGGTCAGATATTCGCCTTAGAAGTTCGGAGAAGACGGCACTGGCTTCTCACAGCATTGATACCGGTCACACGCTAAAGTTCGATGGAGAGGAGATCCTTGCAATAGAAAAACATAAATCTAAACGGTACACACTAGAGACACTGCATATAATTAACAACAAAAATAATATGAACCGCAAACAAGCACACAAAATAGATCAGCCGTTTAGTGTTCCTTAGTTTCTGACAGTAAATATCATAAGACGTAGACTAATCTTTTGTTCGTTTACTTATATCAATATGCACAAACATTATATCTCTGTTTAATTTTGTAAATAAAGACACCCCTGAAGAAGACGGCAACCACCGTCGAACCGTTGGGGAAAGAAAAACAAAATTGCTTTCATTTAATCATCCATACCACCAATTAAGCCGATGAGAATCACTTTTTAAAAATTCTCCAAAGTCCAAATAAAAATCAACTTGGTCAAAAACTTCTAAAATAGTACATACTTATTTACATTTACATCCGTTAACATATTTTGCAAAATAATTAGCGATGTTAAAACATAATAATAATTAGGAAGCGCTGCCGCTGGGCGGCAGATGCTATGTTACTTTCCATTTTTTTTTTTTTCAAATTCAAATTCAAATCTTTATTATACGAGTACTATAATAACTTACACAGTTAGATACAATATCATATTTAATAGTGCAAACTTCAAAGAAATTTCAATAATATAATACTAATGTTACAGATTTTTACAAATTCAAAAGAAATTCAGATAAAAATAAATTTAATCACTTATTCAAATAATTTAAACTATTTTTGCAAATCAAAATTATATAATAATATGTTGAAATATCTGAAAAATAATAGCAAAATACTAGGTACATATACATATAATAAAGGAAAGGGATAAATATAAGTATGGGTGGATACTAAAGGTGAACAAAAGAAAACAAATCATCATCATCGTCGAGGGTTTTCTAGGAATATTTTCAGTTTAGCCTTGAAAAGTTTTCTCCAATTATTAATTTTATTGCTAGGTCGTTCAGAGACCAAAAAGGTGTAGCGAATTGGTACAATATCCGGAGTTCTAGCTGAACGCGTAAAACAAATCCTGTTATAAATGTTGGTAGGTTGACGCATTTGAAGCACATTATGAAGTAGGGTGAGCGGTTTTAGTTTGAAAAGATCTTCAAGGCTGCTACCATAGATTGATTTGGAAAAAGAGGAAACGTGTTCATATTTTTTCAGTCCAAAGATATACCTCGCGATACTATTATAGGCCACGTTTAATTTTCGCTTGTGCTCATAGTCGCAGTTGCTAAAAAAATTCATACCCAAACAGCATAATTAGAATAAGTAACGTTTTAGAAAGAATTATTCTTGTTTTCAAGGGTGTGATTTTTTGTGTTGCCCATACCATGCGAAGGCCTCCATAAATCCTTCCTAGTGTCAATCTGATATGATTATTCCAGGTAAGGGTTTTGTTGAATGTTATACCAAGATTTTTCGCAGAGTCCACAAATTCAATACTATTATTATTAAGATATAATTTTGGAAAGTATGAAGTATCGACCGCTTTCCTGGAAATCACCAAACATTTTGACTTAGAGGGATTTAAACAGAGACCATTTTCTTGAGACCAGCATGATATCCTAAACAGATCTTCATTTACTTCGTAAGCGGCTTTTTCCACAAGGCCCAAGGGAAAACTTTTCCGAACCTGTACATCGTCAGCATACATATTAACCGAGGAACCTGCTAGACATTTATGTAGGTCCGACAGAAGTTATAAAGAACTTGATACTTCGTCAAAAACACCAAGCTCGTTCTGAAAATTAATTGGAAGAGAGGAGATGTGTTTATAAGAGTGTCGTTTATGTGCCCAAACTTTCCGAAAATTTCAAAGAAATGGAAAAACAACCCGGAAGTCAACTTGGCGTATAGGTCAAACCAGACTGTTGCTTCCCAATTCACTAACTTGTAGACGAAAAGCGACAAAGATCGCCGTTCAGACGTAGTTTATAAAATAAATTGCCAAGGGAAAACGGATGAATCCTGCAATCTTTGCTACATCGGCACGACCAAACAACTCCTTCGGCAAAGCATGGTGAACCACAAGTCAGATATTCGCCTAAAAAGTTCTGAGAAGACGGCACTGGCTTCTCATAGCATTGATACCGGTCACACACCAAACTTCGAGAGAGTGGAGATCCTTGCAACAGAGGAACATACATCTAAACGTTACACACTAGAGACACTGCATATTATTAACAACAAAAATAATATGAACTGCAAACAAGACAAAGAAAATGTATAAGCCGGTTGCTCTTCCTTAGTTTCTGACAGTAAATATCATAAAACGTAGACTAATCTTCAAATGTGAAGTGTTCAAAATCTGTTTTTAATCTTTTTTTTTTTATATGTCTTAAACAAATTATTGTTCAGTAATTTAAAAAAGTAAAAATCTTAAAATTTAACTTGTGTAAGCATTTTGTTCGTTTACTTATATCAATATGTACAAAGATTATGTCTCTGTTTAATTTTGTAAATAAAGACATCCTTGAAGAAGACGGCAACCACACCGTCGAAACTTTGTATTATAAAATTCAAGGATTAGTTACATGAGTATGTAGGCACCTTCTCGTATGTGAATCGAAACATAGGCATTAAAAGACATTTTGCCTTCAAAAAAAAAGTATTCAAGTTTCATCAAAGTCGGCCTACAAAGGTAGGTATAAGATAAATTAAATATTATTTCCATTCATAGTAACTAGGTACCTACATATGTACCACCTAACAAATAAATAAAAATAAGCACCGGTACGTAAGTTTCTACATACTATCTATGAATTCGAAAATTAGGGGAAAAGATAATATACAATATATAGGTAACAAAAAAAGGTTTGTAGGTACATATGTAGGGCGTAGGTAGGTACTTAGGTACTTTACCTATAATAAAATAAAAGTATACCTACACAATATTCCTACCTAACACACTTATTTCAATCATATTATTGCGCTCTTGTTTACCAAATTCTTTTGCGAACTAAAACTGTAGATACATTATGTAGGTAACTAACGCCTACCATACTCATAAAAAAAAACAGAAATACCTACGTACTTATATGTACATATGTATACAAGTTAAGGCGAACAACATTGAAATCTGTGGAGAAGCATAAATAGTGTTCCCACACTACATTTCGCTGACGCTGGCGACTGGAGACAGACCACTGACAATAAGTGCATTCCAGCACGTACCAACTGGAACAAAGCAACATCCCTGTGGGAACATCCGTTGGGAACAGCATTTAGCATGGGATGGATAGAACTTGGTATTAGATTTTTTACTCGAGGAATATTTTATACTAAGCTACAAACCTAAGTTTATAGCAATATACGTTGATGATATCTTTGCGATTGTGGATAGAGAAGAAATTGAAAATGTCTTACGATGCTTCAACCAGTTTAATGAAAAAATACAATTCACCATAGAGAGGGAAAAAACTGTTCGATAGCGTTCTTGGACATTAGGGTTTACCGCGAAAATGATCGACTTTCTTTCGACTGGTACCACAAAGATATGGCATTTGGGAGGCTTGTCAATTTCCGATCTAATCAAGCCCAGCACATTCGTATAAACACTGCATCGAACTTAATAAACAATGTCTTTGCGTTGAATGACAGAAAACTCCACTCGCTAACGAAGAAAAAGCTTTCCGACAGAAGTTGTAAAGAACTTGATACTTCGTCAAAAACACCAAGCTCATTCTGAAAATTAGTTGGAAGAGAGGAGATGTGTTTATAAGAGTGTCGTTTATGTGCCCAAACTTTCCGAAAATTTCAAAGAAATGGAAAAACAACCCGGAAGTCAACTTGGCATATATGTCAAACCAGACTGTTGCATCCCAATTCACCAACTTGTAGACGAAAACCGACAAGGATCGCCGTTCAGACGTAGTTTATAAAATAAATTGCCAAGGGAAAACGGATAAATCCTGCAATATTTGCTACATCGGCACAACCAAAAAACTCCTTCGGCAAAGCATGGCGAACCGCAAGTCAGATATTCGCCTAAAAAGTTCTGAGAAGACGGCACTGGCTTCTCACAGCATTGATACCGGTCACAGGCCAAACTTCGAGAGAGTGGAGATCCTTGCAACAGAAGAACATACATCTAAACGTTACACACTAGAGACACTGCATATTATTAACAACAAAAATAATATGAACTGCAAACAAGACACAGAAAATATATCAGCCGTTTACTTTTCCTTAGTTTCTGACAGTAAATATCATAAAACGTAGACTAATTTGCCAATGTGAAGTGTTCAAAATCTGTTTTTATGTACAAGCATTATATCTCTGTTTAATTTTGTAAATAAAGACACCCCTGAAGAAGACGGCAACCACCGTCGAAACTTTGAATTATAAAATTCAAGAAATAATTACATGAGTATGTAGGCACCTACGTACAATGTATATTTAAGTCTAGATTATGGATTTTAATCATGTAAGTTAAACCATGTTTCACTGTGTTTCTTAAATTTTGTTCAGTAAATTCATTATTTAGCTTTTTAGCGCTTTTAGTTTTCATGTACGTTTGAAATTTTCCACTGTTTTAAATTTTTCAAATTTATCAATATTTTATTCACTGAAACAAGGTTTCTTTTAACAATTTGGCCATTTTCCCGATATGACGTTCCTTTTTTCTTCAAATCCACAATAGATTCTTGCGTTTCCAAAGAAATTTTACTTCTCATTTTTAAAAAGTAATCTTGTACTACTGTTGCTTTTAAATACAACTGCTAATAAATAAAGCCTTTGTTTTATATAATTGAAATTCCATTTATGATTATGTATGTTTTATTAAAATGTATATTATTCAATTAATCATATGGGTGTTTACTCAATTTTGACAATCACGGTACTTGTATAATAAAATTGAAGGATGTAAGTGGTAGGTAGCTATATCCATATACATAATCTTATATGATTGGTGATCTATACGTAATATTCATGTGATTTTTAAAGATATGTAAATTTAAATGTATGATAACCTACATGGTACCTATTATATTATATGTATGTATTCAGTAACGCAATTAAATCATTAAATCACATCAACTTTCGTCTTGGTTTACCATCAGAAGCTCTTGATAGTGCATTAAAGGGAGAAAACTGGCCGCAATGCGTACATGTAAAATTATTCCGTTTTTTTCCAAAAAAGGAGAATCTGAAGCCATACGAGAACACAGTGTTTGTGGAACCGAACCTGAACAAGTAAATGCAAATGTTCAACATCATCAAGTTCTCGATGTCCCTCAACATCACTATCTTAATCTGCCATCTCACTCTCACTCTTCTTCATCGCGCCCTTCAGTTTTAATACCTGCATCGTACTCTTCATCCTCTTCATCTTCATTTACTTCGTCATCGACATCAAAACATTCTTCAAATTCACTCTTTGTATATTACCAGAATGCTGGTGGGATTAGAACAAAAACAAATGAAGTGTTTCTCGCTGTGTCTTTACATGAATATGACGTCATCGTTCTCACTGAAACTTGGCTGCATGTTCATATACAATCAGCTGAAATATTTGACGTCTTTTACAATGTTTACCGTTCTGATCGATACCGCAATTCTACTCAACGTGGAGGAGTAGTACTTATTGCTGTGCATTCAAAATTTTCAAGTCGGCCGGCGGTCTGAGCTGCCAACAAGAGATGAAAATATTGAACAGCTGTGTGTTATTGTAAGTTTATGTAATGGCTTAGGTTTGCATGAAGAAATAGTTTTTGTTGCAAGCTATATACCACCAAATAGTTCTACATTAATTTATGAAATGCATGCTAATAATATTGAATATATAATCGAAAATCCTTTTGATCATCAAATACCATGCATTCTGGGTGATAACAATTTATGTAATGTTCATTGGAATTATTCAGAAGATCAGTCAACGTCTAGCTCTTGTAGCATTCACATCTCGTTGTTGCCCGCTGTGTTATTCGCTTACTCTTAGCTCTTTATTCTCTTTTGACAGTGTACTGTCCTTCCTTTCTTCACCTTCCCAAAACAAGAAATAAACTTTTTTCAAACAACCTAGTGCTTAATCAATTCCTTATTCTACCATAGTTTATTAACGCATGGGCCCACCGGGGCCTAGACTAATTGCCGGGAATCAGTTTGACATTCAATCAGATTTGTCAACTGAATCCCAAAAGGCAAACAAAAATAAACGTGCACGCTCTCCGGTTGAATTCCCAGAGTTACCCGTTGTGCGTAATGTAAAAAATCCTAAATTTGTAGTCATATCAGCAAAAAATGATGGAAAAAAACTTTCGTCTGTAAGTATTTTTGTCTTAAGTAAGTCAATTGATGCTATCAGCACCGAATATGATAAAGTATCATTATTAAAAGACGGTAGCATTCTTCTATTAGCAAGAAACCAACAAATTGCCGATAAATTCTTAAAAACAAAGAACATAGCTGAAGTCCCTGTGACAGTTACTCTCCACAAACAATTAAATTCCTCTAAGGGCATCGTATTTGCGCCATGGTTGAACAATGTCAATGAATCAGAAATTGTATCCGAAATGAAATCGCAGGGAGTAACCGAAGTGTATAAGCTTACTAAGAAAATTAATGATAAAGTTGAACCCATTGGTCTGTTAGTATTTACCTTTGATCTCTATCAAATTCCCGAAACGGTTGAAATTGACTGGTACAAGGCTAAGGTTAAGGAATATGTTCCTTCACCAATGAGATGCCATAATTGTCAATTACTCGGACATACTACAAAGAGGTGCACTAAACCAAAAGTTTGTGTCAATTGCAGCCTACCCCCACACGAACCCGAAAACTGCACAAGATTAATGTGCGCAAATTGCTTAGATAAGCACTCGTCATCCTCAAAACTATGTTCTAAATTTATTCAAAACAAAGAAATGCTAATAATAAAAACTAAAAACAAGTGCAGTATGGCTACAGCCAGAGCAATATACAACTCACAACATCCAGAGAATGTTTCCAAACCTATTTCTCTCGCCGAGCGAGTTAAAAAGTCAATTGCTATAAATACCGCACAATCTCATAATTCCCCTGTTCCCACAATTCCTTCCCAAACTAAAACTACCGATAACAAACCAACACCACCAGCACAAAAAATTTACCAACCTCCGAAAACAATTTCTATCCCACCACTACCCCTCTGTAAACCATCCACATCACATTCAACAGAAGAGCAGTATGATCAAGAAATGCATTCACCCACAGTAAACCTAAAAGAATCATCAGACACAATAAAAACCAAACCAGCTTCTAATGATCTTGATAAAAAATCTTACTCATCAAACACAAATTATCTTACCTCACTCTCTAAAACTAATAACCAACCTCTTTCGCAAACAGACAAACCTATTACTTATTCTTTAAACACTAACTCTTACTTACCCTACTCTCTTAGTAAAAATGGAAACTCTTAATAACCAAACTTTGGAAACCTCTACGTCGATGGCCCCGCTTGCGATGGTGAGCGCAGAGCTACCCACCACTAGTGGTAGTAACTGCGATCACCTCCGCAAGTGTGGCCATCGACACTCAATAATTAAACACCATAACAACAGACAACACAAACTCCCTCGACATTTTACAATGGAACCTAAATGGTTTCATGAACAATTACGATGAACTTACCCTATTAATTAAAGAACGTAAATATGACATTATTTCGCTCCAAGAAACACACCTGGCTTATAAAATTGACCCAATCAAACCTAAATCTTATCTTGGGTATTTTATCAATCATTCGTACAACTTAACTTCGGTACAAAGGATTGGTCTACTAATAAAAAATAATATTCCCCACGTGCACAAACGAATCAATTCAAATATTCTATGTACGGCTGTACAAGTAGATGTTGGTATTAAAATTACTATTATTTGCGTCTACATTCTACCTGGGCAAGCTTTTACCCAACTAGACTTAGATAACATAATTCGACAAGTGCATCCTCCATTTATATTTACTGGTGACATAAACTCCTGGAGTCAGCTATGGGGTTCCCCAATAACTAACAAAAGGGGCTCAATCATTGAAGATTTCATAACGAAATCTGACCTAACAATATTAAATGACGGTTCTCCAACGCACCTCTCAACTCACGGTACACTTACCCATGTTGATGTGTCATGCTGTTCATCTATCCTCCTTCCAAAAATAAAGTGGCACATATCAAATGATCTGCATAACAGCGATCACTTCCCAATTAATATTTCTCTGGATCTCTCCCCAAAACCAGCTACTCTCAAGCATATCCTAAGATATAAAACAGAATTGGCAAATTGGGAATTATTCAAAAATAAACTCGAATTAAACATCGCTAAATTACCTTTGACCAACTGTATAAACAAGGAAGCTGCAATTCTCCTTAAGAGCATTCGCAGCGCGGCAAATGACTCCATTCCTCAAACATCCCCAATTACTTTTACCCGAATCGTGCCGTGGTGGAACCATGAACTCTCTAGGCTTAGAACTATAAAATTTAGAACTTGGAGGACTTTCTTGAAAAGCCCTACTCAAGTTAACCTATTAGCCTATAAAAAAGCTAATGCTCTTTTCAGAAGAAATCTAAAAAGCAGCAAACTCAAAAGCTTCAACGACTTCACAAGCACAATTAATCCCAACACATCCACAAGCATAGCTTGGCATCGAATTAGAACCCTCACAGGCAACTTAACTACAAATACCATTTTATCCATTAACACTCCAACAGGCTCTATTACGCATCCTTATGAAATCTGCAATTTTTTTGCACACTCTTGGTCAACTAATTCTAATGATTCACATTTCCCAACGGCTTTTAAAACGGAAAAAATCGCAACTCTCAACATGTTTCCACAACCGGCAAAGAATGCAGCGGCTCCTCGCATTGAGGCTGACATCACCACAATTGAATTCGAAAGTTGCTTGTCTAGGCTACAAGGTAAGACCCCAGGACGTGATAGAATTTCCTATCAAATGATAAAGAATCTTCCTGATTCAGCTAAACAAAGGCTCATTTCGCTGTTTAACAACATCTTTAGTAAAGGTATCATACCGCAAAGCTGGAAGACTGCCACCATTATTCCCATTCATAAGCACAAAAAAGATATCGCTTGTGTAAACAGTTACCGCCCAATCTCCCTACTACCATGCTTATCAAAAGTTTTAGAAAAAATAATTGCAAATAGGATACTATGGTACACAGACTTCAAAAAAGTTCTAAGTTCTAACCAAGTCGCCTTCAAACCAAAAAGAGGTTGCACTCCTTCATATCGACTATACAGTTACAAATGCCCTCACTGCTCGCAACCATATCACGATCCTAGCTCTCGACTTTGAAAAGGCTTTCGATCGTATCGGAATTCATCTTATCCTTAACAAATTGAGAGATTGGGGACTTGGACCCAAAATCTTCCAATATATTAAATCCTTTCTTACTAACAGAAAATGTTGCATCAAAATTCGAAGTATGTTTTCTAAAACTAAACCACTTGATAATGGTATTCCGCAAGGATCACCTTTATCTGTGATTTGCTTTGCAATCGCTTTTAACCAAATAAGTAATCTGATCTTGAAACATAAAGATCTAGATCATTGTATCTATGCAGATGACGTGTTTATATTTTGTAAATACAATGACCTAGATAAAACTAAATCCGCTTTCTCTATTTTGCTTAATGAAATCAACCAATGGTCTTCTACCTCTGGTTCTAATCTCGCTTTAGATAAATTGCAAATTAATTCACATCTGCAGAAAACGAAACTGTACTAATATAGAATTAATTATAAATAATACGAAAATAGAAGTAGTTACTAATTTAAATGTCCTAGGTCTTATCATAAATAACAAATATAACTGGAAACCGCATTGTACTTATCTTAAGAAAGCATTAGCAGCAAGGCTTAATATCATAAAGTATCTCTCATCTAGTAAAAGTAATGTACATGTTAATTGCCTTTGTAATATGTCTAAAATGCTAATTTTAAGTAAGATAGATTATGCTTTGTCCATCTACGGTTCATGTCCAAAATCAACTAAGAACATCGTCGCACCAACTTACCACCAAGCTGCTAGGAAAAGCCTTGGTGCTTTCCCAACCACACCAATCAAAAACATTTTAGCTGAAGCTGGACTTCCAACTATTGAAGAGCGATATTTTGTAATCATTGCCAAACTCAACACGAAATTCGTCTTTCAAACAGGTTCAGTGATAGACAAGGATATTTCCAAAGCAATTTCGCACACACGGAGTAGAAAGATTCCATCTGCAATACACCAAGTTCTTGAGTCTCGAAACAGATTACAATTATCCCTAACCAGGGCAGCAAAATTTACACCATCGCAACCACCATGGTCACTTCCCAAGGAATCAGTCATTCTCGATCTACAAGAATTACTAAAGTACAAGACTTGCAAAACCATTTTTAGAGCTCGATTCCTGGAAATCTCAAATGATTTGATGGATAAGGGTTGGAACTTTATGTACACAGACGGGTCTAAAACGGATTTGAACACTGGCTTTGCAGTCGTAGCCCAAGATGGTTCACTCATCACGCACGGCATCCTTCCAAAAATCGCCTCTATCTACACAACCGAAGCATTGGCTATCCACGAAGCTACCAAGAAATGCACTGTAAATAAAGGGAAATGGGTCATCTGCTCAGACAGTTTGTCAGTACTAAAGGCCATCGTTAACCCGAAAAATGACTTAGATATCATAGCCAAAATCCGAGATAATCTTTTAAAAGCTAAGACAAAGATCAAGCTCATGTGGATCCCAGGTCATGTAGGAATAAAGGGCAATGAACTAGCTGACGCAGCTGCAAACGCAGTACATAAAGCCCCCACTTACACTTTCAATACTTTCTCAAGTCTTGACTTAAAGAGACACATCAATCTGGAGTGTCATAAAAATATATTACTGGACTGGGAACACTATAAACATCACTATAGTTCTATTAACCCGTTGAAAATTCAGCCAAAATTTCCAACAGATATAACCAAATCCTACCTCAGAACATTCACCCGACTACGCCTTGGCCATACCGCATTCACCCACCAACACCTACTCAAAAAAGAACCTTCACCTACCTGCCCGAACTGTACGAATTCCATAACTGCAACCCACCTATTAAGTCCATGCTTCTTATCTGGACATCCTCAACTCCAAACGCACACTATCAACTCTAACCCCTTGGATCTACTAAAAGAACCGAAACGAAGCAATATTTTAAAAATTAAAGAAATTATTAACGATCTAAAAATCTCTATTTAACAAATGTTATGATCCCTAGAGCCGAAAGCCTTTGCTGCTGTTTGCTCTTCCTTTTATTAATAGCAATTTTAATTGTATATTGATATATTAATAAATAAATAAAAATAAATATTCAGAAGATGAAAAATGTATGATACCATATAATGTTAAAAAAGATCATGAAATTTTATTCGTAGATTTCTTGTTATCACAAAATCTTATTCAGATAAATACTGTTTGTAATTCAATGAAAAGATTTCTTGATTTGGTATTTACTTCTAATAACTTAGCTTATGATGTCAATGAGATTATTTTTCCATTAGTGACAAATACTGTTTTTCATAAAGCAACTTGTATTTCATTAAGAGCTTATAATAATAATCCTGTGTACAATACAATAAGTAATTTGATAAATGAATTCAATTTTGCAAAAGGAAATTATGTAAGATTAAATGAATATTTTGCATCTTTAAACTGGACATTAATTCTTTCTGGAACTCAAATTGAACATGTCTATAATAACTTTTTATATTACTTATTCGATGGGTTCTTGAAATTCATTCCAACTAAAAGAAAGAAACCAATTTTTTAATTACCTTGGAATAATCATAGACTCAGAAATCTTAAAAATGTAAAAAATAAAGCCTTTCAGGTATGTAGAAAATCGAAAGTGGAATGTGACAGAAAGCGTTACTGTCAGTTACGCCGTGAATATGATTTTCTTAATAGATTTTTATATAAACAATATATTATGAACATTCAATCTCAAATTACAACAAATCCTAAAGCTTTTTGGACTTTTATAAATTCTAAAAAAACAAAATTCTGGTGTTTTTACAAATATGGAACTTAACAACCAAACCTCTTCTGACTTAACTTCTACGTGCGATCTATTTCTGTTGTTCTTCCGGATACTTATTATGAGGAAAACTTGCTTTCAAATATGAATCTCGGTTGCCTTTATCTGTCTATTGAAGACATCATGCAAGGAATTTCAAAACTGAATTCAAGTTTAAGCTCCGGTCCAGATGGCATACCTCCTTTTTTAATAAAGCAATGTGTTTCATTATCAGAGCCGCTTCAAAAAATTTTCAATATGTCCCTTTCAAATGGAATATTTCTTGATAGTTGGAAGTTTTTGTATATAACTCCTATTTTTAAAGCAGGACAAAAGCTGTTATGGCTTCCTACGGATGGCACGGAGGAGAATTGGCGAAGTCCTTCATGTGACTCGGGCGACTACACTAGCCGATGTGAATGGGTAGCCATTCTTGGACATCAACTCTGGTTACTTACTCCGAGAATTGGTAGAGTGGAGTCGTTCGGTGATGATTGAAGAGGCTGGGTGAAGATAAGCGCCAGTGGCGTCCGAGGGTGTTAGGAAAGTTTTGTGTCATGAGCGAAGCGGGATTTACCTTGGAAAAATCTACAGCTGTTGGCTTGAAAGAAAATGATGGCTATTGTTGGGAGTAGGTGCAAGGGTGAGCAACACACGACTCCGCCTCCAGCAGCGAATAGCAGCTGCAGGTGAGGCGACGCAAGTCCAAACGTCGTGGCCCCAATTGATGCGTACGGAATGGGTATCCGGAAGGAATTGTTCGTAGGACCGGGGGATGTATTTTTATTTTGGGCAAAAACTTTTCCGGTCTGAAACATTTTCTTTTTTTTTTTTAATTTCCAAACGAAGCTGAACAGTAAAACAATAACAAGAAAGGTTTGTACAAAAAAAAAAAACTAGGAAAGGAAATGTCATTGTCAAGTAGTGTCAGAATGTTATGTAGGTAAGCTAGTTTCGCCTTCAGTGGTCGTCAAACTGGATTAGTATGAATGGATAGGGTTGGTGTCTAGGATTCGAATTTAGGTAGGTAGAGCTGCTAAATTATCCGGTTTGAAAAGTTTCTAACGCCTAAAAGAATAACAGGTACATTTCAAATATTGTCCGAATCATTCGTTATTTCGAGGACATTAGAATGTAGGTCAACAAAGTTCGTTCAACTTGTTAAAGTTTCATTACGAGCGGAACAATGAGCTGATGTAGATCTACCGTAAGCTGGCGAATAGTAAGCTGGGAAATGGTGCATTAGGCATGAGAAAGACACTTTCAATTAAGCCGCCGGCAAAGTATCAACTCGGCTAAGTAAAATATAGAATAGTGATTCCGATAAAGGTACTTACTTTTCAAATCAGTACCTACTAACTTACATTAAATACGGTGTTAAATTCGATTTTAATTTGATTCGCATTAATAGATCGTTGCTAGCATTTCGGCGGTATATCCCTAATCCGAGCTACGTTTTTTTTTGTGAAATTTGCTAAGCGCTAATAGGGGTAAGCAAAAACAAAAAGGTTTTTATGGGCTATTGAGTAATAGATACTTTTGGTTAAAGGTGAATTTCTGCGGTCACCGACACAGTTTCTAGCCGGCACAGCCGATGACGTGAGTGTTCCAGCCACGTTGAAGAGGGATTTTGTTTTGTGACTTGGCAATTGTTCACCCAGTCGCCCGAAGTAAGGGAGGAACGATAGTCTGTGTGTAGCTGGAATCTAAATTCGAACACCCCGTCGCTTGATCAGACACAACAAATTATAGATAAAACCCGTGACTGACCCGGGTACACAAGTAACAGATTAGAGCAACTTATCTTTGAATTATATATGCTAAGGTATCCAAAACATATATACTCACATATATATACATATGCACGTGGGCTCGCAAGTTCTTGTCTATTATACGAGTTAATCTAGAAAGCAAGATAAGAAATTCACCCCGCGCTTTCCAATCTTCATCAATTTTTATTTATTCGGGAAGAAGTCCCGCCCATATCCTGCCAAAAAGAGAAAGTCAATTGGGATTAACAAGGAGCAGCAGAGGATTTAAATCCTAAATCCATAATTTATATTTTTATTTGTATTTTTTTGTATATATAACCCGTTAAGATTGGTGTGGTACTTCGGACTATGCTTCCGTCAGAATAAGAGAATTTTGTAAAGTTGTTTCTTTTTCCTCAATTTAGTGCCAGTATATTATGGATAGATGAGATTCAAAAATCCACAAGCAAAGGGTGACCGATTTTTTTTTCCGTGTGAGTTTCATTCGCTGTAAGTTTCCCGCGATTATAAAATAAAAGGTTCTCCGCTTTATCTGGTTGCCGCAATCTTTTGCCTTCCCCCTTTTGAACTCCACCAACCAAGATCTCTTTGTAGGTAGGGTGTACGGGGCGAAATTTAGTGCTATCTCTGTGAGCTGGGCAATATTAGTATAAGGAATTGGGGGGAACCCGCCGTCCTGTATTTGGAGGACAGAAAACCGAGCAAATCGTGAACCATGCCCTAAACATTTGTGGATTTTCGAAAACCATCCAAAACGTTCTAACCATAAAAAAAAATTATATCTTTTGTTTTGAGACACTCGGTATAAGAATACATAAAAAAAGGATTATAACAATTTACAAGATAAAGGGCGTTTTGTGTGAAAGTCACATTGTGAAGACGTTTCAGTTTTTCGTTTGGTTTTTTTTTTATAAATATTGTGGAAGAACCCTTAATGTTTTTTTTTTGTATTATTATACGTACCCCATACGAACAAATTTACTTTTTTTTATTATTGATATTTTGCCAAAATTTTTTTTATTGTTGCTACCATTTACATATATATACCTCATTATTGACTTAAAGCTACCATTTCTTATATTTTTTTGAGTGAACGTTTCTATAGACGTAAGTTTTTTTTGTTGCTAGGTACAGGTCGCCTTCTGTAACCGCAAATATCTGGCGCGTAATGTCACTATGCGTGCATTGTGTTTTATGAACATTTTTTTTTAATAATAAAATTTTGTTGTAAACCACGCCAACGACAGTTAAAAATACTGGGTTTTACTGAGTCACAAACGGGCTCAATGGCGTACTAAGTTAATTTTCAGGGGGGTGCGGTAGGGGATTTATTCGCGAGTAACCCGATGACCTGACGACAGCATACGAAAGGAGCAAAGGGGAATTCGCATCATCGGCCAACCGAATTCCAGGATGGGTGGGTCAAGAGCCTTCCTGCCATAAAACTTGCAGGGCTTTAAAGGTGTGGTACTAATATTTGTGTGGTGGTGTAAGTAAAAAGGCATGATACGTGTATATTTTGAAAGCGGTGAGGTCTGCCTGTGGGAGTAAGAACCGCCCCCTTTCCGACGAGCTTAGCCGTGCCTCGCGTGCATGCCTTCGCTCCCTCAGCCAGACATTCTTTTCATCTAACCCCTCCTAAGCCCCCGCGTCCTAGTTCCTGTTTCAATCTGTATTTCTGTGAATTCTAAATCTATTTCTTTGGGCCCAACAGTATTTTTGGTCCATACACACCCATTTATTGCCTCCTCCGGGCCCATCGAAGGTTTCAAGGATTGGTATGCGGATTCCCTTATTTTCATAAGTCCCTCAGCATACAGAGATCCCTAAACCACAATCCTCTCCTTTTGCCTCATTTCAAATGGCGCCCAACGTGTTTTAAATCGTTTGACCTCGTTTATTCCCCAAATGTGTTAGTTGTTATCGCTCTCGATGCTGACGCGCATCGTAAGTCTTGGCCAGGATAGCTCTTTAGCACGCCTGACTAATTGCGACGAGGAGCACCAGCATTGCCAGTGGGTACAGCGATCACATTCGTTGTGTGGTCCCATGTTGCTGGCATGGACGAGGCTGAAGGTTCTGTATGTCTTCGATAGTAAGGTTCTTAAACGTAATAGTGAATTGCTACAGGTATCTGCAGACTCGTTCGTGATAGCGATATATGTCTTCTGTTCCAGCTGCGGCTGCGGTCGGGGCGAGGGCGTGGCGTATGTCCTGATCAGGGTGGCTCTTAAGAATGCCTAATCAGTTGCGACGACAGGTTCCAATCTCGACGGTGACCGCAGTTGGGATTTGTGTTTCTTTTTTTAAATTTATTTTGTGTAAAGAAGTACCATGCTGTTAAAATGAAGAGATTAATTTAAAAAAAAAAAAAATTGTGAGAATAAGTAGGCTACTGTTGAGTCGATATATAAACAAAAATTAGAGGTTCCCGAAGAATTTCCCCAAAACACCCCCCAATGTAATATGAAAAACAAACAAAAGAAAAAGAATAGCGTTGCAAAAGTGCGAAAAAAAGAGAAAATTAAAAGCAACTAAACTCACAAAAATATAATCAGACAAAATTCGTCACCTTCTAAGTCTTCTTTTGAATTAGTTACAATTAAGAAACGGTTTCAAAGTACGCTAACGGTCAAGTTACATTGTTTGCTTTTAAGCGGAAAATCGGAATTAGTAATAAATAAATTTCGTTGGTTTAAACTTTATTTCTTCATTTGGTTTTGCTTATTTCACGAGTAATACAAGTTTATTGCTACGTTAAAAATATATATCTGCTGTTGCAGTAATTGCTATTTCGTTTTCTTCATTGAGATTGAAAAAAAAAGATAGCGAAATATATTATTTAAATATAAATACATTATATAATAATATATTTAGTTTCTAATTAGAGGATACACTAATAAAGTGTTCATTGTCGCTTCTCATAGAATTACGAGTTTAGTTTTTATATCCATCGTTTCTGTTGTTAAAAGTGTATACTACCTATATTCAATCACTTAAAACCATATTAGTTAGACCTTATTATCATCGTTTTTTCTTTTATTTTTATGTTACCTATATATATATCTACCTTGTAATAATTTAAAATATCTTTGTTAAACATTTTGAAGATAAGCAACTATCATTTTGATTAGATTATGTTGTATTCCTTAATATTCGAAAAAGCTATTGTCCAGTTTGTTTATTGTGGAACCGATTGACCTTTGAAGGCGAAGAAAAATCGAATATTATAAGAATTCAGTTAGAAAACAGAAAGGTCACCCGCCCCTTACTCAGAAAATTTGTCGATCACTCCCACGATATGCCGGTAGAACATTCGCCACCGAAAAACTCTCAAGCTCTTGAGCAAGGTTCACCATCCGTAGAGCAATATACTCTTGGAAATCCCTTGTTTTCCATTCCTCCTCCCGCAGTATTTGCTGGACCCGTAAATAAGCAACCTGAAAATAACCCTCCTCCAACTGCAGTTTCAGCGATGCCTTCGGGCGTGAGCATATCAGGTAGATCTGAAGAGATTCTCCATCAGCGCCTTCCTTTAGCGATTTAAGTGGGACAGGCGCGGTTATCGGTCGAAGTGAAGGCAATCAGCGCGTATCAGGAGTAACTCCTCCAGTTGAAAATCAGGGAGGAAATGATAACACCAACACTGAGACAGGTAGACACGAAAGTACTAATTCTCCTAATGACCTGGATAATAGGGGTCAAGTGGGAGAACCGGTAAATATATCAGCCGAGCTTAGGACAGTAATAAATCTAGCTGTAGTCAATGCGTATGATTCTTACAAAAATGCAATGCAAGAAACATTATTCGCCTCCGTAAGGGCCGAAGTTGAAAGGGGGCTCTTAGATTTCTTGAAAGAGATTAATTATACTACTCGTCCGATCCCTCCCTTGGAGGAAAGAATTCGTCCACCGCCGAGCCATCCTCGTTCCGCTCCTACCACGGTCTAGTCGCCGATGCCGGCACCGCCGCCACCACCAGTTTTATCTCAGCTAGATCCTCAGTCTAGACCAGTCATTCCAAATGCCCGAGAGGAAGTGCCTTCTTCTAATCCCAGTCGCGATTTGGAACCAGTCTTCGATGGTGGGGTACGGCATGGGACTTCACAACAAGAACCGTATTGGGGCAGGAGGAATCCTCAACCCAGAGACCAGCCAACTCAATATCATTCACCATCCCTCTATACTAACAGATTCGCGCGCCCACAAATTCGACTCGATAAGTGGGGTGTGAAGTTTGAAGGAAAGCCTGAAAAACTCACGGTAGATGATTTTATATTTAGGGTCGAGACGTTGCAGTATCAGCATGAGTGTTCCTGGGCTGAGGTCCTAAGGGATTTTTATCTTATGCTCTCGGGCACGGCAAGTGAGTGGTACTGGCAATACCAGCGATCGAATTTTCGCCCGGACTGGACAACTTTAAAAGATGCTTTATTGCGACAGTTTCGCAATTCGAAATCAGATCTAGACATTATGCGGGAGATAATGGACCGCAAACTCGGTGCCTGGGAGTCTAGTGATGAGTACTTTGCTGCAATAAATAAGTTACGGTCTCAGCTCAGGATACATGTACCTGAAGCGGAGCTAGTCAAAAGTTTGAAAAAGAACCTGAATGCTAGAATAGGGAACCTAGTGTACCCACAGACAATTTACACACTTGATCAGTTGAGAATAGCGTGCAAAGATGTTGAGTACGCTTTCCCCAGTCGAGACCGTGATGGGCCCAAACACCAGCGACCACCAGCGACCACCAGCCCGGTATGCAGCTAATGAACTGGAGCTGGAGCCGACATTTTTTAACGAAGAACATCTAGATGCGTTTCAAACTTCGGGCAGACGCCCGAAGAATGTTAGAAATGTTGCATGCTAGAATTGTCGTGTCGTGGGTCACTCTTTTATGGATTGCCCATCCTCAACGAGAAACATTTTTTGCTATAGATGTGGCCAAGAGGGAGTGATTACTCCGAAATGTTCTCAATGTAAGCCGGAAAACCGAAGCTGGAACGCGAGAGGTCTGGGGGAGTCCCGTTCAACTCAAACGGCCCCAGATGTCCCCAAACCACTATAGAAACACAAACTACCTTGGCCCCTAAAAAGATTTCAATTTTAATAAGAGACAGGGGCCAAAATTTTACTAAAGTAAAAAACGATATTGATAAACGGATAAAGCCATTGCATGATAGAATAAGAGAGTATAATGAAGCAAGGAGTAAGATTTTTAATGGAAATATAAGTGCCATATCTAAAAGAATACAAAAAGCTCGAGAAAGATTTAAGATTAGAAAACAGATTAAAAAATGTATAGATTCAACCGTTATTGATACGAAAACGGATCCGAGGCCATACGCCAAAGTCACTATATCTGGTTCAGATTTCCTTGGACTGTTAGACAGGGGGGCCAGCGTTAGCATAGTGGGCAAAAATTGTTTAAAATTTGTTGAAAACGCTAAAATTGAAGTTCAGCCCTACAAAGCGGGGGTCAAGACCGGCGGCGGAAAAAACCAGGCCATCGTGGGCAAAATTCAAACCTTGGTGAAGTATAAAAATAAAACACATGATGTAACGTTATATTTAGTTTCAAACTTGGACTAAGAACTGTACTTGGGAGTGGATTTTTGGAAGACATTCCAAATTGCTCCGGGCGTGATCAGTTCCGTATCGATTCCGGAGGAAGACGCAGATTTAACGGGCACCCATGACTTGTCACTTGGCCAACGTTCCGCTCTGGAGGCGGTCAAGCAAAGACTCCTGGATTACGACCGAAACGGTCTCGGTAAAACGGCGATGATGGAGCACGTCATCGATACCGGAGATTCGATTCCGGTAAAGCAGAGACATTACTCTGTCTCGCCAGCGGTGCAAGCTATTCTGTACAAGGAAATAGACCGGATGCTTAAGCTTGGCGTTATCGAGGAGAGCGAGAGTCCTTGGTGTTCGCCAGTTGTCCTTATAAAGAAGCCAGGTCGGGCAATACCATTAAATATCGTTTTCGCCTGGATTCTCGGAAGGTCAACTTCGTTACCAAAAAGGACGCTAACCCTCTCCCCCATATCGAAGGGCTTATCAGCCGGCTACCAGATACCTACTTCATAAGTAGCGTAGATCTGAAGGAAGCATTCTGGCAGATACCGCTGGCGAGGGAGAGCAAGGAGAAAACTGCGTTTGCGGTACCGGGGAGACCCTTGTACCAGTTCACGGTCATGCCCTTTGGACTGTGTAATGCAGCACAAAGGTTATGCCGTTTAATGGACAAGGTGATCCCTGCGCGATTGCGGGATCGTGTTTTTGTGTATTTGGATGACTTGGTCATCATAGCGCCTAACTTCGAATCTCATATCGCTCTGCTGGACAAGGTGGCCGACTGCCTGAGAAAAGCTAACCTCACCATCAACCTTAAAAAATCCAAATTTTGCTTTAAAGAATTAAAGTATTTGGGTTTTATAGTTGGTCTTGGGAAATTGAAGACGGATCCGGCGAAGGTTGAAGCGGTAGTGGACTTCCCTTTACCTAAGAATGCCCGGCAGGTACGGAGGTTCCTTGGTCTGGCGGGGTGGTATAGAAGATTCATAAAAAATTTGTCTACCATGACCGCCTCCTTGACAGATTCCTTAAAGATGAAACCCGCCAAGTTTATTATGACGGAAGATGCTAAGTTAGCATTCGAAGAGTTGAAAAGAGCTCTAACAACTGCTCCAGTTCTGTCTCACCCAGACTTTTCTAAGAGGTTTTATATACAATGTGACGCGTCTGACTCGGGAAGCGGTGCGGTGCTATTCCAGAGACACGATGAAAATGAAGAACTACTGATCGCTTACTTCTCGCAAAAATTTAATGCCTGCCAAAAGAACTACAGTGTGACCGAGAGGGAGTGTATGGCAGCAGTAATGGCAGTTAAGAAATTCCGGCCCTATGTCGAGGGCATGGATTTTACGATCATAACTGACCACTCAAGTCTGAAGTGGTTAATGACTATGAAGGACTTGAGTGGACACCTTGCCAGATGGAGTTTGGAACTACAGCCCTATGTCTTCGACATAGAGCATCGGAAAGGATCGCTTAATGTAGTGCCGGATACTCTTTCTCAGGCACACGTAGATGGTCTCGATCTGGAGCACATAGCTCCTTTAGTTGATGTAGATAGTGAAGAGTTTAAGTCAGATGAGTACAAATCTCTCATAGGGGCAGTTCAAGGTCACAAGGACGAACTACCTGACCTGAGGATTGAAGGCAACTTTGTCTACAAACGGACCATTCCAGCTGGTGCCGATGAATCTCTAGTGGAGCATAATTGGTGTTTATGGATACCGTCTGCCCTAACGGAAACTCTAATTGCGAAAGCACATAACCCGCGTCAGGCTGCCCATGGAGGTATAGCCAAGACATTGCACCGAATACGACAATACTTCTTTTGGCCTAACATGAGCATTGAAGTTAGACAGTATGTCTCTAAGTGTGATACATGTAAAACATCCAAATCGTCCAATCAGGTCCACCGTCCCCCCATTCAAAACAACTATAGCGCTGATCGTCCCTTTCAAAAACTTTATGTAGATTTCATAAGCCTGTATCCTAGATCCAAAACGGGAAATGCTCATGTATTAGTAGTACTAGATCATATGTCCAAATTCGTGTTTCTTAAGCCACTGCGAGCGGCGAATTCAGGTAGTGTAATAAAATTCTTGCGTAATGATATCTTTAATATGTTTGGGGTACCGCAAATAATACACTCCGTTAACGGCAAGCAATTCCTTGCCAAAGAGTTTCATAATCTATTGCAAACCTATGGAGTAAGACATTTCAGAACGGCCAACTATTCGCCGCAGTCGAATGCCGCGGAAAGGGTCAACCGTACTCTTCTAGCCGCCATCCGTTCCTATCTAAAAGACGATCAGCGCGACTGGGACATTCAGCTTAGTGATATCGCAGCCGCGTTGAGAAGCTCAGTTCATACTGCTACGGGTGTGTCGCCATATTTCGCCCTTTTTGGAATCAATATGGTGGCACATGGTAGCAGCTACGAGTTGGCAGATAAGCTGAGGGCCGTGGGGGATGGCGATCTGTTGACTCTTCCGAGGCAAGATAGGTTACGCTCTCGTATCAAAGAGCGAATATTAAATGCAAATGAGAAAGGCGCAAAAAAGTATAATACTCGAGCACGAAACGTGAACTACGTCCCTGGCCAAGAGGTTTCCAAAAGAAATTTCGTCCTTAGCGACACCTCAAAACACCTCGCTTCAAAACGTTGTCCGAAATATACAAAATGTCGTATCGTCAATCCGGTTGGCAAAAATATGTATGAGTTAGAAAGCCTGGCCGAAAAGAAAATTGGGGTCTTCCATGCAAAAGACCTAAAGCAATAAAAATTTAGCGTTAAAAGTAAAAGTTCACAATTACAAAAAAAAAGGTTTTAAGCCCAAAATAATAATAATAACAAAATTCAAAAAAAAAACTAAACTAGAATTTCCATTGTGAAAAATTCACATAAGCTCAATCGTCCTAATTAACAAGATCTTATGCGCCCTAGTAGTCTTAAAATAATTATACCCCGTATCCGAGTTCTGAATTTCGAACTATACCAAATGTGATGCCATATGCTGGTAATCTTAAATCTCTTGAATCCCTCCGTCAACAAAGCGAATTTTAAAATCGTTAACCACCGAATTACCTACGGATATGTATATCTTAGAACCTTTTTTGTCTTACGTACCTGATTTTATAACGAATACCCTTAGCCTCTGTGATAAGTTGCTTTTCAACTAATCCTGCACACCTTACTTATGGTACCTGATAAAATAGGTTGATTCCTACGCTATCTGTGATATTTTTTTTTAGTTGTCTTCGTACATACGATTTATTTATTTTATTTAACCTGTCTGTGGATAACCGCGTAGAAGGTCGGACCATTCCTACACATGTATGATCTGTGATTCTCAAAGAGACCAATTCCAACTGTGATACTAGTAGTAAGTTGTTTGTTATAGACTTATAGAAGTCCTTTTGAAGTTATTTGTGTGTCGTAATTGTCAAATATTCAAAGACTTCAAATAATATCTCATTCGGATTAGAAGTCGATAAGAAACTTTAAGATTAGAAGTCCATAAAGCAATCCCCATACAAGAACATTCCAAGGAGATGAAAAAGGGTAATCAAGTACATGGAGAACTTGATAAGACAAGCGAAGACTATACAGAAAAAAGGAAACCAAAAATACAGTCATGGTCGATTGATTGGTTCAATAAATGCAAAATCCTTACTTCGATTCGTCGTTACATATGACGAAAAGGCATAAATGATTTTTTTTTATAAGAACAGGAAAATCTTACATAAAATTTACTATGGACTTACGTACGGTGTTACCATTATCACGGAGATGGTCCCGTCAGCTTCGCGATACGCCCAGGTAATGGTCTTAATAAGCATAGATGAAGATTGAGGGTGGCATTAATATTATCAGGAACCCCAAATGGTTGACGAGAATGCCCGTAGACGTGAGGTCTCCCTACGTGCGTGTTAATTCGGCGCAAAATGGTAGCCTTTCCCGTCCCTGTATCTTGTAAGTTTAAACCTTCAGGTCCGGAGTTTTGTTATGGCTTCCTAGGGATGGCACGGAGGAGGATTGGCGAAGTCCTTCATGTGACTCGGGCGACTACACTAGCCGATGTGAATGGGTAGCCGTCTTGGGACATCAACTCTGGTTACTTACTCCGAGAATTGGTAGAGTGGAGTCGTTCGGGGTTGATTGAAGAGGCTGGGTGAAGATAAGCGCCAGTGGCGTCCGAGGGTGTTAGGAAAGTTTTGTGTCATGAGCGAAGCGGGATTTACCTTGGAAAAATCTACAGGTGTTGGCTTGAAAGAAAATGATGGCTATTGTTGGGAGTAGGTGCAAGGGTGAGCAATACACGGCTCCGCCACCAGCAGCGAATAGCAGCTGCAGGTGAGGCGACGCAAGTCCAAACATCGCGGCCCCAATTGATGCGTACGGAATGGGTATCCGGAGGGAATTGTTCGTAGGACCGGGGTATGTTTTTTTTTATTTTGGGCATAAAGTTTTTCCGGTCTGAAACATTTTCTTTTTTTTTTTAAATTTACAAACGAAGCTGAACAATAAAACAATAACATGAAGGGTTTGTACAAAAAAAAAACTAGGAAAGGAAATGTCATTGTCAAGTAGTGTCAGAATGTTATGTAGGTAAGCTAGTTTCGCCTTCAGTGGTCGTCAAACTGGATTAGTATGAATGGATAGGGTTGGTGTCTAGGATTCGAATTTAGGTAGGTAGAGCTGCTAAATTATCCGGTTTGAAAAGTTTCTAACGCCTAAAAGAATAACAGGTACATTTCAAATATTGTCCGAATCATTCGTTATTTCGAGGACATTAGAATGTAGGTCAACAAAGTTCGTTCAACTTGTTAAAGTTTCATTACGAGCGGAACAATGAGCTGATGTAGATCTACCGTAAGCTGGCGAATGGTAAGCTGGGAAATGGTGCATTAGGCATGAGAAAGACACTTTCAATTAAACCGCCGGCGAAGTATCAACTCGGCAAAGTAAAATATAGAATAGTGATTCCGATAAAGGTACTTACTTTTCAAATCAGTACCTACTAACTTACATTAAATACGGTGTTAAATTCGATTTTAATTTGATTCGCATTAATAGATCGTTGCTAGCATTTCGGCGGTATATCCCTAATCCGAGCTACGTTTTTTTTTGTGAAATTTACTAAGCGCTAATAGGGGTAAGCAAAAACAAAAAGGTTTTTATGGGCTATTGAGTAATAGATACTTTTGGTTAAAGGTGAATTTCTGCGGTCACCGACACAGTTTCTAGCCGGCACAGCCGATGACGTGAGTGTTCCAGCCACGTACAAGAGGGATTTTGTTTTGTGACTTGGCAATTGTTCACCCAGTCGCCCGACGTAAGGGAGGAACGATAGTCTGTGTGTAGCTGGAATCTAAATTCGAACACCCCGTCGCTTGATCAAACACAAAAAAATATAGATAAAACCCGTGACTGACCCGGGTACACAAGTAACAGATTAGAGCAACTTATCTTTGAATTATATATGCTAAGGTATCCAAAACATATATACTCACATATATATACATATGCACGTGGGCTCGCAAGCTCTTGTCTATTATACGAGTTAATCTAGAAAGCAAGATCAGAAATTCATCCCGCGCTTTCCAATCTTCATCAATTTTTATTTATTCGGGAAGAAGTCCCGCCCATATCGTGCCAAAAAGTGGAAGTCAATTGGGATTAACAAGGAGCAGCAGAGGATTTAAATCCTAAATCCATAATTTATATTTTTATTTGTATTTTTTTGCATATATAACCCGTTAAGATTGGTGTGGTACTTCGGACTATGCTTCCGTCAGAATAAGAGAATTTTGTAAAGTTGTTTCTTTTTCCTCAATTTAGTGCCAGTATATTATAGATAGATGAGATTCAAAAATCCACAAGCAAAGGGTGACCCAATTTTTTTTCCGTGTGAGTTTCATTCGCTGTAAGTTTCCCGCGATTATAAAATAAAAGGTTCTCCGCTTTATCTGGTTGCCGCAATCTTTTGCCTTCCCCCTTTTGAACTCCACCAACCAAGAGCTCTTTGTAGGTAGGGTGTACGGGGCGAAAATGAGTGCTATCTCTGTGAGCTGGGCAATATTAGTATAAGGAATTGGGGGGAACCCGCCGTCCTTTATCTGGAGGACAGAAAACCGAGCAAATCGTGGACCACGCCCTAAACATTTGTGGATTTTCGAAAACCATCCAAAACGTTCTAACCATAAAAAAAAATATTTATATCTTTTGTTTTGAGACACTCGGTATAAGAATACAAAAAAAAAAGGATTATAACAATTTACAAGATAAAGGGCGTTTTGTATGAAAGTCACATTGTGAAGACGTTTCAGTTTTTCGTTTCGTTTTTTTTTTATAAATATTGTGGAAGAACCCTTAATGGTTTTTTTTTGTATTATTATACGTACCCCATACGAACAAATTTACTTTTTTTTATTGTTGATATTTTGCCAAAATTTTTTTTATAGTTGCTACCATTTACATATATATACCTTACTATTGACTTAAAGCTACCATTTCTTATATTTTTTTGAGTGAACGTTTCTATAGACGTAAGTTTTTTTTTTGTTGCTGGATACAGGTCACCTTCTGTAACCGTAAATATCTGGCGCGTAATGTCACTATGCGTGCATTGTGTTTTATGAACATTTTTTTTGAATAATAAAATTTTGTTGTAAACCACGCCAACGACAGTTGAAAATATTGGGTTTTACTGAGTCACAAACGGGCTCAATGGCGTACTAAGTTAATTTTAAGGGGGGTGCGGTAGGGGATTGATTCGAGAGTAACCCGATGACCTGACGACAGCATAAGAAAGGAGCAAAGGGGAATTCACATCATCGGCCAACCGAATTCCAGGATGGGTGGGTCAAGAGCCTTCCTGCCATAAGACCTGCAGGGCTTTTAAGGTGTGGTACTAATATTTTTGTGGTGGTGTAAGTAAAAAGGCATGATACGTGTATATTTTGAAAGAGGAGAGGTCTGCCTGTGGGAGTAAGAACCGCCCCCTTTCCGACGAGCTTAGCCGTGCCTCGCGTGCATGCCTTCGCTCCCTCAGCCAGACATTCTTTTCATCTAACCCCCCCTAAGCCCCGGCGTCCTAGTTCCTGTTTCAATCTATATTTCTGTGAATTCTAAATCTATTTCTTTGGGCCCAACAGTATTTTTGGTCCATACACACCCATTTATTGCCTATCCCGGGCCCATCGATGGTTTCAAGGATTGATATGCAGATTCCCTTATTTTCATAAGTCCCTCCGCATACAGAGATCCCTAAACCACAATCCTCTACTTTTGCCTCATTTCAAAGCATAAAATTGAAAATTATAGGCCGATTTCAAAACTTTCAGCTATACCAAAACTATTTGAGCTTATTGTAAAACAGAAAATTTATTTTTTTATAAAAGAACAGATATCTCCTTTTCAACATGGATTTGTAAGTGACAGATCTACAACCACAAATTTATCACTTTTTACTAAATATGTTTCTGATGCCCTAGAATCAAGTTATCAAGTGGATGTATTGTATACAGATTTTAAAAAAGCTTTTGATAGTATTTGCAAATCATTATTAATAAAAAAACTTAAACAGTTTGGCTTTCACTCGGCTCTTCTTAAATGGTTGTCAAGTTACTTAGTTAACAGGAGACAAATCGTAAAAATTTTCAATTGTACGTCAAATATATTATTTGTTACATCTGATGTCCGTCAAGGAAGCCATCTAGGCCCTCTGTTGTTTTTATTTTATGTGAATGAAATACCTTCTTTACTGCAATATACAAGTTGTTTGTTATTTGCAGATGACTTCAAATTATTTTCTATAGTTAAAAGCACGAATGACTGTTTTAAAGTTCAAAATGATATAGATAAAATAGTAGATTGGAGTGAAAACAATTTTCTTTCACTTAATATAAATAAATGTAACACCTTCTTATTTTATCGATCACATACAGTTATTTTGTATGATTATAATATTTCAAATATAGCTTTGAATAGACTTTCGGAAGTTAAAGATCTTGGGGTTGTGTTTGATGAAAAACTGAGTTTCTCCTTGCATATGGATTTTGTTATAGCAAAGGCAAACTCAATGCTAGGTTTTCTTAAAAGAAATTGTTCTGAATTTTCTAATCCCTATGGCATAAAATCTGTTTATACTTCCCTTGTCCGTCCACATTTGGAATATGCTTCAGTTATTTGGGATCCATTCTACAAAGTTTCAAAAAATCGTATTGAAAAAGTTTAAAAAGCATTTACAAGGTTTTTAGTTAAGCAATTGAAATGGAATTTGCCAGAAATGCCAAGCTATCTTACCAGATGTGCTTTGATTGGATTATCTACTCTGGAAAATCGTCGGGTTGTTAATTGTGTAATGTTTGTTTATGATATATTGTCATACCATATAAAATGTCCTAATCTTTTAAATCTTTTAAATATCTATGTTCCATGAAGAAACGTTCGAGTAAAAAATTTTTTTTATATTCCCTTGCATTGATATAATTATGGTTCTAATGAACCATTCATAAGATGTATGAAGTATAAAATGAATTAGATTTCAGTCTTGAAAGATATGTATTTAAATTACAGTTAACTGAAAACGTTAATAAAAATACAAATTAAAATTATATGAAATAGATTAAGTTAGATTTAAGCAATCTGTAAGAGGAAACTCGATAGATGATGAAATAAATAAATAAATAAATAAAACAAAGTAAATAGCAATAAAATATCTGTATATATGAAAAAAATTGAAACGCAAATTTAAAGTAGTAATGTTAAAATATATGTGTGTAAATGTTCCGAATTAGTTTAATTTAAAAAAAAATCAATGATAAAATATATTTTTGTTTTCTTAAAAGTGGACTGCACTATTCTAAGAACGCACACATATTGCTTTATGAAAATTTTGTTCTAACATTGGTGTGGGAGTTGCCGTTGTTTTTTTTGTGTTTCGGCACAATATTTTTGTTTAAGTACCTATTCAAGATAATGTCAAACCACTATTAAATACGAGGTTTTGAATCTTAGGTTTTATATTTACCATTGCAGACAACGTGAGTTCGCATAGGTATAAAGTGGCTATTAAATCTAACAATTTTAAAGCCTATTTTGCCAGCTCTGGATATTCACCTCTTTTTTTTATCCAGAAATTATCCATGGTTTTTAAATTGAATTCCATTCTAGTCTACTATCTGCAGCTAAATCTATACCTATAAGATTTTCTATTTCTTCACCGATATTAGATCGGCGTGTTAAGCCGGCATATTCGAAAAAGGATTTAGTATCCATCTTTGTAATTTCCACCTTCAGAATCCAGTTCTGGAAAGTAACTTAATAGTTTCTCCTCCAAATTATGCAAACTCTGTGTCATAAGACGAATTTGAGATCTAACTGATATCGACTTATCTCATGAAATTTCTTCGAGAATATTTTGAACGCAGGGAAAAGAATCATATTTTTTTTGCAAAGACTCTGAGCACACACTTAGATTTCCGAGGAATCCGTTGATTTTTTCTTTTCCAGATAATATATTTTATTCTCTCCCTTGGAGAGAATAAAATATATTATGTGGTCAAAAAGATTAACGAGAAATGGTATTTTTTATAGCAAGTACAATCAGAAAAATGATTTGAATTTCCATATTTTGAATATTTTAATTCAGATTTTAATTTTAGAACTGGATACATAATTAGACTGGGTATGAAAGGGGTTCAGTGTATGTCACATTTAAAATAACTGACACAGTATTTTTTATAATGGGGGTCGCCAAAATGTTTTAACTAGTAAGGGGGTCGCGTACTCAAAAAGTTTGAAAAACACTGGTATATAGCACAGATTTTATACACAATGGTTGAGGTAGGTTTCTGCATCTGCTTGTTAAAAAAATAGTTCATTCAAAGCAAAAAATTGGTATAGCACAAAAAACAAACCGATTCCTTTTTACTTATTTTATGAATTTATATGTATCTCCCCTTGTGCTGAATCCTGTATCTTAAAGCTTACGGTTGCCACTCTCACTATCCACTAACATTGATATTAGATTTAATTTAATTTTGGCAGAGAGTGCAGAAAATAACTGCAATTCAATAATGTGACACAACTGCCTCAAATGAATTCAGCAAATCCCAATGAGAATTAAACTTATTTAAAAAATTGAGTTTACAAGGAGAACAGTGCAATACTTTAATGTTGTGTTTTTTGTGAATTTTGAAAATATTAAACATTTAGATTTGAAACATTCAAATTAAAAGTGTAAATAGTTTTTGGGTATAGTAAGTTTAAGTGAATATGGCTTTAATAGTTGTAGAATGATCCTTAACAGATTTTCTCTTAGAGAATTCAAATAATTTTAATCAGCTTAGATTTATTCAGAAAAAAAAATTGTAGACTTAGGACGCTCTACCCCTTCCAAAATAGATTAAAAACGAAAATATGGTTTCGTTTCCCATTTTAAGGTTTCATTGTAACAAAAGTATGAATATGATTGACAGGGAGTTGTAAATTAAATAAAATGTTTAATTTTCCTTCTTTTTTCCAACTCTTCGAGTGTTTGAAGTGCTGTTCTACGGTTGACAAAGCATATTTTTTAAATACTTGATATATTGCAGGGAGCAAGGACAAACTAATTGGTCAATCTCATGATTGTGCGGCAGTTATGTCTGGGGAAGTGGGTGGTGTTAAAAAGAAAGTCCTTGATGCTTGTCCAATGGCTAACTTTATTTCTTGTTATGCTCACGTTTTAAATTTAATTTTATCGCGATCACTTGAAATTATATCGGAATTAATGCTTTTTTTTGGCAGTATCATGACTATTGTCGGTTTTTTTTAAACAAATCAACTAAACATTCAAAACTTTTAAAACAAATAAGCAACCGACGAAAGCTTGGGGTATCGAAAACTCGCTGGTATTATCAATCGCGGAGAATAAACGCCGTTTTAAATTGTAGATTAGATATAATTCTAACTTTTGTTAGAATATTAGACAACCCTAGTGAACGAGACACTGACTCGCTTTCTATTGCCGAGAGCTTGTTTATTATATTAGAGGCAATACATTTTTTTTAAATACTCCTTCTGAAATTGCTAAGACTGACTTTCTTTTCAATTAGTTCAAAATAAGTAAACGGATGTTGAATTTGCAAAAAGAGAAATCGAAAGTTTTGAATCTTGAATTCATTTTAGAAAGCATAAGCGATTACGCGGAAACACCACGAAAACGAGTTTTGTTCGAAATTAATTCCAAAACACGTTTAAAACGTCGTTTTGTAAAAATAAAAGGCAATATTATATCCCAAATAAATGCAATACATAAAACTTTCACGAATTGTTTTAGATTTACTTAATAAATCAAAATATGATAATTTCGCAGTTTCCAATCCAGATAAAAAAATATCTTTTTTAATATTTTTTTCCCTGGAATTTTTGATTTTACAGCTTTGAAAAAAGAACTTAAAGTTTTGTACACAAAATCTTCTCTTCGACAACTTGACGTTTTAGCACTTCATAACCATTTAAGAAACGAAATATTGGGTGATACATTCCCGCAAATTTTTAACGTAACAATAAATTTATTTAAGATATTGTATTTGCATCCGTCAAAAATCGAAGCCACTTTTATTATGCGTTATGCTCATTGTTACATTTAACTTAAATGACTTAAGGAATAAAAAATTTGGTTTGAATTACTCAACCTTATGGTTTAATACTAAGTAATGCATTGAACGAAATAATTTCAAGTAGACCTCAGACATTTAATTTTTTTGTTACTAAATTTTCTTCGACTTACCTTTTGAAATTATTCACCTACTACCCACTTAGTAGGGTGATGACATGTAACGTCGGCCACCCCTAGTAGTCGGGCGCCTGTTAAAGTTCAGATATAATAGGTGCCCGACATAAGAAGACACGTATTTTTAGGTCGGCAATAGTTAGAAGGAATAGGAAATATATTTTTGTTGACACAGTAGATTTGAGAATTACGTCTTAACTGTCTTTTTACCTAATCTACTGGCGGTATCCAATTAAAATTGGAGGTATAGAAAAGAATGCTGCCTATCGTGGGGATCGAACCCACACGTCTAAGTTAGCAGTCAACCACTATACTATATCCACTGCCACCCTCAATTAGTAGAAAATGCTCTATAAGTTAGTTAAGGTAAAATTAACTAAAGTACTCACGGAAAACTCGCAACGTTCAGCTTACGGTAAGCTAAATTTACTGCGCTTCCCATTATTATACCTTACTACTCTTTCAAAGGCACTTATAAATATAAGAATTTCGTAAGTTGTAACTAAAACCTATCTGCACAAAGTCTGAAAGAAATGACCATGCATATGTTATGCATATTTAGAAAATTCGCAAATTTGTTTAATTTAAAGAACTTTAAAAGGGAAACAAGGAAAAAGAAAACTTTATAATTATACGAAAGAGGCACATTGTTCATTACATTAACAAAATTAGATAAACATTTTAAATTGAAATGGGCAATTATGGATCAACATTATTTATTTTATTTCAATATATAACTTACACAGTAAGATATGGAAATCTTGTAAGATAGCATGAAATTATGAATTTAAAATGAAATGATAAAATAAAATAGTTAGGTAAAGACTAGAAAATATTAAATAAAAACAAAACTTCAAAGAAAGCTTAAGCGATATAGCAATTTAATCAGAAATATTGGGTTAATTATTACGTGAAATTGATACAAAAGTACAACGCAAGTTTGAATTTTAGAGGGAAGTTACTTTGATTCGAGAAAAAGTTATAAATGTTGTTTTGAAATGTATTAATGTCGCCAATATCTCGCAGAAAAGTGGGGAGTGAGTTCCATTGGCGGCACGGAAGAATTGTCTCTCGGAAATCAGGCACGAAAATCGAGGCAATATTATTAATAAATAAATATATATTATTTATTTCATCAATTGATAACAAAGATCTGCTGGTTGCAAAAATGTATATACCATATTAAACAATTTTAATGCACGCGTTATTGGTTCATTTAACCCATAGTTGGTTCTATGTGTAGCAGTATAATGTAACTCATTTCTATTTCGAAAAACTCGTATTGGGACATAAAAAGATATTAATAAAAGCAATTCAATAGAGATAATTCGATTATCGAAAATATCTTTAACAAACAAAATGCATTGGGTTTGCCTGCGACATTTAAGTGTGTTCAAGTCAATGAGGGAACATCTTGAACTATAATCTGGTAATGATTCAGTCCAATTAAGCTTTCGTAGAGCAAAGCGTGTAAAACTTTTTTGAATCCTTTCAATTCTTATAATATTATTTTCATAGAATGGTGACCAATAAAGTCTTCAAAGTATTAACATCCTTGAAGTCAGTCCAGTTCCGTTTCAAAAGGCATAGCAAAGAATTACCTTTAGAGACGATATAATCAATGTAGCATTTAAAGTCAAGTTTTGGAACAATAAGGACCCCAAGATCATTAATAAAATCAACTCTGATAAGACTAAAATCAGAAATGTTTTATTCAAATTAATTGAGTGATGGTGATCTTGTAGCAATAAAAATTTTGCATTTTAAGTAATTTAGTTCAAGGTTATAATTGCACCAGTTGAGAAAATTATTAATATCTGACTGCATTAAAAAGCAATCTGCAAGTGATGATGTTGCAAGAAAAATTTTTACATCGTCAACATACATTAAACAGTTACAATATCTTAATGCTGACGGCAAATCATTGATATAAATAATAAAGAGAAGTGAGCCTAGATGACTTCCTTGTGGAAGCCCTGATACAATATCTATAAAATTTGAAATGCATTGGTCTATATTAAAAGTTTGTTTTGTGTCAGACAGGTATGAGTTTACCCATTGTAAGAATGTTGCATTCAATCCCAACTTCTTCAGCTTTTGCAGAAGAAGACCATGGTGTACCCGATCAAAGGCTTTTAATAATTCAGTATACAACAAATTAACTTACCCTATTCAATATGGTTGATCCAAAAATTTGCGAATAAATTTAAATTTGTACAAGTCGACCTACCTTTCACAAACAATGCTGATTAGAGAAAACGATTCCTTAACAGCGAAATAAAGTCTTTGGGACCATTTTTTCAAATAGTTTGTATTCTATACATTGAGGAAATGATGAATATTTTCTTTTAGAATTCATAAACACCCAGAAAGATTTCTTACGTAAACACAAAGTTATTCGACTAAATCTGAATCATCCAGTAGGTTGCATTGCTTACTGTTGAAGGTTGATCGAACAGCTATTAGAACACCCCCACCACGCTCCATTCCAGTTTCAGTAGAACGATATTTACGATAAAAAATTTATGAAGAATCGAATAGTTCACACGATATAAAATTTGAATTCAGCCAAGTTTCAACAATGATCGCCAAGTCAAACTCATGCAATGAAGATGATGAACAAAGCTGGTTGGCTTAAGTTCGCAATCCTCTAGCATTTTGAAAATATACCCCCAGCTGTGATAATTTTAATGTAGGCATTGAATATTTTTTTTGTGTTATAATCCACACGCGCTCAATGGATTATACTACCCTGTAAATGTTTCAACACAGCGCGGGCGTGAGGTTAAGGAAGAGAAAGAATGAAAGGAAAGATGTGTGGTGCGATGTTCTGAGACTGTAGGTGGTTGATGTCTCAGATTTTATCTCCAGGGATGGCGGCTGCATTAATGAGGAGAAATTTCCATGTCTTATATGTCTATGTCCCTTATAATTCGTATTAATTTTTGTATTCTTTGTCATATTTTATCGGTATACTAGTTTTACTCAATCACATGTTATTAGTTCTATGCCCAAACCGCATGTAATGAGTAAATCAGCAACTCATTGTATGACATTTATTTTTAGAATTGGTTTTTAATGGGAAAATAAGAGGATATAGACTACGGCAGGGATCGAACCTGTGACCATGAGGTTGACAGGCGAACACCTAACTATCGCACCACGGCCACCCCAGCCTTGGAGTTGTCTTCTTTTTTCGGAAAATTAAAAAACGTTTTTATTTGTACGTGCTGAGGCCAAATTTATGAATCTACGGCAGCTTCAAATGAGTTTGCAGGAATTCCCACCTTAAGCCTAGTTCGCTGCAGATACAAAATGAAAAATCCCATACAAAAATGACACGACGAAATTATAAACGAAAAAATTTCGCTCTACTTTTCGTTTTCCATTACGCTGCTGAACGACGAAATGTGTAATTTTAGTGGATAGCTGTACTAGATTTCTTAGTACGATTCTCCACTCTTTTCGTTCCAATTTAATTGACCCGCACATTAATTACTTCCGAAATTTTCACATTTAATTTTTTTATTAAAACAAAAAAAATTGGTTCTTATTTTCTTTGTGCAGTGTTCAGTGTATTAAAAAGAAAAATCTTATTAAATGTGGATACGTCTAATAAAACATTTACGAAAGCCAATTTATTGCGGTAAAGTGCAAGTTCAGATTCTTTAAATTTCGGCCATAAGGCCCATTTTAATATCCCCTAAACTAAATCTGCAAAATGAAAATGGAAAAATGGAAAGAATCACACCCTTCAGATTTATTTGTGTTTAAAAATCGCTGAGTTATGATCCGCGAGATCGAATTGTTCAAGTTACAAGATGGTATTTGAGTGCTTATCAAGCCGGATGAAAGAGTTTTGTTGCCAAAAAGCCGTACAATCCGATTTTGGGAGAAGTGTTCCAGTTCCATGGGGACATTACTGGAGAAAAACCTGATAAGGAAGAAGTCAAAGATGAGCCTATTCCTTGGTGCAAACGTAATCTATTAACCATCCTTGCCGAACAGGTCTCAGGTCATCCTCCAATTTCTGCTTTGTATGCGGAGCACTACAACAGAAAAATCACATTTGCCGCCCATGTATGGACAAAATCCAAATCCCTTGGTTTATCTATTGGTGTACAAAAAAAGGCGAGGGAATCGTAACTCTATGTGACCTAACGAAGAATACATTCCAACATTTACCAACGGTTACGGAAGGTCAATACTTACTGTACCGTGTATCGAATTAGGTGGTTCGGTTGAAATCAAATGCCCGCAAACTGGTTACTACCATTCAGATATAATTTTTTTACAAAACTATTTTATGGTGGAAAACGAAAACAAAACCTTTAGTCTGGATTGCTGTCGAATTGAGTGGTCTTTGGTCTAGGTAGTTCTCGAGGTAGTTTATGTGATTCGTTGTGCGTTCATTTTTTCGCGAACTCTAAAATTGCTTGTAGATAATTCAAATAAATTTTCAATCGTCTGCCTAATCAACTGCTAATGATAAACTAAACTGAATTATTAAAAAAAGTATATCAGCATAAGCGTGTGTGCTTGGGAGCCAGTGTTCGAATAAAAAAAAAATCTGAAAAAAAATTTAAAAAAAAACTCCAAAACATAATATTGATGTGCCAAGTTTAGTTGAACAATAATTAGCAATCTATTTGGAGTACATCCCTCGCGGAGTGTAGTGCAATCGTTCGCCAAACAACAAGAAAACCGGTGTCTCACGAAATGGAAAGTGAGTCATAAAGTTTTTTTCTGTTCTCTTCTTCCGTAGCTCGGAAGCAAGCGACGAAAAGAAAGTAAATGTTGACTCTGGAAGCAGTGACTGTTGAATCAAATTCGGAATAAGTGCGTGGGTCTCGTTGAAAGGCAACACACGAGACACGGGAACGAAGAAAAAAAGTGTACCGCCCACCGTAGCTATGCTCTCACCACCGATTCCCACCTGTTTTCTTCTCTTCTGTGTGTAGAGGGATGATCATCATCAGTGTAGACCTAAAAACTACTTAACCTTTACTTCAATCTAAAGAAAAATGACGAGAGTCAGATTAGCAGCCTTGCACGCTGCCCAAACCGACGACGAAGATGTCGCTCAGGTTGATGTGACCGTCAATGTCGAAGGTGTGGGTGGCTACATGGGTGATTTCTTTAATCAGGTCGAAGAAATCCGTGAAATGATCGATAAAGTCCAAGACAATGTCGAAGAAGTTAAAAAAACAGCGCCATTCTGTCAGCGCCACAATCGGACGAAAAAACCAAACAAGAACGCGAAGATCTGATGAACGATTTCAAGAAGAACGCCAACAGAGTTCGTGGCAAGCTCAAGGGCATCGAACAAAACATTGAACAATAAGAGTAGGGCAACAAATGCAGTGGGGATCTGCGCATTCACAAAACCCAACACTACACCTTGTCCAGGAAGTTCGTTGAGGTCATGACCGAGTAGAATCGCACTCAGACTGACTACAGAGAACGCTGCAAAGGCAGAATACAGCGTCACCTCATGCTGGAGCAAGGTAATCTGGCCGTCACTCAAGGCATTATCATGGAGACGCAGCAGGCTAAACAGACACTAGCCGATATCGAAGTTCGACCCGCTGACATCAATTTCCTTTTCGATGCTTCAAGTGCAATCCAAATCAAATTCCCGTTTTGTTTTATCGTCATTGTTCTTTATGGTCATCTTCCTTGCGCCGAAGATTTGCATAGGTAGGTAAATAACAAGTGGAATGTGTAGCTCGGCTCGAATAAATATAGCTGTTGTTAGGTACCTACAAGACAACTACTTTTAGCAACCAAAAAACGATATAGGCAACTATTTAAGGTAAATTACAATTGGTTTTGACTTTTCCATTTACATACAAAATTAATTAAGAAAAATAGTAATTGACTTTTAATATTAATAAAAGATAAGAGATTAAGATAATAAATTCAATTTTAGCAAAATATTATAAATTTCATTTTCAAACACACCGCCTCCCCTCAATGGAATTCAGGAGTGTGGCAGCAAAGCAATTTTTGTGAAAGGTCGTTTGTGCAAGGCCTTCTTAAAACGAATTGAAACGACTCGCACTAGACCATCTGGACCTGGATGAATTCGCTCGATGCGTCCAAGGGACCATTTAGATGGAGGTAAGTGTGGTTCCTTCACGATCACGGTATCACTAACTTGGAAATCTCTTGTCTTCTGTTGCCATTTTGGATGTTGTTGTAGTGATGTAATGTAGTCGGTGTGCCATCTTTGCGAAAAACTCTGCATCATGTTTTGGACTAATTCCCATCGGCCCAATCGGTTGGTCGGAGTTTCAAAGTAATTTGGTTCAGGTAATCCAGTATGCGGCCTTCCTATTAGAAAATGGGAAGGCGTTAATGGATTAAAATTTGTATCGGAAATAGAACAAAGGGGCCTAGAGTTCAACAATGCTTCGAGTTGGGACAACAAAGTAGACATTTTCTCAAAAGTAAGAACATTATTCCCTACAACGCGTTTAAGATGTTGTTTCACACACTTAACTCCAGCTTCCCAAAGGCCCTCAAAGTGAGGACTCTGGGGTGGAATAAACTGCCATTTGATGTCATCCGCCGCCAATAGTGTGAGAATTCTTGTATGCTCCTTAGAACGCACGAGTTGGAACCACTCTAATAAAATCCTAGATGCTCCTTGGAAATTACTTCCATTATCTTAATAGATACAGCTACATTTTCCTCGTCGAGATATAAGCCTCTGCAAAGCAGCCAAGAAGGCATCCGTTGACAAGTCGCTGACAACTTCCAAATGTATGGCCTTTGTGGCCATGCAAACAAATATAGCAAAGTATCCTTTTATCAGCTTCGGGTGTCTTCCTCTTGTTAAGCGAAGTGTGATCGGACCGGCGTAATCGCAACCCGTCTGATCAAAGGCAAACGAAGGAGAAAGTCTTAAGGATGGTAGATTTCCCATGAGTTAGCATGAGGTTTTCTGTCGTAAACGAAAGCATTTAACACATTTAAAAACGCTATTTCGAAGAAGGTTTCTACTTCCAATGACCCAAAACTCCTGTTGAATCAATGCAACCATGGTTGAAACACCTGCATGAAGAAATTTTATATGAGCTGCAGAAAGAATTAAATGAGTGATAAGGTGAGTTTTTGGCAAAATTATTGGGTGTTTTATCTAAACGGAACATCTATAGCGTAAGCAACTCGTCCTCCAACTCGAAGCAATCCTGACTTATCCAGAAATGGTGACAACGACGATAGTTTGGAATGGTGCGAAACGAAGTGTTTGGCTTTTAGCTCGGTTATTTCTACCTGAAATTCTACTTGCGCATTACCAATAAAAAATTCCTTTGATGTAATTGGTTCGGCTGATGAGAGGCAGGAATTTCTGCGTTCAGCACACTCAAACCTACTGTTTTCAGCGAAACACAAGATGTAAGCTATGACTCGAACAAGCTTAGTGCATGATGATATCTGGTTAACTAGATCCTCCATAAAATGTGGGTAGATATTTTCCTCTCCTCTGGGACCTCTCTTAGGTCTTCTTTAAGAAAATTTGGAAAATTAGTATATTCCTCTCATGCCCAAGCAGGACCTATCCACCAGATGTTCAGCTGCAACAAATCACTTGGTATTATGCCGCTAGATGCACAGTCAGCGGGATTGTCTTCAAACCTCACGTGATTCCCAACTGAATGAGGAAGAGTATCGAGGATTTCGGACGTACGATTGGCGACAAAAGTATTCCATCTACATGGCGGCGAGGCGAGCCATGCCAAAACAATTTGAGTGTCAGAGAAGGCAAAAATATTTTGAGGCTTTGAATCAAACGACGAGTTGACGAAGTGAACCATGCGGCCTAGAAGCACGGCTCCACACAACTCCAGTCGAGGAATAGACAACTGCTTTACCGGGGGGGGGCAAGAGTTTAAGCAGCAACAATTTGAATTTTTACCTTACGGTGTTCTGAGATGCTGCGCACGTAAACTACGGCGGAATATGCCTTTTCAGAGGCGTCAGAAAAACAAATGAGATCAAAGCAACAAGAATTCTCAGTATACCTTCTGGGGATATCTACGTTTTCGAAACTTAATAAATTGTGTCGGTAGAGAGTCCAATTGTCCGCTACTTCCTTTGGCAAAGAATCATCCCATTTAATTTTTGATTTATATAGCCATAACTACTGGAAGAGGGTTTTCAATAGAATAGTAGATGCAGACAAGAAGCTCAACGGATCAAAAATCTTAGCGATTTCGGATAACAGCATTCTCTTAGTGCATTGCAACGAATCCTTTTTCAAAGAGATCTTATAAGTGAAAATATCGCGATATGGATTCCAAACTAACCCGAGATTTTAAGTGAATTCATTATTCAAATCCAGAGAAAACATATTATTACAATCAATTTCACTTAAAGTTGACCAACAGTTAGAACTCTACTTGCTCAATTGGAAACCCCCATGCGACAAGAGTTCGCGTAATTTATCCTTCAATTCAATGACTTCAGCTACCGAATCTGCAGCGGTCAGTAGATCATCAACATAAAAGTCGTGTAGGATGGATCTCGTAGCTAAAGAAAATTGATCTTTATAGTCGATCGCTAACTGTTTAAGAATCTTCATTGATAAAAATGGAGCGGGTGTAGTACCATATGTAACTGTGCAAAGCCTGTAATCTCGGTGTTATTAATTTACCCATATCTGACGGAACATTTGCATTCGAAATCTAACGCAAACATTAACCAGATTACGTTGTAAAGGAGCCCCAACGTACTGCATATCATTTAAACTATTTCCGAATAAATCTTTATGTGAGCCATCGAATACAACCCTAATCTTATTTGTAATAACGGCGTGATGCGGAAAATAGAATACACTTCCAGAAGTAGGGTCAATTTTACCCTCTGGAATCCGTTCCATGTGACCTAGCTAAGCGTAAGTTTTCATAAATTGGACATAATCAGCTTCAAGAGATTTATTTCGTGCAAACCGACGTTCCATTGCCGACAAACGAGATAATGCACCCGAAATTGTATTTCCGAACTTTATTTGATTTTTATTGGCCCGAAATGGCAATTCGACGACATATTTGCCGTTGGGTGCGCGAGAGAATGTTTCTGTGAAATGGGCATCTACTGGATCCTCATGTTGCAAAACCGATAAATAATGAGGAAGTTCTTCAATTTCCCAAAAGGATTTTAATTGCATGTCAAGTTCAGCCCTGATATCAACATGCAAGGATTTAATTTCAATATCTGGCAAGTTGCCAGTTATAACCCAACCAAAGGAAGTATTCTGAACAATCTGATTTCCGCTATCATTACTACGTCGACCAACAAGTAAAATTCTCCAAGCTTTATCGGATCCTAACAAAACATCAATTGGCCCAGACTTATTAAAATCAGGATCAGCCATTTCAAGACCTTCTATAAATGATGTTTCAATGATTTCAAATGAACGGGAAGGCATTAGCGAAGTTATTTTATTTAAAATATATGCTTCAACTCTAAGTTGGTTTGCATTGAAACGTGAAGACAAATTAACGTTTATCAAACCGTTGGTCGTACCAGCTTCGAGTGATGAAATTCCATTAATGGGAATACGAGCATGTAGTTCCTAAGGGATTAGGGAAGAGCAGGTATCGGAGAGTTAAATAAGAAAGAAGATTTAGTTTTTCTTTAATAATTTAGTATTTATTAGGCCCGCTGTCTTGATGCCAGGCTGCGACCTTAAGAGTAATGTTTTATAATTATTTGAGTAAAAGGCCCGCTGTCTCGATGCTAGGCGGCGACCTCTACTTTTCAATTTCTCAGATTAACTCTCAAATTAACTCTAACTCTTCGATGATTGAGGGACAGTATTTATACCCTCAAATCCAACAAAATCCATCCCCACCACGCATACCCAAGCTCATAAGGGAAAAGTGCAGTTTAACACTTTTCCCAAGCAACGCACCAATCATCATTTTAGTTATTTCGTCACCAAGAATAGCCACTCTTGCATCGCCCTCAATATAGTACAATGTACCTCCGTCTTTCATCGACTATGATATTGGTCAAGCGTTCTACGAGTACATACAGTTTATTGTACCTACGCCTTGACACAACCATAACATACGATGTTTACTACACATCTGTTTCAAGTGTTTTATATTCTTTGTGTTTTTTTTTATTTATTACATTTGCTTTCTTTGTTTTTTAAATAAAGGTATAGATAATTAATATTTATTTGATATTCAAAAAATTTTTTTGTTCATACATTATATTCTCTCGATTTTTTTTATGTACTTGGGAAAAAGAGTAATGTGTATTAAACACCGGTTGTAAGGACTAATTTTGGAGTTGATAGTGACTGTGGTTCGGGTTTTACTTGGTTTTCAATCTCAGGCGTAGTTTCTTTAAGCAGTTCAATATTTCTTGGTTTCTTATTCAAGCGTTTAACTAGGCGACATAAACAGAATGTAAGGAGTGCTAAGATTATCACATAGGAAACTGTGTAGTGATGAATGTCATGGGGGCTTACTTTTAAGAGTGAAAAGTTTTCTTCTATTTTTATTTTATTAATTTGACTCGAAATTATGTGAAGATCGTCTTGACTAGAGAATTTTACAAAGCCAATTTGGTTTTCTTTTATTGTTTTCGGAAATGTAATTTTACCTAAATCTGATGAAATATTTATGGGTGGTATGTATGACGTGTGTGATACTGTATTGATTTCGTTATACGAGCGTATTATAAGATCCTTGGATATGATGTAACAATTCCCTATGATCTCTATTGTAGCAGTATCATGAAGTTTATACGTTGTTAAATCGTCTTTACAAATTTCGTCTACTTCATAATTTTGCATAGTTGAAAATAGCCATTTATTATGGAGAGGTTTATTGTGTATTTTGAGTTTTTCTCGTTAAAGAGTTGTAAATTGTTGTTGTGTAATAGTTTAGATTTTTTTCCCATCCTAACAACTGTATTTTCTTCCGACTAGATTCGAATAACCTCATATGGGCCATCCCATAGGGTTAAAAGTTTGTTCGGTCTAGTTTGATTTTTTACTAGGACTTTATCACCTACATTACATAATTAGTTTTAGAATTTTGATCATAAAGAGCTTTCGATCTTTCTTTTTTCTTTATAAGGATAGAGTTTGCCGTCTCATATCCGTGTTGTAATCTAGCATTCAGTTCGTTGACGTAATTATCATAATTATATGATAACTTAGGTTTTTGTGACAAGACACTTGGAATACTAGTCGGAAATCCGCACAAGAGTTCATAAGGCGAGAACCCAGTACTACTATGTGGCGTAGTATTATATACAAATATAGAATAGGGTATCCATGTGTCCCAAGATAATGGATCTTGATTTATATAGTGCCTAAAGTATTTAGCTAGTGTCCTATGACTTCTTTCCAAAGCCCGATTTGTCTGAGGATGATAAGGCTTTGTATTTAATTCCTTAATCTTCATAATACTACACATTTCCTTAAAAAGATCACTTAGAAAATTTGTTCCCTAATCTGTTAAGAGAGAGATGGGGATACCGTGACGACAAATTATGTTTTCTGCGAATGATCGAGCTACAGTTACTGCTTCGCCATTTTCTATTAGCGTTGCTTCCGAAAATTTTGTCAAATCATCCTGAAACGTAAGTAGGTATTTGTGTCCATTATAACTAACAGGAAGTGGTCCAACTATGTCTAAAGCGGCTCTTTCGAATGGCTTAACACTAGTGGTTGTTATTTTCATTGGGACAGGTGGATTTCTTCTACTTTTATTCAATTGACATGATGTGCATTTGCTTACAGAATTGCATACATCGGGTTTCATGTTTGACCAAAAGTACTTCGACATTAATCTGTTATACATTCTTGCGATACCTTGATGTCCTCCGAAAGAAGAGTCATGGTATTCGGACAAAATTTATGCAATTGTATTTAATGTGATTCCTTCGTCAGTGTGTACATATGTATACGAGTATATTTAAGATTACATCCTCAAAAACTTTGTTGAGTATATTCTTGAAAATGTGCCTAACCTGATTATATGAGGTAGCGAGAAAGCAATATTTTTTTCCTTATTTATTTTGTCTATTATTGTTTTGATGCCTTTTTCGGTTATCTCTTCGCCTTTCGTGGTTCTGAATGGTATTGGTAAAGTGACTACTATCAACGGGTGATAAATTAATATTTCGCCTATAGGAGGCTTTACGAAATTGTCTATTATTTTAGTTAGGGGTAGCTCCTCTGCCGAGTCAATAAGTGGTAGGATGATTATTTTAATACTTGCAATTTTATTTTTATTATGGATTCATATTTTTCGATTATATTACATTTTGATCTGGTTAAAACAGTTATATTTTGGATTTATTCCTTGGTCTTGTATTTTATCCTCATTCAATTTTTGTTTTTGGGCTGGAGTTAGTATTAATATTTTATTTCCCTCGGATTTACCTATGTTTCGACTTAAAGCGTCTGCGTTTAAGTTTATTTTACCTGGCTTATGGTTAATGGTATAATCGTACTCTGATAATAAAATTTTCCACCTGGCTAAAATGGACATAGGATCCGTTATGGAAAAAATCCACTGTAAAGGCTTATGATCGGTGCAAATAGTGAAGAGTGTTTTCCGTAAATATACGCACGAATTGTTGTATAGCGTAAACGATTGCTAATAATTATTTTTCGGTTGTATTAATATAAGTTAAATATAACTTGCGCATCATTTACTGTTCTACTTGCAAAGGATATTGGCTTATCTTGGCCGATGGACCTTAAGACAAAACAGCTCCTAATTCGACATCACCAGCATATGTTGGTACAATAAATTCCTCTTTAAAATTAGGATATGCTAAAACAGGGGGATTTATAATTTTAGTTTTGAGAACTCTGAATGTTTCATCGCAGAAGGCATCCCACTTAAAAACGGAATTTTTCTTTAATAATTTCCTGAGAGGTTTTGATATGGTAGAAACATTTTCTATGAACTTCCTGTAATAACCAACGAAACCTAGAAAAGATTTTATGCCTTTAGCGTTTTTGGGTGTAGGATAAGTTCTGACGGCTTTAATTTTTTCCGAATCTGGTTTAAGTCCGTCTTCAGAAATAAGATGACCAAGGTACTCGTACATGAGTTCATGTTAAAGAAAATTGCATTTCTCTGGTTGTAATTTTAGATTATGCATACTTAATTGATTAAATATTTTCCTCAATTTGGAGTTATGATCATTAAGATCATACCCATAAAGTACTATGTCGTCCATATAGACAAAACAGTCAAAACTTTGTAGACCAGTGAGGACAGTGTTCATCAGACGTTGGAACGTAGCAGGGGCATTTTTAATCCAAATGGCATGCGATTGTACACGTAATGTCCAAAGGGAGTGCTAACTGCAGTCTTGCATCGATCCTTTTCATCCATTAAAATCTGGTGAAAACCTTTAGCCAAATCTAAAGTACTAAAATATTTTGCTCTACCTAATTGATCGAATATGCCACTTATATTTAGCAATGGGTAAGCATCACTGATAATTAAATCATTCAGTTTCCTGAAATCAACAAATACCCTCCAACGATTGCTTCCATCGCTTCCTGTTTTTTTGGGAACGAGTAGCAAGGGTGAGTTCCAGGGACTAGAGCTTGGACGCACGGTATCATTTTCCAACATTTCCTGTACTTGTTTGTGTATTTCTTCCTTCTGGCTCTCTGGAAGTCGATATGGCTTAATAAAAAGAGGAGGCTTGTTCTCGACAGTACCGATTTTATGTTGAATGTAATTTGTATTAGTGAGGTGATCTCCCTCCAGGAAAAATAAATCGTTGTACTCTCTACAGATCTTGAGGATTGAATCCTTCTCTACTGTATTACAGTGTTCTAGTACCAACATGGATTCCAATTTTTCAAGTCGTTTTTGGATTTTATTATAAAAATTAGCCGTATTGGCTTGATCATATTGATCTAAGCTATCCCAAGTTAAATTTAAATTATGAATATTAATAGTTTTTTCTGCCTCTAGGGTATTCGTTGCTAGTATTTTAATTTTTGTATTGAAAGGTCTTACTATTGAATCGCCTATATATATACGAGTACCTGGACAGATCTGTTTTTTTTTTGATAACAATGTCTTTCAGATTCTCATCATTTACTTCAAATGGAATTTCGACCATTTGCTGACTACGGGGTGAAAGAGTCATTTGTGAGTTTTCATTCAATGTACTTTTGGGATTTAATTTTACTGACGTAGTCTTATGTAATGCTATGTCTTTTTTTAATTATTGCTTTAGTTTCGTCGCTCTTTTGTCTTTTGTTTTGCCGCTTGACGCTTAAAAAGCTGTTCCGTATTCGGATTAGCCGGAGGCTGTGGAAGCACCTTCGTATGGCTTTTAAAAGACTACTTTTGGCAGAAATATATTTGGTTTCCGTAGCCTGAAAATCAGTTTCAGGATCACCATAATTTTCATCGTTGTGGTACGCGAGTAGTTCATTTTAGTTAGAGCAGAATGCTTCCCACGTTTCTTCTAGCCTTTCAAGACGCACTTCTAACGTTTCGAGATCTCTTATATCGGTAATATCCGAAACGAAATTACGCGAGATTGTTCTAATAAGTCCATATTGTAAGAACGCACCCAAAGCTACCTATACAACCGGCTGAGATAAGATTAGCTTTATAACACGAGTTTGTACCGAAAACTCTCAACAATAAAAACACAATCTATATCCGAAATTCCAAAGCAAAATTCCCTTCAGCAACCTCGAATCAGCAACAACAAACCAAAAGGCAGCAAATAACCAGGAAAAGACATAAAATGCAGCGATGTCCAAATTACAACAATTAACGAGTACCAAAATACCACCTGTACCTCCTTGTAACCATATGTTTGTCCAGTAACCACCAAGTAATCAAAATGCAATCAACAAATTACAGCAAATAATTAATAAAATTATAATTAAAATAATTTTAAGCTAAACCCGGCTGAGAAGGGCCAAACTTTGTTTCGCAATAAATTAAAACCAATAATTATTGGAACAAATCAAACTTTTATTTGAATATTATTACTATGAAAATATGCAGATGTTGTTGCGTCGGTGGTTGCTAGGGAAAAAAGACCGAATTTCCTTTTCGATGCTTCAAGTGCAATCCAAATCAAATTCCCGTTTTGTTTTATCGTCATTGTTCTTAATGGTCATCTTCTTTGCGCCGAAGATTTGCATAGGTAGGCAAATAACAAGTGGAATATGCAGCTCGGCTCAAATAAATATAGCTGTTGTTAGGTACCCAGAAGACAACTACTTTTAGCAACCAAAAACCGATGTAGGCAACTATTTAAGGTAAATTACAATTATTTTTGACTTTTCCATTTACATACAAAATTAATTAAGAAAAATAGTAATTGACTTTTAACATTACTAAAAGATAAGATATTAAGATAATAAATTCAATTTTAGCAAAATATTATTAATTTCATTTTGAAACAGGTACAATCATTTATTTTATTTTCTCGAAGCTATCCAGTTTTCTTTAATTACTTACAGGTTTTATACAGTATGACAGTATTTTCCTTATATGTAATTACCTTATCGGCGAACAAGATTTAGTCTATTAGAGACAATTTGTCGGGTTCAAAACATTGGAGGGTCTAATCTTTCTTACCGATCGGTTTTTGAAAAAATCACGTCTTATGCGTTTCCATTTCATTTAGTGGAAAGATGTTGTTAGATACCCAGAAGACAACTACTTTTAGCAACCAAAAAACGATATAGGCAACAATTTAAAGTAAATTACAACTATTTTTGACTTTTCCATTTACATACAAAATTAATTAAGAAAAATAGTAATTGAATTTTACATTACTAAAAGATAAGACATTAAGATAATAAATTCAATTTTAGCAATATATTATTAATTTCATTTTCAAACAGGTACAATCATTTATTTTATTTTCTCGAAGCTATCCAGTTTTCTTTAATTACTTACAGGTTTTGTACAGTATGACAGTGTTTTTCTTATATGTAATTACCTTATCGGCGAACAAGATTTAGTCTTTAGAGACAATTTGTCGAGTTGAAAATATTGGAGGGTCTAATCTTTCTCACCGATCGGTTTTTAAAAAAATCACGTTTTATGCCTTTCCATTTCGTTTAGTGGAAAGATTTTTGCATTTAACTACACTGATATAGATTGGAAGTACCCAACGAGCTTTGGAGATAGTATCTAAAGTGAATGCCAATTACGCTGCAAGTGATAGTTATCCAGCAATTTAGGCAGTCCCCTCGTGCGCTTTAGGTGATTTTTTTGATTTTTAAACAATTCTTGTATTTAAAAATGATTCTAGTTACACATAGAGGGCTTAAAATAAAACTCAGAGCCCTTTAAATGAGCCAAATTAAGCAATTACTTTTGGATTTATAAACTGGTTTATCTGCCGATTTGATGAAATTGCTATCAATTTTAGAAAAACCAATGAAATTGGGAAGTAAACAACTCTATAATTAGATAACTACGTGCTTCAGTGGGACGATGTAAGCGGTTCTAAGTTCTAATTTATGGTTTCTTACTAATTCCGGATACCATTTTCAAGTCCGAGAAATATTTCAAAAAAATTACATCTAAAAGTAGTTTTGACCCCAAATTATTTTTAGACGGAATTTTTTTTTGTCATCAAATTACTTTTAGATGTAATTTTTTTGAAATAATTCTTGGATTTAAAAATGGTTCTGCTTACACATAGAGGATTTAAAATAAAACTCAGAATCGCTTAAATGATCGAAATTAACCAATTACTTTGGGATTTATAAACTGGTTTATCTGCCGATTTAGGGCTGGCAACGATACCGAGACTAGTCTCGGTCTCGTCTCGGTCTCGGTCTCGTCAACGAGACGAGACTCCTTTAAAAGTACCGAAGACGAGACCGAGACGAGACCGTATTTTTGGTACCGAAATTCGACGAGAGTCTCGCTGGTCTCGGCGGTCTCGGTGGTTTGGTTTCGGTTTTCGCTATAAGAAAATTTTGTTTTTATTTCATTATTGTTTAGTATATAATTATGTTCAATTTTTATAACATTCACAAGTTCGTTTTTTGCGAAATATTATATGCGCCTTAACATATCAAACCATTATGTATATGTATGAACATAGTTATACAGAGATAGGCGCATTGCGAAAATCCAGAAAACAATACGTACGATTTATGTATGCATGGCGTTGCTTCCTTTTGCGTGACATTTGGTAAAAAATATTGTCAAATATTGATAACGTTACTTCACAGCCTATTTTTTATGTTATCACACAACTCTGAAAACTCAATTCGCACAAAATGTAAGCCGTTCGGAGGGCTTTCATACGCAACTAATAAAATTCAACTTAAAATCATAGTTTTCGATTTACACAAGTAAAACTTACTCGTTTCAAGTGAAGTCTATGGCCTTAGCTTCATGGACCTACGTACTGCAGAACAAAATTTCTAGGTTATGATTTGTTTAGTATAAGCAACGTACAAGGATATATCATTATTAGATTCATTCATAATTGACAAGCACAATAAAGTTGTAAAAGACATGCAGATGCCAAGTTTGTCTGAATTCTTGAGAACCATATTGTACGTTGATTTTCACCAGGTTTCCCATACTTTTTTCCATACGTTTTTTTTTCTATGGGTTGATTTTTCACGCTACCAAACACTAAAATCGGAGCTATTGCTTAATGGATTTTGACACCTCATGGCTTGACAGGTAGGCAGCGAACTATATTTTGACGTTTTGATAATATTTTTTTCCAAATGTCATACAAGAGGCTTAAAATCAACTTTTGCCGGAGGAAAAAATTTCGAATTTTGTAAGGTAAAATTTGAATTTTGTAGTGGATTTTTAATCCATCTAATTCGGAGCGATGCTTCAATGGATTTTGGGAGTTCATGACTTGACAGGTAGGCAACTTACTATATCTTGACATTTGGATAATATTTTTTTCCAAATGTTACCCAAAAGTTTAAAAATCACATTTTTTTTTCTTCGATTTTTTTTAGGTAAAATTTGAATTTTGTAGAGGTTTTTTAATTCGAAGCGATGTTTGAAGGGATTTTGACAGTTCATGACTTAAAAGGTAGGCAGCTTAATATAATCGAAATTTCACATAAAATGTGTAAAATCAACTTTTTAGGGAGCAATAAATTAAATCGAAAAATAACGATTTTTTTGAGGTAAGATTTGAATTTTGGAGAGGTTTTTTTAATTCATTTAAATCGGAGACATCCTTAAATGGTTTTTGACAGGGCTTGACAAAACCGGTTAATTTATTTTTTTTTAAATCGAGCGTTGTATGTATGTAGATACTCTTTTTTTTAAATATTTAATTTGTTTTTCCAATGAAATATATTAACTTACACAATTCTTCCAAAATGTTATTTCCACTTAACTCAAAAGACAAAACAGACTCACGAGTTTGCTTCATACATTTTCCCGCATTTTACTTACCGACGAACTGCTGAGATACCACAACCATACTCTATATTTGCAATCCGAACAATGCGTCTTATCTTTATCTTACATAATTTTACTACCAAAAAACACGAAAGAAACCAAGACTAAGGATGATATCAAGACCGAGACCGAGACGAGACCGTACATTAAAATTTTCTCGAGAAAAAGGCGAGACCAAGGGCGAGACGAGACTTGGTTAGGCGAGACCTGGACCAAAACCGAGACGAGACTGAAATTATTCGATTTTGACGAGACCGAGACGAGATTAACAAAAGTCTCGCCTGGTCTCATCTCGTTGCCAGCCCTATGCCGATTTAATGAAATTTCTATCAATTTTAAGAAAATCGATGAAATAGGGAGGTAAATCAAAACCAATAGTTATTGGAACAAATCAAACTTTTATTTGAATATTTTTACTTTACAAATAGGCAGATGTTGTTGCGTCGGTGGTTGGTAGCGAAAAAAAGACCGAATTTCCTTTTCGTTGCTTCAAGTGCAATGAAATTGGGAAGTAAACCACTCTATAATTCGATAACTACGTGCTTCATTGGGATGGTGTAAACGGTTGTAAGTTCTAATTTATGGTTTCTAACTAATTCCGGATACCATTTTCAAATTCGAGAAATATTTCAAAAAAATTACATCTAAGAGTTGTTTTGACACCAAATTATTTTTAGATGGAATTTTTTTTGTCACCAAATTACCTTTATATGTAATTTTTTTGAAATAATTCTTGGATTTAAAAATGGTTCTGGTTACACATAGAGGACTTAAAATAAAACTCAGAACCGTTGAAATGATCGAAATTAACCAATTACTTTGGGATTTATAAACTGGTTTATCTGCCGATTTGATGAAATTTCTATCAATTTTAAGAAAATCGAAGAAATAGGGAGGTAAATCAAAACCAATAATTATTGGAACAAATCAAACTCCCAGAATTATTTTTAAAAAATTACATAAAAAAAAAATTACATTCAAGTCCGAGAATTATTTTTAAAAAATTACATCCAAAAGTAGTTTTGACACCAAATTATTTTTAGATGGAATTTTTTTTGTCACCAAATTACCTTTATATGTAATTTTTTTGAAATAATTCTTGGATTTAAAAATGGTTCCGGTTACACATAGAGGATTTAAAGTAAAACTCAGAACAGTTTAAATGATCGAAATTAATGGATTACTTTGGAATTTATAAACTGGTTTATCTGCCGATTTGATGAAATTTCTATCAATTTTAAGAAAATCAATGAAATAGGGAGGTAAACCACTCTATAATTCGAAAACTACGTGCTTCATTGGGATGGTGTAAACTATTCTGAGTTCTAATTTATGGTTTCTTTCTAATTCCGGATACCGTTTTCAAGCCCGAAAATTATTTCAAAAAAATTACATCTAAAAGTAGTATTGACACCTAATTATTCTTAGATGGAATTTTTGTTTTCACCAAATTACTTTTAGATGTAATTTTTTTTAAATAATTCATCAAATCGGCAGATAAGCCAGTTTATAAATCCCAAAGTAATTGCGTAATTTCGATCATTTAAATGATTCTGAGTTTTGTTTTAAATCCTCTATGTGTAACCAGAACAATTTTTAAATCCAAGAATTATTTCAAAAAAATTACATCTAAAAGTAATTTGGCGGCAAAAAATTTTAAATCTAAAAATAATTTGGTGACAAAATTACTTTTTTTTATAACTTGTCAATTGTTTTTGACAGCTTACAGAACTCTCCGCAAATATTTGTATGCTGTTGTTTTCGTTAGCATTTGGCTCTCCTAGTGGACACCACAGCAAAATTTCGTTTCGCAACAGCAGCGTACTAGGCTTTAAAGTTAACAAAGCGAAATGAAGTGGAATCGGCATTTTTTTTCAAGAGCTTCGAACAACGCATAGTCATGCTTGGGATATTTAATTTTAGAGCGGCATATTCGAGTACATTTTCCTCCGTCACATTATTGTCCACACGGGAAAAATGCAAAAATCGCAGCCCAGGAATGGATTGTAATGTAATTTCGCCTTCTGCCGCAGCAACAGTCCCAAATATTATCTTTGTTGCGCGATGTAATATGGGTTTTTATTTTGACTAGAAATGCTGTCAATAGCATCTTTATTAAATGTAGCAACAGAAAACATATTGTCAACACCTACATTAGAAACATCAGTATCGGTCGCAACATCTCTAACAGCAATTTTAACTTCAGTGAGAGGAATTTTATCTCCAACAGAATCACCATCACCATCTCCAGCACCAACACCAACACCAGCGCCAATCACATCACCAAAAACACCAACAAGAACGACACCTATATTCTTAGAAGCATCATCAGCCATAATAACAATATCACCATCTGCAACACCAAAACCCACACCAATATCAGCAGCAACACCATCAGCAACATTATCAGCAACAATAACAAGCTCTTTCCCATTTAATCTATCCGAGTTTCGAACACCGATTTTGTTGAATATTAAGATTTCATCAGTTCTGTCAGAACCAACCGACAGAGATGAAGGGAAAACTCCGACAGCTGTCGTCATACCAGTTGCAGTTACCCCGTTCCCTTTGGAAGTCGAAGCATTTACATAATAGGCACTCTTAGCAAAATCGTCACTCTGTGTAGAAGAGTACGTATTGCTTGTTGCTTTTATTTTAAGTTTAGTGTTAGTCTTAGAAAAGGGAACGGTTTTTTTATTTTTCATGAGAACTCTGTTATCACCACTTTTTACAGCAGGAGATGAAGCAGGGGTATTTTTAGCAAAAGCGAATACAGAAATCGAGTAGATGAAGAAACCTTTTTCCTTTGAGAAGTTGTAATTGCTTATTGTTGTTGATTGGCTCAGAAGCTGGCAACTTTAATTGAGAGTGAGTAACACGAGAGGGCTTAACAAGATTATCGAATTCGGATACATGGTCCAAAAAGAAACGATATAGGTCTTTTATTTTCGGTAAACAACAAAAAAAAGAAATGTTCTTGCATGAACTACACTTCCAGAAAATGCTATCGTTTGATTTTAGTACAGCCCGATCAGCTTGGTTGTATTTGTACATTTAATGTGGAAACCCTATAGACAGACACCGCAAAAAATCACATCATTTTTGGAGGTTTAAAAATTACACGCGGAACAATGAATATCCATATTTAAGAGTGGAAATAAAATGAAAAAACAATAGAAATCAAAGTTTATGAACTGTCTGTAACTAGAACAAGAACTGAATATTATATAGATATACAATATTTTAGAACCTAGTGTCAGTGTACGGAATCGGATATAGTTGTTATCTAATGACATTTTGAGAAGGTTCTGTTGCAAATGTGAGACGCCGTCATAACTTCTTAATCCATAAATATACCGGATAAGGCTCTTAAAGGCACATTTAAGATTTAACTTATTTTTTTTCTGGTTACGTCACAGTTGTGTAATACCTCGTATCTAAAGGTAGGAACCGGTATCACATGACGGCAAAAAGCCAATGAGAATTGATTCTGATACAGACCTAAGTGCCGCCGATGAACAAAGAATTTTTAAAGTGGTTCATAGGCATTTGACAAATATGAATTCTCAAAAAACCATCAGACTTATTAACAATGTTCCAAAACATTGGTTTGAAAGACAATTTCAAGAAACCGTTCCAAGAAGGCCATGGAAGACGTGGTAATAAGGGTTCTTCAAACATTTTCGACAGTTGTCAATCCATACAATAGTAATGAAGTAGTACCGGGAGCTAATAGCTATAGTATCTAAAAAAAATAGATGCCTTATAGTTGATAGACGTTAAGGATATACTTACTTTACCTTAGATGGCGCTTACAATCCAGAATGGATCACGGCCTCAACCAGCAAACCTCTACAGCTAGCCCGGTCCCAAGTTGGTTGAGGTCGATCATCACTTGATCGCGCCACCTAAGATGAGGATTCCGCTTGAATACTTGCAAATGCTCCACTGACAGCCCGCTTTGTTCTGCCTATGATGTCAATTTCATCAGCATAAGCAAGGAGTTGAATGGACTTTTGAAAAATTGGGCCTCTGGTGTTGACATTTGAATTGCGCACAATTGCTTCCAGCACGATGTTAAAGAGGTTGCAGGGATGCCGAGATGTGACAAGCCTCTGTATAACTCGCCTCTATCAACGCTATCATAGGCGGTTTTAAAGTCCATGAAGAGATGGTGCGTATCGATTTGGAATTCGTGGGTATTTTCCATGATCTGCCGGAGTGTGAAAATCTGATCGTTAGTTGATTTTTCTCGCCTAAAGCCACACTGATAAGATCCGATCAGGTCATTGGTAAAAGGTTCAAAGTGGATACACAAAATAGCCGACATAAATTTGTATGCGACGTTGAGGAGACTTATACCTCTGTAGTTGGCGCAGTTCAGAACATCTCCTTTTTTGTGGTTAGGGCACACTATGCCGAGCTTCCATTAATTTTTTTTAAATTTTACTATATGCATGTAGGACCTAAGGTCTTTTAAATGCAACTTGGCACTGTTTTGGAACAGCGGATTTGAGAACCTTGTATTGACTGTCTCATTTTAACCCATGGGCGGCATTCAATATAGAAAAGAATGCACCTAGAGTGCGAATTGAACACACACGTCTAAGTTAGCAATCAAGCACGTTATCCACTGCGCCATTGCCACTTATTCATTGGGCATACTTTCCTCCGACAAGATTATAGAAATGAGTTAGTGTATGCTCCTGACCAAGTCATCTCCCGCTGCCTTAAACAATTCAGCTGGCAGGCCATCTGAACCCGCGGCCTTGTGCTACTTAAGTTTGGATATCGCTGTTTTACTTTTTCTAGGTCGGGTGGACGGATATTTTGACCATCATCGTCCAAGTTGAATGGGTTGTTCTGCATAACAACGGATAATTGGCAGTCTTCGCCGCTCAGCAGCTTGGAAAAGTGTTCCTTTCAAATTCTCAGCACCGTCTGCGTATCTCCTACGACATTCCCATTTTTATCACGGCAGGCTTCTATTCTGGGCTGGAATCCTCGGGTAGATCGTTTCACCCTTTGATAGAACTTTCGAGCGTTATCCCTGCCGTACCATCCCGCAATAGACTCGACCGCTTGCTTTTCATGCTCCCTCTTCTTCCTTCTTAGGAGTCGGCGTTCCTCTCTTCTTTTTTGCACATAGACCTCGCAGGCGCTCCCTCACCATTTTTGATCCTAGCTTGCAGCATTGACTCATAGGCTTCGTCCTTGAGTGCATGTGCCTGCCGCCACTCCTCATCGAACCAGAGGGTTCGCTCTGGTTGTCGATTGAAACCCAGCCCATCAGAGGCGGCACTTCTGATGGCTAGCTGGCAATGATTCCACTGTTCGTCTATTGTTGGTGTTGCGTTCGGCAAAAGTTGTGGCAGTCTCTCGCGATAAAAGTTTACCGACGTTGAACTTTCTCCTAATATCATCTCTTCGCTGAGGCGCCAAGGATATCCGTCTCCGGACTCTAGATAATACCAGGTAGTGATCCGAGTCTATGTTGGCTCCTCGGAAAGTTCGGACGTCCAGGATATTGGATGCATGCCTGGCGTCTATCGCGACATGATCAATTTGTTTAACAGTGCCTTGATCTGGAGACTTCCAGATAAGGATATAGTTTTGTAAAAACTATGTCGAATATGTATGTTTTTCTATTTTGCTCGTATGTTTTTTATCATACGATCTATGAAAATTTCCCTGTACACGTTTAGTCTAGCGATTTGTTTTACATTTAATTCTTTTCATTGTAAATTCGTTGTAAATTAAGAATAGAAAAACAGGCACTACAGGAACCCGCCAGAGAACAGACCCACCCCAATACGGCGTACCTAGCTGTTTTTGATGTTTCATAACAGAATCCTATAAAAGTGTGAACTCTTGAATACTATTTATAAAATATGTATGTATCTTTTAGAATGGATTTTGGTTATAACCGAAAATTCATAACATACTGTTGTGTTGACTTTAAATTTGTTTTTCAACACTTTTTGCAAAATGATTACACCATAGAAAACATCGCATAAATACGGACAAATAAGATAATGGATAAAGTGGCATAACTCAAGAAAAACATACAAAAATGCACCAAAATTTTTTTTTTAAATTGAAATGATAACAGAATATTTCACATACAAGTCATAACGTTTTATTAAAAAAGTAAACCATTTTGCTTCGCTTTGGAATTGATTCCAAAATTGAATGGATGATGATTCCGGAAATTAAAACCACCAAGTTTAAGATATTTTAGGAAATACTATTTATTAAAATTACTAAATGACAACGAAGGTACACGTCTTATCCAGTTCGAGATTCAGATACAAAATTGCACATTTGTATAGGAAATTATGGTAGATAAATTACAAGTTATGCGAATAAGTGGGAAATTAAACAATGATTTAACCGTCATCTACTCTTGATTTTACAATTGGTATAAATGTTAGATTTGCACACATAAAAGCTCACATTTTTAATATTAGATTTGCTTTAAATAACTTCGTTTTGAAAAATAAAAATAAATTTTCTTTGCTTAATCATCAGAACTGAATTATCTATAATATCCATTTTTCTTTCAAAAAAATAAAAAGAATAAAAGTGTTTAAACTAAAAACGCATGAGCTTACCATAGGGGTATTTACGATCTGGTGTACCAAGTCTTGTAAAATTGTAAAATTTTATTTTTTTACAACAGACTGTGAACACACCTTTACTAATCTATAGCAACACTGAAGAAAATGTCAAAATCTGTTTCAGATTTGTTCTGAAGAAGGCTTAAGTTTGGGTTAAAAAAATCGTACACCCTTGTATTTTTCTGTTACAATAGGGTTCGGGTATTGTAAAAGTTTAAAAGTGTAAGATTTTGACATTCAGTATATTTTGTTGTTGTAGTGCAAGAAAATGCTACACTTTTACACTTTTACAATGATACACGACCAGATACACCGGGTCGTGAATACCCCTCATATGCTTATCACAAAAATGACACAAATCAAAATAAAACACTTTGTTTTAAAAAGCAAACAAAAACTAAAACTGTGTCATTTTTGACAAAACAGTAGGTAGGTACCTATGTGAATCGAAACATAGGTATTAAAAGATATTTTGCCCTCTAGAAAAAAATGTATTCAAGTTTCATCAAAGTCGGCCTACAAAGGTAGGTTTAAGATAAATAAAATATTTTTTCGTTTCATAGTAACTAGGTACCTACATATGTACCACCTACCTACCTAACAAATAAATAAGAATAAGCACCGCTACGTTAGTTTCTACATACTACCTATGAATTGGAAAATTAGAGAAAAAATAGTATACAATATATAGGTGACAATAATAGGTATGTAGGTACATGTGTAGGGCGTAGGTAGGTACTTAGGTACTTATACCTATAATAAAATAAAAGTATACCTACACTTTTGAGGATCACGGCAACACCGGCGCTACCGACAAGTAGATGACGTACGTACATATAAACTATATTGAATTGCAATATTTTGATATTGTGAACTTACCTTTTTTTATATGCAATTCAAGTGTAAAATTTAAGGCATTTTCTGGAAAATTAGCGGAAGCACTTGGCCAGAAGCCAGAAATTAATTCGTAAAACTTTAATTTTCTTTTAAATAAATTAGCTTGAATTAATTGCTTAAATTAGTTAATCCCGAAGACTCGATACTTAACGTAAGAATATTAACACTATTTATAAAACTATCCGAATATAAAATATTGTCAGATTTAGGAAATTTTAGCATTCAATAAAATTGCTCAAAATTCGGAACCTGTCTTTGATTTGGATTTAACAATCTAAAATTTCGTTTACCGAATATTTATCTATCAAGATTATTTAGAAGATCATCAAAAGCGTTGAAAACGCCATCGATTTTAGAATTGCGAATAATCATTGCCCGACAGAGGACGTGCATAACCTCAACCTACTCAATCGCTTAGCCTTGATTCTTCCTTTCTCCGTGCCTTCATGTTCATATGACCAGTACCTACACAAATGCAACGTACCCCTCCTCAATCACGTGCTGTTGACGATTTAGTCGTCGCAAATAGTCCAATGAATGTTTTTAGTGGAGCTCGAATGCGACCCCCAACTCCACCACCAGTTACACCATCAGTTACACAACCAATTGAACTGCAATTTGCACCACCACCATTCCAACCAGTTGTCCTGCCTGGACAGCTTCCCGTCGCTGCACAAGCCGCGCATTCGCAAGATGATGTAGCAATAAACCTTAATGCTGCTCAACCTCCGCGCCATCAGCCATCTGGGATGAATCAGAGAACATTTAGGGCGATACCAATAGACTCAAAAGCTTCATCGCGCAAAAAATCAATTCTTCAATTGCAACGTCTGGAAGAAGAACGACATGAAAAGTATTTATGGAAGAAATATAAAATTCTTGAGGACAACATTCCTGGAGATGATGACGATGATTTCGATGGTAATGCTGACGAGCTCCCCGTGACCTAAAAAAAAAATACGTAGAGAACTGGGTAACAATGCAAAATAAAGAAAGAAATTGTACTTTCGGTGCAAATTTGCCGAACAGCACGCTGAATAACAACTGGCCAGGACTAAATGTACGACAACAAAAGAAGAACACTTTAATATACCCAACTGAAAGAAGTTAATTTATTCGTCAGTCGATTAACAACAACAATCCGATTCAACAAGAAGTCTTAGTGATTGCCAGGAAGCAACCATGTTTACACGACGGCAGTTTTCGGAAAGACAATCGACACCAAAAAACCTAACACGATTCAGTGGAGATCCCGAGAATTGGGCATTATTTATTAGCTGCTTTGAGAGCAGCACCAGGATTTGTTGTTTTTCGGCAGAAGAAAATCTTGGACGCCTTCGGACGAGCTTGAAAGGAGAGGCTGTTGAAGCTGTTCACAGCCGATTGTCACAACTCGGTCAAGTAGACAAAACTATAAGAATGTTACAAATGATGTTCGGGAGCCCTGAAATCATAATAAACACTCTGCTTAGTAAACATAAACACGAACCGCATCCTAAGGCGGACAAATTAGACTCAATCGTAAAATGTTCACTTGATGTTGAAAGTATCTGTACCACAATGGAAGTTTCAGGTTCTTCATCTCATTTAAATAACCCAATATTGCTGCAATAGTTAGTGGAGAGGCTGTTTCCGACTCTTCGCCTCAACTGGTCGATATATAAGCAAACACTTGCCGTTGCTAACATTTCACACTTCAGCCATTGGTTATATTAAGTTGGTCGAGCGGCGAATGATATAATATTTTTGGCTAATTCTTGGCAAGAACAAAAACCACGACAAAAACGATCGCATCTGAATATACACAATGAAGTAACATCCAAGAATTGTAAAGTCTGCAAACAAAAATTGCACTTCAGTATCTAAGTGTCAGACGTTCCTGGGCTACATATTACAACAACGATGGTCTACTGTAAAAGAAAAACATCTGTGCCATAACGGCAAATTCCAATCCAACCAGGTGTGTGGAGAAAACAATTGCGCTTATCGACATCATAAGCTTCTTCACAATTTTTCGTATACAAGTAATAATCCGAATGCTCACAAAACTAATGATGACAACTCAACTTCATCGTATACAACCGAAAATACTACAACTGCTGCAAGTCCGAACTTACACCCCTCCACCAACATAGACACTACTCTATTCTCTGTCGACAATATCGCACAAACTCCAACACCGTCGAGTTCAAGCGCAGTACAAACACCATCAACTTCCATAGCAAAACCATCGAATTATCACACTCACCCGAAGGAGAATAGAATTTACTTCAGAGTTTTACCCGTTTCATTGTATGGAGAAGGAACAAAAGTAGAAACGTTCCATTTCTTTGCGATGGTTCGTCTACTTCGTTGATGGAATCACAGCGGGCAGATGATTTTAAACTGAGGGGTGAGAATTTACCGCTACACCTAAAGTGGACATCAAATGTAGTTAGAATTAAATTCACGCAAAGTCGATGTGGTTATTTCAAGAGGTAATTTAAAGAATAAATTTTCCATCCATGGTGTGCGCACAGTAGATGATTTGGATTTACCACAGCAAACAATCAACGCGGCAGATTTAAGTGAACGGTATAGGCATTTAAAGGGCATTCCACTTATGTCATTTGTAAATGCAGAAACTCGTCTTTTAATAGGTTTAGAACATTGGAATTTAGGAATACCACTGCGGCAAAGGAAGGAAATGTAAATGAACCCGCTGCCACTAAAACGCGCTTAGGCTGGCCTTTGGCCCATGTGACATAAGTCCAATCAAGAATTTAAGTTTCAATTATCAATTAAATATTTGCCCATGCAGCACCACTGATAACCGGTTTTTGAACTATTCTTTGAAAAAGTACTTTGCAGTGGAAAATATAGGGACAAAAAAGTTTTTTCCTATGTCTTCAGAAGAGGAGAGAGCGCATAAAATTCTCGATACTCATTTCAGAAGAATTAAGGATAAATTTGAGGTACCACTGCTTTGGAAAAACGACCATTTAAGATTGTCTCAAAGTGAAATTTATGCGCGAAACCGCCTACAGTGCGCCATTTGGCAAGACAGCCGCATATTCGAATATTAATAAGCAATTTAATTGAAGATTATGTTCATAAAGGTTACGCTAGGCATATTGATTCCAAATCTGTAGGAAATGCAAAAACGTGGTATTTACCAATTTTCCCTGTATTCAACCCTAACAAGCCAAACAAAATACGCATCGCGTGGTCTGCGGCGGCAAAGGTTAATGGTATTTCACTCAATTCACTCTTATTACCTGGGCCCGATATCTCTTCCGCTCTACTCGGAGTTTTGTTTCATTCTAGAGAACGAAAGGTGGGTCGATGTGCGGACATCAAGGAAAATTTCCTCCAGATCCAAATAAAATATGACGACCAGGAAACATAACGTTTACTTTGGCGAAATACTGAAACCATACATTCTTCAAGTCATGTCCTTTGGCGCAACGTCTTCCCCTTTTGTGCGCAGTACATTAAAAATCGAAACGCGCAAGGATTTAATCTACAATTTCCAGATGCTTTTAAAACCATAGTTAGAGATTACTATGTGTATGATTTCATTGCTAGCGACGGTAACGAAACAGAAGCGGCGATAATCGCACATGATGTTATTTATGTGCACAGCAAAGATGTGTTTGAAATACGAAATTTTCGGTCAAATTCTCAATGTGTATTGGATAAATTGAAGTGTTATATAGCTGACAAATCGTTTAGTGTATCTTTGTCGAATGCGGAAAAGGTTATTGGCCTATGGTGGGGTCCAACAAATGATGAGTGGTTTTTTATATTCAACAGCGATCGAATGAACCCTGAAATAATGAATGGTAAGCAAGTACCAACAAGAAGGGAAGTTTTGCAACTTTTAATGAGAATGTATGACCCTTTGGAACTCATTGCTAATATGTTAGTAAAAATAAGACCTGCGCAAGTCGTTATTTGGAATAAATGGCTGCGTTTATTGCCTAAAATAAACAACATAAAAATCCCTCCGAGGTATATAACAGTGTTAAGTTTCACCAATGCAGATAGTATAGAACTACACATTTTTTGTGACGCTAGTGCAGAGGCTTTGGCTCTGGCAGCTTATATAAGAGTTAGATTTCAGATGAAGTCGAGTGCCGTTTAATAGCAGCAAAAACCAAAGTGGCACTCTTGCGACACATCTCAATTCCACGAATGGAGCTTGAAGCCGCACTTCTCGGCAGCAGATAAGCAATTACAATTATGGAAAGTCACTCAGTTAAGTTTACACGTAAGGTATACTGGGCTGACTCTACGACTGTCATTTACTGGATCAAATCACCAAACCGAAAATTCCAGCAATTTGTTTCCTTGAGGATCGGCGAAATTATGGAAAAAACTCATGCAGAATCTTGGAAATTGGTTCCATCCAAGCTAAATGTGGCAGATGAAGGAACAAAAACCCGAATGAATTTCGATTTTTCACCGCATAGTCATTGGAATAGAGGTCCGGACTTCCTGTGGTTAAACGAGCATTTCTGGCCCGAGTATGAACTCAATTCTATCCTTCCGGGTGACGAAGTAGCTGAACATCTTCATCACATCAATCCGGATACCGATCAACAACAATGAGTTATTAATTTTCATACATTTTCAAATTGGAGAGAATTGATTAATCCGGGTGACGAAGTAGCTGAACATCTTTATCACATCACTCCAGATATCGATCAACAACAATGAGTTATTAATTTTCATACATTTTCAAATTGGAGAGAATTGATTAATACCACGACAAGAGTTTACCTTTTTATTGATTGGTATTTCCATCGAAACTCGGATCTTACAGTGCAACATTTCATCGACAATGCAAAACGTTGTTTGTTGAGGCGAGCAGAAAGAGATATTCGACGAAGAGATCCGTCTTCTTAAAAAAGAACGTTTTGGAAATGGCGTTTTGTTTCCAAGAACAAGTTCGCTGTATAAAATTTCACCCTACTTAGATGAAAATGAGGTGCTGAGAATTTCTGCAAGGATAGATGCAGCAGACGGTGTAGACTTTGGCACCAATAGGCCAGTTATTTTGCCAAAAGAGCACCATATAACCTTTTTAATTCTTGACCACTACCATCGCAAATTTAAACACCAATATGATGAAACAGTGGTGAACGAGGTTCGGCAGCGATCTAACGTTCCTAGATTGCGACTAATGGTTATGAAAGTAAAACGCAAGTAGAAGTGGGAAGACGGCTGGAAAAGAGATGGGGTGTCATCTTTACCGGCTTGACTATAAGAGCGATTCAAGTTTAAATTGTCCATTCGCTCTCTTCTTGTTCCTGCATTCAAGCTTTGAAACGATTTATATCCAGAATGAGACTCCAGTACAAACCTATACAGACAACGGAACCAACTTTAGGGGAGCAAGTCGAGAATTGAGACCAGCGGTTGAACAAATTAATGGTAATAAACTTGAAGGTATAGGTGGGGGAACGGTCAAATGGACATTCATTCCACCAGCTGCTCCACATATGGGTGGATGCTGGGAGCGATTGGTTCGATCGGTAAAGCCAACGCTTTCACAAATTAATTTTAGCAAGAACCCGAGCGATGAGGTGTTACAGACAATGATGGCTGAAGTCGAAAGTATAATTAACTCTCGCCCCTTAACTTACGTTCCAGCATGTTCCGACAATGACGAAGCGTTAAATCTGAATAATTTTTGTTGGGTTCGTCAAACGGATCAAAGCCCTTAGGAGAGTATAGAGACGAGGGAGTTATTTTAAAACAAAATTGGACAATGGCTGAGCAGTTTAGCAACTTCTTCTGACGCCGATGGATTCATGAGTATCTGCCTAACTTGACAAGAAGAACGAAGTGGTTCCAGCATTGAAAGCCAATGTCTGTGAATGACATAGTCATTACAGTCGATGAAAAGGGCGCCGAGGGCGTCGTGTGTTAGAACTTAATACGAGTCGAGATGGAAAAATAAGAAGCGCTGTCCTCCAGCATAAAACCAGAGTCTAGATTCGACCCGCTTTAAAGTTAGCAGTACTAGATGTAGCCGATTCTACGGTTTCAGGTAAGCCGGTCAAACACTCCATCTTATCGGGGGGAATGTTAAGAACCACCGCAACCCCGGCGCTATCGACAAGTATATGACGTACGTACATATTAACTATATTGAATTAAAATAGTTTGATATTCTGAACTTGCCTTTTTTTATGTAATTCAAGTGTAAAATTTCCGGCATTTTGTAGAAAATTAGCGGAAGCACTTGGCCGAAAGCCAGAAATTAATTTGTACAACTTTAATTTTCTTTTAAATAAATTAGCTTGAAGTAATTGCTTAAATTATTAAATCCCGAAGACCCGATACTAAACGTAAGAATATTAACACTATTTATAAAATTATCCGAATATAAAATATTGTCACATTTAGGAAATTTATCATTCAATAAAATTGCTCAAAATTCAGAACCTGTCATTGATTTGGATTTAACATACACAATATTTACTACCTAACACACTTATTTCAATCACATTATTGCGCTCTTGCTTACCTAATTCTCTTGCGAACCAAAATTGTAGATACATATGTGTAGGTAACTACCGCCTACCGTACTCATAAAAAAGCATAAATACCTACCTACCTATATGTACATATGTATACAAATTAAGGCGAAATTGAAATCTGTGGAGAAGCAAAAATAGCTTTCCCACACTACATTTCGCTGACGCTGGCGTCTGGAGACAGACAATAGACAATAAAGTGCATTCCAGCATGTACCAACTGGAGCTTAGCAACAACACCTGTGGGAACATCCGTTGAGAACAGCATTCAGCATGGGATGGCTAAGACAGTTATATTTAAGCAAAATGATTGTATTTTAGTTCTAATTCTGATTCGAAATAAAGAGGTTCGTCCTCCTAAAAAATATTTTTTTTAAGTTTTTTAAATGTAAATATATTTAACTGGCGCCCGAGTAGGGACCGCGGGGGGGGGGGAATAAAAGCCCTCAAGAAGTGCAAAAATGTAACGGGAATACGAACAATGCCGCGTAAACTTGTTCATAAATTGAATAAAAATCCCCCAAGGAAATTCAAAAGTTAACGGGAATACTGGCAGCGCCGCGTAAACTTGTTTCATCAAATGGACTAAAACGTGCAAAGTGTAGTGCGTCCGCCAGACAATAACTTTAAATGTGCCTCTTTTTCTTCTCTGCCTAAATACATACGGCTCTAATATGTAAAACACCTACACGAACTCCCCGCGGTCGCGACAATAGTCTTGTGTACTTAAAATATAAATAAAATAAAAAAATACAAAAGAAGAACAATTAGACCAAGACTTAAAGTAAGCAGATCGATAACGGACAACATGTACCAGATATTTTTAATGGTCGAATTATTTTAAGAATTATATAATCAAAACTCTATAAATATTAAAAGAAAAAAAAAGAGTAAAAAAGAAACCAATTTTTATTAAATTCATGATATTATAAAATAGTAGTCAACATAATGGGTTATCAATTTTGGGGTTTCAAAAGTAAACGTAAATAAAACACATATAAAATATTTTTTTCCTAATGTTTCTTTTTTATTATAAACAGAAGCGGCGATAATCGCACATGATGTTATTTATGTGCACAGCAAAGATGTGTTTGAAATACGAAATTTTCGGTCAAATTCTCAATGTGTATTGGATAAATTGAAGTGTTATACAGCTGACAAATCGTTTAGTGTATCTTTGTCGAATGCGGAAAAGGTTCTTGGCCTATGGTGGGGTCCAACAAATGATGAGTGCTTTTTTATATTCAACAGCGATCGAATGAACCCTGAAATAATGAATGGTAAGCAAGTACCAACAAGAAGGGAAGTTTTGCAACTTTTAATGAGAATGTATGACCCTTTGGAACTCATTGCTAATATGTTAGTAAAATAAGACCTGCGCAAGTCGTTATTTGGAATAAATGGCTGCGTTTATTGCCTAAAATAAACAACATAAAAATCCCTCCGAGGTATATAACAGTGTTAAGTTTCACCAATGCAGATAGTATAGAGCTACACATTTTTTGTGACGCTAGTGCAGAGGCTTTGGCTCTGGCAGCTTATATAAGAGTTATATATTCAGATGAAGTCGAGTGCCGTTTAATAGCAGCAAAAACCAAAGTGGCACTCTTGCGACACATATCAATTCCACGAATGGAGCTTGAAGCCGGACTTCTCGGCAGCAGATACGCAATTACAATTATTGAAAGTCACTCAGTTAAGTTTACACGTAAGGTATACTGGGCTGACTCTACGACTGTCATTTATTGGATCAAATCACCAAGCCGAAAATTCCAGCAATTTGTTTCCTTGATGATCGGCGAAATTATGGAAAAAACTCATGCAGAATCTTGGAAATTGGTTCCATCCAAGCTAAATGTGGCAGATGAAGGAACAAAAACCCGAATGAATTTCGATTTTTCACCGCATAGTCATTGGAATAGAGGTCCGGACTTCCTGTGGTTAAACGAGCATTTCTGGCCCGAGTATGAACTCAATTCTATCCTTCCGGGTGACGAAGTAGCTGAACATCTTCATCACATCAATCCAGATACCGATCAACAACAATGAGTTATTAATTTTCATACATTTTCAAATTGGAGAGAATTGATTAATACCACGACAAGAGTTTACCTTTTTATTGATTGGTATTTCCATCGAAACTCGGATCGTACAGTGCAACATTTCATCGACAATGCAAAACGTTGCTTGTTGAGGCGAGCACAGAGAGAGATATTCGACGAAGAGGTCCGTCTTCTTAAAAAAGAACGTTTTGGAAATGGCGTTTTGTTTCCAAGAACAAGTTCGCTGTATAAAATTTCACCCTATTTAGATGAAAATGAGGTGCTGAGAATTTCTGCAAGGATAGATGCAGCAGACGGTGTAGACTTTGGCACCAAAAGGCCAGTTATTTTGCCAAAAGACCACCATATAACCTTTTTAATTCTTGACCACTACCATCGCAAATTTAAACACCAATATGATGAAACAGTGGTGAACGAGGTTCGGCAGCGATTTAACGTTCCTAGATTGCGACTAATGGTTATGAAAGTAAAACGCAAGTAGAAGTGGGAAGACGGCTGGAAAAGAGATGGGGTGTCATCTTTACCGGCTTGACTATAAGAGCGATTCACGTGGAAATTGTCCATTCGCTCTCTTCTTGTTCCTGCATTCAAGCTTTGAAACGATTTATATCCAGAATGAGACTCCAGTACAAACCTATACAGACAACGGAACCAACTTTAGGGGAGCAAGTCGAGAATTGAGAGCAGCGGTTGAACAAATTAATAAACTTGAAGGTATAGCTGGGGGAACGGTCAAATGGACATTCATTCCACTAGCTGCTCCACACATGGGTGGATGCTGGGAGCGATTGGTTCGATCGGTAAAGCAAACGCTTTCACAAATCAATTCTAGCAAGAACCCGAGCGATGAGGTGTTACAGACAATGATGGCTGAAGTCGAAAGTATAATTAACTCTCGCCCCTTAACTTACGTTCCAGCATGTTCCGACAATGACGAAGCGTTAAATCTGAATAATTTTTTGTTGGGTTCGTCAAACGGATCAAAGCCATTAGGAGAGTATAGAGACGAGGGAGTTATTTTAAAACAAAATTGGACAATGGCTGAGCAGTTTAGCAACTTCTTCTGACGCCGATGGATTCATGAGTATCTGCCTAACTTGACAAGAAGAACGAAGTGGTTCCAGCATTGAAAGCCAATGTCTGTGAATGACATAGTCATTACAGTCGATGAAAAGGGCGCCGAGGGCGTCGTGTGTTAGAACTTAATACGAGTCGAGATGGAAAAATAAGAAGCGCTGTCCTCCAGCATAAAACCGGAGTCTAGGTTCGACCCGCTTTAAAGTTAGCAGTACTAGATGTAGCCGATTCTACGGTTTCAGGTAAACCGGTCCAACACTCCATCATACCGGGGGGAATGTTGAGAACCACCGCAACCCCGGCGCTATCGACAAGTATATGACGTACGTACATATTAACTATATTGAATTAAAATAGTTTGATATTCTGAACTTGCCTTTTTTTATGTAATTCAAGTGTAAAATTTCCGGCATTTTGTAAAAATTAGCGGAAGCACTTGGCCGGAAGCCAGAAATTAATTTGTACAACTTTAATTTTCTTTTAAATAAATTAGCTTGAAGTAATTGCTTAAATTATTAAATCCCGAAGACCCGATACTAAACGTAAGAATATTAACACTATTTATAAAATTATCCGAATATAAAATATTGTCACATTTAGGAAATTTATCATTCAATAAAATTGCTCAAAATTCGGAACCTGTCATTGATTTGGATTTAACATACACAATATTTCCTACCTAACACACTTATTTCAATCACATTATTGCGCTCTTGCTTACCTAATTCTCTTGCGAACCAAAATTGTAGATACATATGTGTAGGTAACTACCGCCTACCGTACTCATAAAAAAACATAAATACCTACCTACCTATATGTACATATGTATACAAATTAAGGCGAAATTGAAATCTGTGGAGAAGCATAAATAGCTTTCCCACACTACATTTCGCTGACGCTGGCGTCTGGAGACAGACAACAGACAATAAAGTGCATTCCAGCACGTACCAACTGGAGCAAAGCAACAACACCTGTGGGAACATCCGTTGGGAACAGCATTTAGCATGGGATGGCTAAGACAGTTATATTTAAGCAAAATGATTGTATTTTAGTTCTAATTCTGATTCGAAATAAAGAGGTTCGTTATCCTAAAAAATATTTTTTTAAGTGTTTTAAATGTAAATAAATTTAACTGGCGCCCGAATAGGGACAGCGGGGGGGGGGGGGAATAAAAGCCCTCAAGAAGTGCAAAAATGTAACGGGAATACGAACAATGCCGCGTAAACTTGTTAATAAATTGAATAAAAATCCCCCAAGGAAATTCAAAAGCTAACGGGAATACTGGCAGCGCCGCGTAAACTTGTTTCATCAAATGGACTAAAACGTGCAAAGTGTAGTGCGTCCGCCAGACAATAACTTTAAATGTGCCTCTTTTTCTTCTGTGCCTAAATACATACGGCTCTAATATGTAAAACACCTACACGAACGGTCGCGCCAATAGTCTTGTGTACTTAAAATATCAATAAAATAAAAAAATACAAAAGAAGAACAATTAGACCAAGACTTAAAGTAAGCAGATCGATAACGGACAACATGTACCAGATATTTTTAATGGTCGAATTATTTTAAGAATTATATAATAAAAACTATATAAATATTAAAAGAAAAAAAAAGTAAAAAAGAAACCAATTTTTATTAAATTCATGATATTATAAAATAGTAGTCAACATAATGGGTTCTTAATTTTGGGGTTTCAAAAGTAAACGTAAATAAAACACATATAAAATATTTTTTTCCTAATGTTTCTTTTTTTATTATAAACAGAAGCGGCGATAATCGCACATGATGTTATTTATGTGCACAGCAAAGATGTGTTTGAAATACGAAATTTTCGGTCAAATTCTCAATGTGTATTGGATAAATTGAAGTGTTATACAGCTGACAAATCGTTTAGTGTATCTTTGTCGAATGCGGAAAAGGTTCTTGGCCTATGGTGGGGTCCAACAAATGATGAGTGCTTTTTTATATTCAACAGCGATCGAATGAACCCTGAAATAATGAATGGTAAGCAAGTACCAACAAGAAGGGAAGTTTTGCAACTTTTAATGAGAATGTATGACCCTTTGGAACTCATTGCTAATATGTTAGTAAAAATAAGACCTGCGCAAGTCGTTATTTGGAATAAATGGCTGCGTTTATTGCCTAAAATAAACAACATAAAAATCCCTCCGAGGTATATAACAGTGTTAAGTTTCACCAATGCAGATAGTATAGAGCTACACATTTTTTGTGACGCTAGTGCAGAGGCTTTGGCTCTGGCAGCTTATATAAGAGTTATATATTCAGATGAAGTCGAGTGCCGTTTAATAGCAGCAAAAACCAAAGTGGCACTCTTGCGACACATCTCAATTCCACGAATGGAGCTTGAAGCCGGACTTCTCGGCAGCAGATAAGCAATTACAGTTATGGAAAGTCACTCAGTTAAGTTTACACGTAAGGTATACTGAGCTGACTCTACGACTGTCATTTATTGGATCAAATCACCAAGCCGAAAATTCCATCAATTTGTTTCCTTGATGATCGGCGAAATTATGGAAAAAACTCATGCAGAATCTTGGAAATTGGTTCCATCCAAGCTATATATGGCAGATGAAGGAACAAAAACCCGAATGAATTTCGATTTTTCACCGCATAGTCATTGGAATAGAGGTCCGGACTTCCTGTGGTTAAACGAGTATTTCTGGCCCGAGTATGAACTCAATTCTATCCTTCCGGGTGACGAAATAGCTGAACATCTTCATCACATCAATCCAGATACCGATCAACAACAATGAGTTATTAATTTTCATACATTTTCAAATTGGAGAGAATTGATTAATACCACGACAAGAGTTTACCTTTTTATTGATTGGTATTTCCATCGAAACTCGGATCTTACAGTGCAACATTTCATCGATAATGCAAAACGTTGCTTGTTGAGGCGAGCACAGAGAGAGATATTCGACGAAGAGATCCGTCTTCTTAAAAAAGAACGTTTTGGAAATGGCGTTTTGTTTCCAAGAACAAGTTCGCTGTATAAAATTTCACCCTATTTAGATGAAAATTAGGTGCTGAGAATTTCTGCAAGGATAGATGCAGCAGACGGTGTAGACTTTGGCACCAAAAGGCCAGTTATTTTGCCAAAAGACCACCATATAACCTTTTTAATTCTTGACCACTACCATCGCAAATTTAAACACCAATATGATGAAACAGTTGTGAACGAGGTTCGGCAGCGATTTAACGTTCCTAGATTGCGACTAATGGTTATGAAAGTAAAACGCAAGTAGAAGTGGGAAGACGGCTGGAAAAGAGATGGGGTGTCATCTTTACCGGCTTGACTATAAGAGCGATTCACGTGGAAATTGTCCATTCGCTCTCTTCTTGTTCCTGCATTCAAGCTTTGAAACGATTTATATCCAGAATGAGACTCCAGTACAAACCTATACAGACAACGGAACCAACTTTAGGGGAGCAAGTCGAGAATTGAGAGCAGCGGTTGAACAAATTAATAAACTTGAAGGTATAGCTGGGGGAACGGTCAAATGGACATTCATTCCACTAGCTGCTCCACACATGGGTGGATGCTGGGAGCGATTGGTTCGATCGGTAAAGCAAACGCTTTCACAAATCAATTCTAGCAAGAACCCGAGCGATGAGGTGTTACAGACAATGATGGCTGAAGTCGAAAGTATAATTAACTCTCGCCCCTTAACTTACGTTCCAGCATGTTCCGACAATGACGAAGCGTTAAATCTGAATAATTTTTTGTTGGGTTCGTCAAACGGATCAAAGCCATTAGGAGAGTATAGAGATGAGGGAGTTATTTTAAAACAAAATTGGACAATGGCTGAGCAGTTTAGCAACTTCTTCTGACGCCGATGGATTCATGAGTATCTGCCTAACTTGACAAGAAGAACGAAGTGGTTCCAGCATTGAAAGCCAATGTCTGTGAATGACATAGTCATTACAGTCGATGAAAAGGGCGCCGAGGGCGTCGTGTGTTAGAACTTAATACGAGTCGAGATGGAAAAATAAGAAGCGCTGTCCTCCAGCATAAAACCGGAGTCTAGGTTCGACCCGCTTTAAAGTTAGCAGTACTAGATGTAGCCGATTCTACGGTTTCAGGTAAACCGGTCCAACACTCCATCATACCGGGGGGAATGTTGAGAACCACCGCAACCCCGGCGCTATCGACAAGTATATGACGTACGTACATATTAACTATATTGAATTAAAATAGTTTGATATTCTGAACTTGCCTTTTTTTATGTAATTCAAGTGTAAAATTTCCGGCATTTTGTAAAAATTAGCGGAAGCACTTGGCCGGAAGCCAGAAATTAATTTGTACAACTTTAATTTTCTTTTAAATAAATTAGCTTGAAGTAATTGCTTAAATTATTAAATCCCGAAGACCCGATACTAAACGTAAGAATATTAACACTATTTATAAAATTATCCGAATATAAAATATTGTCACATTTAGGAAATTTATCATTCAATAAAATTGCTCAAAATTCGGAACCTGTCATTGATTTGGATTTAACATACACAATATTTCCTACCTAACACACTTATTTCAATCACATTATTGCGCTCTTGCTTACCTAATTCTCTTGCGAACCAAAATTGTAGATACATATGTGTAGGTAACTACCGCCTACCGTACTCATAAAAAAGCATAAATACCTACCTACCTATATGTACATATGTATACAAATTAAGGCGAAATTGAAATCTTTGGAGACAATGCAAAACGTTGTTTGTTGAGGCGAGCACAGAGAGAGATATTCGACGAAGAGTTCCGTCTTCTTAAAAAAGAACGTTTTGGAAATGGCGTTTTGTTTCCAAGAACAAGTTCGCTGTATAAAATTTCACCCTATTTAGATGAAAATGAGGTGCTGAGAATTTCTGCAAGGATAGATGCAGCAGACGGTGTAGACTTTGGCACCGAAAGGCCAGTTATTTTGCCAAAAGACCACCATATAACCTTTTTAATTCTTGACCACTACCATCGCAAATTTAAACACCAATATGATGAAACAGTGGTGAACGAGGTTCGGCAGCGATTTAACGTTCCTAGATTGCGACTAATGGTTATGAAAGTAAAACGCAAGTAGAAGTGGGAAGACGGTTGGAAAAGAGATGGGGTGTCATCTTTACCGGCTTGACTATAACAGCGATTCACGTGGAAATTGTCCATTCGCTCTCTTCTTGTTCCTGCATTCAAGCTTTGAAACGATTTATATCCAGAATGAGACTCCAGTACAAACCTATACAGACAACGGAACCAACTTTAGGGGAGCAAGTCGAGAATTGAGAGCAGCGGTTGAACAAATTAATAAACTTGAAGTTATAGCTGGGGGAACGGTCAAATGGACATTCATTCCACCAGCTGCTCCACATATGGGTGGATGCTGGGAGCGATTGGTTCGATCGGTAAAGCAAACGCTTTCACAAATCAATTTTAGCAAGAACCCGAGCGATGAGGTGTTACAGACAATGATGGCTGAAGTCGAAAGTATAATTAACTCTCGCCCCTTAACTTACGTTCCAGCATGTTCCGACAATGACGAAGCGTTAAATCTGAATAATTTTTTGTTGGGTTCGTCAAACGGATCAAAGCCCTTAGGAGAGTATAGAGACGAGGGAGTTAGTTTAAAACAAAATTGGACAATGGCTGAGCAATTTAGCAACTTCTTCTGACGCCGATGGATTCATGAGTATCTGCCTAACTTGACAAGAAGAACGAAGTGGTTCCAGCATTGAAAGCCAATGTCTGTGAATGACATAGTCATTACAGTCGATGAAAAGGGCGCCGAGGGCGTCGTGTGTTAAAACTTAATACCAGTCGAGATGGAAAAATAAGAAGCGCTGTCCTCCAGCATAAAACCGGAGTCTAGGTTCGACCCGCTTTAAAGTTAGCAGTACTAGATGTAGCCGATTCTACGGTTTCAGGTAAGCCGGTCCAATACTCCATCTTACCGGGGGAATGTTGAGAACCACCGCAACCCCGGCGCTATCGACAAGTATATGACGTACGTACATATTAACTATATTGAATTAAAATAGTTTGATATTCTGAACTTGCCTTTTTTTATGTAATTCAAGTGTAAAATTTCCGGCATTTTGTAGAAAATTAGCGGAAGCACTTGGCCGGAAGCCAGAAATTAATTTGTACAACTTAAATTTTCTTTTAAATAAATTAGCTTGAAGTAATTGCTTAAATTATTAAATCCCGAAGACCCGATACTAAACGTAAGAATATTAACACTTTTTATAAAATTATCCGAATATAAAATATTGTCACATTTATGAAATTTATCATTCAATAAAATTGCTCAAAATTCGGAACTTGTCATTGATTTGGATTTAACATACACAATATTTCCTACCTAACACACTTATTTCAATCACATTATTGCGCTCTTGCTTACCTAATTCTCTTGCGAACCAAAATTGTAGATATATATGTGTAGGTAACTACCGCCTACCGTACTCATAAAAAAGCATAAATACCTACCTACCTATATGTACATATGTATACAAATTAAGGCGAAATTGAAATCTGTGGAGACAATGCAAAACGTTGTTTGTTGAGGCGAGCACAGAGAGAGATATTCGACGAAGAGATCCGTCTTCTTAAAAAAGAACGTTTTGGAAATGGCGTTCTGTTTCCAAGAACAAGTTCGCTGTATAAAATTTCACCCTATTTAGATGAAAATGAGGTGCTGAGAATTTCTGCAAGGATAGATGCAGCAGAAGGTGTAGACTTTGGCACTAAAAGGCCAGTTATTTTGCCAAAAGACCACCATATAACCTTTTTAATTCTTGACCACTACCATCGCAAATTTAAACACCAATATGATGACACAGTGGTAAACGAGGTTCGGCAGCGATTTAACGTTCCTAGATTGCGACTAATGGTTATGAAAGTAAAACGCAAGTAGAAGTGGGAAGACGGCTTGAAAAGAGATGGGGTGTCATCTTTACCGGCTTGACTATAAGAGCGATTCACGTGGAAATTGTCCATTCGCTCTCTTCTTGTTCCTGCATTCAAGCTTTGAAACGATTTATATCCAGAATGAGACTCCAGTACAAACCTATACAGACAACGGAACCAACTTTAGGGGAGCAAGTCGAGAATTGAGAGCAGCGGTTGAACAAATTAATAAACTTGAAGGTATAGCTGGGGGAACGGTCAAATGGACATTCATTCCACCAGCTGCTCCACATATGGGTGGATGCTGGGAGCGATTGGTTCGATTGGTAAAGCAAACGCTTTCACAAATCAATTTTAGCAAGAACCCGAGCGATGAGGTGTTACAGACAATGATGGCTGAAGTCGAAAGTATAATTAACTCTCGCCCCTTAACTTACGTTCCAGCATGTTCCGACAATGACGAAGCGTTAAATCTGAATAATTTTTTGTTGGGTTCGTCAAACGGATCAAAGCCCTTAGGAGAGTATAGAGACGAGGGAGTTATTTTAAAACAAAATTGGACAATGGCTGAGCAGTTTAGCAACTTCTTCTGACGCCGATGGATTCATGAGTATCTGCCTAACTTGACAAGAAGAACGAAGTGGTTCCAGCATGGAAAGCCAATGTCTGTGAATGACATAGTCATTACAGTCGATGAAAAGGGCGCCGAGGGCATCGTGTGTTAGAACTTAGTACGAGTCGAGATGGAAAAATAAGAAGCGCTGTCCTCCAGCATAAAACCGGAGTCTAGGTTCGACCCGCTTTAAAGTTAGCAGTACTAGATGTAGCCGATTTTACGGTTTCAGGTAAGCCGGTCCAACACTCCATCTTACCGGGGGGAATGTTGAGAACCACCGCAACCCCGGCGCTATCGACAAGTATATGACGTACGTACATATTAACTATATTGAATTAAAATAGTTTGATATTCTGAACTTGCCTTTTTTTATGTAATTCAAGTGTAAAATTTCCGGCATTTTGTAGAAAATTAGCGGAAGCACTTGGCCGGAAGCCAGAAATTAATTTGTACAACTTTAATTTTCTTTTAAATAAATTAGCTTGAAGTAATTGCTTAAATTATTAAATCCCGAAGACCCGATACTAAACGTAAGAATATTAACACTATTTATAAAATTATCCGAATATAAAATATTGTCACATTTAGGAAATTTATCATTCAATAAAATTGCTCAAAATTCAGAACCTGTCATTGATTTGGATTTAACATACACAATATTTACTACCTAACACACTTATTTCAATCACATTATTGCGCTCTTGCTTACCTAATTCTCTTGCGAACCAAAATTGTAGACACATATGTGTAGGTAACTACCGCCTACCGTACTCATAAAAAAGCATAAATACCTACCTACCTATATGTACATATGTATACAAATTAAGGCGAAATTGAAATCTGTGGAGAAGCAAAAATAGCTTTCCCACACTACATTTCGCTGACGCTGGCGTCTGGAGACAGACAATAGACAATAAAGTGCATTCCAGCATGTACCAACTGGAGCTTAGCAACAACACCTGTGGGAACATCCGTTGAGAACAGCATTCAGCATGGGATGGCTAAGACAGTTATATTTAAGCAAAATGATTGTATTTTAGTTCTAATTCTGATTCGAAATAAAGAGGTTCGTCCTCCTAAAAAATATTTTTTTTAAGTTTTTTAAATGTAAATATATTTAACTGGCGCCCGAGTAGGGACCGCGGGGGGGGGGGGAATAAAAGCCCTCAAGAAGTGCAAAAATGTAACGGGAATACGAACAATGGCGCGCAAACTTGTTCCTAAATTGAATAAAAATCCCCCAAAGAAATTCAAAAGTTAACGGGAATACTGGCAGCGCCGCGTAAACTTGTTTCATCAAATGGACTAAAACGTGCAAAGTGTAGTGCGTCCGCCAGACAATAACTTTAAATGTGCCTCTTTTTCTTCTGTGCCTAAATACATACGGCTCTAATATGTAAAACACCTACACGAACGGTCGCGCCAATAGTCTTGTGTACTTAAAATATCAATAAAATAAAAAAATACAAAAGAAGAACAATTAGACCAAGACTTAAAGTAAGCAGATCGATAACGGACAACATGTACCAGATATTTTTAATGGTCGAATTATTTTAAGAATTATATAATAAAAACTATATAAATATTAAAAGAAAAAAAAAGTAAAAAAGAAACCAATTTTTATTAAATTCATGATATTATAAAATAGTAGTCAACATAATGGGTTATCAATTTTGGGGTTTCAAAAGTAAAGGTAAATAAAACACATATAAAATATTTTTTCCTAATGTTTCTTTTTTATTATAAAGTTTGAATGTTAATATTATGTGTGAAACACTATATCATTTAAATGACCACCACGCGAATTGTTGCAAGCATCGATTCGTTTGAGGTAAATTTCGACCACTTTATACATATATTGTGTTGGTTTTCAAGTGCTCAAGACGTGAAGATTTATCTTTTGGGGTTGGGCGTGGCGCGATAGTTGTGTGTTCGCCTGTCAACCTCATGGTCACAGGTTCAATCCCTGCCGTAGTCTATGTCTTCTTATTTTTCCATTAATAACCAATTCTAAAAATAAATGTCATACAATGAGTTGCTGGTTTACTCATTACATGCTGTTTAGGCATAGAACTAACAACATGTGATTAAGTAAACCTAGTATACCGATAAAATATGACAAAGAGTAAAAAAAATTAATGCGAATTATAAGGGACATCGATAAATAAGACACGGAAATTTCTCCGCATTAATTCAACCGCCATCCCTGGAAATAAAATCTGAGACAACAACCACCTACAGTCTCCGAATATCGCGCCACACATCTTTCCTATCACTTTTTCTCTTCCTTAACCTCACCTTCACGCCCGGGCTGTGTTGAAACATTTAAAGGGTATTCATAATCCCTTGAGCGCGTGTAGATTATAAAAAAAAATAAACAAAGAGCGCCCCAAACAGTGACTTTTTGTGGATATAATAGCCTCTCTCAAATTACTTGAGCATTCTCAGGACCCAAATATGACAATTTTGTTTATTAACATACCCATCGAGGGATAGTGCTAATTTCGGAGAACGACGAGGAATCGACAAATTGGGGTCTTCGACAACACTTTTACTTACGGAAGCGATATTTTCAGTGGTACGAGCGAAAGGAACATGCACAGGCCTTACGATATCTGTAGCCAATCCAGTCTCATCAAATTTCTTCGCAATTTTGCCAATTGCTTGCGTAGTTGGACGATTATATGAACCATAATCTCCTCTTAAACCACGATATGTGGCTGTGGCAGAATAACCATTTTGTAGAAGGTTTTAACAATTTTTATGCGGTGTGCGATGTCAAGCGATCCATTTTCGTAAATGTCAGACTTTCAACTGAACAAAATTGCTTTACCAACTGAGTTTGACAGGTGTCGAATTCCAGCCCTATACTTTTGAAACCGCAAAATGTATAACCCTTTATAAGGATAAGGCCCTAGAAATGTTAACAAGAGGCCTTAAAGGTAACCTATCAGATTTCTTAGGAATGAAAGAGCCGGTCGGCTTGCCTCAGGCATAACGCCTCTGCATCAAATATGAAAACCAGCATACAAGAACACAACAGAGTCAGACACACAAAGGTACAATGAAAAAGAATCTTTTTAGGACATCCACGGTCATTCAACACAATGCAAACAAAACCAATTGAATCACAAACCAAAACCGGCAGTCCACAAATAAGAAATTTGAATATTGGACAGAAGTTGCAAAAACCATCATATCAACCCTCGTCTCATGAACAGAGACAACAAAACTTTCACTTAAATCCTAGCACAGAAAACCCTAAAAGCTATGTCTGCCCACCGTGAGGAAAATGCATATTTCCAAGCTTGTCAACAAGCCATGCAAAACCTCGATTTAGATAGTACCTCTACGGAAAACATGGAAAATCAGTGCCAGATTGAACCATTAACTGAAAACGAACATAACGATTCAAATTTTTTAGGCTAACTGAGTCTCCGTACGTCGAATGTAAAACGGGAACTAGAGAAATTCTGAAATTTTTAATAGATACTGTAAAAACTACATCCAATCCGAGCTAGCAAAAACCCTCTTCTCAATGAACAAGTCTTCTGTGCCAAATCCATTCCATTCGACACGTCAAAGTCAGCCATCATATGTTACTAAACTTATTTGGATTAGAACAAATCAATTTAAAATTTTCCATTTTACCTACTCTAAAAACATTTCATTAAATACTAGGCAATGATAGCCTAAAGGACTTAGGACAGTTATTTACACTCCAAGTAGTTATATGACCATTCTTAACAAAGTCTGAGTTAAAATTAAACAACTAAATATACAATCTGTTAATTATCTCTTAATAAACGCAGGCAGTTTGATGTCCGACCAAAGTCGAGCCGTTTTCAGGATAATTAAGATAGTAGAAAAATTTGTATGGCAAGTACCGTTATTTTTGGGGCTATGACAACGATTCAAAAATCTATTTTGGAGAATCACCTAAAACGCCTAAGCACCAGGTTTGAACAAAATCGGTTCAGCCGCTTAGGCTGTAGATCGTTCTACAGACACACAGACGGAATTGCGGGACCCACATTTGTTGGTGTTCTCTATCATCGTAATGTCATCTTTAATTAAAATCTCGAGTTCGATTTTTTTCCAAATGCAAAACTTGCAATATATCGCAAGTAAAAATCAAGAATTCACTTACGTCTAATGACGCTCTACTTTCTAATCCCAACTACAGTAAGCCCTTTGATCTCAGAACTGATGCATCAAATTTTGAAATCGGAGCAGTTCTCGAGCAAGGCAACAGACCTATCGCCTTTAGAATGTAGGAATATTAAAAAAAATAAAATAAATAACTTCAAGTTAAACCTTTTTGTTTCTTTTAGTTGTCTTTATTGAAATGTATACATAAATTAACGTAATATTGGCAACTCCAAAATTGATCTCTAGGGCAACCCAGACTCCCCCTAAAGAAATAAATAGATACAACTTAAGTCGTTGTCATCGTACACACATTCCTTCCCCATGCATGTATCTTATAATAATCTACTATATATGAACGGGGTGAACTCGCTGTCTCATAAGTTCTTCTCTTTCGTACTTATACCAGGCGGCCGACAAACAACGGACTTACACCATATTTAGTTTTTTCGCCATGCGACCACCACACGCATCATTGAGTGTTTTACTCGCAGGGGAACCGATGGATATTATGCCAATGCATTTTGCAACGATCGTGAATCGCGAACCGGGCGAATAACACATACGAACCTTTGAGTTACACACTCGTAGGCCAACCAGTTGGATGTTACACCAATGTCGCTTGCCATTCATGAAGCAGGCGACCCACGCACATACAACTTTGAGTCTTTCACTCGAAGGGGCACCGCCAAGGGATGTTAGCCAATGTCCCATGAACAACAATAATAAATTAAAAAAATGCGAGAACAACTCATTGCACTGTGTACCCTTTTCACTTACTATATTTATGTATAACTACTTAGATATTTATTCTTTCTATTGTTTATTCTTTCTATGTATTTCTTGATAAAGTGATAATCAATTTTAATTTACCTGATTTTCTTATAGTCGTCCATCCTGATTTGAACTCGCCTTGACTTCTTCATCTTCGATAGAGTCATTTTCCGTCTCTTAGTTTTCTGTATCGGATATACCGCCTGGCGGCACCCAGTGTCTTATCCTACCAACGGAAATTACGACCTCATAACTTGTACTAGGAGTCCGGCGATTAGTGGTTTCTATATCTCTTATTATGTATCGATTTGGGAGAGCAGCTCTTACTGTAAATGGTCACTTGAAGGACGGACCCAATTTCCTGCTCATACCAATTTTCAATTCCTGTTTTTTTTATCAACACCAAATCTCTCTTTCTATATTGTCTAGGATTCTTTCTACATCTGTCACATTCTCTCTTTTGCTTGTTTTGCTCGACCTTGATGTGTTCAGACGCATCTTTGCGAACGACGCAAAGATCCTCGATCAAGTCTGCATTGATTTTAATTTCATCCTTTAGAATGGCGCCCGTACCAGATCGGGGCCTCAAACCTAAAAGTAACTCGCTCGGTGTCTTACCCGTACTTTTATTCACTATGTTGCTTAGGGCGAACTGAACTTGCCGAACATTGCTATCCCACCGATCTTATTGCAATGCTGTTGTCATAAGGGCACTTAAAATTGACCTGTTAAGACGTTCGATTTGTCCATTTGCTCTTCGCGTTGCAACTGCATTTAGAATATACTTCATATTATTTTGTGAACAAAACTCTTTGAAATCTTTTGCCGTGAAGGCGCTACCATGATTAGATATGATAACTCTCGGAGTACCATATACTGCAAAGATGCCTTTGAAAAATTCAACTACAATTTTAGTTTTTGTACTGCCTTAATAAATGAAAACTTTGTAAATCCGTTTATGAGTGCAAGAATATATAAGTTTCTAAGTCTTGGAAAAGTACCTAAATGGTCAACATGAATCATACCCATTGGCTCGTCAATTTTTGGGATGGATGAAGGAATCCTTCTAATTTACCAGCATTACATTTATTAAACAAGCATCGTATACAGCAGGTTAGATACTTTTCAAAGTATTTACGGATTTCTGGAAACCAATAATGTTGGCATAACCCTTGGAGTGTGTTTTCTAACGCAAAATACCCCAATTTATCGTGTGCACCACGAACTACTTGGTTTCTCATACCCTTTTTCAGGACCCACTGAAACCCATTCCCTGTTTTCCTGTATCCTCCGCCATTACGTAACTCATTGTCCTTATGAACTTGCTGTTCATGTTTGGCTTTGACGTGTTTCTCTAGGATAACGTGAAATCGAACAATTTTGTCATCGGTGAGTTGTCCTTATAGAACCCAATGAACTTACTTAATCTGCATGTGCATAATTGCACAATTTCTCTAGCTTCCTGTTGTTCTTTTACTGCCATCCGATATGGGCGAAATGAAAAAGCCTTATCGTCGTCCAGATATATTATCATGTATGTACTTTTTGAACATCCAAGGTTGCTTACATTACACGATATACATTCTCTATATTTATTTAGCAATTTTAAACGTAGGTGTTCGATTTCTTTTTCTACTGGTCCAATTTTCAAGTCGGACGATTTTATGGGTGCAAACTGTTGATGTTACATTTGTAAAACTTGTTCTTTAACACCTTCGTCTTGCATACAAGTCCATCCCCTAGCAATAATTCTATTTTCATTAACGATTATATAAGAAGTTTTTTTTAATAATGCAATTTCTATATAGTACTGAAATACATCAGCCAAGTAGAATGCTTAACAGCCATTAGTCCAACAAAAATTAGCGTTTCGTCCCGGCGATCTCACATGGACTCATCAGTTGACTAGTGAGGACCTTTGTCAATACACAATTTTTGCCAAGTTCAGTTCATCTTACATACATTTTGTGAAGAACATCTAGTGTGAACTATAACCAACAAGACTAGAATTCCTAATCATTAAATTGGAAATTTTTGTTTTTTGCCCGTGGCCTGGCATTATTTATATAAGAAGTTGTTTTTAATAATACAAATTCTATATACTACTGAAATACATCAGCCAAATAGAAGACTTAGCACTATAATATTTGGACTTGTTGAATTATTGATTCAAAATAGCTTTTAACGGCCTTTAGTCCAACAAAAATTAGCGTTTCGTCCCGGCGATCTCAGATGGACTCATCAGTTGACTAGTGAGGACCTTTGTCAATACGCAATTGTTGTAAAATTCAGTTCATCTTACATAGATTTCGTGAAGAACATCTAGTGTGAACTATATCCTACCAGACTAGAATTCCTAATCATTAAATTGGAAATTTTTGTTTTTTGCCGGTGGCCTGGCATTTTTTATGTATATAAGAAGTTTTTTTTAATAATACGAATTCTATATACTACTGAAATACATCAGCCAAGTAGAAGACTTAGCACTATAATATTTGGACTTGTTGAATTATTGATTCAAAATAGTTTTTAACCGCCTTTAGTCCAGCAAAAATTTGCGTTTCGTCCCGGCGATCTCACATGGACTCATCAGTTGACTAGTGAGGACCTTTGTCAATACACAATTTTTGCCAAGTTCAGTTCATCTTAAATACATTTTGTGAAGAACATCTAGTGTGAACTATAACCAACAAGACTAGAATTCCTAATCATTAAATTGGAAATTTTTGTTTTTTGCCCGTGGCCTGGCATTATTTATATAAGAAGTTGTTTTTAATAATACAAATTCTATATACTACTGAAATACATCAGCCAAATAGAAGACTTAGCACTATAATATTTGGACTTGTTGAATTATTGATTCAAAATAGCTTTTAACGGCCTTTAGTCCAACAAAAATTAGCGTTTCGTCCCGGCGATCTCAGATGGACTCATCAGTTGACTAGTGAGGACCTTTGTCAATACGCAATTGTTGTAAAATTCAGTTCATCTTACATAGATTTCGTGAAGAACATCTAGTGTGAACTATATCCTACCAGACTAGAATTCCTAATCATTAAATTGGAAATTTTTGTTTTTTGCCGGTGGCCTGGCATTATTTATGTATATAAGAAGTTTTTTTTAATAATACAAATTCTATATACTACTGAAATACATCAGCCAAGTACGAGTAGAAGACTTAGCATTATAATATTTGGACTTGTTGAATTATTGATTCAAAATAGCTTTTAACGGCCTTTAGTCCAACAAAAATTAGCGTTTCGTCCCGGCGATCTCACGTATACTCATCAGTTGACTAGTGAGGACCTTTGTCAATACGCAATTTTTGCCAAGTTCAGTTCATCTTACATATATTTCCTGAAGAACATCTAGTGTGAACTATACCCAACAAGACTAAGCATTAAATTGGAAATGTTTGTTTTTTGCCCGTGGCCTGGCATTATTTATATAAGAAGTTTTTCTTAATAATACAAATTCTATATACTACTAAAATCCATCAGACAAGTAGAAGACTTAGCACTATAATCTTCGGACTTGTTGAATTATTGATTCAAAATAGCCTTTAACGGCCTTTAGTCCAACAAAAATTAGCGTTTCGTCCCGGCGATCTCACATGGACTCATCAGTTGACTAGTGAGGACCTTTGTCAATACGCAATTTTGGCCAAGTTCAGTTCATCCTTATAGATTTCGTGAAGAATATCTAGTGTGAACTATATCCAACAAGACTAGAATTCCTAATTATTAAATTGGAATTTTTTGTTTTTTGCCCGTGGCCTGGCATTATTTATATAAGAAGTTTTTTTTTAATAATACAAATTCTATATAACTACTACTGAAATACATCAGCCAAGAAGAAGACTTAGCACTTTAATATTTGGACTTGTTGAATTATTGATTCAAAATAGCTTTTAACCGCCTTTAGTCCAACAAAAATTAGCGTTTCGTCCCGGCGATCTCACATGGACTCATCTGTTGTCTTGTGAGGACCTTTGTCAATACGTAATTTTTGCCAAGTTCAGTTCATCTTACATAGATTTCGTGAAGAATATCTAGTGTGAACTATATCCAACAAGACTAGAATTCCTAATAATTAAATTGGAAATTTTTGTTTTTTGCTCGTGGCCTGGCATTATTTTTATAAGAAGTTTTTTTTTAATAATACAAATTCTATATACTACTGAAATACATCAGCCAAGTAGAAGACTTAACACTATAATATTTGGACTTGTTGAATTATTGATTCAAAATAGTTTTTAACGGCCTTTAGTCCAACAAAATTTAGCGTTTCGTCCCGGCGATCTCACATGGACTCATCAGTTGACTAGTGGGACCTTTGTCAATACGCAATTTTTGCCAAGTTCAGTTCATCTTACATAAATTTCGGGAAGCGAATCAAAACTAGAATTCCTAATCATTAAATTGGAAATTTTTATTTTTTGCCCGTGGCGTGGCATTATTTATATAAGAAGTTTTTTTTTTAGTGAGGACCTTTGTCAATACGCAATTTTTGGCAAGTTCAGTTCATCTTACATAGATTTCGTGAAGAACATCTAGTGTGTACTACATCCAACAAGACTAGAATTCCTAATCATTAAATTCGAAATTTTTTGTTTTTTGCCCGTGGCCTGGCATTATTTATATAAGAAGTTTTTTTTTAATAATACAAATTCTATATAACTACTCCTGAAATACATCAGCCAAGTAGAAGACTTAGCACTTTAATATTTGTACTTGTTGAATTATTTATTCAAAATAGATTTTAACCGCCTTTAGTCCAACAAAAATTAGCGTTTCGTCCCGGCGATCCCACATGGACTCATCTGTTGTCTTGTTAGGACCTTTGTCAATACGCAATTTTTGCCAAGTTCAGTTCATCTTACATAGATTTCGTGAAGAATATCTAGTGTGAACTATATCCAACAAGACTAGAATTCCTAATAATTAAATTGGAAATTTTTGTTTTTTGCCCTTGAACTGACATTATTTTTGTAAGAAGTTTTTTTTAATAATACAAATTCTATATACTACTGAAATACATCAGCCAAGTGGAAGACTTAAAACACTATAATATTTGGACTTGTTGAATTATTGATTCAAAATAGCTTTTAACCGCCTTTAGTCCAACAAAAAGTAGCGTGCCGTCCCGGCGATCTCACATGGACTCATCTGTTGTCTTGTGAGGACCTATGTCAATACGCAATTTTTGCCAAGTTCAGTTCATCTTACATAGATTTCGTGAAGAATATCTAGTGTGAACTATATCCAACAAGACTAGAATTCCTAATCATTAAATTGGAAATTTTTTGTTTTTTGCTCGTGGCCTGGCATTATCTATAAGTTTTTTTTAATAATACAAATTCTATATACTACTGAAATACTTCAGCCAAGTAGAAGACTTAGCACTATAATATTTGGACTTGTTGAATTATTGATTCAAAATAGCTTTTAACGGCCCTTAGTCCAACAAGAATTAGCGTTTCATCGAGGCGTTCTCACATGGACTCATCAGTTGACTAGTGAAGACATTTGTCAATACGCAATTTTTGCCAAGTTGAGTTCATCCTACATAGATTTCGTGAAGAACATCTAGTCTGAACTATATCCAACAAGACTAGAATTCCTAATCATTAAATTTTAAATTTTTGTTTTTTGCCCGTGGCCTGGCATTATTTATATAAGAAGTTTTTTTTAATAATACAAATTCTATATACAACTGAAGTACATCAGCCAAGTAGAAGACTTAGCACTATAATATTTGGACTTGTTGAATTATTGATTCGAAATAGATTTTAACGGCCTTTAATCCAACAAAAATTAGCGTTTCGTCCCGGCGATCTCACATGGACTCATGAGTTGACTAGTGAGCACCTTTGTCAATACGCAATTTTTGCCAAGTTCAGTTCATCTTACATAGATTTCGTAAGGAACATCTAGTGTGAACTATATCCAACAAGACTAGAATTTCTAATCACTAAATTTGAAATGTTTGTTTTTTGCCCGTGGCCTGGCATTATTTATATAAGATGTTTTTTTTTAATAATACAAATTCTATATACTACTGAAATACATTAGCCAAGTAGAAGACTTAACACTATAATATTTGGACTTGTTGAATTATTGATTCAAAATAGTTTTTAACGGCCTTTAGTCCAACAAAATTTAGCGTTTCGTCCCGGCGATCTCACATGGACTCATCAGTTGACTAGTGGGATCTTTGTCAATACGCAATTTTTCCAAGTTCAGTTCATCTGACATAGATTTCGGGAAGAACATCAAGACTAGAATTCCTAATCATTAAATTGGAAATGTTTGTTTTTTGCCCGTGGCGTGGATTTATTTAAATAAGAAGTTTTTTTTTTTAGTGAGGACCTTTGTCAATACGCAATTTTTGCCAAGTTCAGTTCATCTTGCATAGATTTCGTGAAGAACCTCTAGTGTGAACTACATCAAACAAGACTAGAATTCCTAATCATTAAATTCGAAATTTTTTGTTTTTTGCCCATGGCCTGGCATTATTTATATAAGAAGTTTTTTTTTAATAATACAAATTCTATATACTACTGAAATACATCAGCCAAGTAGAAGGCTTAGCACTTTAATATTTGGACTTGTTGAATTTTTGATTCAAAATAGCTTTTAACCGCCTTTAGTCCAACAAAAATTAGCGTTTCGTCCCGGCGATCTCACATGGAGTCATCTGTTGTCTTGTGAGGACCTTTGTTAATACGCAATTTTTGCCAAGTTCAGTTCATCTTACATAGATTTCGTGAAGAACATCTAGTGTGAACTATATCCAACAAGACAATTCCTAATCATTAAATTCGAAATTTTTTGTTTTTTTGCCCGTGGCCTAGCATTATTTATATAAGAAGTTTCTTTTAATAATACAAATTCTATATACTACTGAAATACATCAGCCAAGTAGGAGACTTAGCACTTTCATATTTGGAGTTGTTGAATTATTGATTCAAAATAGCTTTTAACCGCCTTTAGTCCAACAAAAATTAGCGTTTCGTCCCGGCGATCTGACATGGACTCATCTGTTGTCTTGTGAGGACCTTTGTCAATACGCAATTTTTGCCAAGTTCAGTTCATCTTACACAGATTTCGTGAAGAACATCTTGGGGGTGGCCGTGGCGCGATAGTTGTGTGTTCGCCTGTCAACCCCATGGTCACAGGTTCGGTCCCTGCCGTAGTCTATGTCTTCTTATTTTTCCATTAAAAACCAATTCTAAAAATAAATGTCATACAATGAGTTGCTGTTTTACTCATTACATGCTGTTTAGGCATAGAACTAACAACATGTGATTGAGTAAAACTTATATACCGATAAAATATGACAAAGAATAAAAAAATTAATGCGTATTATAAGGGACATCGATAAATAAGACACGGAAATTTCTCCGCATTAGTTCAGCCGCCATCCCTGGAGATAAAATCTGAGACAACAACCAGCCCTAGTCTCCGAATATCGCGCCACACATCTTTCCTATGATTATTTCTCTTCCTTAACCTCACCCACGCCCGCGCTGTGTTGAAACATTTAAAGGGTATTCATAATCCCTTGAGCGCGTGTAGATTATAAAAAAAAAGTGTGAACTATATGCAACAAGACTAGAATTCCTAATCATTAAATTGGAAATTTTTGTTTTTTGCTCGTGGCCTGGCATTATCTATATAAGAAGTTTTTTTTAATAATACAAATTCTATATACTACTGAAATACTTCAGCCAAGTAGAAGACTTAGCACTATAATATTTGGACTTGTTGAATTATTGATTCAAAACAGCTTTTAACGGCCCTTAGTCCAACAAAAATTAGCGTTTCATCGAGGCGTTCTCACATGGACTCATCAGTTGACTAGTGAGGACATTTGTCAATACGCAATTTTTGCCAAGTTTAGTTCATCTTACATAGATTTCGTGAAGAACATCTAGTCTGAACTATATCCAACAAGACTAGAATTCCGAATCATTAAATTTTAAATTTTTGTTTTTTGCCCGTGGCCTGGCATTATTTATATAAGAAGTTTTTTTTAATAATACAAATTCTATATACAACTGAAGTACATCAGCCAAGTAGAAGACTTAGCACTATAATATTTGGAATTGTTGAATTATTGATTCAAAATAGATTTTAACGGCCTTTAATCCAACAAAAATTAGCGTTTCGTCCCGGCGATCTCACATGGACTCATCAGTTGACTAGTGGGCACCTTTGTCAATACGCAATTTTTGGAAAGTTCAGTTCATCTTACATAGATTTCGTGAAGAACATCTAGTGTGAACTATATCCAACAAGACTAGAATTTCTAATCATTAAATTGGAAATGTTTGTTTTTTGCCCGTGGCCTGGCATTATTTATATAAGAAGTTTTTTTAATAATACAAATTCTAAATAGCACGTAAATACATCAGCCAAGTAGAAGACTTAGCACTTTAATATTTGGACTTGTTGAATTAATGATTCAAAATAGCTTTTAACCGCCTTTAGGCCAACAAATATAAGCGTTTCGTCGCGGCGATCTCACATGGACTCATCTATTGTCTTGTGAGGACCTTTGTCAATACGCAATATTTGCCAAGTTCAGTTCATCTTACATAGATTTCGTGATGAACATCTAGTGTGAACTATATCAAACAAGACTAGAATTCCTAATCATTAAATTTAAAATTTTTGTTTTTTGCCCGTGGCCTGGCATTATTTATATATGATGTTTTTTTTAATAATACAAATTCTATATACTACTGAAAAACATCAGCCAAGTAGAAGACTTAGCACTTTAATATTTGGACTTGTTGAATTATTAATTCAAAATAGCTTCTAACCGCCTTTAGTCCAACAAAAATTATCGTTTCGTCCCGGCGATCTCACATGGACTCATCTGTTTTCTTGTGAGGACCTTTGTCAATACGAAATTTTTGCCAAGTTCAGTTCGTCTTACATAGATTTCGTGAAGAACATCTAGTGTGAACTATATCCAACAAGACTAGAATTCCTAATCATTAAATTCAAAATTGTTTGTTTTTTGCCCGTGGCCTGGCATTATTTACATAAGAAGTTTTTTTTTAATAATACAAATTCAATATACTACTGAAATACATCAGCCAAGTAGAAGACTTAGCACTTTCATATTTGCACTTGTTGAATTATTGATTCAAAATAGCTTTTAACCGCCTTTAGTCTAACAAAAATTAGTGTTTCGTCCCGGCGATCTCACATGGACTCATCTGTTGTCTTGTGAGGACCTTTGTCAATACGCAATTTTTGCCAAGTTCAGTTCATCTTACACAGATTTCGTGAAGAACATCTAGTGTGAACTATATCCAACAAGACTAGAATTCCTAATCATTAAATTGGAAATTTTTGTTTTTTGCTCGTGGCCTGGCATTATCTATATAAGAAGTTTTTTTTAATAATACAAATTCTATATACAACTGAAGTACATCAGCCAGGTAGAAGACTTAGCACTATAATATTTGGACTTGTTGAATTATTGATTCAAAATAGCTTCTAACCGCCTTTAGTCCAACAAAAATTATCGTTTCGTCCCGGCGATCTCACATGGACTCATCTGTTGTCTTGTGAGGACCTTTGTCAATACGCAATTTTTGCCAAGTTCAGTTCATCTTACATAAATTTCGTGAAGAACGTGTAGTGTGAACAATATCCAACAAGACTAGAATTCCTAATCATTAAATTTAAAATTTTTGTTTTTTGCCCGTGGCCTGGCATTATTTATATAAGAAGTTTTTTTTAATAATACAAATTCTATATACTACTGAAAAACATCAGCCAAGTAGAAGACTTAGCACTTTAATATTTGGACTTGTTGAATTATTGATTCAAAATAGCTTCTAACCGCCTTTAGTCCAACAAAAATTATCGTTTCGTCCCGGCGATCTCACATGGACTCATCTGTTGTCTTGTGAGGACCTTTGTCAATACGCAATTTTTGCCAAGTTCAGTTCATCTTACATAGATTTCGTGAAGAACATCTAGTTAGAACTATATCCAACAAGACAAGAATTCCTTATCATTAAATTCGAAATTGTTTGTTTTTTGCCCGTGGCCTGGCATTATTTACATAATAAGTTTTTTTTTAATAATACAAATTCTATATACTACTGAAATACATCAGCCAAGTAGAAGACTTAGCACTTTCATATTTGCACTTGTTGAATTATTGATTCAAAATAGCTTTTAACTGCCTTTAGTCCAACAAAAATTAGCGTTTCGTCCCGGCGATCTCACATGGACTCATCTGTTGTCTTGTGAGGACCTTTGTCAATACGCAATTTTTGCCAAGTTCAGTTCATCTTACACAGATTTCGTGAAGAACATCTAGTGTGAACTATATCCAACAAGACTAGAATTCCTAATCATTAAATTAGAAATTTTTGTTTTTTGCTCGTGGCCTGGCATTATCTATATAAGAAGTTTTTTTTAATAATACAAATTCTATATACTACTGAAATACTTCAGCCAAGTAGAAGATATAGCACTATAATATTTCGACTTGTTGAATTATTGATTCAAAATAGCTTTTAACGGCCCTTAGTCCAACAAAAATTAGCGTTTCATCGAGGCGTTCTCACATGGACTCATCAGTTGACTAGTGAGGACATTTGTCAATACGCAATTTTTGCCAAAGTGAGTTCATCTTACATAGATTTCGTGAAGAACATCTAGTCTGAACTATATCCAACAACACTAGAATTCCTAATCATTAAATTTTAAATTTTTGTTTTTTGCCCGTGGCCTGGCATTATTTATATAAGAAGTTTTTTTTAATAATACAAATTCTATATACAACTGAAGTACATCAGCCAGGTAGAAGACTTAGCACTATAATATTTGGACTTGTTGAATTATTGCTTCAAAATAGATTTTAACGGCCTTTAATCCAACAAAAATTAGCGTTTCGTCCCGGCGATCTCACATGGACTCATCAGTTGACTAGTGGGCACCTTTGTCAATACGCTATTTTTGGAAAGTTCAGTTCATCTTACATAGATTTCGTGAAGAACATCTAGTGTGAACTATATCCAACAAGACTAGAATTTCTAATCATTAAATTGGAAATGTTTGTTTTTTGCCCGTGGCCTGGCATTATTTATATAAGAAGTTTTTTTTAATAATACAAATTCTAAATAGTACTGAAATACATCAGCCAAGTAGAAGACTTAGCACTTTAATATTTGGATTTGTTGAATTAATGATTCAAAATAGCTTTTAACCGCCTTTAGGCCAACAAAACTAAGCGTTTCGTCGCGGCGATCTCACATGGACTCATCTCTTATCTTGTGAGGACCTTTGTCAATACGCAATTTTTGCCAAGTTCAGTTCATCTTGCATAGATTTCGTGAAGAACCTCTAGTGTGAACTACATCAAACAAGACTAGAATTCCTAATCATTAAATTCGAAATTTTTTGTTTTTTGCCCATGGCCTGGCATTATTTATATAAGAAGTTTTTTTTTAATAATACAAATTCTATATACTACTGAAATACATCAGCCAAGTAGAAGGCTTAGCACTTTAATATTTGGATTTGTTGAATTTTTGATTCAAAATAGCTTTTAACCGCCTTTAGTCCAACAAAAATTAGCGTTTCGTCCCGGCGATCTCACATGGACTCATCTGTTGTCTTGTGAGGACCTTTGTTAATACGGAATTTTTGCCAAGTTCAGTTCATCTTACATAGATTTCGTGAAGAACATCTAGTGTGAACTATATCCAACAAGACAATTCCTAATCATTAAATTCGAAATTTTTTGTTTTTTTGCCCGTGGCCTAGCATTATTTATATAAGAAGTTTCTTTTAATAATACAAATTCTATATACTACTGAAATACATCAGCCAAGTAGGAGACTTAGCACTTTCATATTTGGAGTTGTTGAATTATTGATTCAAAATAGCTTTTAACCGCCTTTAGTCCAACAAAAATTAGCGTTTCGTCCCGGCGATCTCACATGGACTCATCTGTTGTCTTGTGAGGACCTTTGTCAATACGCAATTTTTGCCAAGTTCAGTTCATCTTACACAGATTTCGTGAAGAACATCTTGGGGGTGGCCGTGGCGCGATAGTTGTGTGTTCGCCTGTCAACCCCATGGTCACAGGTTCGGTCCCTGCCGTAGCCTATGTCTTCTTATTTTTCCATTAAAAACCAATTCTAAAAATAAATGTCATACAATGAGTTGCTGTTTTACTCATTACATGCTGTTTAGGCATAGAACTAACAACATGTGATTGAGTAAAACTTATATACCGATAAAATATGACAAAGAATAAAAAAATTAATGCGTATTATAAGGGACATCGATAAATAAGACACGGAAATTTCTCCGCATTAGTTCAGCCGCCATCCCTGGAGATAAAATCTGAGACAACAACCAGCCCTAGTCTCCGAATATCGCGCCACACATCTTTCCTATGATTATTTCTCTTCCTTAACCTCACCCACGCCCGCGCTGTGTTGAAACATTTAAAGGGTATTCATAATCCCTTGAGCGCGTGTAGATTATAAAAAAAAAGTGTGAACTATATGCAACAAGACTAGAATTCCTAATCATTAAATTGGAAATTTTTGTTTTTTGCTCGTGGCCTGGCATTATCTATATAAGAAGTTTTTTTTAATAATACAAATTCTATATACTACTGAAATACTTCAGCCAAGTAGAAGACTTAGCACTATAATATTTGGACTTGTTGAATTATTGATTCAAAACAGCTTTTAACGGCCCTTAGTCCAACAAAAATTAGCGTTTCATCGAGGCGTTCTCACATGGACTCATCAGTTGACTAGTGAGGACATTTGTCAATACGCAATTTTTGCCAAGTTTAGTTCATCTTACATAGATTTCGTGAAGAACATCTAGTCTGAACTATATCCAACAAGACTAGAATTCCGAATCATTAAATTTTAAATTTTTGTTTTTTGCCCGTGGCCTGGCATTATTTATATAAGAAGTTTTTTTTAATAATACAAATTCTATATACAACTGAAGTACATCAGCCAAGTAGAAGACTTAGCACTATAATATTTGGAATTGTTGAATTATTGATTCAAAATAGATTTTAACGGCCTTTAATCCAACAAAAATTAGCGTTTCGTCCCGGCGATCTCACATGGACTCATCAGTTGACTAGTGGGCACCTTTGTCAATACGCAATTTTTGGAAAGTTCAGTTCATCTTACATAGATTTCGTGAAGAACATCTAGTGTGAACTATATCCAACAAGACTAGAATTTCTAATCATTAAATTGGAAATGTTTGTTTTTTGCCCGTGGCCTGGCATTATTTATATAAGAAGTTTTTTTAATAATACAAATTCTAAATAGCACGTAAATACATCAGCCAAGTAGAAGACTTAGCACTTTAATATTTGGACTTGTTGAATTAATGATTCAAAATAGCTTTTAACCGCCTTTAGGCCAACAAATATAAGCGTTTCGTCGCGGCGATCTCACATGGACTCATCTATTGTCTTGTGAGGACCTTTGTCAATACGCAATATTTGCCAAGTTCAGTTCATCTTACATAGATTTCGTGATGAACATCTAGTGTGAACTATATCAAACAAGACTAGAATTCCTAATCATTAAATTTAAAATTTTTGTTTTTTGCCCGTGGCCTGGCATTATTTATATATGATGTTTTTTTTAATAATACAAATTCTATATACTACTGAAAAACATCAGCCAAGTAGAAGACTTAGCACTTTAATATGTGGACTTGTTGAATTATTAATTCAAAATAGCTTCTAACCGCCTTTAGTCCAACAAAAATTATCGTTTCGTCCCGGCGATCTCACATGGACTCATCTGTTTTCTTGTGAGGACTTTTGTCAATACGAAATTTTTGCCAAGTTCAGTTCATCTTACATAGATTTCGTGAAGAACATCTAGTGTGAACTATATCCAACAAGACTAGAATTCCTAATCATTAAATTCAAAATTGTTTGCTTTTTTCCCGTGGCCTGGCATTATTTACATAAGAAGTTTTTTTTTAATAAAACAAATTCTATATACTACTGAAATACATCAGCCAAGTAGAAGACTTAGCACTTTCATATTTGCACTTGTTGAATTATTGATTCAAAATAGCTTTTAACCGCCTTTAGTCCAACAAAAATTAGTGTTTCGTCCCGGCGATCTCACATGGACTCATCTGTTGTCTTGTGAGGACCTTTGTCAATACGCAATTTTTGCCAAGTTCAGTTCATCTTACACAGATTTCGTGAAGAACATCTAGTGTGAACTATATCCAACAAGACTAGAATTCCTAATCATTAAATTGGAAATTTTTGTTTTTTGCTCGTGGCCTGGCATTATCTATATAAGAAGTTTTTTTTAATAATACAAATTCTATATACTACTGAAATACTTCAGCCAAGTAGAAGACTTAGCACTATAATATTTCGACTTGTTGAATTATTGATTCAAAATAGCTTTTAACGGCCCTTAGTCCAACAAAAATTAGCGTTTCATCGAGGCGTTCTCACATGGACTCATCAGTTGACTAGTGAGGACATTTGTCAATACGCAATTTTTGCCAAGTTGAGTTCATCTTACATAGATTTCGTGAAGAACATCTAGTCTGAACTATATCCAACAAGACTAGAATTCCTAATCATTAAACTTTAAATTTTAGTTTTTTGCCCGTGGCCTGGCATTATTTATATAAGAAGTTTTTTTTAATAATACAAATTCTATATACAACTGAAGTACATCAGCCAGGTAGAAGACTTAGCACTATAATATTTGGACTTGTTGAATTATTGCTTCAAAATAGATTTTAACGGCCTTTAATCCAACAAAAATTAGCGTTTCGTCCCGGCGATCTCACATGGACTCATCAGTTGACTAGTGGGCACCTTTGTCAATACGCAATTTTTGGAAAGTTCAGTTCATCTTACATAGATTTCGTGAAGAACATCTAGTGTGAACTATATCCAACAAGACTAGAATTTCTAATCATTAAATTTTAAATTTTTGTTTTTTGCCCGTGGCCTGGCATTATTTATATAAGAAGTTTTTTTTAATAATACAAATTCTATATACAACTGAAGTACATCAGCCAGGTAGAAGACTTAGCACTATAATATTTGGACTTGTTGAATTATTGCTTCAAAATAGATTTTAACGGCCTTTAATCCAACAAAAATTAGCGTTTCGTCCCGGCGATCTCACATGGACTCATCAGTTGACTAGTGGGCACCTTTGTCAATACGCTATTTTTGGAAAGTTCAGTTCATCTTACATAGATTTCGTGAAGAACATCTAGTGTGAACTATATCCAACAAGACTAGAATTTCTAATCATTAAATTGGAAATGTTTGTTTTTGCCCGTGGCCTGGCATTATTTATATAAGAAGTTTTTTTTAATAATACAAATTCTAAATAGTACTGAAATACATCAGCCAAGTAGAAGACTTAGCACTTTAATATTTGGATTTGTTGAATTAATGATTCAAAATAGCTTTTAACCGCCTTTAGGCCAACAAAACTAAGCGTTTCGTCGCGGCGATCTCACATGGACTCATCTCTTATCTTGTGAGGACCTTTGTCAATACGCAATATTTGCCAAGTTCAGTTCATCTTACATAGATTTCGTGAAGAACATCTAGTGTGAACTATATCAAACAAGACTAGAATTCCTTATCATTAAATTGGAAATGTTTGTTTTTTGCCCGTGGCCTGGCATTATTTATATAAGAAGTTTTTTTTTAATAATACAAATTCTATATACCACTGAAATACATCAGCCAAGTAGAAGACTTAGCACTTTAATATTTGGACTTGTTGAATTATTGATTCAAAATAGCTTTTAACTGCCTTTAGTCCAACAAAAATTAGCGTTTCGTCCCGGCGATCTCACATGGACTCATCTGTTGTCTTGTGAGGACCTTTGTCAATACGCAATTTTTGCCAAGTTCAGTTCATCTTACATAAATTTCGTGAAGAACGTGTAGTGTGAACAATATCCAACAAGACTAGAATTCCTAATCATTAAATTTAAAATTTTTGTTTTTTGCCCGTGGCCTGGCAATATTTATATAAGAAGTTTTTTTTAATAATACAAATTCTATATACTACTGAAAAACATCAGCCAAGTAGAAGACTTAGCACTTTAATATTTGGACTTGTTGAATTATTGATTCAAAATAGCTTCTAACCGCCTTTAGTCCAACAAAAATTATCGTTTCGTCCCGGCGATCTCACATGGACTCATATGTTGTCTTGTGAGGACCTTTGTCAATACGCAATTTTTGCCAAGTTCAGTTCATCTTACATAGATTTCGTGAAGAACATCTAGTGTGAACTATATCCAACAAGACTAGAATTCCTTATCATTAAATTCGAAATTGTTTGTTTTTTGCCCGTGGCCTGGCATTATTTACATAAGAAGTTTTTTTTTAATAATACAAATTCTATATACTACTGAAATACATCAGCCAAGTAGAAGACTTAGCACTTTCATATTTGCACTTGTTGAATTATTGATTCAAAATAGCTTTTAACTGCCTTTAGTCCAACAAAAATTAGCGTTTCGTCCCGGCGATCTTACATGGACTCATCTGTTGTCTTGTGAGGACCTTTGTCAATACGCAATTTTTGCCAAGTTCAGTTCATCTTACACAGATTTCGTGAAGTACATCTAGTGTGAACTATATCCAACAAGACTAGAATTCCTAATCATTAAATTGGAAATTTTTGTTTTTTGCTCGTGGCCTGGCATTATCTATATAAGAAGTTTTTTGTAATAATACAAATTCTATATACTACTAAAATACTTCAGCCAAGTAGAAGACTTAGCACTATAATATTTCGACTTGTTGAATTATTGATTCAAAATAGCTTTTAACGGCCCTTAGTCCAACAAAAATTAGCGTTTCATCGAGGCGTTCTCACATGGACTCATCAGTTGACTAGTGAGGACCTTTGTCAATACGCAATTTTTACCAAGTTCAGTTCATCTTACATAGATTTCGTGAAGAACATCTAGTGTGAACTATATCCAACAAGACTAGAAATCCTAATCATTAAATTGGAAATGTTTGCTTTTTGCCCGTGGCATGGAATTATTTATATAAGAAGTTTTTTTTTAATAATACAAATTCTATATACCACTGAAATACATCAGCCAAGTAGAAGACTTAGCACTTTAATATTTGGACTTGTTGAATTATTGATTCAAAATAGCTTTTAACCGCCTTTAGTCCAACAAAAATTAGCGTTTCGTCCCGGCGATCTCACATGGACTCATCTCTTGTCTTGTGAGGACCTTTGTCAATACGCAATTTTTGCCAAGTTCAGTTCATCTTACATAGATTTCGTGAAGAACATCTAGTGTGAACTATATCCAACAAGACTAGAATTCCTAATAATTAAATTGGAAATTTTTGTTTTTTGCCCGTGGCCTGGCATTATTTATATAAGAAGTTTTTTTTAATAATACAAATTCTAAATACTACTGAAATACATCAGCCAAGTAGAAGACTTAGCACTTTAATATTTGGACTTTTTGAATTATTCATTCAAAATAGCTTTTAACCGCCTTTAGGCCAACAAAAATTAGCGTTTCGTCGCGGCGATCTCACATGGACTCATCTCTTGTCTTGTGAGGACCTTTGTCAATACGCAATTTTTACCAAGTTCAGTTCATCTTACATAGATTTCGTGAAGAACATCTAGTGTGAACTATATCCAACAAGACTAGAAATCCTAATCATTAAATTGGAAATGTTTGCTTTTTGCCCGTGGCATGGCATTATTTATATAAGAAGTTTTTTTTTAATAATACAAATTCTATATACCACTGAAATACATCAGCCAAGTAGAAGACTTAGCACTTTAATATTTGCACTTGTTGAATTATTGATTCAAAATAGCTTTTAACCGCCTTTAGTCCAACAAAAATTAGCGTTTCGTCCCGGCGATCTCACATGGACTCATCTGTTGTCTTGTGAGGACCTTTGTCAATACGCAATTTTTGCCAAGTTCAGTTCATCTTACATAGATTTCGTGAAGAACATCTAGTGTGAACAATATCCAACAAGACTAGAATTCCTAATCATTAAATTCGAAATTTTTTGTTTTTTGCCCTTGGCCTGGCATTATTTATATAAGAAATTTTTTTTAATAATACAAATTCTATATACTACTGGAATACATCAGCCAAGTAGAAGACTTAACACTATAATATTTGGACTTGTTGAATTATTGATTCAAAATAGCTTTTAACCGCCTTTAGTCCTACAAAAATTAGCGTTTCGTCCCGGCGATCTCACATGGACTCAGCTGTTGTCTTGTGAGGACCTTTGTCAATACGCAATTTTTGCCAAGTTCAGTTCATCTTACACAGATTTCGTGAAGAATATCTAGTGTGAACTATATCCAACAAGACTAGAATTCCTAATCATTAAATTGGAAATTTTTGTTTTTTGCTCGTGGCCTGGCATTATCTATATAAGAAGTTTTTTTTAATAATAAAAATTCTATATACTACTGAAATACTTCAGCCAAGGAGAAGACTTAGCACTATAATATTTGGACTTGTTGAATTATTGATTCAAAATAGCTTTTAACGGCCCTTAGTCCAACAAAAATTAGCGTTTCATCGAGGCGTTCTCACATGGAGTCATCAGTTGACTAGTGAAGACATTTGTCAATACGCAATTTTTGCCAAGTTGAGTTCATCTTACATAGATTTAGTGAAGAACATCTAGTCTGAACTATATCCAACAAGACTAGAATTCCTAATCATTAAATTTAAAATTTTTGTTTTTTGACCGTGGCCTGGCATTATTTATATAAGAAGTTTTTTTTAATAATACAAATTCTATATACAACTGGAGTACATCAGCCAAGTAGAAGACTTAGCACTATAATATTTGGACTTGTTGAATTATTGATTCAAAATAGCTTTTAACGGCCTTTAGTTCAACAAAAATTAGCGTTTCATCGAGGCGTTCTCACATGGACTCATCAGTTGACTAGTGAGGACATTTGTCAATACGCAATTTTTGCCAAGTTGAGTTCATCTTACATAGATTTCGTGAAGAACATCTAGTCTGAACTATATCCAACAAGACTAGAATTCCTAATCATTAAATTTTAAATTTTTGTTTTTTTCCCGTGGCCTGGCATTATTTATATAAGAAGTTTTTTTTAATAATACAAATTCTATATACAACTGAAGTACATCAGCCAAGTAGAAGACATAGCACTATAATATTTGGACTTGTTGAATTATTGATTCAAAAAAGATTTAACGGCCTTTAATCCAACAAAAATTAGGGTTTCGTCCCGGCGATCTCACATGGACTCATCTGTTGTCTTGTGAGGACCTTTGTCAATACGCAATTTTTGCCAAGTTCAGTTCATCTTACATAGATTTCGTGAAGAACATCTAGTGTGAACAATATCCAACAAGACTAGAATTCCTAATAATTAAATTGGAAATTTTTGTTTTTTGCCCTTGGCCTGGCATTATTTATATAAGAAATTTTTTTTAATAATACAAATTCTATATACTACTGGAATACATCAGCCAAGTAGAAGACTTAACACTATAATATTTGGACTTGTTGAATTATTGATTCAAAATAGTTTTTAACGGCCTTTAGTCCAACAAAATTTAGCGTTTCGTCCCGGCGATCTCACATGGACTCATCAGTTGACTAGTGTGATCTTTGTCAATACGCAATTTTTGCCAAGTTCAGTTCATCTTACATAGATTTCGGGAAGAACATCAAGACTAGAAATCCTAAGCATTAAATTGGAATTTTTTGTTTTTTGCCCGTGGCGTGGCATTATTTATATAAGAAGTTTTTTTTTAGTGAGGACCTTTGTCAATACGCAATTTTTGCCAAGTTCAGTTCATCTTACATAGATTTCGTGAAGAACATCTGGTGTGAACTACATCCAACAAGACTAGAATTCCTAATCATTTATTCCGAATTTTTTTGTTTTTTGCCCGTGGCCTGGCATTATTTATATAAGAAGTTATTTTTTAATAATACAAATTCTATATACTACTGAAAAACATCAGCCAAGTAGAAGACTTAGCACTTTAATATTTGGACTTGTTGAATTATTGATTCAAAATAGCTTTTAACCGCCTTTAGTCCAACAAAAATTAGCGTTTCGTCCCGGCGATCTCACATGGACTGATCTGTTGTCTTGTGAGGACCTTTGTCAATACGCAATTTTTGCCAAGTTCAGTTCATCTTACATAGATTTCGTGAAGAACATCTAGTGTTTCGTCGCGGCGATCTCACATGGACTCATCTCTTATCTTGTGAGGACCTTTGTCAATACGCAATATTTGCCAAGTTCAGTTCATCTTACATAGATTTCGTGAAGAACATCTAGTGTGAACTATATCAAACAAGACTAGAATTCCTTATCATTAAATTGGAAATGTTTGTTTTTTGCCCGTGACCTGGCATTATTTATATAAGAAGTTTTTTTTTAATAATACAAATTCTATATACCACTGAAATACATCAGCCAAGTAGAAGACTTAGCACTTTAATATTTGGACTTGTTGAATTATTGATTCAAAATAGCTTTTAACTGCCTTTAGTCCAACAAAAATTAGCGTTTCGTCCCGGCGATCTCACATGGACTCATCTGTTGTCTTGTGAGGACCTTTGTCAATACGCAATTTTTGCCAAGTTCAGTTCATCTTACATAAATTTCGTGAAGAACGTGTAGTGTGAACAATATCCAACAAGACTAGAATTCCTAATCATTAAATTTAAAATTTTTGTTTTTTGCCCGTGGCCTGGCAATATTTATATAAGAAGTTTTTTTTAATAATACAAATTCTATATACTACTGAAAAACATCAGCCAAGTAGAAGACTTAGCACTTTAATATTTGGACTTGTTGAATTATTGATTCAAAATAGCTTCTAACCGCCTTTAGTCCAACAAAAATTATCGTTTCGTCCCGGCGATCTCACATGGACTCATATGTTGTCTTGTGAGGACCTTTGTCAATACGCAATTTTTGCCAAGTTCAGTTCATCTTACATAGATTTCGTGAAGAACATCTAGTGTGAACTATATCCAACAAGACTAGAATTCCTTATCATTAAATTCGAAATTGTTTGTTTTTTGCCCGTGGCCTGGCATTATTTACATAAGAAGTTTTTTTTTAATAATACAAATTCTATATACTACTGAAATACATCAGCCAAGTAGAAGACTTAGCACTTTCATATTTGCACTTGTTGAATTATTGATTCAAAATAGCTTTTAACTGCCTTTAGTCCAACAAAAATTAGCGTTTCGTCCCGGCGATCTTACATGGACTCATCTGTTGTCTTGTGAGGACCTTTGTCAATACGCAATTTTTGCCAAGTTCAGTTCATCTTACACAGATTTCGTGAAGTACATCTAGTGTGAACTATATCCAACAAGACTAGAATTCCTAATCATTAAATTGGAAATTTTTGTTTTTTGCTCGTGGCCTGGCATTATCTATATAAGAAGTTTTTTGTAATAATACAAATTCTATATACTACTAAAATACTTCAGCCAAGTAGAAGACTTAGCACTATAATATTTCGACTTGTTGAATTATTGATTCAAAATAGCTTTTAACGGCCCTTAGTCCAACAAAAATTAGCGTTTCATCGAGGCGTTCTCACATGGACTCATCAGTTGACTAGTGAGGACCTTTGTCAATACGCAATTTTTACCAAGTTCAGTTCATCTTACATAGATTTCGTGAAGAACATCTAGTGTGAACTATATCCAACAAGACTAGAAATCCTAATCATTAAATTGGAAATGTTTGCTTTTTGCCCGTGGCATGGAATTATTTATATAAGAAGTTTTTTTTTAATAATACAAATTCTATATACCACTGAAATACATCAGCCAAGTAGAAGACTTAGCACTTTAATATTTGGACTTGTTGAATTATTGATTCAAAATAGCTTTTAACCGCCTTTAGTCCAACAAAAATTAGCGTTTCGTCCCGGCGATCTCACATGGACTCATCTCTTGTCTTGTGAGGACCTTTGTCAATACGCAATTTTTGCCAAGTTCAGTTCATCTTACATAGATTTCGTGAAGAACATCTATTGTGAACTATATCCAACAAGACTAGAATTCCTAATAATTAAATTGGAAATTTTTGTTTTTTGCCCGTGGCCTGGCATTATTTATATAAGAAGTTTTTTTTAATAATACAAATTCTAAATACTACTGAAATACATCAGCCAAGTAGAAGACTTAGCACTTTAATATTTGGACTTTTTGAATTATTCATTCAAAATAGCTTTTAACCGCCTTTAGGCCAACAAAAATTAGCGTTTCGTCGCGGCGATCTCACATGGACTCATCTCTTGTCTTGTGAGGACCTTTGTCAATACGCAATTTTTACCAAGTTCAGTTCATCTTACATAGATTTCGTGAAGAACATCTAGTGTGAACTATATCCAACAAGACTAGAAATCCTAATCATTAAATTGGAAATGTTTGCTTTTTGCCCGTGGCATGGCATTATTTATATAAGAAGTTTTTTTTTAATAATACAAATTCTATATACCACTGAAATACATCAGCCAAGTAGAAGACTTAGCACTTTAATATTTGCACTTGTTGAATTATTGATTCAAAATAGCTTTTAACCGCCTTTAGTCCAACAAAAATTAGCGTTTCGTCCCGGCGATCTCACATGGACTCATCTGTTGTCTTGTGAGGACCTTTGTCAATACGCAATTTTTGCCAAGTTCAGTTCATCTTACATAGATTTCGTGAAGAACATCTAGTGTGAACAATATCCAACAAGACTAGAATTCCTAATCATTAAATTCGAAATTTTTTGTTTTTTGCCCTTGGCCTGGCATTATTTATATAAGAAATTTTTTTTAATAATACAAATTCTATATACTACTGGAATACATCAGCCAAGTAGAAGACTTAACACTATAATATTTGGACTTGTTGAATTATTGATTCAAAATAGCTTTTAACCGCCTTTAGTCCTACAAAAATTAGCGTTTCGTCCCGGCGATCTCACATGGACTCAGCTGTTGTCTTGTGAGGACCTTTGTCAATACGCAATTTTTGCCAAGTTCAGTTCATCTTACACAGATTTCGTGAAGAATATCTAGTGTGAACTATATCCAACAAGACTAGAATTCCTAATCATTAAATTGGAAATTTTTGTTTTTTGCTCGTGGCCTGGCATTATCTATATAAGAAGTTTTTTTTAATAATAAAAATTCTATATACTACTGAAATACTTCAGCCAAGGAGAAGACTTAGCACTATAATATTTGGACTTGTTGAATTATTGATTCAAAATAGCTTTTAACGGCCCTTAGTCCAACAAAAATTAGCGTTTCATCGAGGCGTTCTCACATGGAGTCATCAGTTGACTAGTGAAGACATTTGTCAATACGCAATTTTTGCCAAGTTGAGTTCATCTTACATAGATTTAGTGAAGAACATCTAGTCTGAACTATATCCAACAAGACTAGAATTCCTAATCATTAAATTTAAAATTTTTGTTTTTTGACCGTGGCCTGGCATTATTTATATAAGAAGTTTTTTTTAATAATACAAATTCTATATACAACTGGAGTACATCAGCCAAGTAGAAGACTTAGCACTATAATATTTGGACTTGTTGAATTATTGATTCAAAATAGCTTTTAACGGCCTTTAGTTCAACAAAAATTAGCGTTTCATCGAGGCGTTCTCACATGGACTCATCAGTTGACTAGTGAGGACATTTGTCAATACGCAATTTTTGCCAAGTTGAGTTCATCTTACATAGATTTCGTGAAGAACATCTAGTCTGAACTATATCCAACAAGACTAGAATTCCTAATCATTAAATTTTAAATTTTTGTTTTTTTCCCGTGGCCTGGCATTATTTATATAAGAAGTTTTTTTTAATAATACAAATTCTATATACAACTGAAGTACATCAGCCAAGTAGAAGACATAGCACTATAATATTTGGACTTGTTGAATTATTGATTCAAAAAAGATTTAACGGCCTTTAATCCAACAAAAATTAGGGTTTCGTCCCGGCGATCTCACATGGACTCATCTGTTGTCTTGTGAGGACCTTTGTCAATACGCAATTTTTGCCAAGTTCAGTTCATCTTACATAGATTTCGTGAAGAACATCTAGTGTGAACAATATCCAACAAGACTAGAATTCCTAATAATTAAATTGGAAATTTTTGTTTTTTGCCCTTGGCCTGGCATTATTTATATAAGAAATTTTTTTTAATAATACAAATTCTATATACTACTGGAATACATCAGCCAAGTAGAAGACTTAACACTATAATATTTGGACTTGTTGAATTATTGATTCAAAATAGTTTTTAACGGCCTTTAGTCCAACAAAATTTAGCGTTTCGTCCCGGCGATCTCACATGGACTCATCAGTTGACTAGTGTGATCTTTGTCAATACGCAATTTTTGCCAAGTTCAGTTCATCTTACATAGATTTCGGGAAGAACATCAAGACTAGAAATCCTAAGCATTAAATTGGAATTTTTTGTTTTTTGCCCGTGGCGTGGCATTATTTATATAAGAAGTTTTTTTTTAGTGAGGACCTTTGTCAATACGCAATTTTTGCCAAGTTCAGTTCATCTTACATAGATTTCGTGAAGAACATCTGGTGTGAACTACATCCAACAAGACTAGAATTCCTAATCATTTATTCCGAATTTTTTTTGTTTTTTGCCCGTGGCCTGGCATTATTTATATAAGAAGTTATTTTTTAATAATACAAATTCTATATACTACTGAAAAACATCAGCCAAGTAGAAGACTTAGCACTTTAATATTTGGACTTGTTGAATTATTGATTCAAAATAGCTTTTAACCGCCTTTAGTCCAACAAAAATTAGCGTTTCGTCCCGGCGATCTCACATGGACTGATCTGTTGTCTTGTGAGGACCTTTGTCAATACGCAATTTTTGCCAAGTTCAGTTCATCTTACATAGATTTCGTGAAGAACATCTAGTGTGAACTATATCCAACAAGACTAGAATTCCTAATAATTAAATTGGAAATTTTTGTTTTTTGCCCGTGGCCTGGCATTATTTATATAAGAAGTTTTTTTTAATAATACAAATTCTAAATACTACTGAAATACATCAGCCAAGTAGAAGACTTAGCACTTTAATATTTGGACTTTTTGAATTATTCATTCAAAATAGCTTTTAACCGCCTTTAGGCCAACAAAAATTAGCGTTTCGTCGCGGCGATCTCACATGGACTCATCTCTTGTCTTGTGAGGACCTTTGTCAATACGCAATTTTTACCAAGTTCAGTTCATCTTACATAGATTTCGTGAAGAACATCTAGTGTGAACTATATCCAACAAGACTAGAAATCCTAATCATTAAATTGGAAATGTTTGCATTTTGCCCGTGGCATGGCATTATTTATATAAGAAGTTTTTTTTTAATAATACAAATTCTATATACCACTGAAATACATCAGCCAAGTAGAAGACTTAGCACTTTAATATTTGGACTTGTTGAATTATTGATTCAAAATAGCTTTTAACCGCCTTTAGTCCAAAAAAATTTGCGTTTCGTCCCGGCGATCTCACATGGACTCATCTGTTGTCTTGTGAGGACCTTTGTCAATACGCAATTTTTGCCAAGTTCAGTTCATCTTACATAGATTTCGTGAAGAACATCTAGTGTGAACAATATCCAACAAGACTAGAATTCCTAATAATTAAATTGGAAATTTTTGTTTTTTGCCCTTGGCCTGGCATTATTTATATAAGAAATTTTTTTTAATAATACAAATTCTATATACTACTGGAATACATCAGCCAAGTAGAAGACTTAACACTATAATATTTGGACTTGTTGAATTATTGATTCAAAATAGTTTTTAACGGCCTTTAGTCCAACAAAATTTAGCGTTTCGTCCCGGCGATCTCACATGGACTCATCAGTTGACTAGTGTGATCTTTGTCAATACGCAATTTTTGCCAAGTTCAGTTCATCTTACATAGATTTCGGGAAGAACATCAAGACTAGAAATCCTAAGCATTAAATTAGAATTTTTTGTTTTTTGCCCGTGGCGTGGCATTATTTATATAAGAAGTTTTTTTTTAGTGAGGACCTTTGTCAATACGCAATTTTTGCCAAGTTCACTTCATCTTACATAGATTTCGTGAAGAACATCTGGTGTGAACTACATCCAACAAGACTAGAATTCCTAATCATTTAATTCGAAATTTTTTGTTTTTTGCCCGTGGCCTGGCATTATTTATATAAGAAGTTATTTTTTAATAATACAAATTCTATATACTACTGAAAAACATCAGCCAAGTAGAAGACTTAGCACTTTAATATTTGGACTTGTTGAATTATTGATTCAAAATAGCTTTTAACCGCCTTTAGTCCAACAAAAATTAGCGTTTCGTCCCGGCGATCTCACATGGACTGATCTGTTGTCTTGTGAGGACCTTTGTCAATACCCAATTTTTGCCAAGTTCAGTTCATCTTACATAGATTTCGTGAAGAACATCTAGTGTGAACTATATCCAACAAGACTAGAATTCCTAATCATTAAATTCGAAATTTTTTGTTTTTTGCCCGGGGCCTGGCATTATTTATATAAGAAGTTTTTTTTAATAATACAAATTCTATATACTACTGAAATACATCAGCCAAGTAGAAGACTTAGCACTTTCATATTTGGACTTGTTGAATTATTGATTCAAAATAGCTTTTAACCGCCTTAAGTCCTACAAAAATTAGCGTTTCGTCCCGGCGATCTCACATGGACTCAGCTGTTGTCTTGTGAGGACCTTTGTCAATACGCAATTTTTGCCAAGTTCAGTTCATCTTACACAGATTTCGTGAAGAATATCTAGTGTGAACTATATCCAACAAGACTAGAATTCCTAATCATTAAATTGGAAATTTTTGTTTTTTGCTCGTGGCCTGGCATTATCTATATAAGAAGTTTTTTTTAATAATAAAAATTCTATATACTACTGAAATACTTCAGCCAAGGAGAAGACTTAGCACTATAATATTTGGACTTGTTGAATTATTGATTCAAAATAGCTTTTAACGGCCCTTAGTCCAACAAAAATTAGCGTTTCATCGAGGCGTTCTCACATGGAGTCATCAGTTGACTAGTGAAGACATTTGTCAATACGCAATTTTTGCCAAGTTGAGTTCATCTTACATAGATTTCGTGAAGAACATCTAGTCTGAACTATATCCAACAAGACTAGAATTCCTAATCATTAAATTTAAATTTTTTGTTTTTTGACCGTGGCCTGGCATTATTTATATAAGAAGTTTTTTTTAATAATACAAATTCTATATACAACTGGAGTACATCAGCCAAGTAGAAGACTTAGCACTATAATATTTGGACTTGTTGAATTATTGATTCAAAATAGCTTTTAACGGCCTTTAGTTCAACAAAAATTAGCGTTTCATCGAGGCGTTCTCACATGGACTCATCCGTTGACTAGTGAGGACATTTGTCAATACGCAATTTTTGCCAAGTTGAGTTCATCTTACATAGATTTCGTGAAGAACATCTAGTCTGAACTATATCCAACAAGACTAGAATTCCTAATCATTAAATTTAAAATTTTTGTTTTTTGCCCGTGGCCTGGCATTATTTATATAAGAAGTTTTTTTTAATAATACAAATTCTATATACAACTGAAGTACATCAGCCAAGTAGAAGACATAGCACTATAATATTTGGACTTATTGAATTATTGATTCAAAATAGATTTAACGGCCTTTAATCCAACAAAAATTAGCGTTTCGTCCCGGCGATCTCACATGGACTCATCTCTTTGTCAATACGCAATTTTTGCCAAGTTCAGTTCATCTTACATAGATATCGTGAAGAACATCTAGTGTGAACTATATCCAACAAGACTAGAATTCCTAATAATTAAATTGGAAATTTTTGTTTTTTGCCCGTGGCCTGGCATTATTTATACAAGAAGTTTTTTTTTAATAATACAAAATCTATATACTACTGAAATACATCAGCCAAGTAGAAGACTTAGCACTATAATATTTGGACTTGTTGAATTATTGATTCAAAATAGATTTTAACGGCCTTTAGTCCAACAAAAATTAGCGTTTCATCGAGGCGTTCTCACATGGACTCATCAGTTGACTAGTGAGGACATTTGTCAATACGCAATTTTTTCCAAGTTCAGTTCATCTTACATAGATTTCGTGAAGAACATTTAGTTTGACCTATATCCAACAAGACTAGAATTCCTAATCATTAAATTGAAAATTTTTGTTTTTTGCCCGTGGCCTGGCATTATTTATAACGGGTGATTTTTTGCTACTTGGTTTTTGACGTTTATATTTTTGACAGATCACACATGACAAATTCTACGAACATTTGACATTTCGATTCAGTATTGTTTGCCATTTTATCATGAATAGACTTACGCCTGAACAACGTTTGCAAATTATTGAAATTTATTATCAAAATTCGTGCTCTGTGAAAAATGTGTTTCGCAAGCTACGTCCGTTTTTTTTCCGCTCATTTTTGGCTAAATGGATACGTGAATAAGCAGAATTGCCGTATTTGGAGTGAAGAGCAGCCAGAGGCAATTCAGCAGCTACCAATGCATCCCCAAAAATGCACGGTTTGGTGCGGTTTATGGGCAGGTGGCATCATTGGGCCGTACTTCTTCAAGGACGATGAAGGCCGCAGGGTTACGGTCAATGGAAAAAGGAACCGTTCGATGATAACAGATTTTTTTTTGCCGAAAATGCAAGAATTGAACTCGGTCGACATGTGGTTCCAACAGGACGCGAAACCATGCATCAATTGAGAGGCGAATTTGGTGAGCAGTTGATCTCACGTTTTGGCGCAGTCAATTGGCCACCAAGATCATGTGATTTGACCCCATTAGACTATTTTTTGTGGGGCTATGTTAAGTCTATTGTCTATGGGGACAAGCCAAAAACTATTGCTGCCTTGGAAGCCAACATTGAACGCGTCATTGGTGAGATTCCAGCCGAAATGTGTGAAAAAGTTTGCCAAAATTGGACCTTCAGAATGGACCACCTGAAGCGTAGCCGCGGGCAACATTTAAGTGAAATTATTTTTAAAAAGTAAATGGCAGAAATTGATTTATCGATCCAAATAAAAATTTCATTTTCGCTTTATTTCTAACGAGATGTTGTTGTTAGATGTTATAGCATATCCGAAGTCGACAAAGTGCCTAACTACCTCAAAGTTGTACCTGTCTATTGTGACGTTTTTCCAATCCGCCGGTGTGGTGTGCCCCTTTTTGTGGACAGTAGGTACTTCGTTTTTGCCTCATTGACTGCTAGTCCCATCTGAGCCGCTTCAGCTTCACTGTTAGCAAACGTTTCAGTGATAGCTCGCTGGGTTCTGCCAATGATGTCTATGTCATCAGCGTATGCTTGTACAAAATTGTACTAGTAGAGTTAACCTGGGAATTTCTCAAAAATTTTTCAAGTATTAAGTTGAAGAAATCCTTTCTTGACATCAAAAGCTTTTGTGAGGTCAGTACCAACCTTGACAGAGCAGCGAGAGTTCTCCATCTTCATCCTACACAGTCAGATGAGTCTTATGGGGATACCAAAACCAGACATGGCTCTGTATAGCTCGTCTCTATAAATGCTATCGTACGCGGCCTTAAAATCGATAAAGAGATGGTGGGTATCGATTTGGAGTTCTAGGGTTGTTTCCAGGATCTGCCGAAGCATGAACATTTGATCGATTGTGGACTTTCCTGGCATGAAACCGCACTGAAAGGGTCCAATCAGGTTGCTGACAAATGGTTTCAGACGTTCACATAATACAGCAGACACGATCTTGAACGCGATATTCAGGCAAACGATGCTGAGGTTCCATTCATCAGGCATACTTTCTTCTGACCAGACTTTAGAGATGAGTTGGTTTAGGCACTGTACTAGGTCATCTCCGGCTGCTTTAAAGAGTTCGGCGGGTAGTCCATCGGGGCCAGCAGCTTTGTTGTTCTTTAGTTTGGATACTGCTATTCTCACTTCATTTAGTTCAGGTGGACGGATGTTTTGTGTGTCATGGTTCATGTTGAATGGTTCATTCTGCCTGACAGCGGGATTTTGGTCATCATCGCCATTTAACAGTCAGCAGAAATGGTCATTCTATATGATCAGCACCGACTGTGACTCTACTGCGAGGTTTTCATTCCTATATCTCAGGTTTCTGTGTGGGTTTTTTTGCCTTGACACGTTCTTTTTACCTGTTGGTAAAACTTCCGCACGTTGTTCCTGGAAGAGCATCTCTCAATTCAGAGAAGCTGGTGTTCTTCGCGTCTTTTCTGCTCGTAGCGCTCGCGAGCAGCTCTCGTTCTTCTTTGAAGCGCCGATTTATATGCCATTTGTTTAGCTGCATGTGCCTGCCTGAATTCTTCATCGAACCAGAGGTTTCGTGCTGGAGGTCTGGTGAAACCTAGTACATCAATTGCGGCACGTCTGATGTCTTGTTGGCAGCGTTGCTACTGGTCTTCGGCACGTTATGCTGGCGGCAATGGATTTCTTGAGATGTTACGGAATATTCGATCGGCATAGGTTCTGGTGGTCTCTTGCGATTGCAGTTTTCCGACGTCATACTTCCTCACAGTATTACTCCGTTTTTGGGACGTTCGGATTATTCGCATTCTTACTTTTGCTGCAAGTAGGTAGTGATTCGAGTGGATGTTAGCTGCTCGGAAGGTGCGAACATCCAGAATACTGGAGGCGTGCCTTGCATCGATCGCAGCGTGATCAATCTGATTGACGGTTATTTGATCTGGATGCCGCCAAGTCCATTTGTGTATGTCGAGAGGAGGAAATCGTGTGCTTGCAATGGCCACGTTACGTGCCGCCGTAAGGTCAATTAGCCTACGCCCGTTTTCAGACATTGTGTCGTGCGGGCTAGATTTTCCGACAGTCCTACCAAAGATTTCCTCTTTACCTATTTTGGCATTAAAATCGCCTAGTACGATCTTAACGTCATATTTAAGGCACTCCTCATAGGCTTTGTCGAGGAGCTCGTAGAAGTCATCCTTGGTGCCGTCATCCTTGTCTTCTGTGAGGCGTGAGCGCATATTAGACTAATGTTGGCGAATTTAGCCTTGATACGAATTGTCACAAGTCGCTCAATCATGTGACGAAAGCCCAAGACTTCTTGCCTATGTCTGCCGCTTATGACAAATCCGCACCCAAATAGACGCTGTGGTCTTTCTTTACAATCACCGTAGTATACGTCACAGTTTTTCATCTTCCTTTTGCCCGGCCCCTCCCATCGCACTTCCTGGATGGCAGTAATTCCTGCTCTATAGCAGTCTAGGGCCTCCGCTAGTTATTCGGCTGCACGTGCTCTGTTAAGAGTTCTACTATTCCACGTGCAGATCCGAAGGTTATTGTCCTTACTGCATTTTGCCGGGTCGTCAACAGTTAATCCCTCCTTTTCCGAGGCTATTGGTCGCTTCGCAACTTATCTTTTTTTACATGGCGGGGTTGATAACCCCACGCACAACCCCCAACCTGGAGGGCCAGGTCCTTTGTTGGACTCTTTGGACGAAAGGAGCCGGAAAGTCCGGAGTCAGTAATCCGCTTCAGGGATATGAGCCCTGCCGTTGGCCCATTGAGGGCTCATCCGCCACCATCTCTATTTCAATGCCCTGACTTGAATTGAATTGTCCCAATGACCTTATCTAAAAATACGTCGTAGTAGCTCATTAGGGCATCTGATTTGTTGACGGTTGAAGCCGCCGTTGGTCCAATTATTTGGGCTAATCCGCCGTACTTCCTCTTTCTGAGGAGCTCATGCAAGACTTCTGCGAGTTGATCAGAACAGTCATTAAACAGAGCATTATAGTGTTGATTTCTTTTCTGTGTTCAACACTCGCGCTTATAAGTTTAGCAGGAATGTCCGGATGGACAAGCCAGTTCCCGGTGGTTACCGCAAGGAGGTAAGATAAGCACTATTGATGTGTACGAGATAGTTACAACACTGGGCATTGTCTGGTTGACGCCGATCAGGGCCTTCCATATTCATACACACCCAACCACTAAATAGAAGACTTAGCACTATAATATTTGAACTTGTTGAATTGAATTGATTCAAAATAGCTTTTAACGGCCTTTAGTCCAACAAAAATTAGCGTTTCGTCAGTTCATCTTACATAGATTTCGTGAAGAACATCTAGTGTGAACTATATCCAACACGACTAGAATTCCTAATCATTTAATTGGAATTTTTTTGTTTTTTGCCCGTGGCCTGGCATTATTTATATAAGAAGTTTTTTTTAATAATAAAAATTCTATATACTACTGAAATACATCAGCCAAGTAGAAGACTTACCACTATAATATTTGAACTTGTTGAATTATTGATTCAAAATAGCTTTTAACGGCCTTTAGTCCAACTGAGAGAAAATAGTCCATGTGAGATCGCCGGGACGAAACGCTAATTTTTGTTGGACTAAAGGGAAAGTGACTTCACTAAGCTTAGAGACATTTTAATTGATATGGACATTGTTGCGACTAGCTTCATAGCCGCAAATTTAGCTATATGAACAAAAAATCAGTTTGAAAAAAAAACTAAAACCAAATTTAATTTTAACTACTATTTTATTTTGGGACTCAAGTTTTAGCAATGAATTGTTATAATGGACTGTCCTCTTATGCCCACACAGTATAGGCTTTTTATACAATGCCTTTCAATTTCCATCTATGCATATGCATAACACTTGTTGCCATTGCTTCAGCTAAGACTTAAACTAAGTCATCGTTGTCGGTCGCAACCCCCGTTATTTGGGAGCGACATCGGTGATGGTAAAGTATGTGCCAATGCGATAGGATCGATGCCGGTGATCTTGATGTGCTATGCTTTGTGCTATATTCATTGTCGATGATGTAGATGTTGACTTCTGTATTCTTCGGTCGAAACCACCGCTACTTTGGAGCGGTTGATGTTGATGGTGTGATGATGACTTTAGGGCTAGGGCAAATAAAATTTCAATCTTCGTATTTTTCGGTCGCAACCCCCGTTACTTGGGATCGACCGATGTTGATGGTGATGCTGACTATGGGATGTGGTGTGCACAAGTGCAATGATTGGCCTTGGCATTGACATTGAAGTTGCTATATGGTGCTAGTGCAGTAGCATAGGCGGCTCGCTGTCTGTTAAGCTCAACAGCCGATGATGTTGATGATGTAAGTAACTGAGGATGATGACGATGATGCGAATATGCCTTCTATTTCTCGGTCGAAGGTACCGCTATTTGGGACCGGCCGATGTCGATGGTTTAAATACAATGCAAGTTAAAGGCATTGACTGACATTGACATTGATCCAAATGTGTTGATTGATGGGTGCCATAAAAAGTTTGCGATTTGGTGATTCTAACGACATGTGAGTTTATAGGGTGATGTTTGGTTGTTTGCATTTGGAGACCAATAAAGATGGCGAGTAGCAACATACTGCCCGCCTTGAAAGCTCCTGGTTTCAATAGTTTACTTTTCCTTGATTGTTTATTCAGGATCAGGTTCGAGTGGTAATGGACATAGTTTGGCGATTGTCCGTTTGTAGGTTCCGGTTGTGGTTTTTACGTTTACTACGCGTATGTTGCCATCGTCTCCTTCATAAATCCCAATGATTCGTCCCATTGGCCACTTTAGTGGTGGCATGTTGTCTTCTTTCAGGAGAACCAAGTCGTTGAGGCGAATGTTTGGTTGCGATAAGTCCAATTTTGTTCGACGTTGAAGTTGCTGAAGGTAGTCATGTGACCAACTTCGCCAGAAGTTTTGTTGAATCCATTGCAAATATTGGTATCGTTTGAGATGACTGAAGTTGGAATTTTCAATACGAGGCTCTGCAATGCTAGTGAGTGGTGTTCCAACGAGAAAATGTCCAGGTGTCAGGGCCGTGAGGTCATTCGGATTGCTGGACATTGGTGTGAGAGGCCTGCTGTTCATGACAGCCTTAATTTGGCAGCAAACTGTTGTCATCTCCTCAGACGTTAGCACGGCCTACCCAACAATTCGTCGAAGATGGTACTTGGTTACCTTAACGGCTGCCTCGCATAGCCCTCCGCAGTGGGGGGAGCGTGGTGGAATAAAACTCCATTCAATCCCATCTTGAAGACATCCATGACGAACCATTTCGTTATCTTGCTCTGACATGAATAAGGTGTGCAATTCTTTAATTTCCCGGGATGCTCCTGTGAAATTAGTAGCATTATCCGAATAAATTTTTAAGCACTTACCCCTGCGAGCACTGAACCGCTTGAGTGCCAAAATGAAGGTTGGTGTTGACAAGTCTGATACTAATTCCATGTGGACGGCTTTGGTGGTAAAGCAAACGAAAATTGCTAGGTATGTTTTGTAAGGGATTCTTCCTCGGATGCGGTGCGATACGTAAAGTGGTCCACAATATTCAATCCCTGTTATGCTAAAAGATCGAGACAGTGTCATTCTATCGCTGGGTAGGTTAGCCATTAGCTGATGACTTAAAATTGGTTTATTGTGAAAGCACATTGGGCATCGATGAACCTCTCTTCGGATTGTTGCTTTAGCATTTAAAATCCAGAAGCGTTGTCTTAAAATGTTTAGCAATGTTTGTGGACCAGCATGATGATTAATGTAGTGATGGTGTCGAATGATGGTGATGATAAATGGGTGCGATTTTGGAAGCAAGAGTGGGTTTTTTGCATGGTATGGTAGATCGGAATTTGCTTTTCGTCCTCCAACTCGAACAAGTCCGTCTTTGATGAAAGGTGCTAATTGTCGAATGCTTGATGTGATGGGCGATTTTCCTTTCAGCTGACTGATTTCCTCTGCAAGTGTGTTGTATTGGATGGTGCACAACACGAGTTTAAGAGCTTCTTCAATCTCTGGATCTGTGATTGGACCTACGATTTTGGGTTTTCCTTTGAAGACACGGTTGTTAATGTGCCTGCGAATATAACAGAAAATACGGATTAATTTGGCGAAATCGTTGTGATATTTGCATTCCATAATTAAGTCAACAGGTCGATGTGTAAGAAGAACCGTATGTGTTTTGCGTTGCTCAGGAATCTCTCCTTGTTTGGGTGTATTGTGAAGTGTTTCAGGCCAATCTGTTTCTGATAAACGAAGAAAATTTGGACCCTGAAACCAAAACTTATTGTCAATCAGTTCATTAGGAAATACGCCTCGAGAAACTAGATCCGCTGGATTATCGGATGATTGGATGTGGTTCCACTTGAAGTTTGAATGGCTTTGAATTTTTGCCACTCGGTTACTTACGAATGTAGTCCATCTACATGGTTCGGATGCTAGCCAGGCCAGAACGATCGTTGAATCCGTCCAACAAAAGATTTGCATTTGTTGATTATCGATAATGCTTGATATTCTGTCTTCTTGACTCTACGAGTAGCAATGCAGCACAAAGCTCGAGTCTGGGAATTGTTGTCTCTGCAATCGGTGCTACTCTCGATTTAGCACAAACCAAGTTCGATGAGACTTCTCCGTTTTCACTTCTCGATCTGATGTAAACGCATGCTCCATATGCCTTGGTGCTAGCATCTGAAAAGCCATGAATTTGTATGTTGTTAGTACATGATACATACCGAGGGATTTTTATTTGTGTGATGTCCTTGAGATAATTCTTATAGTTTGACCACTGTGTATGAAGGTTTTCTGGGAGACTCTCATCCCAATAGAGCTTGAGTTTCCACAGTGTTTGCATAAAGATTTTTGCCTTTACGATGACTGAATTCATCAGGCCAAGTGGATTATAGAATTGCGAAATTTGCGATAGGATGATGCGTTTGTTTGATTTGCAATTTGGAGATTCGATGTAGCTAAAACGAAAAGTGTCTTCATTGGGATCCCATCCCATTCCAAGAGCTTTGATGATTTCGGTGTCTCCTAAGACGATAAATGTTTCCTTTTCTTTATCTGGAATATCTGCAATGATAGTGGGATCATTCGAAGCCCATTTTCTAAGGTGGAAACCTCCATTAAGAAGCAGGTTAGTTGTCTCATCTTTAATTTGAACTAGTTCACTGCGATCGTTAGCTCCAGACATTAAGTTGTCCACGTAGAAATCGCGCAATGTTACAGCAGAACCAATAGGAAATGGTTGAGCACCTTCTTCTGCGAGGAGACGAAGACATCTCACGGCTAAGAACGGCGCACAACTGGTGCCATAAGTGACCGTCTTAAGTATGTAGCTTTCGATTGCCTTTGTCTCTGTGTTTCGCCATTCGCCAATGCATTGTGTGTTGGTGTCCTTGGGGTTGACAAGTATTTGTCGATACATTTGAGTGATGTCTGCCATTATCACGAAGCGATGTGTGCGAAAACGAACGAGGATGGTAAAAATGTCATCTTGAAGAGTTGGACCGACCTTCAGAATGTCATTTAATGATTTACCAGATGATGTTTTGCAAGAAGCATCAAAGACCACGCGCAGTTTGGTTGTTGAGCTGTTAGGTTCTGTCGTGAATTGCTTTTGCTGCGTATAACTTGCTCATGTGACCCAATTTTGCATACTCGTCAACAAAATGGAAATAATCTTTCGGCAATGAAGGGGAACGATGTAATTTATGCTCAATGGATACTAACCGATTTTTAGCTATTTCATAGGAATTGCCGAGAGATGTACGATCTTCTCTGAATAGTAGTCGAACGACAAATTTGTTGGTCAATAAGCAGCGTGTGGTTGTCGATTTGAAGAATTTCTCACACTCCTCTTCTTCTATCCAAAATCGTTGCAAAAGTTCCTCTATGGATGGAGATGTGGTGGTAGTGGTGAGGCTGGTGTAGTTGATGCAAGGAGGTGATTTAGGTGCAACTGGTGCTAGGTCTAACGAAAATTTGGAGTTCGGCTTAGGTTCCTCCTTAATTGTTCCACTCACAAACCATCCGAATGATGTTTTCTGCAGACTTGGAAGATTTTCGCCTAGCTTTATTTGACCTACTTGCAGAAGCTTAAAGTAAATCATGGCACCAATTAGACAGTCGATGGAACCAGGGTAATTAAACCGAGGGTCGGAAGGTTGTATGTTGGAGGGAATCTTCCAGTTCTTTATGTTTATTGGATGCGATGGTTGAGGCGAAGTGATCTCTGGAAGAATTATTACATCTAAATGTACTTTGTACGAATTGTGAGGAACTCGAATTTTAATAAGATTTAATAAATGTGGGTATTTTATGTGATAAGTTAAAATATCTCTGATAAACATAACAGAAAAGCAATAACGTCGACTTTCCAGAGTTTTTATACCAAATAATAAGCACCTTGTGTTGTAAGTTGGCATGTCAATTCGCCAATTTAATTTATAGAACAAATATCTAGTAAATCTTTTTTGAACTTTCTCAATTCTATTACAGGAGTTTCTGTAAAAAGGATTCCAAACTATACTCGAGTATTCCAAAACAGATCTTACTAGAGAGTTAAAAAGAGATTTGAGCGAATGAGGATTTTTGAATTCTCTTTTGTTTCTCTTTAAGAAACCAAGCATTTGATTAGCCTTATTGACCATATTATCAAAATGTGGCAGAAACGAGAGTTTTACATCTAAGATTATTCCTAGATCCTTCTTACGATCAACGCGTTCTAAACATACATCATTTAGTTTATAATTGAACAGAATAGGCGTAGAGTGAAACAAAACAAAACTTGACATTTAGATACATTAAGATGAAGATCATTACTTTGACACCATTCAGTTAATCTAAGTAAATCTTCAAGATGTAATTGACAATCTGATAAACACTTAATTTTACGATACAACTTTAGATCATCTGCAAATTAAAGACATGGGGAAGATAAAAATTGGAGGTATGTCATTAATAAATAATAGAAATAATAATGGACCCAAATGACTACCTTGAGGTACGCCAGATGAGACAAATATTTATCAGAACAGCAATCTTCAATTTTTACAATCTGAGTCCTATTAGAGATATAAGATTTAAGCCAACTCAGTAACTTAGAATGAAATCCAAGCGAAGACAATTTGTGTAAAAGCACCCTATGATTCACACGATAAAATGCTTTTGCAAAATCTGTGAATATAACATCTGTTTGTATGTGATCTTCAAAATTATGTATGATGTAATTAGTCATCAAAGATAAATTAGTAGCTGTTGATTTACCTCACACAAAACCATGTTTGTATTCCGATATATAATTTCTTAGTTGAAAAGATAACCTATTGCAAACAAGTTTTTCAAATAATTTAGGCATTGCAGAAAGTAATCTAATAGGTCGGTAATTTCTAATATCTTGTTTTGATCCAGATTTGAATATAGGGGTTAAAAACGATATTTTCCAACAATCTAGAAATTTGCCCCCAGATAGTGATGCATTAAAGATGTCAGTAAGTGGTTTAGCCAGTGAAGTAGCACATTTAAGCAATATTAAGGGTGGAATACTATCAGGACGTTCATTTTTACTTGCATCAAGTTCAAGAAGTACTTCCTCTACTTCAGAGACATCCAAGACCATAGAGCCTATATCAAAAACCTTCGAAACAATTGGTAATTCGTGATTTGAAAAGCAGTCTAACGAGTAAACAGATTGAAAATATCTAGCAAATAGGTTGCATATTAAATGAATATCACTGGTTGTTGAATCTTGGAATTTCATACAGCTTGGATAACCAGTAGTTCGCTTAGAATTGATAAAATTCCAAAAGCATTTACTATTATTCTTTATATTAAATTCGATCGTGAACATATACGAGTTATATAAAAATGTATTATAGTGATGCAACGCAAATTTCCGTTCGTTGGCAAGCGATGGTGTGGGCTTATCCAATTCCATTGATTGACGTCTAGGCATGTACGACTGCGACGTAAATTCAAATGTTGTGCGATGTGTTCAGTAATAAAATTTAACTGTCAACATGAGTCCAGCAAGGTTCTACCAATTACGGAGGCACCACCCTTGTTCGACAGACTTAGCAATGCTGTAGGAAGTAGCACATATCTATCAGTACGATCGGTAGGGTCAGCATAACTTGCCTGCAAAGAAGTAGATGATGAAATATTTGGTTGATTACCTGATGGTTGTGCAGCAGTGCTAAGCGATTTGATGTCAGATGTGGTTGATCCAGATCTTTCAGGAATGGTGGAGGCAATTCGTTCCCGATGGAGCAAAGTGTGATGGGTGTCACCGCATTTCTGGCATTTGTTTGTCGAAGTGCAAGTTTGCAATGTGTGGCATCCTCTTAAGCAATTGAGGCACAACTTCAACATCTTTGAGAGCTTGAATCTATCCATGGGCGTTAAGTTCATGAATTTTTGACAGGTAAATGCGTTATGATGAGGTTGGTTGCAAAAGACACAGGACGAGGTTGATGGTGAATTGGTTGTAAGTAGAGTTGAATTATTATATTGCTGTTGTGGCTTTGACTTGGCAATGTGAAGTAGGTGCGATTGTTGCGATCGATGTTGTGAATGATGCGATTGTGATGTGTTGGTGGAGATGGAACTGCGGTGAGATTTCGCTTCAATTATCGTGAGAGTCTTACACCTCCTCTCCATGAAAGTGCACAGATCAGTCCAAGTTGGAAAATCGAAGTCTTCGGTGTTGTTCAGAGAAGTGGAATCCAAGTTCTGGGTGAGTTTGCTAGTCGCCCTTTGGTCTTGTTTGCTATTTCATCTTCCCATTTCGCTTGGGATTCGTTGTCGAACTTTGACAAAACTAGGTGTAGCAGGAATCCATCGGAGATTTGCTCGGTGGTGGCGATTGAGTTGAGTGCTCGAAGATTAACGTTGATTGTGTCGATCATGGTCCGAATGTTTTCAACGGTTGGTTTTGCTATTCCTTGAAGCTGGAAATTTCTTGTATGTGTGCTTGAAATAAATACCTTTTGTTATCGAATCTGGTTTTAAGCAGTTCCATGGCCGTGTCATAATTTTGACTGATACACTCTAATGAATCATTCACTCTGGCTACATCCCCATGGATGCACGATCGCAAGTACTGGAACTTCTCCATGTTAGAGAGGTCCTTGCTGTCGTGGATTAGTGAGTTAAACATGTCATAGAAATTCATCCATTTGGTGTATGATCCAGAGAATGATGGAAGTGATAGTTTTTGTAAGTTTAGACGAGAGTTGCGTGAAATGGTGGTGTTGTTGGGTGCGATGCTGTTATTTTGTGAACTTGGTGTTGCAAAGGTATCCAAATGTTGAAGCATGTCAGACCGGAGGACATAATAGTTGTCTTCAAAAACATCCCTCTTCCCACTCGATCCTTCCTCATCATCAAGGCGTTCGATTTGTGATTGTATTTTTTCAAAGTTTGTATTCTGCGCCTCTAGCATCTGCAGCTTGGTTTCAACCTGGAAACGATTAAGTAAGCTTAGATTAGTTGCTAGATAATTTTTTGCTTTTGTTTGTTGTCCAAGAATAACAGCACGTTGAGATCGAAGCGCCTTTAATTCAGATTCACAAGACTCGTCTGATTTTTTCTCATCATTTGCCATAATTGCGATAATTACAAAATAATTGTACGAACAAATTCAAGTATGAAAAAACGCGAATATTAATTTAGGATACTGATTTAATATCCGGCTCGAAGGACCGATATGTTGCGACTAGCTTCTTAGCCGCAAATTTAGCTATATGAACAAAAAATCAGTTTGCAAAAAAAAACTAAAACCAAATTTAATTTTAACTACTATTTTATTTTGGGACACAAGTTGAACCAATAAATTGTTATAATGGACAGTCCTCTTATGCCCACACAGTATAGGCTTTTTATACAATGCCTTTCAATTTCCATCTATTCATATGCATAACACTTGTTGCCATTGCTTCAGCTAAGACTTAAACTAAGTCATCGTTTTCGGTCGCAACCCCCGTTATTTGGGAGCGACATCGGTGATGGTAAAGTATGTGCCAATGCGATAGGATCGATGCCGGTGATCTTGATGTGCTATGCTTTGTGCTATATTCATTGTCGATGATGTAGATGTTGACTTCTGTATTCTTCGGTCGAAACCACCGCTATTTTGGAGCGGTCGATGTTGATGGTGTGATGATGACTTTAGGGCTAGGGCAAATGTAATTTCAATCTTCGTATTTTTCGGTCGCAACCCCCGTTACTTGGGATCGACCAATGTTGATTGTGATGCTGACTATGGGATGTGGTGTGCACAAGTGCAATGATTGGCCTTGGAATTGACACTGAAGGTGCTATATATGATGCTGGTGCAGTAGCATAGGCGGCTCGCTGTCTGTTGAGCTCAACAGCCGATGATGTTGATGATGTAAGTAAGTGACGATGATGACGATGATGCGAATATACCTTCTATTTCTCGGTCGAAGGTACCGCTATTTGGGAGTGGCCGATGTCGATGGTTTAAATACAATGCAAGTTAAAGGCATTGGCTGACATTGAAATTGATCCAAATGTGTTGATTGATGGGTGCCATAAAAAGTTTGCGATTTGGTGATTCTAACGACATGTGAGTTTATAGGGTGATGTTTGGTTGTTTGCATTTCGAGACCAATAATGATGGTGAGTAGCAACAGACATTAACAATTTAATGCTTATTGGAGATTTAAATGCCCAAACCGGAGCGCTAGAAAGTGAAAGTAAGCTTATAGAAAATAGGAATCGTAGTTCAAAAGATACAACAATTAAAAGAGAAGCTAAAAAAGTTATCGATCTACGCAATTCCTTTGGATTTAGTGTTTGCAATGGTACTGCGGAAGAAGACAACTTAGGTGACTTCACTTTTATAGGACCACAACGAAACTCAGTAATCGACTACGCAATGGTGTCAGGAGACTGAAGTGCTATGATGGACGATTTTGAAGTCATAACAGAAATACATTCCGATCACCTCCCAATCCAACTAACAATCAACCTAAACAGAAACCAGAGGCAACCAGAAGACTCAGTAACTCCGGGAAAGTTCAGGTCGAAAAATGATTTTGCCGAAAGGTACTCACATTGTTTGAATAATAGTCTTCTCCTTCAAGCGATATCATCTTCAACATTTTGTCTTAGCTTATCAGAGCTGGACAATATTGCCCTTAAGTCTATTCCAGTGCAATGTCAGGCAAACAACAATTTTATCCACTACCACGAAAAATGGTTTAATAATGATTGTATGGTAGCTCGTGGAAAATCTTTTGCTTGGCTAGGATTACTAAGAAGTTTTCCAGAGAATATCTTTTATAAAGCGCAATATCTTGCAGTTAACAAACCATACAAGGAGCTACTAAGATATAAACGTCAAACCTACTCAAAAAAACTTGCTCAAGACCTTGCAGACTGCAGAAATGCTGCTGAGTTTTGGACAGTAGTTAGAAAAATTAGCAAAAAGCATAACAATCAAGTTATTTCACCCATTGAAATCGAAGACCTTGCAAAACACTTCAAAACGTTAACAAAAGACAATTTCTCTTCCACATTCCAATTTACCAAACCTTTTTATGAGAACGAAGAGTTGGATGCACCTTTTTCCTGTGCAGAGGTTCAACTTGTATTGAAAGAGCTCTAAAACAACAAGTCCCCAGGATCGAATGGCATACCTCAAGAGTTCTATAAAATAGACACTTCTATTTTTATGGTGATTCTAACAAAAGCTTTAAACCACGCATACGATTCAGATTATTTACCGTTCTATTTCAAAGAAGCCAACATTTGCCCAATTTTTAAAAAAGGTGACAAGGAAGATGCTGCCAACTACAGAGGAATATCATTGCTGAATTCATCTATGAACATTTTTACGAAACTCCTCTGCAAACGGCTTTATGATTGGGTTCATAACAACAACTTACTAAGCGAGTCGGAAGCTGGGTTTCGAAAGAATTATTCGACCATAGATCAAATCTATTCGCTTACCAATATAGCTGAAATCTTTATAAAATCTAAAAGAAAACTGTACGGTTTTTTCATCGACTTCAAGGCGGCATTCGATACCATAGACAAGAAAGCACTTATGCTGAAGCTGTGTTACAAAGGAGTATCGTCAAAGTTTTTGAACGTTTTAGAAAACCTCTATAACTCAACAACTTCTGCAGTCGCTTTTGGATCCAAACAATCCGAACAATTCGAAGTGGAAATAGGAATGAGGCAAGGATGTAATCTGAGTCCTTTATTATTTGCTCTATTTAAAGATGACTTAGAAGAGCTATTGCAAGGTGGAGCACGTGTTTCAGCGGATCTTTTAATCAAGGTACTAATGTTCGCCGATGATATTGTGATGCTACCGGAGTCGCCTGGTAGTCTCCAATTGATTAATAGATTGTTCGGGTACTGCAATAAATGGAGGCTCCAGGTGAACCTAGAGAAGTCTAAAGGCATGATTTTTCGTAGAGGAGGCGGCCGCAGTGAAACCTTGAAATTTGGAGCTCAAAACATCGAAGTCGTAAATGAATACAACTATCTTGGTATGCGGATATCTAGAAACCTGAACTGGCAACATAATATGATTGATAAGTTGGCCAAATCGAAGCATGCATTAAACGCAACATGGAGCACTGTGTTTTACTGTAAAGATATTCACTACGAGTCCAAATATCGTATTTTTGAAACCACAGCGAAAGCGATCATGTGTTACGCAGCTCCAGTTTGGGGCCATAAGGAGTTCGATGAAGTTGAGCTGTTTCTGCGCTATTTCTTAAAAAGACTCTTGAAAATACCTAATAGTACTGCGATTCACATACTAATGCTAGAGACTGGTCTACCATCTATATTTATTTCAACTCTGGAAATACAGATAGACTATATTTTAAAGACTATAGCAATGGATGATAGGAGACTACCAAAGAAAATTACGATGCTTGTGATTCAAAACCAAATCTCAAGGTTCGAATCATGTAGAGATCTAGCAGAGTACTGTGGACATCCACTATTACTCCGAAGCGATACGATGGGGAAAAGCGAACTCTATAGCCTTATATCGTTAGTGGACGAAAGAAAGAGCGAGAATTATACTATGAAAGCCAGAAATTCATTACATAGGGACATATATGCAAGGCTAAACTATAACCTGTTACGAAATAACTACTTCAGGGCGGTGTATCCAACCGATCTCATGTCACTGGTTTTAAAAGCAAGAGGGGAGATACTTCCCCTGAACTATGTTCCTCATAGGAGTGATTTGGAAGAAATGTGTGGATTATGTAGCACTAAAGAATGCGAAAACGTGTTCCATTTCGTGGGAAGATGTCCTGTTTTGGTCGAAACCAGAAGGAGTAAACTTGGAAAACACTACCTCAGTGAAGAGGAAGTCATAGATGTTTTAAACGGAGTTTAAGACTGGGAATCCCTTGACAACTACACCAAGCCAGCACTTAATTACCGAAAACGGATCTTAGAAGAAATTTTTTAATTTTATGTTTCAATTTTGTATATTAAACAAAATTAATTAATTAAGTATTAATAATTGTCAACTGACAGACGGCGTAAGCCATGTTTTAAAAATGAATGATACACTAAACTTTTATAATTTGTACGAAATAAAATCATTTGGAACCTAACCTAACCTAACCTAGTATATAGAATTTTTCTTATTAAAAAAAAATTCTTATATAAATAATGCCAGGCCACGGGCAAAATGATAAAGAATTCTAGTCTTGTTGGATATAGTTCAGACTAGATGTTCTTCACGAAATCTATGTAAGATGAACTGAACTTGGCAAAAATTGCGTATTGACAAAGGTCCTCACAAGACAACATATGAGTCCATGTGAGATCGCCGGGACGAAACGCAAATTTTTGTTGGACTAAAGGCCTTTAAAAGCTATTGTGAATCAATAATTCAACAAGTCCAAATATTATAATGCTAAGGCTTCTACTCGTACTTGGCTGATGTATTTCAGTAGTATATAGAATTTGTATTATTAAAAAAAAATTTCTTATATAAATAATGCCAGGCCACGGGCAAAAAACAAAAAATTCCAATTTAGTAATTAGGAATTCTAGTCTTGTTGGATATAGTTCACACTAGATATTCTTCACGAAATCTATAAGGCTGAACTGAACAAGGCCAAAATTGCGTATTGACAAAGGTCCTCACTAGTCAACTGATGAGTCCATGTGAGATCGCCGGGACGAAACGCTAATTTTTGTTGGACTAAAGGCCGTTAAAAGCTATTTTGAATCAATAATTCAACAAGTCCGAAGATTATTGTGCTAAGTCTTCTACTTGTCTGATGGATTTTAGTAGTATATAGAATTTGTGTTATTAAGAAAAACTTCTTATATAAATAATGCCAGGCCACGGGCAAAAAACAAACATTTCCAATTTAATGCTTAGTCTTGTTGGGTATAGTTCACACTAGATGTTCTTCAGGAAATATATGTAAGATGAACTGAACTTGGCAAAAATTGCGTATTGACAAAGGTCCTCACTAGTCAACTGATGAGTATATGTGAGATCGCCGGGACGAAACGCTAATTTTTGTTGGACTAAAGGCCGTTAAAAGCTATTTTGAATCAATAATTCAACAAGTCCAAATATTATAATGCTAAGTCTTCTACTCGTACTTGGCTGATGTATTTCAGTAGTATATAGAATTTGTATTTAAAAAAAAAAAATTCTTATATAAATAATGCCAGGCCACGGGCAGAAAACAAAAAATTCCAATTTAATGATTAGGAATTCTAGTCTTGTTGGATATAGTTCACACTAGATATTCTTCACGAAATCTATTAAGATGAACTGAACTTGGCCAAAATTGCGTATTGACAAAGGTCCTCACTAGTCAAATGATGAGTCCATGTGAGATCGCCGGGACGAAACGCTAATTTTTGTTGGACTAAAGGCCGTTAAAAGCTATTTTGAATCAATAATTCAACAAGTTCAAATATTGTAATGCTAAGTCTTCTACTCGTACTTGGCTGATGTATTTCAGTAGTATATAGAATTTGTATTATTAAAAAAAACTTCTTATATAAATAATGCCAGGCCACGGGCAAAAGACATAAAATTCCAATTTAATGATTAGGAATTCTAGTCTTGTTGGATATAGTTCACACTAGATATTCTTCACGAAATCTATTAAGATGAACTGAACTTGGCCAAAATTGCGTATTGACAAAGGTCCTCACTAGTCAACTGATGAGTCCATGTGAGATCGCCGGGACGAAACGCTAATTTTTGTTGGACTAAAGGCCGTTAAAAGCTATTTTGAATCAATAATTCAACAAGTCCAAATATTGTAATGCTAAATCTTCTACTCGTACTTGGCTGATGTATTTCAATAGTATATAGAATTTGTATTATTAAAAAAAACTTCTTATATAAATAATGCCAGGCCACGGGCAAAAGACAAAAAATTCCAATTTAATGATTAGGAATTCTAGTCTTGTTGGATATAGTTCACAGTAGATATTCTTCACGAAATCTATTAAGATGAACTGAACTTGGCCAAAATTGCGTATTGACAAAAGTCCTCACTAGTCAACTGATGAGTCCATGTGAGATCGCCGGGACGAAACGATAATTTTTGTTGGACTAAAGGCCGTTAAAAGCTATTTTGAATCAATAATTCAACAAGTCCAAAGATTATAGTGCTAAGTCTTCTACTTGTCTGATGGATTTTAGTTGTATATAGAATTTGTATTATTAAGAAAAACTTCTTATATAAATAATGCCAGGCCACGGGCAAAAAACAAAAATTTCCAATTTAATGCTTAGTCTTGTTGGGTATAGTTCACACTAGATGTTCTTCAGGAAATATATGTAAGATGAACTGAACTTGGCAAAAATTGCGTATTGACAAAGGTCCTCACTAGTCAACTGATGAGTCCATGTGAGATCGCCGGGACGAAACGCTAATTTTTGATGGACTAAAGGCCGTTAAAAGCTATTTTGAATCAATAATTCAATAAGTCCAAATATTATAATGCTAAGTCTTCTACTCGTACTTGGCTGATGTATTTCAGTAGTATATAGAATTTGTATTTTACTAAAAAAATTCTTATATAAATAATGCCAGGCCACGGGCAGAAAACAAAAAATTCCAATTTAATGATTAGGAATCCTAGTCTTGTTGGATATAGTTCACACTAGATATTCTTCACGAAATCTATTAAGATGAACTGAACTTGGCCAAAATTGCGTATTGAAAAAGGTCCTCACTAGTCAACTGATGAGTCCATGTGAGATCGCCGGGACGAAACGCTAATTTTTGTTGGACTAAAGGCCGTTAAAAGCTATTTTGAATCAATAATTCAACAAGTTCAAATATTGTAATGCTAAGTCTTCTACTCGTACTTGGCTGATGTATTTCAGTAGTATATAGAATTTGTATTATTAAAAAAAACTTCTTATATAAATAATGCCAGGCCACGGGCAAAAGACAAAAAATTCCAATTTAATGATTAGGAATTCTAGGCTTGTTGGATATAGTTCACACAAGATATTCTTCACGAAATCTATTAAGATGAACTGAACTTGGCCAAAATTGCGTATTGACTAGTCAACTGATGAGTCCATGTGAGATCGCCGGGACGAAACGCTAATTTTTGTTGGACTAAAGGCCGTTAAAAGCTATTTTGAATCATTAACGATTATAATGATTAGCCTTGTTGGGTATAGTTCACACTACATGTTCTTCACGAAATCTATGTAAGATGAACTGAACTTGGCAAAAATTGCGTATTGACAAAGGTCCTCACTAGTCAACTGATGAGTCCATGTGAGATCGCCGGGACGGAACGCTAATTTTTGTTGTACTAAAGGCCGTTAAAAGCTATTTTGAATCAATAATTCAACAAGCCCAAATATTATAGTGCTAAGTCTTCTACTTGGCTGATGTATTTCAGTAGTATATAGAATTTGTATTATTAAAAAAAACTTCTTTTATAAATAATGCCAGGCCACGGAAAAAAAAAACAAAAATTTCCAATTTAATGATTAGGAATTCTAGTCTTGTTGGATGTAGTTCACACTAGATGTTCTTCACGAAATCTATGTAAGATGAACTGAACTTGGCAATAATTGCGTATTGACAAAGGTCCTTACTAGTCAACTGATGAGTCCATGTGAGATGGCCGGGACGAAACGCAAATTTTTGTTGGACTAAAGGCCTTTAAAAGCTATTTTGAATCAATAATTCAACAAGTCCAAATATTATAATGCTAAGGCTTCTACTCGTACTTGGCTGATGTATTTCAGTAGTATATAGAATTTGTATTATTAAAAAAAAATTTCTTATATAAATAATGCCAGGCCACGGGCAAAAAACAAAAAATTCCAATTTAATAATTAGGAATTCTAGTCTTGTTGGATATAGTTCACACTAGATATTCTTCACGAAATCTATAAGGATGAACTGAACTTGGCCAAAATTGCGTATAGACAAAGGTCCTCACTAGTCAACTGATGAGTCCATGTGAGATCGCCGGGACGAAACTCTAATTTTTGTTGGACTAAAGGCCGTTAAAAGCTATTTTGAATCAATAATTCAACAAGTCCGAAGATTATAGTGCTAAGTCTTCTACTTGTCTGATGGATTTTAGTAGTATATAGAATTTGTGTTATTAAGAAAAACTTCTTATATAAATAATGCCAGGCCACGGGCAAAAAACAAACATTTCCAATTTAATGCTTAGTCTTGTTGGGTATAGTTCACACTAGATGTTCTTCAGGAAATATATGTAAGATGAACTGAACTTGGCAAAAATTGCGTATTGACAAATGTCCGTACTAGTCAACTGATGAGTATATGTGAGATCGCCGGGACGAAACGCTAATTTTTGTTGGACTAAAGGCCGTTAAAAGCTATTTTGAATCAATAATTCAACAAGTCCAAATATTGTAATGCTAAAACTTCTACTCGTACTTGGCTGATGTATTTCAATAGTATATAGAATTTGTATTATTAAAAAAAACTTCTTATATAAATAATGCCAGGCCACGGGCAAAAGACAAAAAATTCCAATTTAATGATTAGGAATTCTAGTCTTGTTGGATATAGTTCACAGTAGATATTCTTCACGAAATCTATTAAGATGAACTGAACTTGGCCAAAATTGCGTATTGACAAAAGTCCTCACTAGTCAACTGATGAGTCCATGTGAGATCGCCGGGACGAAACGATAATTTTTGTTGGACTAAAGGCCGTTAAAAGCTATTTTGAATCAATAATTCAACAAGTTCAAATATTGTAATGCTAAGTCTTCTAATCGTACTTGGCTGATGTATTTCAGTAGTATATAGAATTTGTATTATTAAAAAAAACTTCTTATATAAATAATGCCAGGCCACGGGCAAAAGACATAAAATTCCAATTTAATGATTAGGAATTCTAGTCTTGTTGGATATAGTTCACACTAGATATTCTTCACGAAATCTATTAAGATGAACTGAACTTGGCCAAAATTGCGTATTGACAAAGGTCCTCACTAGTCAACTGATGAGTCCATGTGAAATCGCCGGGACGAAACGCTAATTTTTGTTGGACTAAAGGCCGTTAAAAGCTATTTTGAATCAATAATTCAACAAGTCCAAATATTGTAATGCTAAATCTTCTACTCGTACTTGGCTGATGTATTTCAATAGTATATAGAATTTGTATTATTAAAAAAAACTTCTTATATAAATAATGCCAGGCCACGGGCAAAAGACAAAAAATTCCACTTTAATGATTAGGAATTCTAGTCTTGTTGGATATAGTTCACAGTAGATATTCTTCACGAAATCTATTAAGATGAACTGAACTTGGCCAAAATTGCGTATTGACAAAGGTCCTCACTAGCCAACTGATGAGTCCATGTGAGATCGCCGGGACGAAACGCTAATTTTTGTTGGACTAAAGGCCGTTAAAAGCTATTTTGAATCAATAATTCAACAAGTCCAAAGATTATAGTGCTAAGTCTTCTACTTGTCTGATGGATTTTAGTTGTATATAGAATTTGTATTATTAAGAAAAACTTCTTATATAAATAATGCCAGGCCACGGGCAAAAAACAAAAATTTCCAATTTAATGCTTAGTCTTGTTGGGTATAGTTCACACTAGATGTTCTTCAGGAAATATATGTAAGATGAACTGAACTTGGCAAAAATTGCGTATTGACAAAGGTCCTCACTAGTCAACTGATGAGTCCATGTGAGATCGCCGGGACGAAACGCTAATTTTTGATGGACTAAAGGCCGTTAAAAGCTATTTTGAATCAATAATTCAATAAGTCCAAATATTATAATGCTAAGTCTTCTACTCGTACTTGGCTGATGTATTTCAGTAGTATATAGAATTTGTATTTTAATAAAAAAAATCTTATATAAATAATGCCAGGCCACGGGCAGAAAACAAAAAATTCCAATTTAATGATTAGGAATTCTAGTCTTGTTGGATATAGTTCACACTAGATATTCTTCACGAAATCTATTAAGATGAACTGAACTTGGCCAAAATTGCGTATTGAAAAAGGTCCTCACTAGTCAACTGATGAGTCCATGTGAGATCGCCGGGACGAAACGCTAATTTTTGTTGGACTAAAGGCCGTTAAAAGCTATTTTGAATCAATAATTCAACAAGTTCAAATATTGTAATGCTAAGTCTTCTACTCGTACTTGGCTGATGTATTTCAGTAGTATATAGAATTTGTATTATTAAAAAAAACTTCTTATATAAATAATGCCAGGCCACGGGCAAAAGACAAAAAATTCCAATTTAATGATTAGGAATTCTAGGCTTGTTGGATATAGTTCACACTAGATATTCTTCACGAAATCTATTAAGATGAACTGAACTTGGCCAAAATTGCGTATTGACTAGTCAACTGATGAGTCCATGTGAGATCGCCGGGACGAAACGCTATTTTTTGTTGGACTAAAGGCCGTTAAAAGCTATTTTGAATCATTAACGATTATAATGATTAGCCTTGTTGGGTATAGTTCACACTAGATGTTCTTCACGAAATCTATGTAAGATGAACTGAACTTGGCAAAAATTGCGTATTGACAAAGGTCCTCACTAGTCAACTGATGAGTCCATGTGAGATCGCCGGGACGGAACGCTAATTTTTGTTGTACTAAAGGCCGTTAAAAGCTATTTTGAATCAATAATTCAACAAGCCCAAATATTATAGTGCTAAGTCTTCTACTTGGCTGATGTATTTCAGTAGTATATAGAATTTGTATTATTAAAAAAAACTTCTTATATAAATAATGCCAGGCCACGGAAAAAAAAAACAAAAATATCCAATTTAATGATTAGGAATTCTAGTCTTGTTGGATGTAGTTCACACTAGATGTTCTTCACGAAATCTATGTAAGATGAACTGAACTTGGCAATAATTGCGTATTGACAAAGGTCCTCACTAGTCAACTGATGAGTCCATGTGAGATCGCCGGGACGGAACGCTAATTTTTGTTGTACTAAAGGCCGTTAAAAGCTTTTTGAATTAATAATTCAACAAGCCCAAATATTATATTGCTAAGTCTTCTACTTGGCTGATGTATTTCAGTAGTATATAGAATTTGTATTATTAAAAAAAACTTCTTATATAAATAATCCCAGGCCACGGAAAAAAAACAAAAATTTGCAATTTAATGATTAGGAATTCTAGTCTTGTTGGATATAATTCACACTAGACCTTCTTCACGACATCTATGTAAGATGAACTGAACTTGGCAAAAATTGCGTATTGACAAAGGTTCTTACTAGTCAACTGATGAGTCTATGTGAGATCGCCGGGACGAAACGCTAATTTTTGATGGACTAAAGGCCGTTAAAAGCTATTTTGAATCAATAATTCAATAAGTCCAAATATTATAATGCTAAGTCTTCTACTCGTACTTGGCTGATGTATTTCAGTAGTATATAGAATTTGTATTTTAATAAAAAAATTCTTATATAAATAATGCCAGGCCACGGGTAGAAAACAAAAAATTCCAATTTAATGATTAGGAATTCTAGTCTTGTTGGATATAGTTCACACTAGATATTCTTCACGAAATCTATTAAGATGAACTGAACTTGGCCAAAATTGCGTATTGAAAAAGGTCCTCACTAGTCAACTGATGAGTCCATGTGAGATCGCCGGGACGAAACGCTAATTTTTGTTGGACTAAAGGCCGTTAAAAGCTATTTTGAATCAATAATTCAACAAGTTCAAATATTGTAATGCTAAGTCTTCTACTCGTACTTGGCTGATGTATTTCAGTAGTATATAGAATTTGTATTATTAAAAAAAACTTCTTATATAAATAATGCTAGGCCACGGGCAAAAGACAAAAAATTCCAATTTAATGATTAGGAATTCTAGGCTTGTTGGATATAGTTCACACTAGATGTTCTTCACGAAATCTATGTAAGATGAACTGAACTTGGCAAAAATTGCGTATTGACAAAGGTCCTCACTAGTCAACTGATGAGTCCATGTGAGATCGCCGGGACGGAACGCTAATTTTTGTTGTACTAAAGGCTGTTAAAAGCTATTTTGAATCAATAATTCAACAAGCCCAAATATTATAGTGCTAAGTCTTCTACTTGGCTGATGTATTTCAGTAGTATATAGAATTTGTATTATTAAAAAAAACTTCTTATATAAATAATGCCAGGCCACGGAAAAAAAAAACAAAAATTTGCAATTTAATGATTAGGAATTCTAGTCTTGTTGGATGTAGTTCACACTAGACCTTCTTCACGACATCTATGTAAGATGAACTGAACTTGGCAAAAATTGCGTATTGACAAAGGTTCTTACTAGTCAACTGATGAGTCTATGTGAGATCGCCGGGACGAAACGCTAATTTTTGTTGGACTAAAGGCCGTTAAAAGCTATTTTGAATCATTAATGATTGTATCTCGTTCGGACAAATTAATCAAAGGCACTTGTGTAATTCCAAGTTCGTTGATATGTAAAATTGACCTAAGTACAAAATTTCTTCCCATTTTTAGATCATACACTGATGTCCAAAAACATATCCTGAATGGATTGATCAGTTTGTGTTTTCACAAGCTTCACATTAACCGCTGGTATCACTGTCCTTTCTCGTGATACCAATCTTACTTTTTCCGAGTTTCGTGTTTCTGATATTAAAGTTGGGGATTTTTTTCTTCTATAAAAAATTTCAATGAATGGTGAGTTTTTAGAACCAATCCATTTCCATACATTTGTAGCACACGCTCCCTTTTATTTATTTGTACTCCTAACTCCCTTGCCTTTTCTTCTGTCAACAGAGTGCATGAACTGCCGAAGTCTGTATATCTTATCATATCAGAGTCATTCAACTTGATCTTCTTGAAATATTTGTTATTACTTATTAGACTGATAGAGTTCTTATAGTTTCTTTCCGGGGACAAAATTTGTCTTCATGATATTGGCTTCTGCTGAGCGCACATTTGCAAACTGTCCCTGTCTTCCACATTTTAAAGCATACTGTTATTTTACTAGGGACTTTTGTTCGCTCTACTTCACGTGTTGACGATTGTTGGCTTTTACTCTTCGAATATGAGGATGATGTTTGCTGTCGTATATATATTTAGTTTCCGTTTACTTGGCTTAAATATTCATATAAGTGCTCAGGTGTCTTAAATCCACCTGATTGGGCACTAGTTCTAACCGAGACAGCCTTCTCTCCTTCTATTTCAAAAGCATTCAAAATGGCAAGCTTCTCGTGAATGTACTTAATGTATGTCTCGCCATGTTGTTTTTTTCTCTTAAGTATTTCTGTCAACAGTTCACAAAAGTTTCCTTTTAAAGGGAAGGCACATTGAATTTTCTTTTTCTACTCTTGCCATTTGAAATTTAAGCTTGAAAGGCCTTTGGGCCATAATTCAGGAATCCGCCTGAGTTTCGCCAATGCAAAATAAATCGTAGCTGCTTCTGTCCACCCAAATATTTCCTTTAGTTCATCGACCTTATGACACCATTTTATCGGCGATTGATTTTAATCTCCCGGATTACAGTCAGTCACTGTATCTCCTTTGAAGCTAGGAACTTAGTTTTTGGCGTTTGTATTTTCCATTACAGAAGTAAATACATCTGTTAATATATCCAAAGAATCTAGCGTCCCCACCGACCTTGAACTTCTTTTCCTATCTCTCCTTCGCTTATGCTTTTTAATAAAGCGATCATTTTCATTTGAGCTACTACTAGAGCTCCGCTCTCTGCGTCTTTTATTCTTATTTCTCCCCATTTCTAAACTTCATTTACGGAAACACACAAAAAAAAAACAAAAATCTTGGTGCAATGATGAAATTGAAAATTGGTACGCATTTGCACATAAGGTTGCGGAAATGAGAAGAGAAGAAATACCGAATAAATAAAGAGGCAAGCAAATAAAATAACCTAAAATGGTACCAAAAAGTTACCAACGAGAAGCCAGTTATGAGTGCTTTATCCCACTTTTGAATTATAGGAATATTAAAAAAAAAATAAGTAACTTCAAGTTAAACCTTTTGTTTTCTCTTAATTGTCTTTATTGAAATGTATACATAAATTAACTAATAACGTACTTATACCAGGCGGCCGACAAACAAGGCACTTACACCATATTTTGTTTTTTCGCCAGGCGACCACCACACGCACCATTGAATGTTTTACTTGCAGGTTAACCGCTTGGATATTGTGTAAATGCGAAAACCACTCAATGCATTGTGTACCCCTTTTACATACTACTCGTATATTTATAACTACTTAGCTATTTATTCATTCCATTCTATTAGATATCAATCCTAGGAAATAATTAATTTGAAAACATTAACTCAGCAAGTTGAACTCTTCGGTATTTTGTCTGGATATAAACGTATTTAATATTAACTATTGATATTTATATTTTTTTTTTTTGTTATTATATTTCGTTCTCATAACCACTATAACTTTTCACACTGAGAATTCACTACTGAATGACGAGTCAGAGATCGTGAATCTTATGTGCACAGATATCTGCATAAAGATAACCCCACTACAAATATTAAGTTGGCAAATAAACATTAAAGGCATTACCAGGGCTGTGCAGATTTTCTCGATAAAGTGATAATCAATTTTAAATTTACCTGATTTTCTTATAATAAGTAGAACTCTCAATAAGTCGATAGCACCTTTGCGGTTAACGAAAAGCAAATGCTTACTCTCATTTGGGCACTTGGCTCACTGACGAGTTACCTTTACGGTCATGCAAAAATTCGCATCTTCACCGACTACTAACCCCTTACGTTTGCATTAAGCAATAAAAACAATAACTAAACAATGAGATGGAAAGCCATACTCGAAGAATATAATTATGAGTTGAAATATAAACCAGGTCGAATTAGCGTTGTGGCCGACGCGCTGTCTAGATCTACGCAATTATCTCAAATTAATAACCAAACATCAACTTCTAACAACGACGAAACTCCTAAGCAAGAACTTATCCCTAGAGTTGAATTACCGATCAATATTTTTCAAACCCAAATAATACTAAATATAGGTGTTCCTTCTAATCAAACTTTTTCAATTATTTTTCCCGTTTCCATCGATATATTATTAGGGAACCACAATACAATAACAAAAATTTAGTATAAAGAGATTCCTTAACCCGTCTGTTTTTTACAGCATAAAAGCAGAAGAAAGAGTAATAGATATAACTCAAGAAAATTTTCCACTCCACTTAAACAGGTACAAGATTAAGTTTACAAAACTACAAAAAAAAAGAACAGGTTTCAATAATAATAGAAACTCACAATCGAGCACACAGAAATGCGCAGGAGAACAAAGCACAGATTCTTGAATTTTTTTTATTTTCCTGGCATGATGAATAAAATCAATAGGATAATAAAAATTTGCTCCGTTTGTAAACGGAATAAATACGACCGACACCCAAATGTCGAACTTAAAGATACCCCCCTACCAACGTTTCCAGGACACACTGTCCATTTAGATATTTTCATTACCGAAAAAAAGTTTCCTAACTGCAATATATAAATTTACTAAGTACGCTCATTATTAAAAAGTAGAGCAATAGAAGACATAAGACGATCCTTTTGTGATATACTTTTCTTTTTCGGAATACCCAAGGCAATTGTCATCGGCAACGAACCCTCACTTAATTCGCCAACGATTATGTTCCTACTCAAGGATGAATTAGGTATAAACGTCTACACGACACCACCCTATAAAAGTGCGTCCAATGGATAAATTAAAAGGTTCCACTCAACCCTAGCCGAAACTATGAGATGCTTCAAGGAAGGCAGTACAGAGCGAAACTTTGAAGAGTTACTCGAAAGATCTGTAAACGAATACAATCAGAGTATTCATTCACTCACAGGTAAAAGTACGGTTGACTTATTTTTTGGTCAAACAGTTAAAAGTTAGAAAAATTGGAAAAAAAGCAAGGAAGAGACATAAAATATCATAACAAGAAAAGGCATAAGATAAAAGACAATTTACCAGGTCAGATTATATTTGCTAAAATTAATAAAAGATTAGGGACCAAACTTTCAAGTATGTTCAAACAAGAAATAGTCAAAGAGAAAAGAAACTCTACAGTAGTAACGGAAAGTGGCGGAGTCGTTCATAAGTCCCATATCACGAATTAAAACTGAGTCAGAAAAATTCACATTTTATCCTAGTCCCATAAGCCTCCTATAATAATCCAATGCGTAATTTTTAGATTTCGTTAACCCTATGCAGTGCCAATGTTCAAATCCTGGATTATACCAATTCGCAGCTCATAAAAATCAACACAGGAAGCCCAAAGATTCAAAATGGATCTTTCAAGATCATACACGTCATCGATATAGAAGTGTACAAAAAATTCATAGAGCAATGTGGGTGGCAATGGCGCAGTGGATAAAGTGCTTAATTGCTAATTTAGACGTGTGGGTTCGATCTCCACGTTAGGCGCATTCTTTTCTATACCTCCAATTTTAATTGGATGCTGCCCATGGGTTATAATTAGACAATCAATTCCTGGTTCTCAAATCCACTGTGCCAAACTAGTGCCGTGCAATTCAGGTTGCATTTAAAAGACCTTAGCTCTTACAGGCATTTAGTTAAACTTAAAAAAAATTAGAAAAGATTATTATTTCCAATGTCAAAACCCAGCATCCTTTCTATCCCATCCTTCCTTTCGAAATTCAACGAATCAAAAGTTATTTAAGCAGACTTACAATTTAGAAAAAAACGGTCATTGGACGTTTTAGACACAACGTGGAAATATACCAGCGACCGCCACGATTTCGAAATATTGACAAATAAAACGAATAATGTGCTAACTAATACTCAAGTAGTTATAAATAGATCAACGATAGATAAAATAAATGAAATTTGCAATTTAGCAAATAATATACTTAAAAAGTTCAAAGAACAAGAAAATGTAGAAAATAATGTACAAATTAAATACAGATTAGAGGTAATAAAAGACGAGATAATGAATATTGGAAACGCAATACACTGGGCAAGAGCCAATATTATTAATTCATAGATTCTAAGTAACAATGAAATTAATATAACAGAAACTATTATTAAAAATGAAAATTTCGAATGTGTTAATGTAGACGAAGCTTTAGAATTCTCTGATGTTAAAATCGCCTTGGATAATACAAATATAGTATATATCATAGAATTACATACAGGTGAAAATATTAAATGTAATGTTTTAATATTAAAAGCTATCAAAAGAAATAAACTAATAAAAAAAAATACCATACGAAACTGTCTTAGAATGTAAAACAAGAATTTTTCGAATAATAAAAGAATGTAAAAAATATAATCAATTATCATATGTAACAAAAATAATATTATTGATATTCGCAATTCTACATGCCTACCCAACCTATTAAAAACTACCAAACCAAGCTGCGTGAAAATAAACAACGACCACATTCCATCAATAGAAGAAGTATCACCCACTACTACTTAACCAATTCAATGGACCTGTAGTTATCAATAACGAAACACTAGATCTTAAGGGAGCTTATATCATTCGCCATACAAACGCTTCACTTCAAATAGACGGAAGAAAAATTATTAATAACGAGATTATAAACTATCATCCTATGCCAGCAATTCTGCAGCCATCATCAATGCTAGAAGAAAACGGAGAATTCCTGTGACATAAGCATCTTCACTCCAATAGTGGACAGTGGCGTATTAACTTCTAGGCCCGTGAGGCTCGAGCCTAGGGCCGGAACTTGTAGGGGGTGGAAAATTTTGTATGTTATTTTATTTTAATCTAAGAAAAATGAAGCAAAAAAAACTATTACCCATTGCCATTCAAATATATCCGAAAATACGAAATTTAAATCTCTGGCCTGATTTTCCGCCTATTTTTTAAAAGTCTGGTTGCGCGAACTGTTCGAAAACACGTAATGCCAATCGCCGAAAAGAAATTATTTGGTACTTGTTCCTTGTTATAAATTGCAAGTTTCATTATTACGGAATACGAGTAACTCATGAGAAATACGCGGCCGCTAAATAAGAGTATGCCAAATTCGCCAAGTTTGTGTCACTAATAAGGCGATACGATTAAGTTTTTCATAAGGGTTTTATTTTGTGGAAGTTTCCCTTAATCTAATGTTATAGAAACCTCACCTTATTTTCTTTATTATATAAACATAAATTAAACCTGAAAAGTTTTAAAACTCTTAAGAATAATAGTCAAATATAAGGCTTTTTGAACCTTAATCTACAATAAAACAAATGAAATGAAATAAAGCGTACCGATTCAGATATCAACAGTCAGCATGAATTTATGTTTATCGTGCTGCTCGCAGTTATTAGTTAGTAGTTACTAGTTCAAAATGATCTGAAAGAAGCCATCATAGCTAGATTTTAAAGATCGCCGGACACGTTTTTCCCAATTACCTATGGGGCTTCAAGATTGCAAAAAACTGCGTTTTAGAAGATCTCGTCCAGCCATTCGTAGATAAATGCTACCCTATTGCCCTAACGCTCGCACTCTGCTGGAACATATTAATGGTAATCAAAGTCCTTTTAGTGCGCGCACAATTATAAACAAAACACGCGTTTTGACTGACTGCGGACTACACTCAGGGGTGATAGTCAAAATATTTTTTTATTTAGTAAAAAAAAAGACTAACAATGACTTTATAGTGAAAGAAAAGTGAGTTTTTTCTCAGAATGTAATATGTTTGTAAATTAATATTTTATACGGAAATGGGTAATATGTTAAATATGTACGTATCGTTTAATTTGAAATAATAAATTTTACATTATATTACGTATTATACTACTCCGTAGAAAAATCTACGAAGTAGAGACACTGAAGCACTTGCAACGAGACCATTGTCTTTAAACATCACATACATTAATACAACAGAGAGAGAGAGACAAAGAAAGAAAGAACACACAACAGAAGAAACACTTGTCAACAGCACGTGGCTGACTTATCTACTCCCACACTAAATTCAAGTTTCACTCAAAAAAGTCTTGGATTTTTTATAAGAACAGGTATATATCAATACAAGTTTTAATATACTACCGAAAACCTATAACAATTTGTCTTTTTAACGACAAATAAATAAGCCGTCATATAACATGACAGCGCGGATCCAGAGGGGGTCATGACCCCTCCTCTAGGAGAGAACCATAAAAGGAATGAAGATATACACAATCTAATTTAAGAACAAAAGCAATCAACTTCCTATATATATTTTACTAGGTTTTATTATTAAATTAAATGCCACAGTCCGTAAAAAATATATTTGACGGATTCCTAGTTTTAAAACGCAATAGGTTCTTCGTTCAAATGTAAGGAAACATATATTTTTTCCACATTCGTAATGTAATTTTGTTTACAAAAATTCTATACAATTCTTCTGTCAACAGAGTGCATGAACTGCCGAAGTCTTCTATATATCCTATCATATCAGAGTCATTCAACTTGATTTTCTTGAAATGTATTTTCTTGAAATGTTTTTTATTACTTTCATCAATGAGAGTTAAAGGTAAAACTGATAGAGTTTCTTTCCGGGGACATTTGTCTTCATGATATTGGCTTCTGCACATAGAACACCGCTTCTCTTCCTGTAGCTGTTTTGATGAGCACACATTTGCAAAATGTCCATGTCTTCCACATTTAAAGCATAATGTTGTTTTACTAGGGACTTTTGTTCGCTCTACTTCACGTGTTGACGATAAAGGGAGGATGTTTGCTGTCATATATATACTCGTATTTCGTTACCATTTACTTGGCTCAAATATTCATGTAAGTGCTCAGGTGTCTTAAATCCACCTGATTGGGCACTAGTTCTAACCGAGACAGCCTTCTCTCCTTCTATTTCAAAAGCATTCAAAATGGCAAGCTTCTCGTGAATGTACTTAATGTATGTCTCGCCATGTTGTTTTTTTCTCTTAAGTATTTCTGTCAACAGTTCACAAAAGTTTCCTTTTAAAGGGAAGGCACATTGAATTTTCTTTTTCTACTCTTGCCATTTGAAATTTAAGCTTGAAAGGCCTTTGGGCCATAATTCAGGAATCCGCCTGAGTTTCGCCAATGCAAAATAAATCGTAGCTGCTTCTGTCCACCCAAATATTTCCTTTAGTTCATCGACCTTATGACACCATTTTATCGGCGATTGATTTTAATCTCCCGGATTACAGTCAGTCACTGTATCTCCTTTGAAGCTAGTAACTTGGTTTTTGGCGTTTGTATTTTCCATTACAGAAGTTAATGCATCTGTTAATCTATCCAAAGAATCTAGCGTCCCCACCGACCTTGAACTTCTTTTCCTATCTCTCCTTCGCTTATGTCTTTTAATAAAGCGATCATTTTCATTTGAGCTACTACTAGAGCTCTGCTCTCTGTGTCTTTTATTCTTATTTCTCCGCATTTCTAAACTTCATTTACGGAAACACACAAAAAAAAAAAATCTTGGTGCAATGATGAAATTGAAAATTGGTACGGATTTGCACATAAGGGTGCGAAAATGAGAAGAGAAGAAATACCGAATAAATAAAGAGGCAAACAAATAAAATAACCTAAAATGGTACCAAAAAGTTACCAACGAGAAGCCAGTTATGAGTGCTTTATCCCACTTTTGAGTTATAGGAATATTAAAAAAAAAATAAGTAACTTCAAGTTAAACCTTTTGTTTTCTTTTAATTGTCTTTATTGAAATGTATACATAAATTAACTCATAACGTACTTATACCAGGCGGCCGACAAACAAGGCACTTACACCATATTTTGTTTTTTCGCCAGGCGACCACCACACGCACCATTGAATGTTTTACTCGCAGGTTAACCGCTTGGATATTGTGCCAATGTCCCATGAACAACAATAATAAATTTAAAAAATGCGAAAACCGTTCAATGCATTGTGTACTCCTTTTACATACTACTCGTATATTTATAACTACTTAGCTATTTATTCATTCTTTTCTATTAGAAATCAATCCTAGGAAATAATTAATTTGAAAACATTAACTCAGCAAGTTGAACTCTTCGGTATTTTGTCTGGATATAAACGTATTTAATATTAACTATTGATAATTATTTTTTTTTTGTTGTTATTATATTTCGTTCTCATAACCACTATAACTTTTCACACTGAGAATTCACTACTGAATGACGAGTCAGAGATTGTGAATCTTATGTGCACAGATATCTGCATAAAGATAACCCCACTACAAATATTAAGTTGGCAAATAAACATTAAAGGCATTACCAGGGCTGTGCAGATTTTTTCGATAAAGTGATAATCAATTTTAAATTTACCTGATTTTCTTATAGTAAGTAGAACTCTCAATAAGTCCATAGCACCTTTGCGGTTAACGAAAAGCAAATGCTTACTCTCATTTGGGCACTTGGCTCACTGACGAGTTACCTTTACGGTCATGCAAAAATTCGCATCTTCACCGACCACTAACCCCTTACGTTTGCATTAAGCAATAAAAACAATAACTAAACAATGAAGAGATGGAAAGCCATACTCGAAGAATATAATTATGAGTTGAAATATAAACCAGGTCGAATTAACGTTGTGGCCGACGCGCTGTCTAGATCTACGCAATTACCTCAAATTAATAACTAAACATCAACTTCTAACAACGACGAAACTCCTAAGCAAGAACTTATCCCTAGAGTTGAATTACCGATCAATATTTTTCAAACCCAAATAATACTAAATATAGGTGTTGCTTCTAATCAAACTTTTTCAATTATTTTTCCCGTTTCCATCGATATATTATTAGGGAACCACAATACAATAACAAAAATTTAGTATAAAGAGAGTCCTTAACCCGTCTGTTTCTTACTGCATAAAAGCAGAAGAAAGAGTAATAGATATAACTCAAGAAAATTTTCCACTCCACTTAAACAGGTACAAGATTAAGTTTACAAAACTACAAAAAAAAGAACAGGTTTCAATAATAATAGAAACTCACAATCGAGCACACAGAAATGCGCAGGAGAACAAAGCACAGATTCTTGAATTTTTTGTATTTTCCTGGCATGATGAATAAAATCAATAGGATAATACAAATTTGCTCCGTTTGTAAACGTAGTAAATACGACCGACACCCAAATGTCCCAGAACTTAAAGAGACCACCCTACCAACGTTTCCTGGACACACTGTCCATTTAGATATTTTCATTACCGAAAAAAAATTTCCTAACTCCAATATATAAATTTACTAAGTACGCTCATTATTAAAAAGTAGAGCAATTGAAGACATAAGACGATCCTTGGGTGATATACTTTTTTTTTTTGGAATACCCAAGGCAATTGTCATCGGCAACGAACCCTCACTTAATTCGCCAACGATTATGTTCCTACTCAAGGACGAATAAGGTATAAACGTCTACACGACACCACCCTATAAAAGTGAGTCCAATGGATAAATTAAAAGGTTCCACTCAACCCTAGCCGAAACTATGAGATGCTTCAAGGAAGGCAGTACAGAGCGAAACTTTGAAGAGTTACTCGAAAGATCTGTGAACGAATACAATTAGAGTATTCATTCACTCACAGGTAAAAGTACGGTTGACTTATTTTTTGGTCAAACAGTTAAAAGTTAGAAAAATTGGAAAAAAAGCAAAGAAGAGACATAAAATATCATAACAAGAAAAGTCATAAGATAAGACAATTTACTAGGTCAGATTATATTTGCTAAAATTAATAAAAGATTAGGGACCAAACTTTCAAGTAGGTTCAAACAAGAAATAGTCAAAGAGAATAGAAACTCTACAGTAGTGACGGAAAGTGGCGGAGTCATTCATAAATCCCATATCACGAATTAAAACTGAGTCAGAAAAATTCACATTTTATCCTAGTCCCATAAGCCTCCTACAATAATCCAATGCGTAATTTTTAGATTTCGTTAACCCTATGCAGTGCCAATGTTCAAATCCTGGATTATACCAATTCGCAGCTCATAAAATCAACACAGGAAGCCCAAAGATTCAAAATGGATCTTTCAAGATCATACACGTCATCGATATAGAAGTGTACGAAAAATTCATAGAGCAATGTGGGTGGCAATGGCGCAGTGGATAAAGTGCTAATTTAGACGTGTGGGTTCGATCTCCACGTTAGGCGCATTCTTTTCTATACCTCCAATTTTAATTGGATGCTGCCCATGGGTTATAATTAGACAATCAATACCTGGTTCTCAAATCCACTGTGCCAAACTAGTGCCGTGCAATTCAGGTTGCATTTAAAAGACCTTAGCTCTTACAGGCATATAGTTAAATTTAAAAAAAATATAGAAAAGATTATTATTTCCAATGTCAAAACCCATCATCCATTCTATCCCATCCTTCCTTTCGAAATTCAACGAATCAAAAGTTATTTAAGCAGACTTACAATTTAGAAAAAAAAAACGGTCATTGGACGTTTTAGACACAACGTGGAAATATACCAGCGACCGCCACGATTTTGAAATATTGACAAATAAAACGAATAATGTGCTAACTAATACTCAAGTAGTTATAAATAGATCAACGATAGATAAAATAAATGAAATTTGCAATCTGATGTTAAACTCGCCTTGGACAATACAAATATAGTATATATCATAGAATTACCTACAGGTGAAAATATTAAATGTAATGTTTTAATATTAAAAGCTATCAAAAGAAATAAACTAATAAAAAAAAATACCATACGAAACTGTCTTAGAATGTAAAACAAGAATTTTTCGAATAATAAAAGAATGTAAAAAATATAATCAATTATCATATGTAACAAAAATAATATTATTGATATTCGCAATTCTACATGCCTACCCAACCTATTAAAAACTACCAAACCAAGCTGTGTGAAAATAAACAACGACCACATTCCATCAATAGAAGAAGTATCACCCACTACTACTTAACCAATTCAATGGACCTGTAGTTATCAATAACGAAACACTAGATCTTAAGGGAGCTTACATCATTCGCCATACAAACGCTTCACTTCAAATAGACGGAAGAAAAATTATTAATAACGAGATTATAAACTATCATCCTATGCCAGCAATTCTGCAACCATCATCAATGCTAGAAGAAAACGGAGAATTCCTGTCTCTTGAAAGACATAAGCATCTTCACTCCAATAGTGGACAGTGGCGTATTAACTTCTAGGCCCGTGAGGCTCGAGCCTAGGGCCGGAACTTGTAGGGGGTGGAAAATTTTGTATGTTATTTTATTTTAATCTAAGAAAAATGAAGCAAAAAAAACTATTACCCATTGCCATTCAAATATATCCGAAAATACGAAAATTAAATCTCTGGCCTGATTTTCCGCCTATTCTTGAAAAGTCTGGTTGCGCGAACTGTTCGAAAACACGTAATGCCAATCGCCGAAAAGAAATTATTTGGTACTTGTTCCTTGTTATAAATTGCAAGTTTCATTATTACGGAATACGAGTAACTCATGAGAAATACGCGGCCGCTAAATAAGAGTATGCCAAAATCGCCAAGTTTGTGTCACTAATAAGGCGATACGATTAAGTTTTACATAAGGGTTTTATTTTGTGGAAGTTTCCCTTAATCTAATGTTATGGAAACCTCACCTTATTTTCTTTATTATATAAACATAAATTAAACCTGAAAAGTTTTATAACTCTTAAGAATAATGGTCAAATGTAAGGCTTTTTGAACCTTAATCTACAATAAAACAAATGAAATGAAATAAAGCGTACCGATTCAGATATCAACAGTCAGCATGAATTTATGTTTATCGTGCTGCTCGCAGTTATTAGTTAGTAGTTACTAGTTCAAAATGATCTGAAAGAAGCCATCATAGCTAGATTTTAAAGATCGCCGGACACGTTTTTCCCAATTACCTATGGGGCTTCAAGATTGCAAAAAACTGCGTTTTAGAAGATCTCGTCCAGCCATTCGTAGATAAATGCTACCCTATTGCCCTAACGCTCGCACTCTGCTGGAACATATTAATGGTAATCAAAGTCCTTTTAGTGCGCGCACAATTATAAATAAAACACGCGTTTTGACTGACTGCGGACTACACTCAGGGGTGATAGTCAAAATATTTTTTTATTTAGTAAAAAAAAGACTAAAAATGACTTTATAGTGAAAGAAAAGTGAGTTTTTTCTCAGAATGTAATATGTTTGTAAATTAATATTTTATACGGAAATGGGTAATATGTTAAATATGTACGTATCGTTTAATTTGAAATAATAAATTTTACATTATATTACGTATTATACTACTCCGTAGAAAAATCTACGAAGTAGAGACACTGAAGCACTGGCAACGAGACCATTGTCTTTAAACATCACATACATTAATACAACAGAGAGAGAGAGACAAAGAAAGAAAGAACACAACAGAAGAAGCACTTGTCAACAGCACGTGGCTGACTTATCTACTCCCACACTAAATTCAAGTTTCACTCAAAAAAGTCTTGGATTTTTTATAAGAACAGGTATATATCAATACAAGTTTTAATATACTACCGAAAACCTATAACAATTTGTCTTTTCAACGACAAATAAATAAGCCGTCATGTAACATGACAGCGCGGATCCAGAGGGGGCCATGACCCCTCCTCTAGGAGAGAACCATAAAAGGAATGAAGATATACACAATCTAATTTAAGAACAAAAGCAATCAACTTCCTATATATATTTTACTAGGTTTTATTATTAAATTAAATGCCACAGTCCGTAAAAAACATATTTGAGGGATTCCTAGTTTTAAGACTCAATAGGTTCTTCGTTCAAATGTAAGGAAAAATATATTTTTTCCACATTCGTAATGTAATTTTGTTTACAAAAATTCTATACAATTCTTCTGTCAATAGAGTGCATGAACTGCCGAAGTCTTCTATATATCCTATCATATCAGAGTCATTCAACTTGATTTTCTTGAAATGTATTTTCTTGAAATGTTTTTTATTACTTTCATCAATGAGAGTTAAAGGTAAAACTGAGTTTCTTTCCGGGGACAACATTTGTCTTCATGATATTGGCTTCTGCACATAGAACACCGCTTCTCTTCCTGTAGTTGTTTTGATGAGCACACATTTGCAAAATGTCCATGTCTTCCACATTAAAAGCATAATGTTGTTTTACTAGGGACTTTTGTTCGCTCTACTTCACGTGTTGACGGTAAAGGGAGGATGTTTGCTGTCGTATATATATTCCGTTTCCATTTACTTGGCTCAAATATTCATATAAGTGCTCAGGTGTCTTAAATCCACCTGATTGGGTACTAATTCTAACCGAGACAGCCTTCTCACTTTCTATTTCAAAAGCATTCAAAATGGCAAGCTTCTTGTGAAAGTACTTAATGTATGTCTCGTCATGTTGTTTTTTTCGCGTAAGCATTTATGTCAACTGTTCACAGAAGTCTTCTTTTGAAGGAAATGCACATTGAATTTTCTTTTTCTACGCTAGCCATGTGAAATTTGAGCTTGAGTTTCGCCATTGCACAATAAATCGTCGCTGTTTTTGTCCACCCAAATATTTCCTTTAGTTCGTAGTCCTTCCGGAGTAAAGTCAGGCACTGCATCTCCTTTGAAGCTAGGAACTTGGTTTTTACAGGAGTTGATATATCTGTTAATCTATCCAAAGAATCTAGCGTCCACACCGACCTTGAACTTCTTTTCCTATCTCTCCTTCGCTTATGCCTTTTACTATAGCGATCATTTTCATTTGCGCTACTACTAACACAAAAAAAAAAAAACAAAAATCTTGGTGCAATAATGAAATTAAAAATTGGTACGGATTTGCACAAATAGGTGCGAAAAGGAGAAAAGAAGAAAATCTGAATAAATATAGAGGCAAACAAATAAAATAACCTAAAAGGCTCCCAAAAAGTTACCAACGCGAAGCCAGTTATGACTCCTTTATACCCCTTTTGAATTATAGGAATATTAAAAAAAAAAAAATAAATAACTTCAAGTAAAAACTTTTTTTCTTTTAATTGTCTTTATTGAAATGTATACATAAATTAACCTATAACGTACTTATACCAGGCGGCCCACAAACAAGGGACTTCCACCATATTTTCTTTTCGCCAGGCGACCACCAAACGCACCATTGGGTGTCTTACTCGGAGGGGAACCGCTTGGATGTTATGCCAATTTCCCATGAACAATAATAATAAATTTAAAAAATGCGAGAACAACTCATTGGTGTACAGTGTTTAGTGTATGCGATTATAGGCGGAGTGGAGATAAATGATACCACGACGATCAGTTGAAGACTAACTTTATTGTTACACAACTTATACTAATTAGGTACATGCGTACTTACTAGTGTTATGATAAGAGATAAGAGATAATATAAAGAGAAGCATAATAGTTGATGCTGAGAGATGACGATATGAGTATTACTTTGCATATTGAAATGTACTAAAATACAGAGGTGTTACAAAGTAATATTACATATATATCACTCCCCCAAACTTAATTAAAACTTTAAATAATTATTTTATTCATTTAATATTTAGTAATGTTTAGCTTTTCCATATTTAAACAAATCAATAACGTCAATTCATAACATTTTTTAATTTTCGTTTTGTTTTAATTTACAATTGTAATTAATTTTATATTTTATAATTATATTATTATAATTCAAAAATAATTAACAATTTTAAGTTAAGGAATTTAAAAATTTTTATAATAGTTCAAAATTAATTTGTAGTATAAAACCCAAATAAACATATAATATTTTATTTCAAATGTTAACGAATATGTATTATTTTTCATTCATTTTATCTATCGATTTATAATTCATTTATAATTTGTTTTAATCTTGCCGATCTTCTCGGTACTTCAGATAGAGAAGTCGATCTTCTTTTTCTACATGAAACATTAAATCTTACTCGTCTTTTACCTTTAATACTTGACGGCGCATACGCCAATTCTTTAAATTTACATTTCTTTAATTGAGATAAATGAGCCATTTTATTATTTCCATCAATGCTAACTGAATATACAACTCTTCCTATTTTCTTAACTATGATTCCAGGAATCCAAGTATACAAATTATTGTGTTTCATTTTATACAATACTTTTTCACCAACACTTAGTGATTTTATAGGGTTTTGATTTGTGTATAATGGTGGACCTTTGGAACTTTCAACGTTAACCGTCTCGTTATTTACCTTTGTTTTTGTATTTGAATCGCAAATCACACGAACATTTGGATTAACATTGTGTCCAAAAGACAGCTGCGAAATGCAGTTATGTGTGCGACCCCTATTTTATATAAGAAATGTACTTGCTACTTTTGACTTGTTTTGTTTGTTTTAATTGTTTGTGTTGTTATAGTTTTTTAATATCAAATTAAATTAAATTGTAAAATAAAAAATAATAATATACTAACACGTTGAGGAGAACATTAATTTGTTCTTAGAAATAAAAGATTTAAATATATATTTCAAATTGAATAATTTTGCCATTAACGGGCATTTAGCATGATGAACCCGAAGAAAGAAAGGGTAAGTTTTTTTATATAGAGCCATTTTTCTCTGCCAGCTGAACTTTCGACATGGTCCTTTTCGAGCCGGATAGAATCAATGTACCTATGGTCCTATGCGGATGGTGAGAGTTCAAGCGGCAGCAATGTCTTATTTTATTCGGTTTGAATCAATAGATGTAATTGGTAAGATGAGTATTGCTTGCAAGATCTTGCATGCCGTGTATAAAGAGTACTTAATGGCAGGATTTTGATCTTTATTTTGTTCTTAAATGGTTAAATATATATGCAGTTTTCTTTTGTTTACCACAATATATTATAAAAATTTAATTTTTGTGGAAACTAAAGCGACAAAGTCGAGGGGTGGATAATGAAGTTTTTTTTCACCAAAAAAGAGTTCGATGGAAATATTCCGAAGACAGAAGTTGGTTGTCAAGTCGACAAGAGCTGAAAAAGCAGGTATGTGAATACAAGTGTATGCAGAATGGGTTATGAGCCGCAATTGGCGCGGCTATAAATATAATACAGTGAGGATTATGAGTCACAATATGCGTGGCTATAATCAAATCCAGAGTTGTTTGTGGGTCACAATTGGCGTGATCACAAAAATTATGTTGAGTGGATTATGGGTCATAATTGGCGTGGCCATAACCATAATGAAACAAGGATTATGAGTCACAATATGCGTGGCTATAATCAAATCCAGAGTTGTTTGTGGGTCACAATTGGCGTGATCACAAAAATTATGTCGAGTGGATTATGGGTCACAATTGGCGTGGCCATAACCATAATGAAACAAGGATTATGAGTCACACTATGCGTGGCTATAATCAAATCCAGAGTTGTTTGTGGGTCACAATTGGCGTGATCACAAAAATAATGTTGAGTGGATTATGGGTCACAATTGGCGTGGCCATAACCATAATGGAACAAGGACTATGAGTCACAAAAATCCAGAGTTGTTTGTGGGTCACAATTGGCGTGATCACAAAAATTATGTTGAGTGGATTATGGGTCACAATTGGCGTGGCCATAACCATAATGAAACAAGGGTTATGAGTCACAAAAGGTGTGGTTATAACCAATATGATTGTGGGTCACAATTGGCATGATCGCAATCATATCTGGAATGGTTTGTGGGTCACAATATGCGTGACTACAAACATTATTGGCCATAATAAATGAAGACTAATGGCAGTTTTATTTCGCAGGAAAAAATAGACAGCGTTGGGAGCCAGTATATGCTGGGCCATGGGCTCCCTCATCCGAATCAGGAAAGAGCCAGAATGAAGACAATGCAGGATCCATGTTAGATCTACAAAATGGTCACACTAAACAAACAAAATTGTGCAGGTCATCTACCAGCATTAAAAATGATTTATGCAACTGTTTTGAAATAAGATTCTCTGCACTTAGTCGAATACTGGATTTTACAAAGCAAGCCGGGTTCTTAGAAGCTGGAAACTGGAGATACTTGATAACTGCTGGAAGGAGTACAACAACGCGTTTTATCAATCGCTGTCAAAAGGAAACATGGCTAGTAGTTCGTCTTCATATCTGGAGAAGGGTGAAGAAGTTATTTTACTGCTAAGGCAACTTTGCGATCGCGATTGGCTATATTGGTGCCGCAAGTAGTAGAGCAGAGAAATCCGTCAGACAATGTGTTGCGAATTCAGTGGAGCGATATGCCAAGTGTGTTTAAATTGCCGACATTTGATGGAGATTTCGCCAAGTGGGCACGTTTTCGCGATTCATTTATTGAAGAGGTTCACAATAATACAAATTTATCAAATGCGCAACGCTTAAGAGAGTTATTGGCTGCCTTGGAAGGCTCAGCTAAACGTGCAGTTGGTGAATGGTCAGTTGCCAGTGATGAAAATTACCTGTTGGCATGGTCTTCATTACGACAACAGTTTGACAACAACCACCAAACTATTAGATCTCACATGCAAGAAATAGATGCATTGCTTCCAATACGTCAGCGATCTTTTGAAGATTTAAGGGAGATTTTGGACACTGTACGGGTGAATCGTCGGCATTTGTTGTCACCAGGGCAGTTGGTTGACTACCAATTCATGCATCAAATCGAACGGCTGTTGGACACAGAGGGAGGACGTGAATGGGAAATGCGTCACCGAACAAATGAGCTACCCACATTGACGGAGATGTTTGCATTTTTGGAACAGCGTGTAAATTGTCTTGCCAGTTTGGAAATTGGAGCCAGTAATCCCAGAATAGTAGTTTCTAGCTCGCAAGAAGATCCGCGCAGCATTCTGAAATCGTCGGTAAACACAGTCAATAAATAACCATGGTCGATGGGCAGTGACACAATTATTTGACCGCAATCGTTCGAATGACAATCGCAAGTGCTTCAAATACGATTTTTCTAGCCATGCACTGTTTCATTGTGATCAGTTTAAGGCACTGTCAATCAACGAAAGAGAAGAAGAAGAAGCGGTTATGTGAATCATGTTTTAGCCCAAACCATTTGGCAAACAGCTGTCCTCGAGAGCCGTGTCCCCGATGTCCAGGACAGAGGCATAATAGCATAATATGCCCAGTTAATAATCAACCAAAATCAGAAGGTTCGATCATTCGGACAAATACCTTTTTAAAAACACAATAGCAACCAACACCTACGGTTGGATACAATGATCTCAGCATATTTAACTACTCTGTTTCCAAATCATTGTTAACAAAACATTATCACGACGAAGACCCAAAAATAAGTTTGGCTTTGCTGGCAACAGCGCAAGTGTGTTTGAGAGTCGGCCCATTTACAACAAAGACGATCCGAGCAATGTACGATTCTGGTTCGCAAGTTAATCTCTTTGCTAGGTCAGTGGTTCAGACTGAGCTTCTTCCAACGAAAATTATATTGCTAATATCAATGAGATGTTGGAAGTAGCTCATTTGTTTCAAGTAGACCGCGAGCCAAAAGGATGGTGCTACTATATTCCACATCATGCGGTTACACGTAAGTTTCGCATTAATTGCATTGATGCATCATGTAAAACAAACTACGGCATCTCTCTGAACGAGACACAGATGGTTGGAGAAAAATTGCAGGATGATTTGTTCGATTTAATTTTGCGATATCGCACACATAGAATCACAATAATGACCGATATTAAGAAGATGTATCTTCAGGTTGGGGTCATTGAGGAACAGTGGGATGTACAGCGAATACTTTGGCGACCTGATCCAAAAGTTGATGTAAAGGAATACTGGTTGACAAGAGTAAATTTTGGAATGGCTTCTACACTACACTGCGCAGTTCGCGCGATGATTCAGTGTGCACGAAACCAACAAAATGAATTCCCACAAGGTGCACGAGTAATACAAAAGGATTTCTATATGGATATAGACGGTGATACCATCGCTGATAATAAAGTAGAAGCGCGCACAATGTGCATGGAGATGTTTGAAGAGTCTGAAGACTCATCAATGGGGGAGTGTGTCCAAAAGACACACATAAATGCAGTTATGTGTGCGACCCCTATTTTATAAAAGAAATGTACTTGCTACTTTTGACTTGTTTTGTTTGTTTTAATTGTTTGTGTTGTTATAGTTTTTTAATATCAAATTAAATTAAATTGTAAAATAAAAAATAATAATATACTAACACGTTGAGGAGAACATTAATTTGTTCTTAGAAATAAAAGATTTAAATATATATTTCAAATTGAATAATTTTGCCATTAACGGGCATTTAGCATGATGAACCCGAAAAAAGAAAGGGTAAGTTTTTTTTATATAGAGCCATTTTTCTCTACCAGCTGAACTTTCGACAAACATCATCAAGAAGAGTCTTCGGTTTTATTTTAAATATCATTTCATTCGGACAAAACAAGGTTGTAGTCGATGGAGTCGAACGATACTTTAAAAGAAAATTTAAAATAAGTCGTTCCATCGGGACATTTTGATAGTGTTGATCCGAAACTAATTTCTTAAAGGAATTTTTGACTGTTTGTACTCCCCTTTCTGCCACTCCATTTGACTGTGGATGGAATGGCGGACTTTTTAAACACTTTATATTATTATTCTTGCAAAAATCTTCAAACGATACTGAATTAAATGGTGGGCCGTTGTCTGATACCTAAACAGAAGGTAAACCAATATGTGTAAAAATAGATCTTAAAATCGCAATTAAACATTCTACATTCGTATTTTTTATTAATTTAACATCTATCCATTTGGTATAGCTATCAGCAACAATTAAATAAGTGCACCCTTTTAAATAAAAAAATCTAAATGGATACGCTCAAAAAATACTTTCGATTCTGGCCGGGATACATGCTGATTAGAAACAGGTTTGTTATTACACAGATTACACGACCTACATTCTAAAACAAATGCTTCGATGTCAGCATCAATCGCTGGCCACCAAAAATATTTTCGCCCAAGAATCTTCATCCTTACAACACCTACATGAGACTCACGAAGAATTTATAAGATGAATTTCTGAACAGAATCAGGAACAACTAAACGCTCAGCATAAAACAAACAGCCCTCATCTTCAGACAACAACAACCACTTATAAAAATACTTCTTTAAGTTGTCAGGCACACTGCTCGGCCAACCTGACTGAATCATGTTTAAGACGCTTCTGATTTTCAAATCCTTCTCTGACTCCATGGCTATATCTGAAAATTTTACATTGAGGTAGCTATTACATTCAACCGACCTTATACTATCTTCTTCTATATCAGTTGGATAAGTTAAGGGAAGCCGCGAGAGGGCATCAGCATTTGATATATGAGAACCTTTTTTTATAAACAATTTTATAATCATACATACTCAAAATCACGGCCCAACGATTAAGCCTAGCCGCTGGTGTTGACTTATTTGGGTTAAACATTTCTCTTAATGGGTGGTGATCTGAGTATATCGTAAAAGTTTTTCCGTAAATATGTATACTTATGGAACTTTTTCACTGTAAAAATAATGGCCAATGCCTCCCTATGCAGTTGAGAAAACTTTTGTTCTGAAGAGCTTAAAGTGCTAGACGCAAACAATACCCGCCTTTCAATTCCATTAATAATATGTGACAAAATTCCACCCACACCGTATGGGCTGGCGTCACAATGCAAAACAATTTCTTTGTTTGGATCGTAATGATAAAGAAGATTATCATTTAAAATTAAATCTTTGCTTTTCTGAAATGCGGTTTCACAATCCTTCGACCACACAAAACTAATATTTTTCTTACTCAAACGATACAGATCCTTTAACTCTGATGACAAATTTGGTATAAAGCGTGCATAATTATTTAATATTCCCAAGTACGACTTGAGCTGAGTAACATTTTCTGGTCTTGGTGCATTTAGAATAGCTTCCAGCTTTTTCGGATTAGGTTTAATACCCTCGCCATTCACCACATGGCCTAAATAAAAAAATTCTTTTTGAAAAAACCGACATTTTTCATATTTGACCCTAACATTATACTTATTAAGCCTTTCTAAAACCTCTATTAAATTATTTTTGCATTCGTTTTCATTCGACCCTCCGATTATAATATCGCCAATGTAACACTTTACCTTGGGAATATCTTGTAAGATATCATCCATAATCGATTGGAACATGGCAGGAGCTGACTTTAAACCTAAAATTAAAGTTCGAAAACGGAAAAGACCAAGGTGGGTATCAATTGTGAGAAACTCCTGACAATTTTCATCTACTTCGACCTGTTGGTAGGCTCCTTCTAAATCTAAAACGCAAAAACACGTCGAACCATGCAAACTTGAGAAAATGTCTTCAGATAGTGGCATAGGAGAAAGATCTGTGCGAACCCAGGGATTAATAGTCATCTTACATTCGACACACAGCCGAATATTGCCCTTTGGTTTCACTACAACCACTACTGGAGATGCCCAATCACTATAACGCACAGGATACATAATTCCCTCGGAAACCATTTTCTTAAGCTCTTTTTCCACCTTGTATCTTACACCAAAAGGAACCGTGTACGGTTTGAAAAATAATGGAACACTATCTTGCTTTAAAAGAATTTTAGCTTTAAAATGACGAACGCAATCTTTTTTATTACCATGAAACACGTTTTTATAACTTTCCACTAATTCAGAAACATAACCTGAACCCTTTAAACTGTCACACCTAATTTCACTAAGGAACGTATTTCTCCAGGTAGGTAGCAACTTATCAAGCCATGTGCTTCCAAGAAGGGGTAAAAACACCTTCGGGCCTTCCACTATGACCAATTCCAAACTAAACGACACACTTTCACCTGTTAAACTGACCAAAGCCTCAATACAACCAACAATCTTAACTTTGTCGCCTGAAATCACATTTAAAGACCGATTACTTTTTAAAATCTCAACATTCGGAAACAAAGATTTAAATGTGCCAATATGCATGACCGAAGTACAGGCCCCTAAATCCAGTTCCATCTTTATACATAAACCATTACAAATTAAATTGAAAAATAAAGGATTATTTTCTGTTCTTAAATTATTAATATAACCTAAATCATTTGGCTCATAATTTTCGACTTCTGAATTTTTAATAATACAACTCACTCTATTACCTTTGCTTCAGTCATAACTGTGATAGCTGTTTTTCACTCTCGATCTGCTCTTCGATCTGCCTCTACTGTTACTGTTATACTTCAAAAAACAGTACTTTTGTACGTGGCCCCACTTTTTGCAAAAATGATACTGGACATCCGCCAAATTTGACCACTTAGACCTTGACACATGGCCTCCAGCCTGCCCTTGTTTCCTTAAATTCTCCTGACTCTTTGCCCGACCTCCTGCTGCCTCATTCGAATATCTAGCTTTCATGGAATGCAAAGCCCCTGATGCTGATTTTCCAGTCATGTGAACCATCTCAAGTTCAATCATCTCCATATTTAATGCAGACTCACACGCCTTGTCGAACGCCAAGTCCCCAATGTCGATAAGTTTAGTTTGTATCTTTTTGTTTTTTATGCCCATTAGCAACCTGTCCTTTAGTGCATCCTCTAAAAAATCCCCATACTTGCAGTTATATGCTAACTGCTTGATCGCCACAATGTAATCTGACAGATTGTCATCCATATTCTGATTACGGTTTAAAAACTTAAAACGCTCTGCCGTCGTATTTCTTTTGGGTTGGAAATGTACATTAAGCTTTGCCACCAACTCCACATACTTCAGCTCATCTATTTTTTTTGCGCAACCAACGTCTTAGAGATACTGTACAAATCTGAACCTCCAACTCCAATCAGAAAAGACACCTTGTCTTCATCTGTCGTGATTTTGTTCAGCTTCAATAAATGGTTTAATCGCTCAATATAGATATTGAAATCATCACCTGCATTGAAATATTCAATGCGACCGATGAAATTTGACATTTTAACGGTGCCGCTTAAATTTTCGGTTTTAATTTCTCCTTCTTTGACTTTACTTATTTCTTCTCTTTCACTGTCATTAAATACCGAAATACTTCTTATCTTAAAAAAAATCCAATTATCCTCGTCGCCAATTTAGTGTATGCGATTATATGCGGAGTGGAGATAAATGATACCACGACGATCAGTTGAAGACTAACTTTATTGTTACACAACTTATATTAATTAGGTACATGCTTGCTTACTAGTGTTATGATAAGAGATAAGAGATAATATAAAGAGAAGCATAATAGTTGATGCTGAGAGATGACGATATGAGTATTACTTTGCATATTGAAATGTACTAAAATACAGTGGTGTTATAAAGTAATATTACATATATATCACAGTGCACCCCTTTCTCATACTATATTTATAATTATACTAAGCTATTTTTTCATTCTATTCTATTAGATACCAATCCTAGGAATAATATGAAAACATTAACTCAGCAAGGTGAGTTTAAACCGGTATTTTGTCTGGATATAAACGTATTTAATATTAACTATTGATAATTGTTTTTTTGTTGTTATTATATTTCGTTCTCACAACCGCTATAACTTTTCATACTGAGAATTCACTACTGAATGACGAGTCAGAGATCGTGTACCCTATGTACACAGATATCTGCATAAAGATAACCGCACTACAAATATTAAGTTGGCAAATAAACATTAAAGGCATTGCCAGGACTGTGCAGATTTTCTTGATAAAGTGATAATCAATTTTAAAATTACCTGGGGTGGAATCGGCTAAGGTGATTTGTGATAGTTGACAGTCACAAAAAATAAATTTAGGCTGCGTAAGGTGACTGTCACATGTGATAATCATATTTTTGTGACTTTTTCTTGTGACAGCTATTTTGGTGTCATTTTCATATAACATTCATTTGTTTTCTAATTTTGTAAATTTGTAAAATTGCTTTTATGATTTCACAAATTCCGAAAATAGAAACCATATATGTACATGTGCACACCCATATTCATTACATTCAACAAAGTATATCCGATAAAACAGAAGTATGTATGTACATGTAATTGTGTAAAGGCATTGTTTTTCTCACACATATTTATTTCAACTTTTAATTTATTTTGTTATTAATTGGCATTTAGAATAAATTAATAGTAGGTACAAATTAAAAAACTTTTGGCAAACGAGCGAAACATTTTTATTTTCTCAGTTTGTAGAACAAATTGGAAATATCCTAATTTAATCTCGCGAACTCAATGACTATGATTCTACTTTTAATTTCAACTTTTTTGGATTGCGAGTAATTATAACATTTTTTTTAAATATCAAAATGTTAATAACGGTTGGGCACTCAACATTGCATGAAAAAAAAGACAAATAAAACAATTTGCAGACAAACAAAACCAAACATAAACATATAGATTTAAGTCAAATTTTAGTACTTCTCTTAAAGTGGTGCCAAGTTTTGTGTAATTTTTTGTGATCACCTTACACAGACGAAAATTTTTATATTATCACATGTGATTGTCGGAAATGTGACAATCACAAATCACCTTAGCCGATTCCACCCCTGATTTTCTTATAATAAGTAGAACTCTCAATAAGTCGATAGCAGACTTTGCAGCTAACAAAAAGGAAATTTTTACTATCACGTGGGCACTTGGCTCACTGAGGAGTTACCTTTACGGTCATGCAAAAATTCGCATCTTCACCGACCACCAACCCCTTAAGCTTGCATTCAGAGATGGAAAGCCATACTTGAAGAATATAATCAGGAGTTGAAATATAAACCAGGTGGAATTAACGTTGTGGCCGACGCGCTGTCTAGATCTCCGCAATTATCTCCAATTAATAATTTATAAGAACTTATCCCTAGAGTTGAATTACCGATCAATATTTTTCAAACCCAAATAATACTTAATATAGCTGATGCTTCTAATTAAACTTTTCAATTATTTTTCCCCGTTTCCATCGATATATTATTAGGGAACCACAATACAATAACAAAAATTTAGTACCCATTCCAAAGGGAGTCCTTAAACCGTCTGTTTTTTACTGCATAAAAGCAAAAGAAAGAGTAATAAATATAATTCAAGAAAGTTTTCCACTCCACCTAAGCAGGTACAAGATAAGGTTTACAAAACTACAAGTTGAAGATGTTATAAAAGAACAAGAACAGGTTTCATTAATAATAGAAGGTCACAATCGAGCACACAGAAATGCGCAGGAGAACAAAGCACAGATACTTGAAATTTTTTATTTTCTTGGCATGATGAATAAAATCAATAGGATAACAAAAATTTGCTCCGTTTGTAAACTTTATAAATACGAACGACACCCAAATGTCCCAGAACTTAAAGAGACCCCCTTACCAACGTTTCCTGGACACACTTTCCATTTAGATACTTTCATTACCGAAAAAAATTGTCCTTGCTGCAATAGATAAATTTACTAAGAACGCCCAGACAAAATTATTAAAAAGTAGAGCAATAGAAGATATAAGACAACCCTGGATTGATATACTTTTTTTTTTAGAATACCCAGGCAATTGTCATTGAAAACGAACCTTCACTTAATTCACTAACGATTATGTTCCTACTCAATGACGAATTAGGTATAAACGTTTACACGATACCCTATAAAAGTGCGTCCAATGAACAAATAGAAAGCTTTTACTTAACCCTAGCCGAAATTATGAGATGCCTCAAGGAAGGCGGTACAGAGCGAAACTTTGATGAGTTACTCGAAAAGGGCAAAATTATCTCGTGAACTTTATTTAAAACGCAAAGACAACATACAGCATTCTTCGACTCGACGGTTTACTTTAGAAGATGCACAGTATACGCTTATATCTTATAAAAAATGGCAACCCTGGTCCAAACTATAAAGAAAGTGCAAATTTAAGCTCTTGAATTTTGATAAAATTATAAATATTTAAAAGAAAGTATAGTGAAATTGATTAATTTTAAAGTGCACAAGATGTCTCCTTTTATCCAAAAAACACAAAAAAAGTGGAAGAATTAGAACAATTGTTTGATCGAAAAACAGCCAACCTCGCAACTAACGGCGATCTTGTAGATTTGCAAAACGACATCGCAGAACAAAACGCCCAAATAGATGCGCTGCAAAGCCAATTGATGGTTACCCAAGTTCAACTGCACCAAACACAAGAAGCTCTTCACAAAACACAACTTAGATGTTGTACGTGGGAAAGAGTCGTAGAATTTCTGGCAAAAAAGGCATGTGAAAATAATATCATCGTGCATGTACCTACAATCTCGAATGCTGATCCAATTGTACGTGCCAAAGAAATATGCGCTGACTTGCTAGAAACCAATGCAAATAAAAACGATTTAATTAAAGATGCAAGAAGGCTGGGACGTGCAAATATACTGGTTCAGGTAAACAACACTGAAGATGTAACAACAATAATGGCCAAATCCCGCACATTACGACACACTGGAATTGCAATTCGTAGAGATTTACCCAGGACAGTACGAGAACGTCGGAAGAGAATATTTATTCTGAAGAAGAACCTACTATCGAAAAATCGAAACTTAAACATTCTACTTAAAGGCGAACATATTCAAGTCGAAGATAAAATATTTTTTTATGACGCAAATGATAAGCTTATTTGGAAAGATGGAAATAGCGATGGAGAAGAAATTATCAATCAGCTATTATTGACAGGCGCAAAAACACAAAAGAGAAGAAATTCTTCAACGATGGCAGGGACACCTACATTCTTAACCAGAAATAATCCTGTATCATCCTGGACCCAATCCCAACCTTTATCACATTCCTAATAGTATTGCCGTCTGCCCTAGTATTAAAGTAGCTAAATAAAATAATAATTTAAATTTCAGAATTTTATAATATAATGGATTAAAAAATAAAAGTAAATATTTAGATTTTTTTGAATATGTTAAAAAACATGAAATATTTTTTTTATATGAAACTTTCCTAGTAGAAAATTATGAAAATTTTAAAAATCGTTTTAATGAATTTGAATTGTTATGGAGTGCTGCAATCCGAACACATACAGTAGGAAGAGCAAGTGGGGGGGGGGGCGGTTCTTGGGATAAGTAAAGAATTTTCTAATTGTTAATACAAATTTCGTTGATTGGGCTTTTTTGGTTAATTCTGTCTGACTATGTAAATGAAAACACGTACATAAATTCTATCCCGACGTTTCGCTGGAGTTTCTCAGCCTCTTCAGGGGTCGTTTATTGTGTCTATATATATATATATATAAAACAAAACATATATCCAATTTTCAGTGCATAATTTTTAGAAGCAAAGAAAAAAGAAAGGAAAAAAAAGGATATAAACGAAATATGGCTAGAAATCAATTTTTATAAATATTTAAAAACTTACTTTAATTTTATAACATATTTAAGTTTAAATTTTAACGATTTTAAATTAACATTTACCAAAAATCTGACTAACACAAAATATAAATATCACAGTATGGCAATATTGAATATTGAATTTGTTCCGTCAATGTCTTCTTTTAGGTTGATTGCTGTTGTTCTCTTTTGTTGAATTCGTAGGCTCTCCAATGTATACCTCGTCCCTGTATTTCTCTCCTTGTCCACAATTTTGACGTTGTCGAAGTCTGGTTCATGTGCAGTGTGTAGCATGTGTTAGGATATTCCAGTTGTTTCTCTTCTGTTTTTGATATTTCTCTTATGTTCTGTCATCCTTATACCTAGTGTTCGCTTTGTGGTGCCTATGTAAACCAGATTGCAGCTTTCTCCTTGTTTCCCTTTGCAATTGATCTCAAAGATAACATCGTGCGTGTTGTATTTCGGAATTGGTGTTTTTGTGTTTGTGAATAGTTTGTTAAGAGTTTCGTTTGATGTATGTGCGAACGTTATGTTGTTTTCTTCTTTTATTATTTTGAAGAGATTCTTACTTTCAGTTAGATTGGGAATGAAAGGAACTTTTGTAAATATCTTAGGGTTGCCATCTGCATTTACTCTTGTTTTTTGTGTGGAACTAATTTTTTTAAATTTTTTATAAGGTTGTCAATGTTGTACCGTGGAAAGCTATTCATTTTTAAAATTGATACTATTTTGTTTATGTTTTCTTCATAGAAACATTTTTCACTGAGTTCAAGGGTTTTATTGATGAGGTTTCTGGCAGTATTAATTTTTTGACTGAGTGGCTGGGTTGAGAGGAAATTTATAAGTCTGGATTGGCAACTCTGGTTCGATATAGTTTGGTTGACATTGTTTATAAGCTCCGTAAAATTTCTGAAATTTGGTGATAAAAAAGTAGTTTTAAATTGTGAACTTTAGTTGAACAACTGAAAATTCCATCTTGGAAGCCACATCTCAAAGGTGAGCGTAAATTTGGTTTATAAAATTAAAATAACCCAAAAATGAATGGCCTACAAAGAACACCACCAACAAAAAACAACAACAATGAACCTACAAACATCAATAGAAACACAAACGTCACAAATCCACCCTCTAAGCCTAACAACAGAAACCCTAATTCAACGCAATCACAAAAACGTCCGTGCACTGTTCTTTCGCCAGAGATGTATTCATCTGCACAAGATCCCAAAGCGGGTGCTATGCAAGTGATTGATGTCAAAACTCTCGAGTGCTCACTAGCAGCTTTACTTGACGAGCGCATGAAGAACTTGGCATCAAAAACTGATTTAATCGAAGTAAAGTCTAAAATGGAATGCCTGGAACGTAGCAATGAACTGCTTCAAACCAAACTCCAGCAAGTAGAGAGTAAATGATAGGTTCTTGAACGGCAAATAGATTTTCTCGAAAGGAAAAGCAACGAGAATAATGTGGTACTGCACATACCGGCAATGGATGATGACCAACAGGCGATGGAGAAAGCCAGAAACGTTTGCTTGGACCTTCTACAACAAAATAACCCACTAACAATACGAAAAACAAGTCATTCGTTCTAGAAATAACAGATTCGCTTATGTCATCGTAGAATTGCAACACAGCGACGACGTACCACGCATATTGAATGCTGCCATAAAATTGAGAGATACTGGAATTTCTATCCACCGATATTATACCAAAGCTGCTCGAGAAAAACGGCGAATTCTTATGCAAATAAAGGCAAAAATCAATGCAGAACACAAAAACACCAAAATATCTATTCGTGGACAACAACTTTTATTCGAAAACAAAACATATTACTTAGACCATAACAATACTCTGAAGTGTGAAGTAGAAGGCGGGATGGCGCTAATAAATAAATTCATTATCGAAACAGCTGGTAGTGACAGCCCCCAACTGACAGGAACTGCACAACAGGTCAACATCGTCGGTAATGCAGTACATCTGCCAGAACCCAGTGGTGTCGAAAATGGTTTTAAGTATATTGTTTAGTACTAAAGCCGTCTGCCATTCAAGTAAAATTGTAGTATCTAGTAATTTAAGAGAAGAAAAAGAATATTTTAAAATTTTATCGTACAATGTATCAGGTTTGATTAACAAATCGTTATTTTCTGATTTTTATAAATTTGTGAATAGCTTTGATTTAATATTTTTGTATGAAACTTTTGTAACTGTAAATAACTTTTCAATTATCGAAAATAATCTGGTAGATTTTGTATTTAAGTGGATTTCGGCAATGCGTACTCATGAGCGTGGAAGAGCAAGTGGAGGTTGCTACTTTGGTTTCAAAAGAAAGCTTCAAAGTTTGAAGTGCGAGTTTCGGATGCACTGTAACATATGGTTCGTTGACTTAGAAATTAATACCAAACGTTTATGGATACTACCTCAATACCTCAACTGTAATAATTGGGAAGAGGACTTTGAAAGAACAACCGAGTTACTTAGCCACATAAGATCGACGAACGTTTTGCTTATAGGAGACCTGAACGCGAGAATTGGCCTAGAGGCAGGAGCAATGAACATTTTTACTGGATTTTATAGGCAATCAAAGGATAGTGTTTATAATGCAAGAGGAAAGAAACTCCTAGATCTTGCGAGAATGAAATTTTGGACCCAGAATTTAGTTTGCAAGAACTTGAACAAACTTTATGGACACTTAAAGATGGGAAAGCGGCGGGTTCAAATGGTATTCCAGTAGAGTTCTACAAATACGGTAGCGTCACACTGAAAGAACATCTGGTAACATTACTTAATAGAGTTTTTGAGGAGAATCTTAAGGTAGATGAATTTAGGAATGCTATAATATTCCCTATTCACAAAAAGGGATCCTTGTTGGATGCAGCGAACTATCGAGGAATCTCCTTTTTAAATTCAACGTATAAGATCTTCACAACAATGTTACAGAAGCGACTTACAAGGTGGATTACAACGCAAAATGTGTTGAACGAGTGTCAAGCCGGTTTTAGATCCGGTTACTCTACAATCGATAATATCTTTGTCCAGAGAAGCCTGGCCGAAAGCTTCTGCATGCAGGGTAAAAAATTGTATGTATTTTTCATTGACTTCAGAGCAGCTTTTGACACCATCAACCGAGGGGCTTTGTTTTATAAACTGTACAATTTGGGATCGTCGTTGAAGTTCGGTTTAATACTTGAAGAGTTGTACAGAGGAACACGGGCTGCAGTTTGGAACGGAAAGAATCTTTCGGATTGGTTTGCAACTTCATCAGGAGTGAGGCAAGGCTGTACGCTGAGTCCTATCCTCTTCTCGCTCTTCATAAATGATTTAATTGATTTCCTTCCTGGAGGAGTTGACTTTGCGGGAGAGCATATTAAAGCATTGATGTTCGCAGATGATATAGTCTTGTTTGCATACTCCCTAGAAACACTTCAACTTATGATTAACAGGATTTACAATTACTGTCGTTTATGGAATTTAGTTGTTAACATTCAAAAATCTAAGGTGATGATTTTTAAAAGAGGAGGTGGACGAAACGCATCGAACGAAAAGTGGGTGTTTAACGGAGAAGTCATCGAATGTGTCAACGAATACAAATACCTAGAAGTCATCTTTTCCAGCAATTTAAGCATGGAAAAGCATCTAGTAGAAAAACTACAAAAAGCTAAAACAGCCAAAAATATAGCTTGGAAAAGAGTTTTTATGAACTTCAACATAGCACATAGCAGCAAATTTAAAGTATTTGAAGCTGCAGCGGAGAGTATCTTGGTATCTGGCGCCCAAGTTTGGGGATGTAAAAAGTATCTCACAGTGGAGAAACTACTAACTCACTACGTGAAAAGAGTATTTCGTCTGCCAAGTAACACACCAAACTACGTCATTATGCTAGAGACAGGACTTTCACCACTATTCGTCAAAACCCTTAAATTGCAAGCAGACTATTTACTAAAAGTCTTTAAGATGAATGAATCTCGACTGGTCAAGAAAGTAGCTCTTAAGGCAGTACAAAATCAAAATAGCTGGTACAGGCAATGGAATTGCCTAGCCGAAGGATATAACGTGGTGTTCAATTTAAACGTTGGAAACATATCAAGTTGTAAGGATATATTATATGACGTGATTGCGAAAGTAGATGATAAATGTAGAGAAGATTATATATCTGAAGCTTCAGAGTCCTTGTTCAGAACAGTTTATAGAAGGCTGAATCACAATCTTGAAGAAAGAAATTACTTCAGTGATGCAAATAGTGTGAACGAGATTTCAACAATGGTTAGACTCCGAAGCGAACTTATAAGCCTGAATTTCATACCGCACAGACCCGAACTACCATTGGAGTGCAGTATGTGCTATCTTAGAGAAAGAGAGGACGTTCTTCATTTCGTTGGAAAATGCCCTACTCTTAGGGAAACAAGAAGGAGCTTTTTTGGAAGTGACTTCTTATCGGATGAGCAAGTTGTTGACATTCTAAATGAGATGAATGTCGGCAATTTGTACAAATTTTGCAAAATCGCGCTAAAATATAGATCCAGAATTATGAACGAAGATTTCTGATTTATTACAAAATATTCTACTTAAATGAATTCAAACTTAAAAATTGTGAAAATAACTTCTTTTTTAAATCCATATCCAATAATTATAAAAGCTTATTACAATACTTGTATAATGTATGTTTATTGCCAATCTGGCAGACGGCAAATGCCATGTCATAATGATTTTTTGTATTTTGTATTACATATATATGTAAAACCATGATTTAAAAATGTATTTATAATAGTCTAATAAAAAAAAAATCTATCTAATCTAATCTAATCTATAAGTCTTCCCGAAGATGTTGGTTTCGAGTACCAGTTAAAAACTATTTTATTGTTTTCTCGAATTACTAGTGTGTCCAAAAATGGTAATTGATTGTTTTCATCTTTTTCTGTAGTAAATTGGATTTTTGTGTGGTATTCATTTAGTTTTTGCAGTATTTTAGAATTTTCGTCCAAAACAAATTGCTGCTTTATAAGGAGAGAAAATAGAGATTATGTGAAAATAGATATCAAAGGAGAACCTATGGAGATTTGTCCAATCTATATAAACTGTTGCAACTGGCAAATGGAATACAACGAGTTAATTGATTGCTTACTCACTACAGGCTGCAAAAATATGCTTCTGGTAGGTGACTTTAACGCTAGAGTTGGAAACGAACAAGTTGCACCTATAATGAGAGGAGAATGTGGGTCTTTTTGCAACGTTATTAGAGAGTCTAAGGATGAAACTATCGATGCTAAAGGCAAACAACTTATTGAAGCATGTGAATCTTTTAACTTATGTTATTTAAACGGTAGAACATCCGGCGATAGTAATGGTGAATTAACGTTTGTCAAGGGAAATGGATGCTCTGTGATTGATTATGCCTTTATAGATGTAAATTGGCACCAATTGATAAAGGACATGGAAGTAGCATTTCAAATTTTCTCAGATCACCTGCCTATATCTATTAAATATGGAACAGAAACAAGCTATATTCTTACGAAAAATCTTTCGCTACTACCAAAACTTATTTGGAAAGATAACTGGGTCTATGAGTATCATCGCCATGTAGATGAATACGTCACAATGCTGGAAATTGAGTGGGACCATGCTTTCTTATACCCTAGCTTTCTGAAGAGCATAATTAAGCATATAACTGCATCAAATACAAGCAACAACAAACTAGTTAGAAAGCAACCTTGGTTTGATGAAGAATGCTCCAAAGCTAGGAAAAAATCGCTTGAATTTCTCAACTTGTTTACAGAACTGAACACAGAAACATCGAAACAAATGTATATTGAAGCGAATTTTAACTACAAATCAATTTGCGAATCTAAGAAAAACATATATTTTAATAGAATGGCGAGTGAAAAAGCTGAGGTTTCTAGTAGCAAGGATCTTTTGAACATTGCAAGAAAACTCAACGGAAACGCATTCAGAGTTGGCACCCGAGTTGAAATTGGCACTCTAAAGAACCATTTCCGAACAATGCTAAATCCTGAGGGACCACAAGTTACATATATGTATGCAGTACCACAAGTGTTTGATGAAATTTTGGGCACACCATTCAGCATCGAAGAGCTTTTTGATGTGTTACGAAAAGCAAAACAAAATAAAGCACCAGGTGAAGATCGAATCCCCTATGAGAAGTCAATAATCTTCCCAATATTCAAGAAAGGTGATCCTAATAATGCGGCGAACTATAGAGGAATATCTTTTATGAACACTATACCAAAAATTTTTACTGGCTTATTGAACGCACGCCTAAAAAAATGAGTCAAAGAAAATAGAAAGTTAAGCCAGTTTCAGGCGGGATTTAGAGAAGGCTATTCTACTGTAGATCAGATATTTAATCTAACAAGTATAGCGCAAACCTACATTAATAAAGGAAAAAAATTATATGCTTTTTTCGTGCGGCATTTGATACGATCAACAGAAACTGTCTTTTCTACAAACTTTCCCAAATTGGTGTATCTGTTACGATTCGCTACCGTGCTTCCGTATGAACGGGAAGAGTGGAATCGGAGAGTTAAAAGATTAAAAGATTTATTTATTTCCTTGAAATACATTCGTTTATTTTATTTTATTTTATTTTATTCAAAGACAAAGGCCCGCTGTCTTGCTGCTGGGCTGCGACCTTGTTTGTTTGAATGTACTATTAACTCTGACTCTTCAACCATTCTTTAAAACACGAAGAGTCTTCACCCATAATGGTTCTCCCCGCCACAAAACAAATATTTCTGCCCTGCGGTGCAGGTCATTCGTATTTTAACACACACCGCATTTATTTCCAATGACAATTACTATTTCGTCACTTCCATACCTCGTAAGTCTGCCCTCAATATGGTGCAGTGTACCTCCGTCTTTCATTCATTCATTTATTCATTCGGTTCGTGATATTTGACACTTCACTCTGCGTAGTGCTGTGCTGACCCATATTTGCGGTGTTTGCCCTTGGTAGTGGATATCAGATATCCACTGCCAAGAACACTTAAACTACATATGCATATTGTATGTTAGTCAGCTATCAGGCAGAATGAGTGTACCTACCGATGAAATGTTTATATGGAGATACACATACGATTCGTCAGTATTGTTGGTGGGCAAAATCTTACGAAATAAATAAATGAGAAACGATCGTCATTATGGGATGCAGATGTGGTTCGTGTGAAGAGAGACCACCGTGGATGAATATGAGGTAGGATGATCTGTAGTGCGGTCACTACATCCCTCCCCCTTCGAAAAAGAAAATTCAAGGTGAATTTTCTGCAAATGAATGATATGGTTGGTTGAAAAGCCATTTATGTACATATACTAATAGTTAACATTTTAAATTTTTTTTAAATTTATTTTTAATACATATTATTTAGAAAAAAAAATTTTTTTTTACATATATACTTTTCCTTTTTTTTTTATACATAGAGTTAACACATTTTTTTTTTTTTATTATTTTTGCTTTTTCATACATAATATTTTTTTTTTTAAATTTGTTTTTTTTTTGTTTGGTAATTTAATATTTTTTGGAAACGTAAAAATTATTTTTTTTTTAACATAAATTTAAACATAAAATTTTGATTTGCAGTTCAATATTTTCATAAGTAGTTAATACATTTTTTTTTTATAGAAAATTTTATATACATTTTTTTTTTTTATAGTTTAGTTTTTTGAAGATTAAATGTAGCTTATTATAGTTTTTTGTTCTTAATTTTAACGTTGTGTTGGAAAAAGATAGAAATTTATAAAAAAAAACTCTTAAATTTTATAAATTTTTTTTTTAAACACCAGTTGTTAACACTAATTTCGGTGCTGTAGACGGGAGGGGTTCGGTTTTTATGGGGACTTGTTGTACGGTTAGGGAAGGTTTGTTCGTTTCCTGGATTTCGTTACTATTCTTTACAGGTTTTTGTTTCCTTTTCATACATCGAACTAGGCAGTAAAAACAAAATGCTAAGATCAAGACTAATATTGTATAGACCAATGTATATTGATGTATATCATGAGAGCTAATTGGCAAAAGTGGAGTATTTTCTTCAGACTTAAGATCTATTATTCGCTTTGATATAAGTTTAAGTTCATCCTGGCTTGAGAATTTTACAAGCGCTATCTCATTTTTATTTTTACTGATTACTGGAAGAGTAATACTGGTTAAAAACGTTGAAATGTTTATGGATGGTATATAAGAAGAGTGGGAAATTGTATCTATTTCACTGTAAGAACGTATTATTAAATCCTTAGATTTGATATAGCAATTTCCCGTGATCTCAAGCTTAGCCGTTCCTTGAAGGGTGTAAGTTGTCAAGTCGTCCTTGCAAATTTCATCTATTTCATAACTGTGTGTGGTAGAGAATAACCATTTGTTATGGGTAGAAAGTTGTAACCATATGGTTGAAATATTTGCCTCTTTCACTTCGCATGAGGGTGGTAAAACTTCCGACTTTCGTAATAATTCTACCTCGCAGTTGAATAGTTTTGAATTTAAATTGAACAAAGGATGCAGCATTGGGCATAAGAATGTGTTCTTCTGGTTTTTACAATTCTTTAAGTCGTTGGCATTGATAGGACTGTAGTACTCTTTATTATAATCTATTATAAGATATTCTGTTGCAGGTTGTATGAATATAAAATGGTTTTTAAAATTTGTAGGTAGAGGGATAATTTTATAGAGGTGAAAATATTCGGTATATGGGAGTGGAATCCTGAATTCATAAATTACTTTCTGTTGACGTATAGTTGCCATGGTTGTACTAATTTGGTAAAGAGATAAGATGTTATTTGACACAATTGATGAAATTCTTGTACCACTAGGGATGTCTTGTTTGATTTTTAGTAGCGCTGTTCTTAGCTGATTTGGAGTAACTATGGTTGGATGTGGTTTGCCATGGTTAACATTACTAACCAGGTCAATAATTTCATCTACAGTGTTTTGGTAACGCATAATTATCAAAGTAATTAAAGTGGTTAGGGATTCAATTTCGGAAAATAATTGCTGTTCCTGATTTGCATTATTTATTTTATTTGTTAATTCCCTGATTGTTTCAAATTTTGAATTTATTGCAAAAAGCTGGGACTCTATGGCTATTTCGGATTTATTGAAAACATTAGATGTAGTTTCCAGAAGTATAGTTTGGTTCTTCACTAGTGACAACAGATGTTTTTCGTTTGATTCTAGTTTTTCTATTTGCCTATCGTAGTACTCGGCGTCCTCCTCACTTAAGGTTCCAAATAAGGTTTTACTTACAATCCCTACTGCATTTAGTAGTGCTCGTTTTTCTCTGTTATTATTTACTGTTAGGAGACTATATTTCTGCGAAACATCGATAAGTAGATGGTTTAATTCGCTAGTCGCGCTATTACATAAGATGTCGCAACTCACTTTGCCTTGTAATTGCACACATAAATTGTTTATTTCTGCAACATAGAGGTGGGCATGTTTTAAAGCTTCGGTTAGTTTTTCTAAGTCGTAGTACACTATCAGCTTCCATTCGTTGGAATACAATTCCGCTTTTCCCCATTGCTCAAAGTATATGCCAGGGTTATTATTTATAGGAGAAATTAGTAAATTTCCGTTTGCACGCAGAAATATTCCTATGCACATGAACAAAATCCTTGGATCCATTTCTGTAAAACGAAATTTTTTTTTTTTTTACTTGACTTGCTTTGGTGTGTGTGTGTGTTGTGTGTGTTTGAAGGATTTATAGAATTTTGTATTATTCGTCAAAGAATTTTAAATTGTTATTGTGAATTACTTTTGTTTTTTTTCCTACTCGAATTATAGTGTTTTCTGTGGAGAGTATTTTGACAACTTCGTAAGGTCCGACCCACAAGGAGGTTAGCTTATTCTGCCTAGCATTGTTTTTTAGGAGAACTTTGTCACCAATGTTAAAACTTTTAAAGTGTGATTTCTTGTCAAAATGTTTTTTTGATGATTCTTTTTTGTGTATAAGGATTTCCCTTGCAGCTTCATACCCATGTTGCAAGCGTAACCTTAACTCATTAGCATAGTTATCGTAGTTGTAGCACATTTTAGGTGATTGAGTTAGTGAACTAGGGATGTTAGGTGGAAATCCGTAAAGGAGCTCATAGGGTGTAAACCCTGTACTAGAGTGTGGTGTGGTGTTGTAAACGAAAGTTGCATAGGGCGTCCATGTGTCCCATGTAAGTGGATCTTTATTAACGTAATGCCGTAAATACTCGATCAATGTCTTATGGCTTCGTTCTAGAGCTCCATTAGTTTGTGGGTAATATGGTGAGGTGTTTAATTTTTTTATTTTCAGTAGTGAACACATTTCTTTGAACATGACGCTGAGAAAGTTTGCGCCTTGATCTGTTAATAATGAGGACGGAATGCCGTGCTGGCATACAATTTTTTCAGTAAATACTCTTGCTACTGTCTGAGCTTCTGCATTAGGAAGAGCGAATGCTTCCGAAAATTTTGTCAAGTCGTCTTGAAAGGTTAGTAAATACTTCTGGTCATTATGACTTACGGGAAGGGGGCCAACTATGTCTAAAGCAATTCTTTCAAATGGCCTTGAACTGGTTGTTGTGATCTTCATTGGTAAGGGAGGATTTTTCCTACTTTTATTAAGTTGACATGAAGCGCATTTGCGGATATAGTTCGTAATATCCTGTGTCATTGTAGGCCAGTAGTATTTGTATTTCATTCTTTTTAAAGTTCGTGACACACCTTGATGGCCTCCGAAAGGTGAATCATGATATTCAAAAATAGTTTCTCGTATAATTTCCGCATCGCTTAGAGTAATTCTTTTGTTAGTATATAAAAAGATCGTTAAGTGTTCTTTCTCGAAGACTTTTTCTATTAACATTTTGAAATTATTTTTGGTGTTGTTACCTAAGTTTGGCAACGAGAAACCCATTAGCTTAATATTTTTGTTTTCTATTGTATCTCTTAAGTATGCCAGGAATTTTTCTGCCACCACTTCATCCTTGGAACTTTTAATGGGTACTGGTAACGTGACTACATGACATGACTCGGTTTCAAGACTCTTACCTATGTCTGGTTTCACAAAGTTTGGTATTAAATCCCAGAGCACTTTCTCGTCTGGCGAATCTACTAAAGGCAATATTATTACTTTGAGAGGAAGCTTTTTGTCTTGATGGATTTCACCTTCCTTTTCTATTAAAGAAAAACTAGAAACTATCTTTATTTCTTCTTGAGATGGTTCGACTGATTTTGCATGTTTACTTGTTTTTTCCATTTCCACTTTATTCTTTTGGTTCCGTGTTATTACCATGACATTATCTTTTTGCTCGCTAGGTATACGACTTAGTGCGTCTGCATTTGAATTCGTTTTACCCGGTTTGTATTGTATCGTGTATTCATATTCTGAAAGTAAAATTCTCCATCTAGCTAATCTAGACATTGGGTTTTTTAATTTCATAAGCCATTCTAAGGGCTTATGGTCTGTACATATTATGAATTCTTTACCATAAAGGTACGGTCGGAATTGATTAACAGCGAAGACAATGGCTAATAATTCTTTCTCAGTGGTAGTATATCGCGTCTCAGGATCGTTTAGTGTTCGACTGGCGAAACAGATTGGTTTGTCTTGTCCAATTTCACCCTGCGAAAGTACAGCGCCTATGCCTACGTCACTGGCATCTGTTGTGACTACAAACACTTTTTCGAAATCCGGATATATTAGAATTGGAGGATTAATAATTTGTTCCTTTAAGATCTTAAATGCTTCGTCGCAAAAGACGTCCCATTTGAAAGTGATGTTCTTTTTGAGCAATTTCGTCAAGGGTTTGGCTATACTGGAAAAGTTATTAATGAATCGTCTATAATAACCCACAAAACCCAAAAATGATTTAATTCCCTTTTGATTTTTCGGTGTAGGATAAGTTTTAACCACTTTGATTTTGTCTGGATCGGGTTTAATACCTTCTTTGGAAATAATGTGTCCTAAATAAATCAATTTCCTTTTAACAAAATTGCATTTATCAGGTTGTAGTTTTAGGTTGTGCTCACGTAGCCGGTCGAAAATTTTTTTTAACCTTGTATTGTGATCGTTTAGATCATATCCATATACAACTATATCATCGACGTAGACAAAACAATGTATTCCTTGTAATCCCATTAGTACGTTATTCGTCGTTCTTTGAAAAGTAGCGGGAGCATTTTTCAGACCAAACGGCATACGATTGTATTCGTAATGTCCGTAGGGTGTACTAAAAGCAGTTTTTGACTTGTCTTCCTCGCTAACCAGAATTTGATGAAACCCCTTAGCGAGATCAAGTGTGCTAAAATACTTTGCTCTGCCTAGTTGCTCCAAAATGTCAGAAATATTTGGTATAGGATATGCGTCTCCGACTGTAAGTTCATTTAATTTTCGGAAATCTACTACAACTCGCCATCGTTTGGCACCCTGGCTATCAGGTTTCTTAGGGACAATTAAGAGTGGGGAGTTCCAAGGGCTAGAACTTGGTCTAATAATATCATCTTCTAGCATTTCACTTACTTGTTTTTGAATTTCCTGTTTTTGACTTTCAGGGAGTCTATATGGTCTAACAAATAGTGGTGGTTTACCTGCATCCGTTTTTATTTCGTGACGCATTATATCAGTATACGTGAGGTGGTCTCCCTCAAAGTGGAAAAGATCATTGTATTCCCTACATAGTCCTAATATTGCAGTTTTCTCTTCCTCATTACAGTGTTCAAGTTGTATGGAGGAAGTTATTTTTTGCAGTCTATTTTTAACGGGATCTTTCTCTGGCCTAAGACTTACGAGATTGAAATTTGAAATATCATCCCATTCGTAATCAATATTGTTTACATTAATTTTTTCTTCGTTTTCTGACGAATTCAGAATCAAAACTTTGACCATTTCTTGTTCAGGTCTTACGATAGTTTCGGCAAGATATACATCTGAACTTATTTCTTTTTTATATATAATCGCATCTTTATTATGCTTGAATGGAATTTTAATTATCTGCTCACAACGTGGTTTGAGAGTAATATAATTTTCGAACAGATTTTCCTTTTTTATTTTAGAATCTGGGTTGGTAGATCGTGATTCACATAGCGACTCGTCACGGCTCTGGCTATAGGCCCCGTGCATAGAATTGCATGTTTCTCCTAGATGCTTACCCCCATTATCCGTAGATAATGGCTCCCTTTCCTCGTTTGGTTTTAGACCTTTTGGGTAGTCTTACTTTCTGCTGATTTTTTTATATGATCAGTCTTACTTTCCGCTATACCTTTATTATTTTTTATATTTTTATTATACCTGTCTTTTTTTTCGAAAGTTTGAAGAGATTCTGGGGCTGTGGAGAGTGATTCACATGACAATTCGTTACGGCTATGGCCATAGGCCCCGTTCATAGAGCTGCATGTCTTTCTTTGGTACTCACCCCCATTATCCGTAGATAATGGCTCCCTCTCTTCTACTTCATTATTATTTGACATTGGAATTATTAGAGATTTTTCTTTAAAATTTACTATGCACTTATTTTGATATATATACATATTTTGATAGAAAGTCGTTTCCTATTATACCGTCATAGGGTAGATTTATATGATCGGTAAGTATGTGGAAATGATGTTTCAAGATCATCGTGTGATCTGCAGTTTCAAATTCCAAGTTACCATATATCATCCCCAGGGTTTGTAATGACTCCCCGGCTATGGTTGATATTGTGTAGGATTCATTACTGCTTTCTAAAGAACAAGTATTTTTTAAAAGGGATATATCTGCTCCCGTGTCAATAAGCAACGTGGTATATTTTTTTCGCGATGGACTAAATGGTAGACGTATCGTTGGCTCTCTGAATTCAGGACAGAACGATACGTGGAACTTAAGATTTAGTTCTTGTTCTGGTGGATATCGGCTGAAGTAATTATTCGAGAGGGGTAGCCGCTTGTCTCCTCCCGAACACATTCGTTTCCCTGATTTTGTTGCTGAGGATAAAAGTCTTCGCCCGAGTGCCAATTACTATATCCTGGTGATATGTTATAGTGTCGGACATTATTTTTAAATGGATTTTTTCTAATATTCCCTTCTTGATTATTGCTATACGAGGGTGTTCGATTTGCGTAGGCTCTACAATTGCTTATCGAGTGATTGGGTTTTTTACAATAATCGCAGGTCAAAAAGTGTGTTTCCTTTTTCACAGGTTTATCCTTAGAGAAACTGGGAAACTGCGTGTTTTTGTAGCAGGTATCTTGTGTATGCCCCTGCTTGCCACAGATATTGCAAAACCTTGCCATTTGGTTATTAACGGGATTCGTGTAGTTAGAAAAGGAAGAGCTGTGGTTTATACGAGCGGCATGACCTTCGGCGTGGGCTATGGTTTTTTTTAGATCAACCCCCCCATAAGCTTTCGCTATAAGCTTAACCTGCTCGTTCTTCAAGCCATCCTCAAAAACTTGGATTGCTAGCTTCCGATTTTCTGCTACAAGGAATGCTCTTACAGTGTCATCGCTGGTTGTGGCAAAAGTAGCGGAGTTAAGACAATTAAGGGCTGCTAGAACACGCTCCCCAAATTCTTTAACAGTTTCTTTGAAACGTTGCTTTATGGTAACAAGTTCATTGTGAGCCGATGACCGAGTTTTCACATCTTTGAATTCAGCCTCTAATTTTTTTTTTAGGCTCTTCCAAGTAAGGATAGTGTGGTGTTGTGTCAACTCAAAGGCAGAACCATGTAGCCTAGTTTTCACAATTTCCAAAAATGTCGGTTGGTCAGATTCTTTGATTGAACAGAAGAGGATATCTCCACATGATAGGAACTTAGCCAATTCTTTTGGTTGTCCATCAAAAACAGGAACGATGTTGAAAACATCAGTTATCCCTATTTTAATGTCCATTTCTGTATTCTTTCTTACAATCTGCTCAGAAGAATGAAAAGGTAAATTTGTAAAGAGATCAGCAATAGTGTTGGCCTCTTTAATTGCCTTTCTCGTAATTTGTAAACGAGGAATTTTCGTAACAAACTCGGAATTATAGGAGAAAAAAGGTTAAGGGAAAGGACTGACGAAATATACAGGTACAGCAAGAAATGTGTATATAATATTAAAAATAATAATAAATGTTACTAAAAGTACATATATATATATATTTTTTTTTTTTTAAAGTTTACTTGTGTTGTTGTTGTCGTTGATGCCGCTGTTGTTGTTGTTGTTATTATTGCTGTTGTGGTTGATGCCGCTGTTGTTGCTATTATTGCTGTTGTGGTTGTTGTTGTTGCTGCTTTTGTTCTTTTGTTGCCAGGCAGGCTTCACGCCCTAAAGTTGAGGATTACGGCCTGGTCTTTTATCACTACCTACTGTCTGCCAAATGCTTAAGCTCTAAAGCTAGCAAGGTCTTACGCTCGTAGGATTTCTAACACTAATCACAAAAAAAAACTTTACTTTTACTTCACTTTTTCTGGTGTGTAGCCCCAGAACGCATCAAGAGAGAGGTCTCTTGTATTGGCAAGGCTAATAACTATGGTAGAGGATATCTTTATTTCGTAGATATCCCACCGCTGCCACCAAATGTTACGATTCGCTACCGTGCTTCCGTATGAACGGGAAGAGTGGAATCGGAGAGTTAAAAGATTAAAAGATTTATTTATTTCCTTGAAATACATTCGTTTATTTTATTTTATTTTATTTTATTCAAAGACAAAGGCCCGCTGTCTTGCTGCTGGGCTGCGACCTTGTTTGTTTGAATGTACTATTAACTCTGACTCTTCAACCATTCTTTAAAACACGAAGAGTCTTCACCCATAATGGTTCTCCCCGCCACAAAACAAATATTTCTGCCCTGCGGTGCAGGTCATTCGTATTTTAACACACACCGCATTTATTTCCAATGACAATTACTATTTCGTCACTTCCATACCTCGTAAGTCTGCCCTCAATATGGTGCAGTGTACCTCCGTCTTTCATTCATTCATTTATTCATTCGGTTCGTGATATTTGACACTTCACTCTGCGTAGTGCTGTGCTGACCCATATTTGCGGTGTTTGCCCTTGGTAGTGGATATCAGATATCCACTGCCAAGAACACTTAAACTACATATGCATATTGTATGTTAGTCAGCTATCAGGCAGAATGAGTGTACCTACCGATGAAATGTTTATATGGAGATACACATACGATTCGTCAGTATTGTTGGTGGGCAAAATCTTACGAAATAAATAAATGAGAAACGATCGTCATTATGGGATGCAGATGTGGTTCGTGTGAAGAGAGACCACCGTGGATGAATATGAGGTAGGATGATCTGTAGTGCGGTCACTACATATCGACTAAGTTTCTAAATATCCTGATCAATCTATACAGTGTGAACAAATCGGCAATATGGAGTGGAAAGTTAAGTTAAATTACATGCCCCATCGCGAAGATAGTTCATCAATCTGCCCCCTCTGCAACACAAGGGATAACGAAGACGTGATGCACTTTCTTGTTTCCTGCCCCATCCTGAGAAAAATAAGACGATACCATTATGGAGTCAATCTGATGAATATTGAAGATGTAAAACGTATTCTCAACGGCAGTGAAAATTGGGGAAAACTTGCTTCATATTGCTACACAGCTCTCAACTATAGAACAAATATTATTTATGAAAATTTCTGAAATAAATAACAAATCCACATTTTCATATTTAAATATTTGTAAATATACTTTTAAAATTTAAATTTTGTATAACTTTGTATAAAGTTGTTGTCATTTCTCGGCAGACGGCTAAGCCATGCTTAAATGTACTTAGTATTAAACAAATACAATTGTAAATTTTATAAATGAATATAAGAAAAAAAAAAAAATATCTTCTCAGAGAAAATCTCGTCTTCCCGACCATATAAAATCAATGTTTCGACTTAAGGTTGTTGAAAAGGGCTCGGCGAAGTACTTACGTGAACCGAGCGACAAATTTAACTCCCATCTACGTACTATGCAGACAATGGCGACGACTGAACAAATTTCAGATGGGCTGCTTATACATCTCATCGTTCATAAACTTGACCAGAAGACAAAAGAGAAATGAGAAGAGGATTTGCCTATTCAAAAATTGCCAACTTGGTCTGTCATATCACCATTTCTGGAAAAAAGATGCCGGATAATGGAGAATTTGGAAAACTCTATGGTAACTGAAGCACCTAGCAGACAAGTGGGAAAAAATTCCAATTTTACTAAACGCAATAAGTTTTAGTAGCGTCCGCAAATGGGCACATTTTGTGCGTGTTTTGTGACTCGAAAGAGCACTACATTATTAATTGTCCAACCTTCATGAACTTATCTCCAAATTTAAGTTTCAAGGAGGTTAAAAGCCTTCAGATTTGTATAAATTGCTTGCGAAAGGGTCATAACTTGCACCGGTGTCAATGCAGTCACTGTCGCAACTGTGGCGTAAAACATCATACACTTCTATATATCAACTCCAGTGCAACATCCGCCTCAACTCCAATAATGTTTAATGCTTCAGAAGCTAGTAATGAAGCAACAAGCGTGTAGTTAAATACTCCGAAATCAGCACTAATATCATCGCCATTAGCAAGCCCTTTGCAGAAAGCCCAAAAGGCGACCATTAACAATTCTGTGCTGCTGGCTACGGCAATAATTTTCGTTAAAAATCGCTCAGGAACCTTTGTACCTTGTCGCGCTATACTCGAATCAGCATCTCAAATTAACTTTGTAACTACTCGATTACGTAATATATTGGAGCATCCGTCGCAAGAATCACAAATATCGAGATCAGGGACTGTAATTTAGTAATTTAGTTGCAAACATGTCAATCGATATTTTCGCAAAGTCACAAAATGGCGATTATACCACTTCGTTCGTTGTTGTCACACCAAACATAACCGACTATCAATCCAATTTTAACTTGGATATCACAGATTGGAATACTCCCAAAAAATATTAAATAAATAAATTTATCAAGTTTCATGACGGTACTGATGTCAGCAAGGCACTTGGTCTTGCATGGGATCCTGAAACAGACAACTTTTTATTCGCATTCACACCACTTATAAAAAAGGAAAACATAACGAAGCGTTCAGTGCTTTCGACAATAGCTCGATCTTACGACCTACTTGATCTTCACCGGTTATAACTATAACGAAAATATTCCTTCAAAGGCTTTGGAAGGAAAAACTTCATTGGGATGAGAGCCTTCCACAGGCGTTGCAGATATTCTGGATTGATGTATGTGATCAGTTTAATCATAAGTTTAAAAAATGGATTTTAATTATGTTAGTTGAAGAGTAAAATGTATCTACATACATATATGTATAGATGTAACCTAAGTATGTAAACATTTACATTATGTATATAATGTATATAAGCGTCAAACTACCACCGAGGCTAGATGCCACATTAACCCCCACATCACCAGAAAACAGCCGGGTTTGAACAACCCGAGATTATCCACACAGGTTTTAGTAAGTAGTACAAGAAATTCAAGGACAATTTTTTTTAAATAATTTTAACAAAAAAAAAATTAAAACAATGTATAATATTAGCCCCTTAAAGCTAAAACAAATTAAAATATCAATGTAATATAAGTAATGTAAAATAGAATTAAGAGCCAATTGTATATATATCAGTTCAATAAACATTATTATTATTATATATTGTATATAAGAATGAAAATGAAAGATGTATGTATATGCATATAGCTTTATAATTTACGTACAATATATACACATAAGATTCATATGATTTTTAAAGATACATATGTAGATATATATAAATGTATGAGGGCCTACATTGTATTTAGTATTCAGTGACGTACGCAAAAATATGTAAAAGGGAATAATAGTAAGGAAGAAATAAATGGATAAAACACATAATTAAATGTTCTTATATTGCCTAGTCGTTAAAGTTTGAGGGAAAACAAAGATGCAATTTGAATTCATGTATAAATAAAAATATATAAAAAAAAATTCAAAATTCGTTGGAGCGGTTTTTTAATAAATTAATTTTTTATGTATAAAATTTTGAAAACATTCTTAGAAAAAGAATTTGAAACGCCATTTTAAAGATATTATTAATATACATTCAAAATTCAAATTAAAAGCAAAAATTCTGTGACTGGTTTTGGAGACATCGATTTTTCAAAACAAAAACAATTTATTTATTTTTTTAAAATCGAAAAACTTCTTTTTTTTTTACAATTTGAATATGCAGTTTTATTAACAATTTTAGGGAGAATTTGTTTAAAAAAAATATTTAAATCGGTTCTTCCAATTTTAAGAAAGTCGAATACATTAAAAGTGGTTCTATGGCAAATACCGTTCATAAGTACGCAAAAAAAATATTTTTATACTTAAAAATGAACTGTACTAATTAAAGAACACACAAATTTTTTTATAAAAATTCTGGGATCCGGATTCGAGAAATAATTTTTTTTCTCAACGGTTTTTTAACATTTATATGGGAGGTACTGTTGTTTTTTATTTTAGAAAATAGTTTTTTTTAATATAATATATAAAAAAACAACAAATACGAAGTTTAGAAAAAATCTAATGAGTTCTTTTCGAAATGTTGAGTTTAAAAAAAAAAGAATTTCCATAAAACATTTTTTGTTTTTAATTTTGGTATACAAGTGTTTCAATTTTCTAGGAGCTTCTGCTTAAAAAAATTCGATTAACCGTTTCCGAGAAAATCGAAAACCAAGAAAATGGTTCTATTTGGCAAAAAAAAATATATGGGAGCTACTGTTATTTGTCGTCTTAAAAATAATGAAAAAAAGTATGGGCATATATTACCAAAAAAAGAATATGTACCAAGTTTGAAGCAAATCCACCGAACCGGTTAGGCTGCAGACTTGAGGACAGATAGACGGAATTGGGGGACCCACATTTTTGGTGTTCTCTATGATCGTAATTTCATGTTTGATTGTTAGAAAAACTTTTTTTTTACGAATACATAACTTGCCTTATAGTACCTATAATCGCAAGTAAAAAAGACAATTCACATAGATTTAATAATCTCGACGTAGTCTTTCCATGTGACAAGGAAATTGTAATTCTTCCTGCCAATGGGAAAACTGCAATTCCTATTAGAATCCTGTAATAAAATGTCGTATACCTTAAATTCTATAAACTTCGTTATAGAATTTTAAAATAGCTTACACTCCGATAAAACAGTTGTTATGGAATTGAAGATACTAGTATATAGGCGTTTAAACTTCATAACAAGATTTTTATAAAACTCTAAGTTCCCAGAATCTTGTTAAAGTAGCAGAATTTGTTTAAAATATAAGATTTGTATTATTTGAAAATTGCAGGGAGCTAAGTTCTTTAAAAAAAAACGTCATGAGAATAATTTAAGTTTCGTAACAAGAAATTAACTCTAAAGATAGTAATGAGACCTAAAAGAGGATTACAAGATTGTTTTTCAGATTTCGGGAGCTTAGCTTTGGAGAGTATGTTAGTTGGGGTTGCATATACTTAGGCCAAAAGAGTTACACAAATCAATTAGTTTCCTTCTTTCGGTGTTAACAACTGAATCCCTTGATCGTCGTTCTTTTCACCACATTTTTGTTTCACTCGCTTCAGATCCACTTCTGGCATTGAAATCACCAATAAATAAAAGAGAAATTAAAAGAGTTAATTGTACTGTATTAGTTAGGCTATCATTCGCGTTTTGTGTAATTTTATTTCGGAGTATTGTCAAAGCCGTTAAATAATTTAGACTACCCCTGATGTTTAGTGACATAGAATTATGAGGGGGGAAGGGGGAAAAATTCAGTTTTTGCCAAATTACTCGAGAACTGTAGGTTCTTTTGAAAAAAGTTATAGGTACGCAGTGTAGCTTATGTTATTCTACACAAAAAAGGTTAAGATACTTTTTATCGTACAATTGATAGATTTGGAGAAAACGATCGAAAAAATTGGGGTGTAGTACATTAATTCAAAAAAAAATTAATAAATTTCTGTTTTGGAGTGGGGATTTTGTTTTGTTTTTATTTATACGTTAACTTAATATATAATATTATATTATTATATAATATATAATATTATTTTGTATGTATACATATATATAATATATATAAATAAATAAATACTGAGTTTTTTTCTAGTAGAATGGTTTGACAGACTTAAAAAACATAAGGTTTACGTTTTTGACTATAAAAAAATGTAGGTACCTATGCTTGTTTTTGGTATTAAAAAAATTTAAAAAAAGTGTGGGCATAATACTCAAAACAATATCTACAAAGAGAAAATGCAACTACCCGTTTAGACTCGAGGGCAGACAGACATATTTACGAGACCCACTTTTTTCTCCGTAATCTCAAGTTTGATTAAACTCTAGTTGGATTTTTTTTACGAATCTAAAACTTGCCATGTAGTACATACATATAATATATAAATTAAATAGTATAACAAAATAAATATATATTAATTAAATAGTATAACAAAATAAATATATATTAATTAAATAATTTCCCACCATACGAATAGTACCATAATTAATTTTATATTTCCAATTTTATGTCGAATTTGAAGCACAAAAAAGTTGACTGAACAATCGATGGCCGTTTGTTTCATTGCGATATTCCAAAAAATGCTACACAATAATGCGCAAACTCCAACCTAATTTTTCAAGGTTCACCTACCCTTAATAGCGAGGACGTACTAAATCAATAACAAAAAAAAATCACAAAAATATTTAATCAATCATGGAAACTAAAATCAAAATTATCTTCATTTCGCACGTTAGTATGCAGGAGCGATTACGATGCAATTTTCATTTATACATATAATTATATACATATACTTAATATTATAATAAATGAATTATATATAATAACATAAAAAAAATGGAAACCAAATAAACCGATAATCCTGTTAAGATTCTAAAAACATAATTTTTTATCAAAATGCGAAGAAAACATGAAAAAGTACGACTGTGCCACTTTTTCGTAACTCGGTGTAGGTACGAGTATATTGAAAATTATTTTTCCTTAAAATCTATAAGCGTACTGGTACATACATATGTACTTACCATGTTTTCAATCAACTGAGGCCTATGTCTACGCACGGTTTTTACTGCTTGAAAAACATCGACTTCGCCATGTTGAATAACTTGCTCTATACAGGCGTTTGCTGCACAATAAACACCTGCTCTGCTTCTTCCATCTCTAAGAAAAATTAATTAAATGGAATATTAAGAATAAATATTTAAACAAAGTTGTATATAAACATAGGTTTTCAACTTAATGCACTGTTTGTAAATTTATTCATTACTTTCTTATTTCAGTTTACGTACGGTGTTACTACGCAGACTGGTCCATAATCAGTTGTTCTTCTCCAGCTTTCAACCATATTCATTAAATATACTAAAGAATTTGTTGAACTTGGTACCTTAAATTAAAATAAGTAATTATTAGAAAATAATTAAAACGAATAATACTTTATGTCCCATTGGCCAACATGTTAGTTGGAAAAATTGTACAGTTCTTGTAGGAGCTTTAACACCAGCCATCATTTCTGTCAGAGACACAATCTATAATAAATAGACGTAAAGAATAAAAGATCATCAACTGGGCTCTCACAGCATATGACGGAAAATGTACACACAACTGACTTCAGCATTGTGAAAATACTTGACAAAGAGAAACATACAAACAAACCATATTCTCTTGAAAATCTTCGAATTCAGCAAAACTTGAGAAGGGTTATGAATTTCAAAGAGGATGGAGACTACACAAGCTCGAGTTATAATAATGTGATAATATATACATATATAGTCTGTGATAATATGTTCTATTTTCTGTTTTGTCTAGTTTTCAAATAATAATTTTGTATTCAGTTTTTTCGTTTTGATTAAATAGTGCAATATAAATGTTATATTATTAATTCAAAATAAAAATCAAAATTTTATACATAAAAATATAAAATGTAATTTAACGACAAAACTAAGTTATTAATTTAAGAAGAAAAAAACAACAATAGCAATGTTATAAAAACCATAATTGTATTTAAGGTCTAATAAAAATTAAACACCCCTGAAGATGTTGGCGAAAAACCAAACGAAACGTCGAGAGAATTAATTAATCAGTCTATTAATTGCTTTAGAAATTCAGGGATCATAAAAGCCCAAATTAAAACTACTTAATATTGAATATACATTTAACTGTTCAAAAAATATAACAACTAACAAACGAGTAAAGTTTAATATTTTTTTGGCTTATATACATAAGTGTATTATTTACATTTCTTATAGGTATAACAGATATACATTGATTGCCAAAAAAAAGTATACTGAATTCTTGCAACCCTGTTAGTGAAAGTATGGTTAATATTTAAGTAAAATCCTTATCTTAAATTTCAAGGCGATTCATTTTCAATGAATTGGGGTATACAAATTAACAAAATATAAAATACAAAAAGTTTAACAAATAACAAAAACAAAAATATTTAATTTTTATGGCGGCAAAAAAAGTGTACACCTTTCCGAGCATACAATACAGAGTTCTGATTATCGAGAAAACAACTGCTAAATTTATATCGTTTTTTTTGTATAACTTTGTAAAGGATGAGACTGAGGGAGTGAATGGATGTTCTTGAATCAGAGTTTTTTGAACACGAAGAACGACGGCGAAATATAGACATAACAGCGTATTATGTTTCAAATGGTGTTTTATTTTTATTACATTATATTATATTAATAGAAAAAATACTGTATACATACAAAATTATTGATTTGCTCTCAGAATTTATAGTACGAGTATACAGCCGAACTGGTCACAGTCTCAAGTGTTTGTGACTTCACATTGGGTAGTGGCCCCTCTTTTATAATCTTGGAGAGCTTTTGTTCTTTCAATATTTTACACAAGACCTTTTTATTACAGAGGTTCTACATTAAATATTTGTAAGTTTGAGAGCTTAGTACGTTATGTAGTTTTAGAGTAGCGATAGTAAAATAAGTAGGATAAGTAAAAAAAATAAATGTGCATATGGAATTGTTATAGTCTCTCCCTCTGGAATGTTGATCGTCTCGGTGGAGTAACACGATTTTTGTATTGCTTTTTCTTTAGACGTCTTCTCTTACGTAGTCTATGAACTGGTACTGCGGTACATTGTGTGTTGGCACACTGCGTAAAACGTTGTCTTTGCTCACTTGCTGAAGTACTGGTGCTGATATAAGTACTGTTTTTAATTTATGAAAAGCGTATTGTTGTTCACTCTCTGATTTTCCAAGGTCATTTGCTTCATCTTTTCGCATTGTTAAGATAATGAAAATTAAATCAATTCTTGTAAAGAATTCATCAAATGACGCTGTTCATCATCACTTCTTTGCATTTCCGGAAACAAGGAATCCTAATTTCTTCGGATAGGAGTTGTTACGGAGAGAATCACGAAAAATGTTTTGGATTGAATGTGGGGAATAATCGCTTATCTGGTTTTGACTTGGGAGTGGACGGCTCTTACATGGCTGTGGTCCATAGCGTCCTTCATCCTCGTCTGGAGACATTGGAACTGTTGTAATTGGGCTATAAATTGCTTGATTCGGCAAACTGTTCTCAGCCTGGAGTTCAACTCGGGAGTTTTTTGTAGTGGTGAAATAGGATTTAAATGTTTGAAGTTGTAGTAACCTGCTTGCATTTCATTTAACATCTTTTGCTATGGTGTGACAATTGTATTTGTATTATCAAGGACCACCATTTTTGTCTAAGAAGTCAAGACTAATAAGCGTTCTGTTGTCTTTTGCTTAAGGCAGATCATTGAAGGTGTGTTTCGGCAACACTGGCCATTCATGTCTAAGAGAATTTATATGAAAAGTTTATGTATTTGTATTTTTGGTGTATATACATTTTAACTTATAACAAGTTAGGCGACAGTTATGTTCGGTTTTTCAGACCGTCGAGTCATGTTGAAATACCACTAAAATACGGAGATACTAAATGTGGGTTTTTTTTATTAGCAATTTTTCCCACAATAAAAATCGTACCGTCTTTTTATTTAAAGTGGAGTTTGGACATTATGGTCCTTTGAGCCGGATTTTCAAAATAAATATTGCCGGAGTGATTAAATCAATTTAGTGAAGAAATGGAAAAACAAAGGAGGAAAGGAGTTTTGGATGTGGGCTTAAAGCTGTAGCGCAAGGATGTTCGCAAATTGCTCACACACCACAGGAATTTTATTGAAATAAAATTTTTTGATTTATTTTTCTGGATCAAGTGCTTACAACCACTTTTTTCAGCACTAATACTTTGTGGGGACTTACAAACACTATTTCCGGCATTTTTTTCTCTCGTTTGCCGGTGACTTACATATACAATATGCGATGGAGAACATTGTGTTGAATCCACATTCACACAATCAAAATATTAACGCAGATATATTTTGTTTTTATTTCGTGCCTTACAACCACGAAAATAAATTCTAGACAGAAAAGCATATAGGAATATGCGATGGAGAACATTGTATCGAATCCACATTCACACAAAATAAATATAAAACCTAACAGAGCAAAATACATGTAGGAACATGTCTAACAAAAATTGGAGTAAGCGGTAAATCGTACTACATACGGAGATACATTCTTTCTTTCCGTGCCTTACAACCACGAAAAGGAAAAAAACTCAGATACATACTGCGTACTTATAACACATAAAACTGATCATGGGATGGAAATGAACATACACACAAAAACATAGGAACATGCAACGGAGAACGAAGATTACTGTGCTGAATTTTATTTACAGGATACAAAAAAAAAACACATGCAGGAGCAGGTAACAGAAAAATAATAGAGCGGGAGATCTCAACGGAGTGTAATATAATTCAATGAACATACAAAAATCGGAAGAAATATGTGCGCACACCACCAACACAGAAGCGCAACAAAAAGAGGGATCTTTTGGAGAGGAGAAAAAATATTAATGGTTTTCGTCATCGGCTGGGTCATTAAATAAAGAACAACGAAACCGGACGGTCGCGATTTGTTTCTAACGAGATGTTGTTGTTAGATGTTACAGCGGATCCGAAGTAGACAAAGTCCCTTACTACCTCAAAGTTGCGCATCTCTATTGTCACGTTTTGTCCAATCCGCCGGTGTTGTGTGTCCCTTGTGTGGACAGCAGGTACTTCGTTTTGGCCTCATTGACTGCTAATCCCATCTAGCCGCTTCAGCTTCAATGTTAGCAAACGCTCAAGTGACAGCTCGCTGGGTTCTACCAATGATGTCTATGTCATCAGCGTGTGCCAACAATTGCACAGACTTGAACAAAGTTCTGCCTCTAGAGTTAACTTGGGAATTTCTTATATTTTTTTCAAGTATTAAGTTGAAGAAATCGTACGATAGCGCATCACCTTGTGGGAATCGTTTCTTGACATCAAAATCTTCTGTGAGGTCAGTACCAACCTTAAATGAGCAGCGAGAGTTCTCCATCGTCAGCCTACACAGTGGGATGAGTTTTGTGGGGATGCCAAAACTAGACATAGCTCTGTATAGCTCGTCTCTATAATTGATATCATACGCTGCCTTAAAATCGATAAAGAGATGGTGGGTATCGGTATGGAGTTCTGCCGTAGCGTGAACATTTGATCGATTATGGACTTTCCTGGCCTGAAACCGCACTGATAGAGTCTAATCAGGTTGCTGACAAATGGTTTTAGACGTTCACATAATACAGCAGAAAGAATCTTGTACGCGATATTTAGAAGCCTTATTCCTCTATAGTTCGCGCAGTTTAGAGGGTCTCCTTTTTTGTGGATCGGGCAAACGATGCTGAGGGTCTTTTCTGCTCGTAGAGCTTGCGAGCAGGTCTCGTCCTTTGCACCGCCGCTTCATATGTCATTTGTTTAGCTGCATATGCCTGCCTGCATTCTTCATCGAACCAGAGGTTTAATGGCTTGTTGGCAGCGTTGCCACTGGTCTTCGGCACTTGATGCTGGCGGCAATCTATTTCTTGAGAGGTTACGGGATATTCGATCGGCATAGGTTCAGGCGGTGTCTTGCGATTGCAGTTTTCCGACGTCATATTTCCTCACAGTATTACTCCGTGGGTGGGACGTTCGGGTTATTCGCATTGTAAATTTGAGTCTATTTTAGCTACTCGGAAGGTGTGAACATCCAGAATACTTGAGCCGTGCCTTGAATCGATCGCAACTTGATCAATCTGATTGACGGTTATTTGATCTGGATGCCGCCAAATCATTTTGTGTATGTCGTGATGAGGAAACCGTGTGCTTGCAATGGTGACGAAGGAAAGTATAGTTAATAATAAAATGGAGTAAATTAAAAAAGGTAAGAATTTAACAGCTAAGATATGTTGATGTGAACAAAAGCTAGTGAGTGAAGAAAAAATAATAAAAACAAAAAGCTGGCCACGTCGTCGCGGCAGCTACCATCGGGTTTGTTTTGTATGTACTATATATTAATATATGTCAAGATGTGTGTTGTCACCACCGCCCAATTTTTTTAACAAATAATTTGCAACAATGGAGTGTAATGTAGATAAAAATATTTTTGGATAAAATATATTGCAATATTGGAGTGAAATTTTTATACAATTATTTTCAATAATGGAGTGCGTAGGATAACTAAATATTTTGAATTGATGGAGTGTATGGCGGGTCAATAAGTCCGCGACTTTTGGAATAAAACACAGATTTTTTGATAAAAAAATAATTTTATTTTTCAACGTAGTCTCCCTTGAGCTCTATACACTTTGTCCAACGCTTCTCCAACAAAAAAATGATTTGTCGAGGTCCTCAAAATAGGCCTTTGTTTACGAGATTACTTCATCATTGGAGTCAAATCTTTTTCCACCAAGCCATTTCTTCAGGTTTGGGAACAAGAAGTAGTCGCTCGGAGCCAAATCTGGAGAATAGGGTGGATGAGGGAGCAATTCATAGCCCAATTCATAGATTTTTGCCATGGCAACTGCACATGTGTGCACCCTTGCATTGTCTTGGTGGAAAAGAACTTTTTTCTTAGCCAAATGAGGTTGGTTTTTTTTCAAATCGTCATTGAATCGGTCCAATAAGTTGGCATAATATTCCCCATTGATTGTTCTTCCCTTTTGAAGGTAGTCAATGTGGATTATCCCGCGTGCATCCCAAAAAACAGTCGCCATAACTTTATTGGCTGACAAACCCACCTTGGCCGTCTTTGGCGCCGATTCACCCTTAGAAACCCACTGTTTTGACTGTTGTTTGGTCTCTGGTGTGTTGGTGATGGATCCATGTTTCGTCCACGGTTACAAAACTGCGCAAAAACTCCTCTATATTGCGATTAAACAACGCCAAACCTTCCTGTGAAGTTGTTACACGATTGCGTTTGTGGTCGACTGTGAGCAAACGCGGCACCCATCTTGCGGAAAGCTTTCTCATGGCCAAGTGATCATTCAAAATTGAAACCACTGAGCCATGCGAGATCCCTACGGCTTCCACAATCTCTCGCACTTTCAATCTTCGGTCGGCCAACACCATATCGTGAATTTTTTCGATTGTTTCGAGTGTAGAGACCTCAACTGGGCGTCCAGGACGTTTGGCATCTTCAGTGCTTATCCGGCCACAACGAAATTCAGTAAACCACTTTTTTACCATTGAAATCGATGGTGCAGAGTCCACATAGTATTTATCAAGCTTAGCCTTGGTCTCGGTAATGGTTTTTTCGCAAGAAATAATGCTTAGTAAGCACACGAAATTCACTTTTTTCCATTTTCTCCTCAAATTAGTGAGTAGTCTGATAAAAATAGCTGTCAAACACAAACTAACTGACGCAGCAAGCTAAAATTTTGACAGGAGTCAACTGACAGATGTCTGTTGACAGGAGCAGTCTTGCTGTTTCAGTAAAGAGGTCACAAAAGTCACGGACTTATTGAGCCGCCCTCGTACATACAAATAATTTTAATAGTGGAGTATATATTTTGGTGAAATACGGAGTTTTTTGAGAAAAATAAAGGATTTATTAAGGGACACATTTGTTGTTCCTCGGAAAATATATTAATATGTTGTTCCTCGGGAAATATATTAATTAAGGATGGGAGTATTTTTCATTGGAAGTAGAATCTCTTTTTATTGGAGCGTGAGATAATTAATTCAACAAACGGGAGTGTAAGAACGAAAAAATACATGAATATTTTATTCGTTTCTTTTAATGATGGAGTTTTCATACATTATATTTCTCTATGAAGAGAAGGGAGCGTTCATATTTTATGAAGATTTTATATCCAATTGGAGTAATGGGAGTGCAAAAATAGGAGAATTTTCTATTCGTTTATTTGAAACTAAAACAATTGGCTTTATTTGTTTTTGTTGAAGGTGTATATATTTTCTCTAAGAAGAGATATGGAATATATAATTGTTTGGAGTTTTACACGTTTTTATTTTCTTTAGGAAAACAGCTTTTTATTAAATTTTGGAAAAATTCAATTCAATTCAATTCAATTCTTTCTTTATTTTTCATAGATATATATACGATATATATTTATATATACGAAATAATTACAAAGCATGGCAAATATGCCGTCTGCCATAAAAAAATTACTTATAAACGGTGATTTTTTAAGAGCTTGGTTTTTGAAAATTCAAAAAAACACAGAAACTTGTAAAAAGTGAATGAAATTTTTATTTGGATCGATAAATCAATTTCTGCCGCGGCTACGCTTCAGGTGGTCCATTCTGAAGGTCCAATTTTGGCAAACTTTTTCACACATTTCAGAGCACGAATTTTGATAATAAATTTCAATAATTTGCAAACATTGTTCAGGCGTAAGTCTATTCATGAATCGAAATGTCAAATGTTCGTGGAATTTGTCATGTGTGATCTGTCAAAAATATAAACGTCAAGAACCAAGTAGCAAAAAAATCACCCGTTACAATACAAATTTTTAAATACATATTAATTTATCGTTTGTAGAAAGCGGAGTATATTTATTTATAAATTATATTGTATTTGGAATTCGGAGTGTATATACATGTACATAGATTTTCTAGGAAGGAAATCAGAGTATAGAGTGTTTTGCGTGAGCACATCGATGCGTGGACCGCGAACATAATTTACAATTTAAAGGAGTATTTTTTTTCAATTTTTCTTGAGGACTTGGAAAATGGAGTTTTTCTAGCTGGAATTAGAGGGAGTATGGAGCGTTTTTCCTGAGCACATAAAAGTGCCAAGCATTATTATTTTAATAAGAACATTTTTTTTTGGATTTCTCATGAGGACATGAGAATATTGAATGTAGTTTGAAGGATATTCCAGGAGGAAGACCTTTAAATTTATAATTTAATTTCTAGGAGGAACTAATTACAGGAGAAGGAGAAACCTAGGAAGAAGGATAGGGTTTCAATTTTTTTTGTTCTAGATTGGTATTAATTAGCACACATACACATTTTTTGTCATCACATCGATAATTATAAGGATTCAGCTGGAAGTTGTAGCCTCCGTAATAATATTTATAATAAAAACCCACTTAAAATTTTATCTCTTTTCATAAAATAGCCGCATGGACCAGAAAAGGAGATAAGTCCAAGGATGTGTCGACGGAGAAAGGAGCAGGAGTTACAGGAGGAGATAAAACGTTTGCATCCCTACGTAGGGCAATAACCCGGGCGGCAGACTTCGCCAGGTCAGATGAGGTGACGGAAAAGTCCCATGAGGGCTTGCTGCTGAGAGCAGAACGGCTGCTACAATTATGGGATTAAAGTAATGAGATGTTTCTTCAGCTCGTGGAAAACTGCGAAGGAGTGGAGTAGAAAATCTGGAGAGAAATATGGAAATAATGGAAACGGAATATTTTGGGGCAGCGGAGATACTGAGGAGAAGGGTGAATGAGGCTACTAAGGCAAAACAGCTTGTCGAGGAACGTACAGTTGAAGGGGAAGGATCTCCTATGAGACTAATAAATGTGAGCCTTACGTTGCCAACGAAGCAACAGGACATAAAGAATACTTGGGTAGGGTACGATGGATCGCTCCTAAAGGAATCGGGTTCAGAGACCGATTCAAGGCAGCGATTCATGAAAATGAGGACAGCCTACAGATATTCTTATTTAAAGAAATCACTAGTTGGCAGAGCATCTAAAGCTCAAGGCGAGAGCCTTCTAGGAGACGATAGATACAAGGAGGCATGGGAGCGGCTTGTTCAGCTGTACGAAAAGCCCTACCATATAACCAAACAATACATGAACCAATTTTATCGGCTACCAATGCTTCAGGAGAAGCCAAAAGCGAATGAGGTGCAAAAAATGGCGAACGTGACGCACGAAACCATCCGCCAGCTGAAGGCATTGGGCATCCCCATAGAACAATGTGATATGGTCTTCGTGTTGCCTTACACAAAGAGTAGACCAGGAGACACGGAAGCAATAGGAGTTGCAACGGAGTTCGGAGACGCCAAAAATTGGAGAAATGCTGGACTTTTTGGATAAACAGGCAGGAGCCTTGGAGAACACCAGGCAGCCATGGAGAAATTGTACAACAACTGCAGGAGCAGCTAGAGTGGAACCGGAGACTATGGGTAGGTGAGGACCATCAACATCATAAGGAAACCCGGCGGGTCAGTATATAGGAGTACCATGTGAGGCTTGTGGGAGGGGTTCTCATGCCTTTTTCCATTGCCCTTCACGGCGTTAAGTTTAAGTGCAAGGAGAGGTTTCGTGTCCAGTAGGAAGATCTGTCCAAATTGCCTTACGCAAGCTCATCAAAAGAAGTCCTGTACAAGCATCAAATTCAGAAAACCACAGTGCCAGGAAAACCCGGCACACAACAGTATGCTTTGCCCAACGAAGCAAAATTTCAGGAGTATCTTAACGCTAAGGGCAGCAAATGTCCACAAGGAGAACATGGGAAGAAAACGGAGTTCACCCTGACTAGAGGAGATACCAGCTAAAAGGAGAAAAATGTGTTCGGAGGGAAAACCGAACCGGGAGGTAAAGATAAACATTTTAAATTTGTTAAAAATATTAAAATAAAATAACAATATAAAATAAAATATACAATGAGTTTAGATATTTTCGGTAATGCATTCCTTTTGAAAATAATAATTATTTTTTCCAGGATTATAGCTTTATGCCAACGGTTATGGTAAGCGTTGAAAGCAAAGGTTATAGGTTCGGAACCATTAGAGGGTTCTTGGATACAGGGTCTCAGCTAAACGTAATTAGCTACAAGTTGGTACAGGAGTACAAATTTTCAGTTTAACCTGCCACTAGGAAGGCAGAAGGTATTAATGGAGAGCCATTTAGTATAGGAGGTGAGGAGTACATGGAGGAAACAGTTTGGGTTCCACCAAAAGAGGGAAATTGGGACCCGATAATGCCGTCATCGTTTGTAGATTCCAAATTAGTAAATGAGCCAACAGGAGTACCCTGGGCGGACCCAGAACAAATCCAATATGCATACTATTTGGAGTTGGCTTTTTTGCAAAAATTGTTACGTCAGTTATCGAAAGGGATATAAAAGGAGTAGCGTTAATGGAAACGCTTTTGGGAGTTATTGTGTTTTGAAAACACGATGGAAGAATAGACGAGTTGACAGGGCAGTCGATTTCCTCTGTGCAATATAATGAGGAGGAGCAATTGGATAAGCTACTAGAGCGACTATGACAACAAGATTAGGTTAGTTTATGCCCTAGGCTCACGGAGGAAGAAATGTTAGTGGAAAATCATTTCATGGAGACATATAAACGGGATGAATCAGGAAGATTCATAATTAAAATTCCGTTAAAGGAGAATTGTAAAGAACTAGGAAGTTCTAGGGAGGTTGCGTTGAGGCGTTTTTTTGTATTTAGAAAGACGACTTGCAAAAAGCGCGGAGACTAGGGGTATTTATGTGGAGAAAATGAGGGAGGTAATACAAAAATGTCATATTATTTTGGCCAAAAGGAGAATTGTAAGTCATGTAGCACAACTACATGACGCACATGGATATCAGTCACTAGTAACAATTATCGGCAAGATATTAATACAGGAGTTATGGAGAGTTAGGATAGGCTGGGATGATAGGCCTTCTAGGGAATTGGAGAACAGATGGTTGGAGTTATGGAATTCAAGTATTTATCTGGAAAGTTTTAGAATAGGTAGGTGGTTAGGTACAGGAAAAATACAAAGGTTCAAATTCCTGGGTTTTCAGATAGCAGCGAAGTAGCATTAGGGGCAGTTATATACATTCGCGCTGAACAGGAGAATTGGATAATATCAATTAAACTTCTGACATTGAAAGCCAGACTAGCGCCACTAAAAATGGTCACCATTCCTCGATTGGAGTTGTCAGCAGCAGAGCTGCTATCAAAAATGATAAAAGGAATCATGGAGTCAATGGAATGGCAGACTGCGGAGTACATGTTGTGGATAGATTCTAGCCTAGCATTTTATTTCATAAAAAAGGATACAAGGGATTTAAGAACATACTTTGCAAATAGAGTTGCATCGATCCAAAGAAATACAGATGTAAGACGCTGGCGTCATATTGAAGGCAAGGAGAACCCCGCCGATTTACTAACAAGAGGAGTTTCACCAAAGGATTTGGTGGATAATCTTATATGGCTACATGGACCTTGTTGGATAACTATGGAACAAGACAAATGGCCGAAAAGCAAAATAATAGAGAACATAAACCAGGAGGTAAGAAATGAAATGAAAAAGTTTTCCATTTTATCCTTCAAGGGGGTCGTGAATATAAGGCTTATAGGGAATAAGTCAAGCGTATCATTACTGGAGTATACAAACAAGCTAGAAAAGGTTATTAACATTCTCAGCTTCGTATGGTGGTTTATAGCAAACTGGAGCAAATGGAAAACAAAATTTAAAATGAATCCTAAGGAGGGGAAAAGGAGACCTAAAAGGAGGGTGGTTGCACTCAAACGGATTTTTACGGGTTGGTGGCAGATTAGGTAGATCGGAGATGGAGTATTAAATGAAACACCCAATCATCATAGCAAATGGTTCAAGGTTAGGAGCATTGTTAATGAGCTATGCGCATAGGGAGATGAAGCAAGGAGGCATCCAAATTATGATGCAATTTATTAGGCAAACGTACTGGATACCAAGACTTAAGAGTGAATTGCGGAGTCACATTCACAAATGTGTTGTTGGCGTTCGTTTGGAGGCCAGAATCGAGGGGCAACTGATGGCGGAGTTACCACCAGAAAGAGTCCGGGTTGGGAAACCGTTTTTAGCCACAGGAGTGGATTATGCTGGCCCTTTTGAATTAAAGGTGGTCAATGGAGTGCGAAGGAGAAACAGGAGAAAATGTTGAGTTGCAATATTTGTCTGCCTTAAGAATTGTCTGGCTATAGAATAGTACTTATTGAAATCGTAGGAGATTTAACTTCAGTAGTCTTCATAGCTTGTTATGAGAGGTTTATCGCAAGGAGAGGGAGATGTGAAGAAATATTTAGCGACAACGGAACAGCTTTCGTTGGCGCATCCAAAGAACCAAATGAAGCTTTGAAAATATTTTCAGATAAAGGAATATAGGAGCATCTACACAATAAAGGTACTGACTGACATTTTATGACACCAGCAGCACCACACCAAGGAGGTATTTACGAGGCGGCCGTAAAATCGATGAAGTTTCAACTGAAACGGATTGTTGGACAAGTGATATTTTCTTTGAGGAGTTTGGAACGTTGGTCACTCAAATAGAAGCCATCCTGAATTCTAGGCCTTTGCACCCTTGGAGTGACGATCATATAGATATCCAGGCTTTAACCCCGGGACATTTTTTGGTAGGTGAACCATTAATTTTGCCTCTTCCTTTTTGATTAGACCGTGGGTCGAATACAACAGGAGCTAAACTTTGAAGAGAGAGACAGCAAATGATAAAACATTTCTTGCCTCGATGGCAGTCAGAATATCTGACAACTCTGCAGGAGCGGAAAAAATGGAGAAAAGAGAAGGAGAATCTAAAGGTCGGACAATTGGTTGTTATAAGGAGCGAAAACTTTACGCCAGCCAGTTGGCCGATGGGAAGAATATGCGAATTGTTACCAGGTCAAGATGGGCATATTAGAAACCTCATCGTACAAACTACTACCAACAAACTAAAGCGGCCTGTCCAAAATCTTTGCATACTGCCTATCAACACTGAGCTACAGGAGTAAAAATGATGTTTTCAGGCGGGACTGTTTCGATCGGCAACACTGGCCATTCATGTCTAAGAAAATTCAAATGAAAATTTTATGTATTTGTATTTTTGGTTTATATACATTTTCACTTACAAGAAGTTAGGCGACAGTCTCGTTCGGTTTTTCAGACCATCGAGTCATATTTCAACATAAAATACGGAGATAATAAATGTGGGTTTTTTTATTAACAAGTTTACACAATAAAAATCGTACCGTCGTTTTTATTTAAAGTCTAGTTTGGACAACGTGATTGGTCTTAAACGGTTTCCAAATATGATGGTTGTTGTAGCCATACAAATTTCACTTTGCTGGATACTGCCGTCAGCAAGGCATCAACGTGCCATTTCGTAGGAGGTGTTCGAATGAATGTCGTCCAGCCACACTAGTTCTGGCTGCAGTGTCGCTATACGCTATACCGTTTTCACCGTGCGACATAATCCAAATGGTCGGTAAGTCATTGCCGAGTGTATTTTTATTTAATTAAAACAAACTCTTTGATGTCCCTTCGGAAATTCTTAACAGGTTTGACAGTTTGATCTTAAGAAACCGGGAGCTTTGCGCTTATAGCAATAAATTCGTCAGTTTGAAGGTGAATTCATTCGTTTTTCGGGATCAGATTCTTTTGTTTTTTTCGGCATTCCCCGATAGTATGGCGAATATGCCTGCAATAAGTACATCGCTGCGATCTTTTCGGTATTTCTCTGCTTTTCAGCCATACTGTGTTCAACTGTTCGGGCTTTTTTCAATTAATTGCTGGAACGTAGTAATATCATCTCTAGAGACTCCTTGTCTTATGGAAATGTGGAGTAGTCCGTAAATTAAATCCAAAATCATTGTTTCACTTGGTCTCGGTACGGGCAATTGCGAGAAAAAGGCTCAAGTTTTCTGTAGACTCTTTGGCTTCTCGTTTGGTCTCGTATATTTCTGTTTAAATTATAATATTTTGATTGGGTCTCGTTCACCTCTAATAATCGTGCAGCTGCTGAAACTACCCGTACGCATGGTTGCATTTGTTCTTCCGTGAATTCCATCGCTGTTTGTTGTTGGTTTGTTACCAAACGTTTACTCCGTCGAATGACCGTTGTGTGTATAGTCATTGTATATAAAATCTATAGTAATATCCTGAGGACGTTTTTATTTACGGTCTATTTGGACACTCGGCGTAGCTAGTTTTCGCAACATTTTGAAAAGAGAGTACAGGACTTAACTGAGAAATATTTTTTTTTGCCATATCAAGCAGAATGAAAGAACAGATAAATTGCTAATTGCCATGCCAGGCCAGGTAGAAAAATATTCAGTGCATGTATGCGAATTTTAAATTGAGTTTCGTTTTGTTTTGTTTAGATGTGCTATTTATTGTATTTTGTGCGATTTACTTTAAATTTAAAGCAGTTGAAGTACAAGGTTTTTTCTATGATGTGTAATATTATTTGTGAATAAAATGTAAATATATGTAGGTACGAATGTCTACCAGCTACCTTCACGTGCACTGGCGCGTTATGCTTAACCCGGGAGGATTGCAATTCCATCAGTCATTTATTGCAGAAATAATGTAGTTGGTTGCGAGTGCTACCGAATATTTGGAATTTAAATGTAATCTTTGGAATCTTTTTATAAGTACCTTACTACATGAAAGGCAGTTTTTTATATGAATGAATAATAATTACATAGGTACATATTATTTTGTAAATAAGATGTTGGTATTTGTGACAAATTAAATTAAATATGTATAAAAATGCAGTTCAGTAGTGATGTGAATAAACATACGTATAAATATATCCTTTTGAGGTTTTACTTGTACAGTACCTATCTTATAATTTGTATATCTTAAAAAGTATTAATGCATTGATTATATTTAATATAAATGCATTAATTTTTTTAAATCTACGATACAATTTTTTGTTATGTCAACGGCCTTGGTTACGATGAAAGCATCGCTTTCCATAGATCGGCGAAATCAAGCATCGTTGTGCATGGTTAGTACATCGATGGGAGACCGTCGGAAACCAACCACGTGCTGTTGACATGTGTTTCTTCTGTTGTGTGTTCTTCCTATCTCTGTCCCTCTCTGATGTATTAATGTATGTAAAAGCTTAAGCCAATGGTCTAGTTGCCAGTGCTTCAGTGTCTCTACTTCGTAGATTTATCTGCGGAGTAGTATAAAATGTAATGTAATGTATTGTAATTTTGTATTACTTGAGATTTAATTCATGAGCGGATGTGGACTGACAGCGGTTATTTTTAATACCATAAAAATTAACTGTTGCGTTTGAAAAAGAAATGAAAGTCCTTTTAGTTGGATGTTTGTTCCGTTTTCAAGTATCAACGATTGAACGGATTTTAATAAAATTGTATAGTATTCAGTGACATAGATACGAAAGATATGTGCTTGTAGCTTAGTGAAGGCAAACATAATTTAATTACTAAGGTAAGAATAAACGAATAATCTCGCAATTGCGAGAAAAAGGCTCAAGTTTTCTGTAGACTCTTTGGCTTCTCGTTTGGTCTCGTATATTTCTGTATAAATTATAATATTTTGATTGGGTCTCGTTCACCTCTAATAATCGTGCAGCTGCTGAAACTACCCGTACGCATGGTTGCATTTGTTCTTCCGTGAATTCCATCGCTGTTTGTTGTTGGTTTGTTACCAAACGTTTACTCCGTCGAATGACCGTTGTGTGTATAGTCATTGTATATAAAATCTATAGTAATATCCTGAGGCCGTTTTTATTTACGGTCTATTTGGACACTCGGCGTAGCTAGTTTTCGCAACATTTTGAAAAGAGAGTACATGACTTAACTGAGAAATATTTTTTTTTGCCATATCAAGCAGAATGAAAGAACAGATAAATTGCTAATTGCCATGCCAGGCCAGGTAGAAAAATATTCAGTGCATGTATGCCAATTTTAAATTGAGTTTCGTTTTGTTTTGTTTAGATGTGCCATTTATTGCATTTTGTGCGATTTACTTTAAATTTAAAGCAGTTGAAGTACAAGGTTTTTTCTATGATGTGTAATATTATTTGTGAATAAAATGTAAATATATGTAGGTACGAATGTCTACCAGCTGCCTTCACCTGCACTGGCGCGTTATGCTTAACCCGCGAGGATTGCAATTCCATCAGTCATTTATTGCAGAAATAATGTAGTTGGTTGCGAGTGCTACCGAATATTTGGAATTTAAATGTAATCTTTGGAATCTTTTTATAAGTACCTTACTACATGAAAGGCAGTTTTTATTATGAGTGAATAATAATTACATATGTACATATTATTTTGTAAATAAGATGTTTGCATTTGTGACAAATTCATTTAAATATGTATAAAAATGCAGTTCAGTAGTGATGTGAATAAACATACGTATAAATATATCCTTTTGAGGTTTTACTTGTACAGTACCTATCTTATAATTTGTATATCTTAAAAAGTATTAATGCATTGATTATATTTAATATAAATGCATTAATTTTTTTAAATCTACGATACAATTTTTTGTTATGTCAACAGCCTTGGTTACGATGAAAGCATCGCTTTCCATAGATCGGCGAAATCAAACATCGTTGTGCGTGGTTAGTACATCGATGGGAGACCGTCGGAAACCAACCACGTGCTGTTGACATATGTTTCTTCTGTTGTGTGTTCTTCCTATCTCTGTCCCTCTCTGATGTATTAATGTATGTAAAAGCTTAAGCCAATGGTCTAGTTGCCAGTGCTTCAGTGTCTCTACTTCGTAGATTTATCTGCGGAGTAGTATAAAATGTAATGTAATGTATTGTAATTTTGTATTACTTGAGATTTAATTCATGAGCGGATGTGGACTGACAGCGGTTATTTTTAATACCATAAAAATTAACTGTTGCGTTTGAAAAAGAAATGAAAGTCCTTTTAGTTGGATGTTTGTTCCGTTTTCAAGTATCAACGATTGAACGGATTTTAATAAAATTGTATATTATTCAGTGACATAGATACGAAAGACATGTGCTTGTAGCTTAGTGAAGGCAAACATAATTTAATTATTAAGGTAAGAATAAACGAATAATCTCGCAATTGCGAGAAAAAGGCTCAAGTTTTCTGTAGACTCTTTGGCTTCTCGTTTGGTCTCGTATATTTCTGTATAAATTATAATATTTTGATTGGGTCTCGTTCACCTCTAATAATCGTGCAGCTGCTGAAACTACCCGTACGCATGGTTGCATTTGTTCTTCCGTGAATTCCATCGCTGTTTGTTGTTGGTTTGTTACCAAACGTTTACTCCGTCGAATGACCGTTGTGTGTATAGTCATTGTATATAAAATCTATAGTAATATCCTGAGGCCGTTTTTGTTTACGGTCTATTTGGACACTCGGCGTAGCTAGTTTTCGCAACATTTTGAAAAGAGAGTACATGACTTAACTGAGAAATAGCATAACTTTATATTATAGTTGTGATTGTGATTGCTTTAAAAATTTCTTTGAATTAAATCTGTCGTAATGGAACGTACTAGAAAGGCTTTCGAATGTCCTATATTTAGCGAGACTTGTGATTTTAAAACGAATGTACTACCCACTTATGAACAGGTAATTAAATCTTATGAATGGAACAGGCACAATTTGAAAATTAATAGAAAGGAACCATCGTTTAAGGAAATATGTCATATAGTGTGTGAAAATATCGAATTTGTTTGGAAACAGGCATCACTACCGGTTGTTTCGACTACGAGATCATTACAAATGATAAAATCTTATCATGGTAAGTGTAGACCACTTCTTAAGTTCCATCCCAACATATCAAACTAGAAGTTAGAGGAATTTGTTTCTGCTAGCAAAGTTTAATTTGACATTTCATCTTGTAAACGCTCCGATTTTACATAATGCAACTGTCCAAAAGAGAGAAAGGTACCACTGAATTAAAGAAGTTTTCTGAATGCTCAAAGAACGCCACGGAAAATGATAATTGGGAACACAGATGTACTCGCTACAAATATTAATCTGAAAAGTCTGAAAAGAAAAATGGATAGAAAAACGTCAGCAATTTGCCTTGCGAAAACGTCTAAAACTGTTTATGCTTCTGTTCTTAACAATATTCCAACAGAAGTACCATCGGATTCATGGGAAGATTCAGATAGCGAAGATATTTTTACAGTTGACGACTATAAAGAAAAGGAAAAAAAACAGCAATCTGTAACACTGAATTCCTCCACGTTATCTCAGACCTGCGACCGATATGGGGTATCAGGCAGAGCGGCAGCTGCCATTACTTCTGTAATCTTACAGGAATCTAAATTACCCATTATTGACAAAAATAAACTAAGAAGGGAGCGAAAAAAGGCACGAGAAAGTGTTCAAAATAAAGATAAGGAATCTGTTTCTGAGATAAGTGCTTAGTATTTCGATGGTCGAAAGGACAAAACTTTAGTTAACCGGAAAAGAAATTGAAAATATTACCGAACAAGTGATCGAAGAACGTATTTCACTTATAATCGAACCAGAGTCAAAATACTTAGGTTACATTGCTCCAACATCAGGTACTGCTAAATGTGTTGAACAAGAGTTGTTTAACTATTTCCTGACAGAAAATATATCATTGGGAAATTTAGTAGCTATTTGGTGTGATGGTACCAATGTCAATGTTGGGAAATTTGGAGGGATCATGCGTCTGGTGGAAAAAAGATTAAAAAGACCATTACAATAGATAGTTTGCATGTTGCATATGAATGAGCTACCATTCCGTCATTTATTTGCCCATATTGATGGCGTAACTTCGGGCTGAAGAACATTTTCAGGAGTAATTGGAAAGGATCTGGAAAATTGCGAAGAAAAGTCCATCGTTAAATTTAAGAGTATCCCAGGAGAGTCGCTGCCGATAATGGACACGAAGAACCTTAGATCTGATCAACTTTATTTATTCAGGATCGTTTCAGCGGTTTTGACCGGAACTTGTCCCGATGACCTAGGTGATAAATCCCCCGTAATCGTCCCATGCTAGGTGGTTCACTAAAGCTAATCGTATTCTTCGTCTGTATATCGGAACAGCGACTCCTACGGATAGTTTGATATTGTTAGCAACTTATGCCGTGAAGGTGTATGCTCTAACTTGTTTCAATATCAAAAACCAACCTCCCTATAAAGATGGAGCCAGGCATTTCTGGAGTTTAATCTCGAAAAATCGCTATATTTCCGTAGAATATCAGACTGTTATTAATCCAGATATCAAACGAAACAGTTTCTTTGCGCATTCAGAAAATTTATTGCTGGCAATGTTAACTGAATCAAGAAAATATATCAGAGAGGCTCTGCGCCGTATTTTAAAACCTCGCACCGAAAAACCTACTCGGTTAAGAGTTTTTGACGCGCCAAATATAAAATTGGAGCAAAGGTGTACTATGACCTCATCGATTGGAAAAAGGATATTTTTGAACCACCTATATTAAATTATATTTCAAACGATAAACTTCAATACTTTATTGCTCAGGAAGAAAACAACCAGATTGAATTTTTGCGGCTACCATGTCACACCCAGGCCGTTGAGAGGGCAGTTAAGACCATCACAGAAGCATCAGCAACTTTGTGTACAAAAAAAATACGTGAAGGATTTATACAATATAAGATTGTATCTCGTAAATTGATGCCAAAATTTGACAGTTGTTTTATGTTCTAGAAAATAAAGAGATTAACTGTTGTGTGTTGTGTATATGTCTTTATTCTTTGGCATCTGGTAATGGACTAAAACTTATTTGCTAATACAATTATGAATCTGCTTGTGCAGGGATGTATACTTTCTTAATTACAACAGGGATGTATAGTGTATACTTTCTCATTACATGCTTTTTTTTTTTTTTTTTTTTTTTTTTTTTTTTTTTTTTTTTAAAATTAACTAATTAACATTGATTACATAAACCTAATCAAAGCCATAACGATTTGGTGGTCTAACACTTCTTCCACTTCTTGTCACATATGGAACATTTTGATTTACATTACTTTGATTTACATTATTTTGATTTACATTATTTACATCTTCTGTTGAACTGTTTACATTAGAATCATCAAGAACAATATTATCATTATTCGATACATCATTAGTAAATGAACGATTACATTTATCACTATTTGCAATGGGTACTAAACTGTTAAATAGTGACTCTTCTGTTAGAACATCACTAGCATTGAAGTCCACATTTCTTGATGTTACAATAAAACGTCTATTTCTACGGTAATAATTATTATAATTGTCCCTAATTATGTAAGATCTATCGTTTACTTTACGAACTATTTCTCCATAAACCCATTCTTTTCCGTCTTTCTTAAACATAATTTTTGTACCGTCATTCAATATTGGCAAATCTTTTGCATTCCGATCAAAATAAAATTTTTGTTTTTTTCGTTTTGCAGCCATCTTATTCTGCACAACGTTTTCTGCGATGTTTTTTCTTACCAACAGATTTTCATCTATTGGCAAACGGCTTTTAATTAATCGGCCAAAGAACAGTTGTGATGGTGACAAGCCCATACTAGCTACAGGTGTTGTATTGTATTCGAGTAGTCGATATTGAAAATCATTCATATCCCCCGTCTCATAGCAACGCTTGAGAATGTTTTTAACAATGGCAACAGCCTTTTCAGCCAAACCATTACTTTGAGGATATCTCGGGCTCGATAATTTTTGTGTTATATTTACTTTATTGCAATATACTTCAAATTCACGTGAATTGAACGGAATGTTGTCACTTTTGATTTCAGTTGGATAGCCGTATTCACAAAATATGCGTTCGAAAACATTTATAACATGACGAATGGACTTTTCTCTAAGCTCTTGTGACATAACAAAACACGAATATGCATCTATGAGAACAATGAAATTCTTTCCTGCATATTCATAAATATCTGTTGACACTTTTTGAAACGGATATTGTGCTGGCGTTTCTTGAATTAATGACTCCTTTTGATTATTTCTTGTGAATTTTTCACAAACCTTACAACTCTTAACAAGTTCAGTAATGTCCGTAGACATTCCAGGCCAGAAAAATTGCAAACGAGCACGAGACAGTGTCTTTTCAATGCCCAAATGTGGATTATGAAGCCACTTGCTGATTTTGCTTTGGAGTTCCGTTGGAACAACCAAACAATGATTTTTAAACAAGATGCCATTCTCAACGTGCAACTCATCTCGATATTTGTAGAACCGTTGGCTCAAATCATCAAGTTGATGATATGATGGCCATTGTGTTTCCACATATTTTACTATGCGACTGTATTTCTCATCCTTTTTTAAGGTAGTTTTATAATTTTCAAAATTGTCTTTGGACATACATGCTTTCCTTATGACTGAGTGAATAACCATTGACATTTCACTGTCAAACTCTTCTGAATCGGATAATGGTGCTCTAGAAAGACAGTCAGCAACCAACATTTCCTTACCAGGCTTATATGTGATTGTCATGCTTGGATATTTAAGCAACATTAAATACATTCGCTGTAAGCGAGGTGTGATATCATCAATGTCACGTTTCATTAGATTTTCTAGCGGTTTATGGTCTGAATCGACATTGAACTCTCGTCCATACACATAATGATGAAACTTTTTACACGCAAACACAATTGCCAATAGTTCTTTTTCAATCTGAGCCCAGCGTTGCTCAGTTTTAGACAGTGTTCTTGATGCATACGCCACTGGCTTGTTGTTCTGCAGCAAGACACTTCCCAGCCCATCCTTTGAACTGTCGGTTTGTATGGTCACTGGCAGTTTCGGATCATAAATTGCCAACACTGGTTTATTAGTTATAATATTCAACAACTCATTAAATTCAGCATCATGAGCATTTGCCCATTCAAACTTTACGTTATTCTTGGTAAGTTCACGCAAACTAGCTGTTTTCTGAGATAAACTTGGGATAAAACGTGCTAAATATTTTAATAGACCCAACAATCGCAAAACGTCAGATTTGCTAGCTGGTTTAGGCATACCTATGATAGCCTGAACATCTTTATTATCTGGCATTACGGTTCCGTCAACAATTATATGACCCATGAACTTCACCCTGTTTGTTCGATACTGAATTTTTTTACTGTTAAATTTAATGTTATTTACTTTTGCTCGCTCTAATAAGATGGCTAACGTTTTATCATGTTCATTAGCATTTTTACCAGCAATGAAAATGTCATCAAAATAAATTTCGACACCTGGAATGTCACCAAATATTTTTACCATACGTTGTTGAAACATCTCTGGTGCATTCTTCAGTCCAAAAGGGACCCGATGCCAACGATAGCGACCAAACGGCGTCATAAATGTCGTTAAATATGAACTCGTTTCATCTAATTCCATATGCCAAAATCCATTACATAAATCTAATACAGTAAATACACGTTTGTTTGACAAACGACTAATAATATCATCAAATGTGGGAATTAGAAAATGTTCACGCTTAATACACATGTTTAATGGCTTTGGATCTAGGCAACATCGAATTTCACCATCTTGTTTTTCTACGATTTGCAAATTGCTAACCCAATCAGTTGGCTGGTCAACAAAACTTATGATTCCTTCTTGCAATAGAACATCAAGTTTATTTCTTAATTTATCATGTAAGCTTAAGGGTATACGTTTCTTGTAGTGTAATGACGGGACAGAGTTTTCCTTCAGCGTTATTGAACATTTACCTGGAATTTTCCCAAGCCCATCAAATACTTCCCCATAAGTTTCTACGAATTCCGATACTACACTAGGGAAAGACAATTGAATTGCATCAATTCGCTTTATCAATCCGAACTTTATGCTTGACTCAAGACCCAAGATTGGTTCAAAACAATTGTCAACAATCAAAAATTTTGCAGAATGACTAGTTTGCTTGTCAATATCAAAACAATTCAACTTTATTTGGCCATGAATTTTAATTTTATTAGAACTATAGTCAATAACATCACAGTTAACATGTGAAAAATTGTTTGCTTTTGTAATTTTTTTAATAAAATCAATCGGAATACAGTTTGCATCTGAACCAGAATCAATTTTAAATTTAATTGGCCAATCTTGAATGACGTATGATTTTTCCCATCGAATTCGATTAATTACTTCCAATCTGTCAAAACGTTTATGCTTATTTAATTTACAACTATTAATATGAATAATGCCTATATGTAAACAATTACCATTGGAACTCCAGTTTTCAACTGCGTTGACTTGTTTTTGTTGCGTGAAACCACCTTGTCTGTTGTTGTTGTTAATATTGCCGCTGTTGTTGTTGTTATTCGATTTACACAGCCGAGCAAAATGCCCAATACGTCCACAAGAGTTACATTTGATGTTCTTCGCTGGGCAAAATTGACGATGACGACCAGAATACGTTTGTCCACAGTTGAAACACTTGGTTTTGATTGCATCCACCTCTGATGGAACATTGCTTGTCGGAACACACTGTACCACTTGTTGTTCAATTGCATTCACTTCACGTGGCGAAACATGCGTCTTATCCAACAAAAGTTTATTTGCCGATGCTGATTCAAATACCTTGCATGTATCGATAACATGCGTGAGTGTTTGTTGTTTTCCATCCAACAATTTTAACTGTAATTTCTTGTCGGCTACACCAATGACAATGCGGTCTAACAACATACGATCTGCATACGATTTGTTGCAACCAGAACATTCGAAATCACAGTACTGTAGTTGTGTACGAAGTTCTGTTTCAAATTCTGTGAATGGTTGTTTTTCCTTCTGAACGATCATGTTGAACTTAAATGCTTCCATTGTCGTATTTTTTGTCGGCAAACAATACTCATCAAATGCAACGATGATGTCATCCAGTGTATTTGGAACATGTGTTTTCTCATCAACAACGGAATCAGCATCTTTTTCTTCGTCACCTTTTTTCTTTTCGCCTTCTTGTTCCTTTTCGCCTCCTTTTTTCTTTTCGTCTTTTTCATCCCTCACGTATATTGAACTTTTTCCATTGGCTTTCTTTGTTGTACCAAACATTGCATTGACACTTCCATCATTTGGAAATAATGTATTGTATATTTCCATGCCACGTTGACCGATGAGCCACAAAAATGTTGCAATTTTTGTCGTTTCAGATTCCTTCATTTTATTATTTGCAATGAGGTAAATCATGAATGTTTGTTTCCATCGGGGCCATTCTTTTGGTAAATCTGAACAATCCAATGCTTGTGGCAACCGCAAATCCATGATCTCACAATGTAATTTTATATTGCGTCACTTTTTATAATGAACAATTTGTACTTTATTTTATTCAATTTACAATCAAACTGCGTTTTATAATTAAAATAAATTCACACTGAATATTATTTATGTATGTATGTTAAATAATAAAATTATTAATTTAAACTTCTCCCACTTCTGACACCATGTTTTATGTTCTAGAAAATAAAGAGATTAACTGTTGTGTGTTGTGTATATGTCTTTATTCTTTGGCATCTGGTAATGGACTAAAACTTATTTGCTAATACAATTATGAATCTGCTTGTGCAGGGATGTATACTTTCTTAATTACAACAGGGATGTATAGTGTATACTTTCTCATTACAACAGTAAAATAGACTTTTGTGTAAACTGATTGTCAATTTAAAATCAAATATTTAAAAAGTTCCTTTTAATTAATCCAATGTGATAAAAAAATTATTTTTGTTGCATTTTTAAGTGAAAATTATGCATTAAGAAAGAGATTTACCTTACTTTGGACATTTATTACTCAATACTTTTTTTTATTAAGAATTGGAGACAGAAGGAGTTGCCTGGTCTCAATAAAATATTTTCTGTTCATTCACAACATCATTCCGCAACTTTTTACCGCTATTAGAATCGAAAACTATGAAAAAAAATGTTGTCATAAAAATGTGACCTACCCTATGTATAATGTTGAGGAACTTTAGATTTGAACAAGAAGAATATAGATAATAAGAGAGGATAAATTCAAAATCCGTTAATGTGAAAAAATATACAAAAGTAAGAAAGTGAAGTGAACAAAAAAAATGGAAATGCATGCATGTACCTACATACATACATAGGAATGCATGCATGTGCCGCGGAAGGCATGGGCGATATGGGAAAACGGCCACGGCTTCGCGCCTCACAGCCGAAAATAAATTTGAAAAAGTATGGACAATCCAAAAGTGCGCACGAAATGAATGCGAATGAAATAATCGATATTTGTGTTAAACTGCTTATATCTATTATATTATAAGATTAATTAATAAAAATATCTCCTCTCTGTCGTTTCTGATACTTCGTTTATATTTAGTATGGCAACATTAGTTGGCGCTAAACTATCGCCGTCAGTGACAGGGCTAGCTCGGGACTTCCCATTATAAATAAAGCAAATCAAAGTACATAAATAGCAAGACGGCAAACCTTTACTTCTCTTGCCGTGCAAGATGTTGTGAAGTTGTGTGTTGTCTATCGCAACCTTACACCCCATTTGTCGTATCACAAGGTCCGTAGAAAATTTCAACGGACCACGCGACCGCCTACTATCGCATAGTCCGAAGTACCACCCCACCATCCCTTACACGGTAGAACTTGTCGGATTCGACCAAGTTTTTTGCGGCCGTCCGGATCCGTATTGCCAAACTGTATATCAGCACAAATCTCCATAGACTCTCCTGAACCATTTCCTGCTCACCGAATTTGACAGCATTATAGAATAAACTGTGGCTACAGCCAGTTTGCTTGTTAAGCAGTTTCTCTTGGGTTGGTTGCTATAGTGTACATGTTGCTCGGGCGACTAAGAGCAAAGTAAGTGCGAGTTCAGAGCCATCGTTAATGTTGAGCATCTATTTCTATTGTGTGTCGTGTGCGGTGTATTTGAATTCTACGGTGGTTGGTACACATTAACGTCGATAATATATTCTTTACTTGTATGGTGTGTTTGAGTTCTAAGAACAAAGTATCTGGCTTTTTAACGATTTATACATGCACACATAAAAATGTATATAAAGTTCACAGTGTATAAAACGCACGGTGCATAAGGGGGGGCATGCTTCCCCCCTGCAACTCCCCTGCTTGGTCAAATATAGGATTTGGGGTGGGGTCAAGTTTGGGTGTGCAAAGTTGGCTTGGATTTAAATCGATTCGGCTGAAAGCCAGATATGTATTTCATCTTAGAATGTGTACGAGTGTACCAACCAACCTGGAACCCAAGCACCAAACAACCCAGAAGAATCTGCTCTTGCTATGACATAGTACATAGTCTGCTCTTAATTTGAATGAGCATACTATGGCCTTTTGTAGGGCACCCGGGATCTGTACTGATATACAGTTTGGCAATACACCGTCCGTACGACTATCGCATCGTAAACGGCTACCTATAAAGTTGTGTTAGTGGAATCAGCTTTCTAGGCAGATTTCATTCTCTGTGTGTTTGCATTTTTTGTTCATTGACACCTATCGTATGCAGACGCAGTCTGCAGTATCGTTTCATATTTTTTTAAATAAATAATAGAATAAATAATAGTGTTACCTACATCGTCGATCTCGTACTGTGGAAGTGTTAACACGTTTTCGGCTTCCCAGTTTTTTCCAAACTAAATTTCGTGTGTGCGTTTAAGTATAACATTAAATCAAGATTTCTTAAGTAGTGCAGTAGCACAAAGGTAGAGTGGCCGATCGAGAATCCGAGGGTCGCTTGTTCAATTCCCAGCCGGGCATCAGAACTTTGAAAGCTTTTTTTCACAACCGTGAAGTGGAAAACTTTATTGGTTGGGAAAACGAACAAAGCAGGAGGAGCTTAAGCACCGGGGCATCGAAAGGTGTCCTACGGCCAATGAGGCCAGCGATGGCATCAGCTGAGGGAACATCGAAAGATGTTCCAATTACAAGCAGTGATTCTGCAGCAACAACATCAACAGCAATAACAACAACGGCAACATCATCCGATGCTAACCAAAAGCGCAGAAAGAGGATCAAGTGCGCACCAAATTTGGTGAAGAGGAGATCCACGGCCACCTCAGCAAAGCTGCCAGCTGGGGTGAATACGTCCGATATAGACGAGACGTCAGAGGCAGAAAGACAAACCGAGCTAGACACTTCACCCGAAGAGGTTATTGAATGTATATATGTCTGAGGAAGAAGGGCACTTCACGACGGGCGATAGTACTGCCTTCGTGAACCTCTCCACATCAGAGGCGTCATCTGAGGACGACGAGGAACAAAGAATGGTCGCTCAAATTGAAACAATGGAGGCAGAAATCCAAAGTTTGAAAAGCCAACTTAAGGCCAAGCTAGAAGCGCGCAGAGCGAAACAACTGAAAGAAATCGAGGAACAAAAACAACAACAGCAAAACGAACAATTACAAAAACAACAGCCACCGCAGCAGCCAAAAAAAACAACGGCAAAAACAACAGCAATAACAGCAGACACAAGCCCAGAAACAACCGCAACAAAAACAGCAGCAGCAGATTCAAAAGTAGCAGAATCAACAGCAACAGAAAAGTCAGTCTCAGCAGCAGCAGCCACAGCCGCCGATTACGAAAAAAGAAAAGGTGCCACCCATAAATACTTATAAAATGGAGTAACAGGATACCATAAATCTGTGTAAGTTGGCCATAGGTCAAAATTTTACTATAAAAAGATTAAATAATGATAGGCATGCTATCCAATGCTTCACACTGGAACAGCACAAAAAAATTAAAGCGTTGCTAAAAGAAACTACTACTGAATTCTTTAGTTTCACCATTAAGAACGAAAAATTTCAAACGGTCCTTTTGAAGGGCATAGATTCCTGCACGGAACCACAGGCGCTCTTAAGCGAACTCCTCCAAAAAACGAATGACGATCTCGACTTTATCGGGATCAAGCCGTTCGCTACAGTTAGAGCTAGGCGGGAGAAGCGGAGTCTTCCCTTCTTCCTTGTTCAACTCTCACCCAGCAGCAAACTGGATAGTTTGAGGAGTATCTCCGTCCTCAACTACCAGGTTGTAACTTGGGACAAATTAAAAAGGCGCGGCGACATGCTTCAATGCATGCACTGCCATAGGTTCGGCCACGCCGCAGCAAACTGCGAAATGCAGTCACGCTGCGTTAAGTGTGGAGAGAACCACAATGCAGCTGAATGCAAGTTAGGAAAGGAACGGGTCGAAGATAGTACCCAGCTTAAATGTGTACTCTGCCGGGGCGGCGGGCACCCCGGTAATTAGCGGGGATGCCCGACGATTTAGCTTATAAAGAACAATAAAGCAGCAAAGCAAACAGTGGTAGAATAGCGTCCAACAGTGCGCCCTCCTACAAGAACGCCCGTCAACCCCCAAATTTCTTACGCCCAAATGGCATCAGGAAGGGGAAGCACGGTACAGCCTACACCAAAGGTCGCCCAACAGGCCCCCGTGCCTAAGGCGCCAGCGGCACAGGCAGATATTATGGGCATTCTGCTGGCCATCCAGGGCCAGCTGACTGGACTCCAAACCCAGATCAGGGAGCAGGCGACTAGGGTGGATTATCTCTACTCTGTTTTGCCGAGCTTAACGCAACTTAGAGGTTAAGGGCGCGCTGCCGGAGAGGCCCTTTAAGATCCTAGCTGTGAATGTAAATTCACTGATTAGGACCGAACGTAGAGCGAATTTATTCCAATTGCTTAAAGACATAAGTCCAGATGTGTTTATGGCTAGCGAAACTAAGCTTAACCACAAACATAGATTGACTAACAATAATTACAATATCGTAAGAAGAGACCGACCCAACTCCACTCAAGGAGGAGGCGTCGCAATCCTTATACGTAAAGGCATTAGTCATAAGGTAATATATAATAGTGATGTGCGCAAATTTCGGACGTTAGAGGCATGCATCATATGCATTCATCTCCAACAGGGGAAGCGAATGTATGTGATCTCTGCCTATGCACCGGAAAGACTTCAGCCCACCCAGTTTATAGCAGAGCTTGAAAAGCTTTTTGAATGCTTAAGATTGAGCTCGGAAGAGAATAACTATATATTGGCGGGTGATTTAAACGCCAAGCACACAGATTGGGGAAATCAAATACAAAATCCTCGAGGTAATCATCTATTTAGTTGGATGGGTCGATACAACCTTGAGTATCGCATCGATCTTCTAGCCACAGACAGGCCATCGTTCCCAAGAAGCGGTGATAATCTGGATCTATTGCTTAAAGACGCAAGACTAACAGTTACTGACGCTGTGGGTCAACGGCCAAGAAATTGTTTACGAACGATCGAGTACGACAGTGACCACTGCGGACTCGCCGCCGTAATACAACTTCCGAACCAGCTTATGTAGTTAGATGAGTATGTGCCCGTGCATACTTACAATTACAGTAAGGTGCGCTGGCCATGTTTCTCCAATGCCTAATTCAGTGAATTACGTTCAAATGGTATATCCCCACCAAATGACAGGAACATAACAAATACTGAAATCGACAGATACTTAGAACAAATTAACGAAACGATTCTACGAACAATGAAAAGAACAATACCGAAATACAAATAACGTAACCCAACTGACATGTACCGTAACGCGACAATTGACGCACTTCACAGACAAAAAAGTGGACTACTGACAAGACTAAAACGCTTGTACAGGCGGTTTACTGATACACGAGACCTGGAGATTAGGACTCTGTAGTTTTCCATCAAAAACATCAACCAATTGATCAAAGAAAATTATAGATTGGCTATTAATTTGTTCTGGGACAATAAAATTCGTGCCGTTAACTCCAGCGACCCAAGTGTGTTCCCAAAAATTAATAAGATTTTTAGAAGAAAGGATCAAAACGATCTTCCGTGTCTTAAGCTCCAGAGGACGACAGAGAACAGAGACGTACTTCTGACAGTAGGCATAGACCCAGAGGATGCCGTATTGGACGATGACCTCTATATAATCGAAGATCCGCAGGAGAGAGTGGAGGCTGTGGGGCTGCTTTCCAGCAAGTGTACAAGGTGAATGCTAGCATTCACCCGAATCATGACCTGGAGAACAGAGTTCTGCTTCAGCACTTATGGCTCCGGAACGATATAACCGAATTGCAATCTGAGAACCTTGATTTTACCGGGTTTAATGATGAAGATTTGGGAAACGCCATAATCGCCGACCGAAATGGGCCCAGGCCCTGTTAATTTCGAAGAATGAGCTCCAGCTCATTAAAGAAAAAGAAGTCAGCAGGAGTCGATGGTATATCCAACGTTGTACTACGACATTTGCCTCAAGAAGCAGTTGACATTTATACCACACTGTTTAACAACGCGCTGAATAATGCATATTATCCAGTGCGATGGAAGACAGCTGTGGTGCACCCTCTCCCAAAAAAGGGAAAGGACAACTCCAATCCGGCGAATCTCCGGTCGATAAGTCTTCTTCCAAGTATCAGCAAAGTATTTGAAAAGGTTATTAATAGAGCCCTGTTCAAATGGGCGGAGGACAAAAATATCATCCCGGATAATCAGTTCGGTTTTAAGGCGGGACATGACACAATTCATGCCGCGTCTAAACTAGTTTCTGATATCCAATGGAACAAAACTAAAAAGCAGTGTACGGCTGCCTGTCTGGTTGATTAGGAGAAGGCCTTCAACACCGTATGGTTAGAAGATCTCTTTCTAAAGCTAACCAGACTAGGTATAAGTAAACCTCTATTGTATATGCTTTATGACATGCTAAATGGTAGAAAGTTTGTTGTCAAGAGTGGCAATGTAACTTCTACCGAAATTTTTAATATTGAAAATGGTCTTCAGCAGGGAGCGGTTAATTAGCCGCTTTTATTCAGCATTTACACCAGCGATCTGGTAGGTAGTCTAACTCAGGCAATTGCGTACTCCGATTATCTAATTGCGTACAGAACAGCTCATTGAGTTGAGGTCATCAAAAATCTCTTGCAGAGTGACTTCGACAAGATTCAGCGATATTCTGATGACTGGAAGTTGAAATCAACTTCCAGAAATCAGAAACTCTTTTGTTTAGGATTCCGTTGTCTAGCGCCTCAAGGGATACGAGAAAGAACTGGCGCAAGCTGGTGATCGTAGGGCCACATGGACATCCACTGGCGGGTAAAACTGTAGTAAAGTACTTGGCATCTGGTCGGATAAGTACCTGTATTTCGACAGACATATAGGTGCTGCTTTGGCCAGGGCTAGGGGAGTCTTTGCCTTGACAAAACGACTGTTTTATAGCAGCCGTCTTGACAGCAGGGTGAAGGTGATTTGTTACATGGCCCTCATCAGGCCGATGATTGCTTACGGATGACCGGTGTGGTTCAACGCTGCTCCATCTCAAATGGAAACAATTCGGGTGTTTGGGAGGCAATGTCTTAGACGTTGCCTTGGAATACACAGAACACCAGAGTCGGAGTACACAAGATATTATTCCAACCAGGTTCTATACAACGGAGCCAACATAAACAGAATAGATAATTTTTTGCTTAAGCTGATTCGGGGTCACACTGCAAGAGCGATGTCCTCAACCAACAGCTTAAGTCTTGGGGCTTACTACCCCAATAATGAATATTTTGAGAGTGCGCGGTTAAGTGGCTACATCCCTCCCGAGGCATTCCTCTTTTTAGACAGTCGAGGGCTGATACAGGATGGAATGGCGGTTCCGCTCATCTACCACGTCAGCCGGAAAACGGTAGATAGGCGACTCCTGTATGGTCGAGACGTCATCGCTCAAGGTGAAGAAGAGCGCCTTCGGTTCAGTAGGACTGTGTCCAATCGGGACCGAAGGGATAGGGCGAAACAAGAGAACCAGTTCTGGTGGCTCTCTGAACAGCATTATGATACATAAAGTCGATTAGGATGGTATGTCTTGGCCGACTTACGTAGATTTAGGTAAATTAGGTATAAGGAACAGTCGGGGTGGCACAAAAAAAAATTAAAAAATATGTATGTCTGCGGGGGCATTTGTGCATGCTGCTGCGTGCCTGTGTATGTATGTACATACGAATATGTATGTACGTATGTACTTGGCTGTGTGGGTTGCATGTCTCTTTGTGTCTGCATGCGTATACAAAATATACAAAAAAAAATAAAAAAACGAAAAAAATGCTGCTGCGGCTGTTCTAGTTTTTAAGTAGTTTTAAGTGGTTTTAGGTATTTTTAGGTATCTTAAGTAGCTTGTGTTAGTTTTAGTTATTATAAAAGTCAATTGTATCTAGTTTTAATTATTTTTAGTCTAGATTTAGGTAGTTTGTAAGTAATAAATGAAAAATGATACGAGACCAAGTTTTTAAAAAAAAGTTTTCTTGGTAAAACAAAAATAAAATAAAATAATTAGAATTAGTTAAAATACATTTAAGGTCGAAAGCCATTAGAATTAAGAAATATAGTTTAGTTTAGAGCGCCCGTAATGGGCCAGTAAATTAGTTGTAAGTTATTGATAATGAGGCTAGTTTTAAACATTTTTGTCTAGCTTTAAGATAGTTATAAGTTAAGATTAAATAAAAATGAATAACAAAAAAAAAAAAAAAGTGTTACCCACATATTTTTAAAATGATAACACGTGCTTAATAAGTAGAAATTCGGTTTGTGTGTCGTGAAAAAAATAATTGTACCTTTGTTTGTGTGTCAAGAATAAGGTAAGAAATATCACACCAATAACATAATGTTAAAAAGTAGCCAAATTCTTCTATATACAAAAACCTTTGCATAACAAATCAGCAGTAAAAAGTAGTGAGATCTAAAAGTACGCCTAGTTTTAGTTTATTATTGTCAAATATCAAATATTTTAAGTGGAGTAATATGGAATAACCTCAAAATTATCAGAGAAATATGGTATTTTATAATTACTGACTTAAATTTTATTTATTTATTTTTTTTTGTGTGATTTCACTACTTTTTGCAAAGATTATTTTTATCAGGAAAGGTGGGTAGAATATACGCCCAATGAATGCCTCATAAGGTAACGTAAGTTTTTATTTATGCCTTTTGTGAAGTGATCTATTGGGGGAGAGTACGATAACTTTGGCGCCAAGATATAATAACGGTTTTTGATAGAGGGGCTTAATACAAGCGTTTTTTACTATGGTGGGAGGGGTCTATCTCCCCTCGTTTAGGCGAGAGGGGTAGCTTTATAAAATTTACTTAAAATCTAGAAAAAAAAATATTTAAAAACAACGGCAACACTTACAGTTATAGATTATACTTTTTTAACAAGTCAGAACTCTACAATTAATAATAAATTTTAAGTTAAGTTGTTTCAGTCAATAGTTTTTGAAATAATTGACTTCAAACTCAAAATTTATAAGCAAAAAGTTAAAAAAATCACTTTGAGTATTATTTTTCTCATGATTATAAATACCAATAAAGAAGTAATTGATGTAGTTAACTGTTCCAATTATTTTTTAATGAAACACTGAAAACTATTCGTTTCTATGTTTTCTAGTTTTTGAGAAAATTGAAAAACAAAAAAAAATAATTTTGTATCAGATGGGTGCATGTAAAGTTTCTTTTGCATTTAAAGAATCTGGATTAAAAAAAATAATTGATATTATATACATAAACGTATGTACACAGAAAAAAGAAACACTTAATAACCGCATTAACTGTAGTAAAATCACAAAGGTATATATGAAATTTACGATGCAAACAGTGAGTGCCCCTGCATGAAAAATTGCATAATTTCAACTTTTTTTGTAAAGCTGATTGTAAAATCTCAAATATTAAAATTTTGCCTTTGCCTGCACTTTGAGGCCTACCGCTGTACCAGATTTCATTATTCCACGGCAATCAGAAGGGCTCCAAATAATTTTTACCAATTTTATGAAAATGGGCGGATGCCAAGCCCCCTGAATGAAAAATTTCAAATTTTAAAATCTTACATTTACTAATAAGAAGGTGTTTGTTTTATATAATAAAATTATATATTCTACTGAAATTACTCAGCCAAGTAAAAGACTTAGCATTATATTTAAATGGACTTGTCGAATTATTGATTCAAAAAACACCTTTTTATTAGCTATGTCTGGCCACCGACAAAATCTTCCAATTTTAATGATTAATATTTTAGAAGTCCAATTAAAAATAATGCTAAGTCTTCTACTTGGCTTAGTTATTTCAGTAGTATATAGAATTGTATTATATAAAAAAACACCTTTTTAACTATATCTGACCATGGACAAAATCTTAAAATTTTAATCTTGTTGGATATAATTCACATTTTTTTTTATCAAAAAATTCATGTAAGTTGAAATGAACGTACAAAAAATTGCGTATTGGTAAGGCGCTCACTAACCAACTGGTGAGTCCAAGTGAGAGTGCCGGGATGAATCGCAAATTTTGTGGCCTAAAGGCCGTTAAAAGCTATTTTGAATCAATTTTATATTTCTTTCACTTCTAGCCTTACCGTTTTGCCAAATTTCATCATTTTACGACAATCAGAAGTGCTCCTCATAATTGATTTCAATTTTTTTTGATAATGACGCGCGCACTAAAGAGATTTTGACTACCCTTAAAATTAACTGGCACAGTGCGAGCGGTAGGAAAGTAGGAAATGATGCAAGAGGAGATACTGATGAACATTGGTCTTAAATTTCTGAATATCAAAATGGTAGGGGAAAATAGAGCCGGGTAAAGTATTCCACTTTCGCGTTGTACGGCTTAAGAAAGAATCTCTGTACTTGACAGTGCGTCCGAAGTTGGGCTCAAGGATAAACTGATGAGCATTCCTAGAAGCGCGAGTATTACGGTTGAAAATTTTAAGTGGAGGAATGCGACTGGCTATTTCGCTTGAACATTTTTTATAAAAATAGCGATAAAATAATGAGATACATATAACATTTCGACGATGTTCTAGAGATATAAATGTTTGCATTATTCTGAATTCTATCTTAAAGGCTCAAATTAGTTTTAAGAGCTCCCATTGGACAGTAATGTCGAGATCAGAATCTTATGAGCTAATCATATGCTGCCGTTACAGTTCCACATGCGAAGAACAAGGAAGTGAATCTGCAAACGAATATTTTTTTTTCCCGTGGGTAGGTGTGAAACCTTCAAAAGGCTATATGAGGACCGAAAAACCCGTGCTCATAGGAGTGTGAGATTCTTACTGCACTAAAAACACCTCCTCCTTCCTATTACTACTAAGTTGAAACTTATCTAGCAATTTATTTTTAACGAATTTAATTAACGTGTTGCAGGTAACTTTCCGATGATAGTTCCTGCTTATACCGCGATTTTAAAGCGGATAATCGTGTAGTGCACCAGATCGGAAAGCTTTGTCCTTCGAAGGCGGCGTACTAAATTCGTCCTTCGATAATTTCGATTATAGTACTATTGCAGTGTTGCAATAGCCGTTTTCTATGATTTCGAGCAAAATTTATTATTTCATTGCGAACCGCGGGAATCCCGAGATCTCTGTAGAGATCTTCGTTTCTAATGTACCAAGGCGCGCTCACAAATGATCTTAGGAGCTTATTTTCAAATGTTTGTAAGGTATTTAAATTAGAATCTCGCGTACAGCCCCAGAGTTGTATACCGTAAGTCCAGACAAGCTTAAGCACCTGCCTACACAAAATAAGCTTGTTTATTATTTAACTCTTCGCAGTTCTTTTCAACATGCGGTCTCCATTTTGACTTCGCGTCTAGAGTCATTCCGAGATATTTTCTTCGTTAGCAAACGGAACTTAAACTGTGTTAACAAATACCGGTAATCTATTAATTTTCTTACGTAAAATCTACGTGGACTGATTTTACTGCGTTGAGCGATATACGGCATGTTTTTGTCCAATCATTGGTATTATTCAGAGCTTTTTGTAATTTTGTCGTAGAATCATTTATAGTTTGGCCCACTGATAGTATTGCAGTGTCGCCAGCAAACGTGGCTACGATAGTGTCTTCTGTTTGAGGTTTAACACGTGTAAATAATAGGTACAATATTGGACCTTAAACTGTGGTACCCCACCTACTACTTTGAGATCCGAGTAATCGTTTCCATGTCTTACTCTAAAAAGTCTATTTTCTAGATATGCTTTAAGAAGCGTATAAAGTGCTTTAGGCAGAATTTGTCTTAATTTAAATTTTAGGCCTTCGTGCCACACTTTATCAAAAGCTTGCGACACGTCTAGGAAGACCGCCGAACAAATTTTCTTTTCTTCAAGAGTTTTCTCAATGACGTCAGTGATCCTATGCACTTGGTCAATTGCCGAATGCGTTCTTCTAAATCTGTTCTTCTAAATGAACTGAGCGAGGAAGCATTTTGAGAACTTCGGCCGTAATTAGGGCATATCCCCGATCTTTCTTATACTTAAGCTTTCTTATTTCTCTACTTAATTCGGCAGGAGTAACATTTCTTGTTATGTAATTTTCGTTTGAGTTAGAACTTATATTTAATTTTTCGTTGAGTACTTGCCCATCAAAAGGTTTAAATGTTTTCTCCAGGTAATCCGCGAAAACGTTTGCTTTCTCTTTGTCGCTATTTGCCCATTCGTTTTGATCATTCTTAATCGGAGGCGCTGAGAGCATTGGTTTCTTCGTTACTTTAAAAGCTTTCCAGAGTGAGTAGTTGGATTCTTTTCCTGCTGTCAAGCTTTCAAGATAATTTCCAACTTCAGAATTTTTGAATTCTGCTATCGTCTTTTTTAGTAAATTACACAAGCGATTTAAATTTACCTTGTGTTGAGGAGCTCGAGTTTGCTACCATTTCTTACGTGCTTTTCATTTCTCTTTTACTTAATCTTTTATTTCCTGCGGATATTTTAGGTTTTTAAAGCGCGGCATTTCTCTTTGGTACGGGGTGTTTTTCCATGCGGCTTGTTGTACGATATTGACGAAGTTATCTACTGCGTCTTCAAGTTCGAGAGGCGTTTGTATTGAAACCCTTAATTCAACGTTATCCTCTATATCTTTCTTAAAACCTTCCCACTTGGTTTTCCCATTGGTTAGCGTGGGTGGTTTTCCATTTTTAACAAGATTTTCGCTCATAGTGAGAATAACAGCAGAATGATCTGAGAAAAGATCAAAGCTTTCTGTTATGCTAATTTTATTTGAGGGTATTCCTTTGACCACAAAACAATCAATAAGGTTCGGTATTTTCGATGGATCAGTCGGCCAGTAAGTCTGGTTGCCAGTCGAATGAAAATCGCAATTATTTGCCATTACCGCATCGTAAAGCATTCGACCCTTTTGAGAAAAAACTGCTGCCGTTGCAGTTCCACATCCGAAGAACAAGGAAGTGAATCTGCAAACGAATATGAAAAGCTGAGGGTACTACCATCAGCAAAACAATTAAATGGATTAGAATTTCCAGATAAGAGATCATTAATGAAAACGAGAAATTAAGTCGGAGACAGAACGGAGCCATGGGGCACACTAGCATATAAATGTCAGACTTGAAACCATCTAATACAACTAGTATTAAGCGGTCCGACAGGTAGTTTCTAATCCAACGAATAAGAGATTCATCGATACCAAAAGCACGCATTTTCGATAAGAGAGCTTGATGCCCAACTCTATAAAATGCCTTTAAAATATCAAGCGCAATAATCTTACTTACTCCAAAACGATGTAAAGATTTGTGCCACTGCTCAGTGAGAAATACTATCAGATCACCAGTGGACCTATTGCTACGAAAGCCATATTGCCGGTCATCAAGGATCTTTCGTTCTTCAAGATATTTCTTAAGCTGATAATTAATCAGCGTTTCCATGACCATGCAAAGGAGGGGCGCAAATGCAATTGGACGGTAATAAGCAGGTGAGGAAGATTCGCCTGTTTTAGTGACAGGCTGGACAAATGCTGCGTTCCATCCACTCGGTAAGAGACCAATTGAGTAGGATAGATGGAAAAGCTTACGCAGTGGTTTTGTCAGCGTTGAAGAACACGTCCTCAGAACGATGGGAGGGATACTATCCGGGCCAGCGGATTTGTGTATATTTAGGTCTTTGAGAACTTTAGCAACCGCACGAGTGGGAAAGAAGATTCGTCCCATAAAATCGTTTACGCTATCAAGTACTGGAGGAGCCATAACACTTTCTGGCAGCGTCGAATTAACAGCAAACGGCGCTGCAAGCAAATTGGCTTTTTCGCGAGAACTGACAAAGGGATTTCATTAAAGAGGAGCGTTGGAATCGAAGACGAAGTCGAATTTCGAATTTTTTTACAAATTACCAAAAATGCTTACTAGTTTTGGGAGATTGTAGTATTATTTGCCTTAATTTTCGGTGACGCAAAAATCTGGTTCTACGAATGCGAACCTCGCAAGTCTATCTAGCTTGTTAAAACCTTTTCCAGTTTTCCTCAGTAGGGTTGGCTTTACAGCTCGAATCAAACCATGCATTTTCTTTCGGTTAGATAGATTTATCCCTGTTCGGGATGAAATTTCTCATTTCGAGAAAATTAAATTTGTTATCAAATCTGCGCTGGAATCTATGTCACTAACGAGGAAGCATAGGGACCAGTTTGAATTCCTGAAGAAATTATTGAGACCGTTTCAGTTGGCATTCTCATATTGCCAAACCGTTCTCATAGGTGATTTTTCTTTAACTGTGAGTTTTTGACATGAGAAATTTGCAGATATGACACAATGGTCTGACGTGCCTAGAGGCAATAATACATTTGCCGTGTATTTATTAGGGTCACAAGTAAGGGACAAGTCTAGAGTGTTGGCCATTTGACCTGCAACGTCAGGTATTCGAGTTGGCTCGTGAAAAAGCTGAGGCAGTTAGTTTAACTCAGCAAAGACCTCAACATACCTTCCTGCGGGTGTTCTCAGCAAATGCTGAGAGTTTGAAATAAGAGGAAGGTCGGAAATCGCCTGAGTTTGTTCATGTAAATAGGTTTATGACAAATCTTATTTTGTTTGCATTGATGAAAAAACAAAACCAAACGTCATGGTCCAAATACAAAAAGAAGGACTCCCGACTGACCCCGTAGCCCTGAAAAACGATTATACACATTCTCATGGAAACTACAACATTTCTCTGAGAACAGTTAATAAACTTACAACTTGCTCCCTTCCAGAAGATCAAATTCTCCCTCTTACCCTTTACTATCAAAACGTGCGTTTCTACCCTTTGAAATATAAGCCCTGAAGGAAACAAATCTGGTCTCTAGTATAAGCAACCATGAATTGTTTCCTTCTTCTTTTCATGTTCATCGCGACGATGAACTGAACCGACCTTTCGACGAATGTCCTTATCTAGTTGTCCCAATAGCTATCCAAAACAGAGTAGGCCAACCCTCATTGCAGTCTCGTCTTCCTTGATTCTCGACTATGTCTCAATCAAGATAACACTACCTCGCAAGTAACTTTATGAGATATGTTGCTATACTTTCCCGTCACAGCCTATTGAATCCTATAAGCTCGCCATTGAAACGGTTGATTACATAATAGGTCTATGTGAACCCAACGATGATATCCTTCTTTTCGGCGACTTTAACCTTCCCCATCTTAAATGGGCTTCATCGGAAGATAATATTCATCAGAGTATTATATTGATTCAAAACCCACCTCTGCTAAGGAATGTCTATTTATAGATCGCTAAGCAGATTCAAGTCTCTGTCAAGTTAGTGGTATCCCAAACTATATGGACAGGCAACTATCAACCTCTATCCCTATCTACTATCGACAACTATCATCCTCCCCTAATTCTCTCATTCTATCATGATTGTCCACTACCAACAAATCTCCCTACAAATCAGCACTCCTATGATTTTCATAAGGCAAATTTCCATCATATTAAGGAATATCTCAACAGAGTTTCCTTTAATTTCGATGACCTTATCGTGAAAGATGCCACAGAAAAATTTTACAGGGAAATATGTAATGCTATTTCTCTCCATGAACCCTTAAGTCGCCAAAAAACATTGGCTGGCTCCACACATTGGTATAACCGCAAGCTTCACTCTTTGCGTGACAAGAAAAAAAAGTTGTGGCCAATTTTCCTTCATACCCAATCGCCCCCTGACTATTCTAACTATTTTGGTTCTTATCTTCACTTTTCGGAGCTACACCCTTTACCAACGCTATTAAATAGAGATATAAACCAACCTTATAAATAATCCCAAGTCATTCTTTCAGTTCAAAAATCCGATGGCTACCCTACCTCCCTTTCATTTAATAACGAAACTTCGAATAATCTCCAAGATATTGCCAACTTTTTGCCACCTTTTTCAAGCAATCTTTCACCGACGATTCCTTTGTACCTGATTCATATTATTTCGATTATTTGCCTACTTTATGACTACTAGACCCATTTCTTCCTCTTACCGTCGACTCATACATAATCGCACACTTTTTTGCCACCTTTTTCAAGCAATCTTTCACCGACGATGCCTTTGTACCTGATTCAGATTATGTCGATTAATTGCCAAATTTCTTACTCGGTCCATTTCTTCCTCTTACCGTCGACCCATAAAATAATCCTAAATAAGTTGACTTAACTTAACGATGAATATCTTCCTGGCCCTGATGGCCTCCCCGCAATATTCCTAAAAAAATTCTCTACCTTCCTCTCGTTTCCCCTCTCCAAAATGTTCAATCACTATCTCAAGGAGACTGACATGTACCGTAACGCGACAATTGACGCACTTCACAGACAAAAAAGTGGACTACTGACAAGACTAAAACGCTTGTACAGGCGGTTTACTGATACACGAGACCTGGAGATTAGGACACTGTAGTTGTCCATCAAAAACATCAACCAATTGATCAAAGAAAATTATAGATTGGCTATTAATTTGTTCTGGGACAATAAAATTCGTGCCGTTAACTCCAGCGACCAAAGTGTGTTCCCAAAAATTAATAAGATTTTTAGAAGAAAGGATCAAAACGATCTTCCGTGTCTTAAGCTCCAGTGGACGACAAAGAACAGAGACGTACTTCTGACAGTAGGCATAGACCCAGAGGATGCCGTATTGGACGATGACCTCTATATAATCGAAGATCCGCAGGAGAGAGTGGAGGCTGTGGGGCTGCTTTCCAGCAAGTGTACAAGGTGAATGCTAGCATTCGCCCGAATCATGACCTGAAGAACAGAGTTCTGCTTCAGCACTTATGGCTCCGGAACGATATAACCGAATTGCAATCTGAGAACCTTGATTTTACCGGGTTTAATGATGAAGATTTAGCAAACGCCATAATCGCCGTCCGAAATGGGCCCAGTCCCCTGTTAATTTCGAAGAATGAGCTCCAGCTCATTAAAGAAAAAGAAGCAGGAGTCGATGGTATATCCAACGTTGTACTACGACATTTGCCTCAAGAAGTAGTTGACATTTATACCACACTGTTTAACAACGCGCTGAATAATGCATATTATCCAGTGCGATGGAAGACAGCTGTGGTGCACCCTCTCCCAAAAAAGGGAAAGGACAACTCCAATCCGGCGAATCTCCGGTCGATAAGTCTTCTTCCAAGTATCAGCAAAGTATTTGAAAAGGTTATTAATAGAGCCCTGTTCAAATGGGCGGAGGACAAAAATATCATCCCGGATAATCAGTTCGGTTTTAAGGCGGGACATGACACAATTCATGCCGCGTCTAAACTAGTTTCTGATATCCAATGGAACAAAACTAAAAAGAAGTGTACGGCTGCCTGTCTGGTTGATTAGGAGAAGGCCTTCGACACCGTATGGTTAGAAGGTCTCTATCTAAAGCTAACCAGACTAGGTATAAGTAAGCCTCTATTGTATATGCTTTATGACATGGTAAATGGTAGAAAGTTTGTTGTCAAGAGTGGCAATGTAACTTCTACCGCAATTTTTAATGAATGAAAATGGTCTTCAGCAGAGAGCGGTTAACTTGCCGCTTTTATTCAGCATTTCACCAGCGATCTGGTAGGTAGTCTAACTCAGGCAATTGCGTACTCCGATTATCTAATTGCGTACAGAACAGCTCATAGAGTTGAGGTCATCAAAAATCTCTTGCAGAGTGACTTCGACAAGATTCAGTGATATTCTGATGACTGGAAGTTGAAATCAACTTCCAGAAATCAGAAACTCTTTTGTTTAGGATTCCGTTGTCTAGCGCCTCAAGGGATACGAGAAAGAACTGGCGCAAGCTGGAGATCGTAGGGCCACATGGACATCCACTGGCGAGTAAAACTGTAGTAAAGTACTTGGCATCTGGTCGGATAAGTACCTGTATTTCGACAGACATATAGGTGCTGCTTTGGCCAGGGCTAGGGGAGCCTTTGCCTTGACAAAACGACTGTTTCATAGCAGTTGTCTTGACAGCAGGGTGAAGGTTATTTGTTACATGGCCCTCATCAGGCCGATGATTGCCTACGGATGACCGGTGTGGTTCAACGCTGCCCCATCTCAAATGGAAACAATTCGGGTGTTTGGGAGGCAATGTCTTAGACGTTGCCTTGGAATACACAGAACACCAGAGTCGGAGTACACAACATATTATTCCAACCAGGTTCTATACAACGGAGCCAACATAAACAGAATAGATAATTTTTTGTTTAAGCTGATTCGGGGTCACACTGCAAGAGCGATGTCCTCAACCAACAGCTTAAGTTTTGGGGCTTACTACCCCAATAATGAATATTTTGAGAGTGCGCGGTTAAGTGGCTACATCCCTCCCGAGGCATTCCTCTTTTTAGACAGTCGAGGGCTGATACAGGATGGAATGGCGGTTCCGCTCATCTACCACGTCAGCCGGAAAACGGTAGATAGGCGACTCCTGTATGGTCGAGACGTCATCGCTCAAGGTGAAGAAGAGCGCCTTCGGTTCAGTAGGACTGTGTCCAATCGGGACCGAAGGGATAGGGCGAAACAAGAGAACCAGTTCTGGTGGCTCTCTGAACAGCATTATGATACATAAAGTCGATTAGGATGGTATGTCTTGGCCGACTTACGTAGATTTAGGTAAATTAGGTATAAGGAACAGTCGGGGTGGCACAAAAAAAAATTAAAAAATATGTATGTCTGCGGGGGCATTTGTGCATGCTGCTGCGTGCCTGTGTATGTATGTACATACGAATATGTATGTACGTATGTACTTGGCTGTGTGGGTTGCATGTCTCTTTGTGTCTGCATGCGTATACAAAATATACAAAAAAAAATAAAAAAACGAAAAAAATGCTGCTGCGGCTGTTCTAGTTTTTAAGTAGTTTTAAGTGGTTTTAGGTATCTTAAGTAGCTTGTGTTAGTTTTAGTTATTATAAAAGTCAATTGTATCTAGTTTTAATTATTTTTAGTCTAGATTTAGGTAGTTTGTAAGTAATAAATGAAAAATGATACGAGACCAAGTTTTTAAAAAAAAGTTTTCTTGGTAAAACAAAAATAAAATAAAATAATTAGAATTATTTAAAATACATTTAAGGTCGAAAGCCATTAGAATTAAGAAATATAGTTTAGTTTAGAGCGCCCGTAATGGGCCAGTAAATTAGTTGTAAGTTATTGATAATGAGGCTAGTTTTAAACATTTTTGTCTAGCTTTACGATAGTTATAAGTTAAGATTAAATAAAAATGAATAACAAAAAAAAAAAAAAAGTGTTACCCACATATTTTTAAAATGATAACACGTGCTTAATAAGTAGAAATTCGGTTTGTGTGTCGTGAAAAAAATAATTGTACCTTTGTTTGTGTGTCAAGAATAAGGTAAGAAATATCACACCAATAACATAATGTTAAAAAGTAGCCAAATTCTTCTATATACAAAAACCTTTGCATAACAAATCAGCAGTAAAAAGTAGTGAGATCTAAAAGTACGCCTAGTTTTAGTTTATTATTGTCAAATATCAAATATTTTAAGTGGAGTAATATGGAATAACCTCAAAATTATCAGAGAAATATGGTATTTTATAATTACTGACTTAAATTTTATTTATTTATTTTTTTTTGTGTGATTTCACTACTTTTTGCAAAGATTCTTTTTATCAGGAAAGGTGGGTAGAATATACGCCCAATGAATACCTCATAAGGCATGAAAAATTGCATAATTTCAACTTTTTTGTAAAGCTGAATGTAAAATCTCAAATATTAAAATTTTGCCTTTGCGTGCACTTTGAGGCCTACCGCTGTACCAGATTTCATTATTCCACGGCAATCAGAAGGGCTCCAAATAATTTTTACCAATTTTATGAAAATGGGCGGATGCCAAGCCCCCTGAATGAAAAATCTCAAATTTTAAAATTTTACATTTCCTAATAAAAAGGTGTTTGTTTTATATAATAAAATTATATATACTACTGAAATTACTCAGCCAAGTAAAAGACTTAGCATTATATGTAAATGGACTAGTCGAATTATTGATTCAAAAAACACCTTTTTATTAACTATGTCTGGCCACCGACAAAATCTTCCAATTTTAATGATTAACATTTTAGAAGTCCAATTAAACATAATGCTAAGTCTTCTACTTGGCTTAGTTATTTCAGTAGTATATAGAATTGTATTATATAAAAAAACACCTTTCTAACTATATCTGACCATGGACAAAATCTTAAAATTTTAATCTTGTTGGATATAGTTCACATTTTTTTTCATCAAAAAATTCATGTAAGTTGAAATGAACGTACAAAAAATTGCGTATTGGTAAGGCGCTCACTAACCAGCTGATGAGTCCAAGTGAGATTGGCCGTAAAGGCCGTTAAAAGCTATTTTGAATCAATAATACAAGAAGTCCAATTAAATATAATGCTAAGCCTTCTACTTGGCTGAGTAATTTCAGTAGTATATAGAATTGTATTATAAAAAAGAACACCTTATTAACTATGTCTGGCCAAGGACATAATCTTCCAATTTTAATGATTAAAATTTTAATCTTGTTGGATATAGTTCACATTGTTTTTTTGTCAACAAATTCATGTTTGTAAGGTGTATTGGTAAGGCGTCACTAACCAACTGGTGAGTCCAAGTGAGAGTGCCGGGACGAATCGCAAATTTTGTGGCCTAAAGGCCGTTAAAAGCTATTTTGAATCAATTTTACATTTCTTTCACTTCTAGCCTTGCCGTTCTGCCAAATTTCATTATTTTACGACAATCAGAAGTGCTCCTCATAATTGATTTCAATTTTTTTTGATAATGACGCGCGCACTAAAGAGATTTTGACTACCCTTAAAATAAACTGGCACAGTGCGAGCGGTAGGAAAGAAGGAAATGATGCAAGAGGAGATACTGATGAACATTGGTTTTGAATTTCTGAATATCAAAATGGTAGGGGAAAATAGAGCCGGGTAAAGTATTCCACTTTCGCGTTGTACGGCTTAAGAAAAAATCTCTGTACTTGACAGTGCGTCCAAAGTTGGGCTCAAGGATAAACTGATGAGCATTCCTAGAAGCGCGAGTATTACGGTTGAAAATTTTAAGGGGAGGAATGCGACTGGCTATTTCGCTTGAACATTTTTTATAAAAATAGCGATAAAATAATGAGATACATATAACATTTCGACGATGTTCTAGAGATATAAATGTTCCCATTATTCTGAATTCTATCTTAAAGGCTCAAATTAGTTTTAAGAGCTCCCATTGGACAATACTGTCGAGATCAGAATCTTATGAGCTAATCATATGCTGCCGTTACAGTTCCACATGCGAAGAACAAGGAAGTGAATCTGCAAACGAATATTTTTTTTCCCGTGGGTAGGTGTGAAACCTTCAAAAGGCTATATGAGGACCGAAAAACGCGTGCTCATAGGAGTGTGAGATTCTTACTGCACTAAAAACACCTCCTCCTTCCTATTACAACTAAGTTGAAACTTATCTAGCAATTTATTTTTAACGAATTTAATTAACGTGTTGCAGGTAACTTTTCGGTGATAGTTCCTGCTTATACCGCGATTTTAAAGCGGATAATCGTGGAGTGCAGCAGATCGGAAAGCTTTGTCCTTCGAAGGCGGCGTACTAAATTCGTCCTTCGATAATTTCGATTATAGTACTATTGCAGTGTTGCAATAGCCGTTTTCTATGATTTCGAGCAAAATTTATTATTTCATTGCGAACCGTGGGAATCCCGAGATCTCTGTAGAGATCTTCGTTTCTAATGTACCAAGGCGCGCTCACAAATGATCTTAGGAGCTTATTTTCAAATGTTTGTAAGGTATTTAAATTAGAATCTCGCGTACAACCCCAGAGTTATATACCGTAAGTCCAGACAAGCTTAAGCACCTGCCTGCACAAAATAAGCTTGTTTATTATTTAACTCTTCGCAGTTCTTTTCAACATGCGGTCTCCATTTAGATTTCGCGTCTAGAGTCATTCCGAGATATTTTCTTCGTTAGCAAACGGAACTTGAACTGTGTTAACAAATACCGGTAATCTATTGATTTTCTTATACGTGAAATCTACGTGGACTGATTTTACTGCGTTGAGCGATATACGGCATGTTTTTGTCCAATCATTGGTATTATTCAGAGCTTTTTGTAATTTTGTCGTAGAATCATTTATAGTTTGGCCGACTGATAGTATTGCAGTGTCGCCAGCAAACGTGGCTACGATAGTGTCTTCTGTTTGAGGTATAACACGTGTAAATAATAGGTACAATATTGGACCTTAAACTGTGGTACCCCACCTACTACTTTGAGATCCGAGTAATCGTTTCCATGTCTTACTCTAAAAAGTCTATTTTCTAGATATGCTTTAAGAAGCGTATAAAGTGCTTTAGGCAGAATTTGTCTTAATTTAAAATTTAGGCCTTCGTGCCACACTTTATCAAAAGCTTGCGACACGTCTAGGAAGACCGCCGAACAAATTTTCTTTTCTTCAAGAGTTTTCTCAATGACGTCAGTGATCCTATGCACTTGGTCAATTGTCGAATGCGTTCTTCTAAATCCGAACTGATGTTCAGGTATTAGGCGGTTTTCTTCTATTATTGGCTGCAGGCGCAGAAGTAATATTCTTTCAAAGACCTTTGACATTACGGCAGAAGCGAAATAGGACTATAAGATTTTTTATCATGTGATGGTTTTCCTGGTTTGAGAATCATTATAACTTCCGCAACCTTCCATTGGCTCTGAACGTACTTTAGCCTTAGAGTGGCATTTATTATATAAAGAAGATTAATTAACCCTTTGCGAGGAAGCATTTTGAGAACTTCGGCCGTAATTAGGGCATATCCCGGATCTTTCTTATACTTAAGCTTTCTTATTTCTCTACTTAGCTCGGCAAGAGTAACATTTCTTGTTATGTAATTTTCGTTTGAGTTAGAACTTATATTTAATTTTTCGTTGAGTACTTGCCCATCAAAAGGTTTAAATGTTTTCTCCAGGTAATCCGCGAAAACGTTTGCTTTCTCTTTGTCGCTATTTGCCCATTCGTTTTGATCATTCTTAATCGGAGGCGCTGAGAGCATTGGTTTCTTCGTTACTTTAATAGCTTTCCAGAGTGAGTAGTTGGATTCTTTTCCTGCTGTCAAGCTTTCAAGATAATTTCCAACTTCAGAATTTTTGAATTCTGCTATCGTCTTTTTTAGTAAATTACACAAGCGATTTAAATTTACCTTGTGTTGAGGAGCTCGAGTTTGCTACCATTTCTTACGTGCTTTTCATTTCTCTTTTACTTAATCTTTTATTTCCTGCGGATATTTTAGGTTTTTACAGCGCGGCATTTCTCTTTGGTACGGGGTGTTTTTCCATGCGGCTTGTTGTACGATATTGACGAAGTTATCTAATGCGTCTTCAAGTTCGAGAGGCGTTTGTATTGAAACCCTTAATTCAACGTTATCCTCTATATCTTTCTTAAAACCTTCCCACTTGGTTTTCCCATTGGTTAGCGTGGGTGGTTTTTCATTTTTAACAAGATTTTCGCTCATAGTGAGAATAACAGCAGAATGATCTGAGAAAAGATCAAAGCTTTCTGTTATGCTAATTTTATTTGAGGGTATTCCTTTGACCACAAAACAATCAATAAGGTTCGGTATTTTCGATGGATCAGTCGGCCAGTAAGTCGGGTTGCCAGTCGAATGAAAATCGCAATTATTTGCCATTACCGCATCGTAAAGCATTCGACCCTTTTGAGAAAAAACTGCTGCCGTTGCAGTTCCACATCCGAAGAACAAGGGAGTGAATCTGCAAACGAATATGAAAAGCTGAGGGTACTACCATCAGCAAAACAATTAAATGGATTAGAATTTCCAGATAAGAGATCATTAATGAAAACGAGAAATTAAGTCGGAGACACAACGGAGCCATGGGGCACACTAGCATATAAATGTCAGACTTGAAACCATCTAATACAACTAGTATTGAGCGGTCCGACAGGTAGTTTCTAATCCAACGAATAAGAGATTCATCGATACCAAAAGCACGCATTTTCGATAAGAGAGCTTGATGCCCAACTCTATAAAATGCCTTTAAAATATCAAGCGCAATAATCTTACTTACTCCAAAACGATGTAAAGATTTGTGCCACTGCTCAGTGAGAAATACTATCAGATCACCAGTGGACCTATTGCTACGAAAGCCATATTGCCGGTCATCAAGGATCTTTCGTTCTTCAAGATATTTCTTAAGCTGATAATTAATCAGCGTTTCCATGACCATGCAAAGGGGGGGCGCAAATGCAATTGGACGGTAATAAGCAGGTGAGGAAGATTCGCCTGTTTTAGGGACAGGCTGGACAAATGCTGCGTTCCATCCACTCGGTAAGAGACCAGTTAAGTAGGATAGATGGAAAAGCTTACGCAGTGGTTTTGTCAGCGTTGAAGAACACCTCCTCAGAACGATGGGAGGGATACTATCCGGGCCAGCGGATTTGTGTATATTTAGGTCTATGAGAACTTTAGCAACCGCACGAGTGGGAAAGAAGATTCGTCCCATAAAATCGTTTACGCTATCAAGTACTGGAGGAGCCATAACACTTTCTGGCAGCGTCGAATTAACAGCAAACGGCGCTGCAAGCAAATTGGCTTTTTCGCGAGAACGGACAAAGGGATTTCATTAAAGAGGAGCGTTGGAATCGAAGACGAAGTCGAATTTCGAATTTTTTTACAAATTACCAAAAATGCTTACTAGTTTTGGGAGATTGTAGTATTATTTGCCTTAATTTTCGGTCACGCAAAAATCTGGTTCTACGAATGCGAACTTCGCAAGTCTATCTAGCTTGTTAAAACCTTTTCCAGTTTTCCTCAGTAGGGTTGGCTTTACAGCTCGAATCAAACCATGCATTTTCTTTCGGTTAGATAGATTTATCCCTGTTCGGGATGAAATTTCTCATTTCGAGAAAATTAAATTTGTTATCAAATCTGCGCTGGAATCTATGTCACTAACGAGGAAGCACAGGGACCAGTTTGAATTCCTGAAGAAATGATTGAGACCGTTTCAGTTGGCATTCTCATATTGCCAAACCGTTCTCATAGGTGATTTTTCTTTAACTGTGAGTTTTTGACATGAGAAATTTGCAGATATGACACAATAGTCTGACGTGCCTAGAGGCAATAATACATTTGCCGTGTATTTATTAGGGTCACAGGTAAGGGACAAGTCTAGAGTGTTGGCCATTTGACCTGCAACGTCAGGTATTCGAGTTGGCTCGTGAAAAAGCTGAGGCAGTTAGTTTAACTCAGCAAAGACCTCAACATACCTTCCTGCGGGTGTGTGCTCAGCAAATGCTGAGAGTTTGAAATAAGAGGAAGGTCGGAAATCGCCTGAGTTTGTTCATGTAAATAGGTTTATGACAAATCTTATTTTGTTTGCATTGATGAAAAAACAAAACCAAACGTCATGGTCCAAATACAAAAAGAAGGACTCCCGACTGACCCCGTAGCCCTGAAAAACGATTATACACATTCTCATGGAAACTACAACATTTCTCTGAGAACAGTTAATAAACTTACAACTTGCTCCCTTCCAGAAGATCAAATTCTCCCTCTTACCTTTTACTATCAAAACGTGCGAGGTCTTCGTTCAAAAACTCATACTGTTTGGCATCAATCCTGCGCTCTACCCTTTGAAATATAAGCCCTGAAGGAAACAAATCTGGTCTCTAGTATAAGCAACCATGAATTGTTTCCTTCTTCTTTTCATGTTCATCGCGACGATGAACTGAACCGACCTTACGACGAATGTCCTTAGTTGTCCCAATAGCTATCCAAAACAGAGTAGGCCAACCCTCATTGCAGTCTCGTCTTCCTTGATTCTCGACTATGTCTCAATCAAGATAACACTACCTCGCAAGTTACTTTATGAGATATGTTGCTATACTTTCCCGTCACAGCCTATTGAATCCTATAAGCTCGCCATTGAAACGGTTGATTACATAATAGGTCTATGTGAACCCAACGATGATATCCTTCTTTTCGGCGACTTTAACCTTCCCCATCTTAAATGGGCTTCATCGGAAGATAATATTCATCAGAGTATTATATTGATTCAAAACCCACCTCTGCTAAGGAATGTCTATTTATAGATCGCTAAGCAGATTCAAGTCTCTGTCAAGTTAGTGGTATCCCAAACTATATGGACAGGCAACTATCAACCTCTATCCCTATCTACTATCGACAACTATCATCCTCCCCTAATTCTCTCATTCTATCATGATTGTCCACTACCAACAAATCTCCCTACAAATCAGCACTCCTATGATTTTCATAAGGCAAATTTCTATCATATTAAGGAATATCTCAACAGAGTTTCCTTTAACTTCGATGACCTTATCGTGAAAGATGCCACAGAAAAATTTTACAGGGAAATATGTAATGCTATTTCTCTCCATGAACCCTCAAGTTGCCAAAAAACATTGGCTGGCTCCACACATTGGTGTAACCGCAAGCTTCACTCTTTGCGTGACAAGAAAAAAAAGTTGTGGCCAATTTTCCTTCATACCCAATCGCCCCCTGACTATTCTAACTATTTTGCTTCTTATCTTCACTTTTCGGAGCTACACCCTTTACCAACGCTATTAAATAGAGATATAAACCAACCTTATAAATAATCCCAAGTCATTCTTTCAGTTCAAAAATCCGATGGCTACCCTACCTCCCTTTCATTTAATAACGAAACTTCGAATAATCTCCAAGATATTGCCAACTTTTTGCCACCTTTTTCAAGCAATCTTTCACCGACGATTCCTTTGTACCTGATTCATATTATTTCGAGTATTTGCCTACTTTATTACTGCTAGACCCATTTATTCCTCTTACCATCGACTCATACATAATCGCACACTTTTTTGCCACCTTTTTCAAGCAATCTTTCACCGACGATGCCTTTGTACCTGATTCAGATTATGTCGATTAATTGCCAAATTTCTTACTCGGTCCATTTCTTCCTCTTACCGTCGACCCATAAAATAATCCTAAATAAGTTGACTTAACTTAACGATGAATATCTTCCTGGCCCTGATGGCCTCCCCGCAATATTCCTAAAAAAATTCTCTACCTTCCTCTCGTTTCCCCTCTCCAAAATGTTCAATCACTATCTCAAGGAGAATTTCCTCAGGTATGGAAAACCTCTTTCATAACCCCAATTTACGAAAGGGGTACTAAGTGCGATATTTAAAATTATCGTCCCATTGCCAAACTTTCACATATCCCTTAAATATTTGAAATTATTTTGTGTGAAATTTTAAGTTTCCGTTGTAAGCCTCTCATTTCCGCCTAGACAACACGGCTTTCTCAAATGTAGGTCTACAACCACTAATCTAGTTGAATTTGTATCGTATGTCATCTCAGCTCTAGAGAGCGGATGGGAAGAAGATGTTATCTCTACTGACTTTAGGAAGGCGTTTGACAAAATTTCGCATAGACTCATACTTTTCAAATTGTCCTCTTTCGGCTTTGAACCTATCCTCTTAAAATGGATTTCTTCTTATCTGGAAAACCGGTATTACAGTGCTCGTTTCAGATCTGCCCTCTCGAGCTTATTCTTAGCTACCTCCGGGGTCGCACAAGGAGGTCATTTAGGCCCTCTCCTTTTTATTCTCTCAATAAATGATACTGAATTGCCCATATCTCATTATAAGCTGAAGATACTAAGTTGTTCAAGACAATTTATTCCTCACACGACTCTTCTCTTATCCAACTGGATCTCGACAGTTTCTGAATCTGGTGTATCAAAACTGATTAGAGCTCAATATTGCCAAATGGAAATCAATTACTTTTTCACGTAAATGCATAATATGTTCACCCAGAAGCTACTTTATTCACAATCAACCATTAGCCACTGTTGAATCGATCCGGGACCTCGGCATATTATGTCACCGAGAGCTCATCTTCTTGACACACATCGATATTATTTCAAAAGCCAACTTGGATTTGTAAAACGATGGTCCAAAGAAGTCTCCGACCCCTACGTCACCAGATCACTCTACATAACCTTTGCCCGCTTCTTAAATACGCCTGCCATGTGTGGTCCCCATATCAACAAATTCATATCTCTAGCATTGAGAGCATACAACGCTGTTTCTTAAGATTCGCTCTTCGCGGCCTGTCTTGCAATAATCCTTTGATCCTGCCCCCTTATCAAAATCGACTCCAACTAATTAACCATATTACCCTGCAAGAGCGAAGAGAAATAAACGAGTTTCTCTTCATTCATTGACTCCGCTCCCGCGCCACTTATGGCTTCAATGAACCTATTACTCGTATGCTGCGTAGAGTTAATTTGAACGAAAACTTCAACCTCAGCACTCCCAGGCTAAAACTCCTCCTGTTAAATCGTCTACCCGATTGTATTTAGTAGTAAGTTTCATATAGTTTTAAGTTAGGCCAAGTTCTGAAGCTTGTATTAAGCCAAATAAATGGGGGTATACCCCCCACCAAAATTAAAATTAAAATTAAATTACAGACAGACATACAGACGGACAGAATTTTTAGACCATCTTTTCAAAATTTTACATTTCTTTTCACTTCTAGCCTTACCGTTCTACCAAATTTCATCATTCTACGACAATCAAAAGTGCTCCTCATAATTGATTTCAATTCTATTCAAATGGGCGGGTACCACGCCCCCCTGAATGAAAAATCTTAAATTTTCAATTTGTTCCTTTGTATACACCACAAACCAATCGTTGTGCGAAATTACAAGATTCTACGATGTCGGGAAGTTTCATAATTTTGATGATCAGTGAGTCAGTCAGGCAGTACATTAGGTGAGTTGCCTAAGCATGGTGAAGTTAGCAAATGCTGAGATTTTGAAGTTTTTGACTTTATTGGTACTGAAGTTAGAGGGGGGTCGAAAACCGCATGAGATTTTTCATATAAATAGGGTATAGTGCCAGAACTTGGCTGGGTACTACTGCGTCCTTTGATTTATTTTAGTTATACTCATGTTTTCATAGTTTTCGTTGCAAAACGTAACATTATTATTCGTATTTGTATTTTATTTTAGCGTACAAATTTGTTTCTAAAACTGTATTACACAATTTACAGAGTCATGGTATAAGTGTACCTTACTACTACGTTTATTATTTATTTTATATCTTCTAATTGTTGCCATAGAATCAGCTTTTTTTTATAAGTTGTTTCATTGTGCTAATAAAGTATTACATACATACGGTGTTGACAAAATAAATAGCACATGTAGCCTATGATTCCTGTAATCAAAGTTTTTCGTACTTTATTGTATATATAATAACTGTTTGACTAATGAGGTAGTACAAAAATAAATATTGAATTAAAAAAAAATACACAAAACTATGCAAAACAACGGAAGTTACTTAAGGACAAAATAAAGAACACACTTCATTAAAAAATAAAAACAAGTAAAATAACATAACATTTGATCATGATACAAAGAAAATTATGTGTTTATATTTAGTGACATAACTTTTATTTTTAAATTCACAGGTAGCGAGTACCAAGCTAGCTGAACTTCCTGATAAAGTTTGTCCAAATTTGAACTATCAGATCTATTAATTGATTTATCCACATTATTTCACAAGTTCTCAGAATAATTTAAATCTGGGAATTAAGCTGGTTCTTCCATGACCGCGATAACTTGGTGGATAACCATTGCTTCACACATAGCGGTGTATTTTGAATCGTTGGCCTGTTTAAATTTCCACTTCAAGGGCATTGCTTCATCAGCATTCGGTAGCATTGTATTCCTCAGAATTTCCTTGTATTTTATCTGTCTGATAATACGTTCTATGTGATTAAGTGGTCGTACGCCATACGAGGAAAAAATCCTCAAACAAGAATGCTACCTCCGCCATGCTTAACACTTTTGATGGTATACTTTGTTGGCCACGATTTTGAATTTTCAAATTCAAATTCACAAACAAGAAATAGCCAACTGTCACGGTTCAGAGGGTCTCTTTCCCTTTAGCCTAGACACGAACCGACAATCTAACATCGGTAATTCTTTTAAAAGGAATGTGGAACGCATTGGTGATTTCGTTGGTGGAAATGCAATGGTGTGGTAATCGCAAGTCAAAGAGATTAATTTCGAACCTAAATTGCTGGGGGAAGATGGGCAACTTAGGTGTCTTGTGTGGCGTAAAATATTAAAGACCGGTTGGCGTGGCGGAACTCTGGAGTTGACAAAAGATTTTTCTTCGCGGTACTATAGATTTACAAAAAGTATATATAAAAATTTAAAAAGAAAAAAATACGTGTAACCTTAAATTTAAAGATTTATAAAATCACGGCTTAAAGGTTGCTTATTAAAGTGATGTGCACCAGACCCATTATTTCGTGGTAAAACAAAAAAAGTATATAAACGTGCTTTTTTTAGGCAAACCTAGCCTAATCTGGATTAAAATCATCTAGCGGGTCTTTTCTTCTTGTTAAAAAATCCGCGTAAAATTATACAAAAAAAAATATTAAAAAAACACCCTTTCAGGCACGCGTAAAGTAATCGCAACCAAAACTGTGCCGAAATAAAAAGTGGTTAAAAATCCCCTATTCACAAAAAAAAACCTTACAAAAAGTACCTTAAGTTATCCGCACCAAAAGATTCACATCAATAGTCATACAATATAAATAAGAAAAACAACAATAATAAAATGAGAAAATTCGAAACTCGCACGCCCCCTAACCGTAAAACGCTCGAAAATCGTAAGACATAAGACATTACCACACAAAAAATTGCCTACAAAAATTCCCAGGGCACCTCTTAATCCCCCCCCGACAAATTCACCGCATTAAGTGATAACGCGTACCATTTGCCCCGCATGTGTACTTTCTATTGCATTAGAACCAACGGAAAAACAAATTGAAACAAAAAGAAGAAAAAAAAATCCATTTACCTCCCGCCGGTCAGCATTGTCAAACGACCAGATGTTTGTGATCGAACAATCTCACCTGGACAATATTTGCGATTTTCACTACATATTTCACCTTATGACCGACTAAATCCACCTTCATCAATCCGTTTATTGTCTTTTTTTTTACTAATTTGCCGCTTGTGTTTTAGCTTATCATTTTAAAAGTTAAATTTTATTGATTTATTTTCATTCGTTTTCTCCAGATCCATTTTCTTAATAATTCAACTGCTTTAAATTTATTTTATTAAGTTTAAATTCACTCCATTTGAATTTCACCGAATAAGTCGGTACATACAAAAATCGTACGTAGACTTATTTATATTGTTTTTCCATTAATTATTCTGTAGACAACTTCGATATCCTCTAGAGCGGTGCACCACCACAAAGTATTTAAGTTTATAAGTTTTATTTATACATTGTACATATAATTTTGAAAATCAAAAATATTTGATTAAAAATAACATCAGTATAATTGCCCGCGCTTTTCAAACGAACCACAACGGTTCCATGATTCCATAATCTGGTAATTCACAATTACTTATGCGGTGAAGCTGAAAGGGAAAAAAACACTGTGAATTATAAACGAAAAAAAAGATCGATACATAAAATATTCCGGCTGCAAAGCCATAAGCCAAGCTTCAGCAAATTATTCTATTCTTGTATATACATACATATATATATATGTGTGCATATGGACTGGTAGGAATGTAAATTCATTGCCAAAGAGAGAAAAATATAAATGTCCCTTAATTTAGAATTGAAATCATTATAAAAATTAACAATTTTAATTAAAACTAAAGCAATAAACTAAATAATAAAGTATTTGGCATTATAAATCAACTACCTTTGAAGGTCAGTTGTTTCACTTTTTAAATCTGCATTGTGTTTTAACTTGATTGTTGGCTGTTTCTTGTTTGAAATGCAAACCAAATTTATTTCATATGAAATGTTAATTGCATGTAAAAAAAATTATGTTTCGATCCTATTGTTGGTATTCGTTGGTATTCTTAGGTTAGTAACTTTTGTGAGGTTAAGATATTTATGAATAAATCAATTTTGTTTTGAATTTCAAATGAAATATTTTGTTGCTCTATTTCTTTTTCTTTATCCTCTATTTTGCTCGCTGGAAATTTTTTTTGGGGAAGATTGTTCTATTTTTTTTATTATAGGATTTAGATGAGTAGCGAACAACCATGTTAATGAAGTTAATGAAATAAGTGAAGTTTAAAATTGGTATATGTGGCAAATCATGAAAGAACATGAAGGCTGACTGGAAGGGTAAAGGCAATGAAGACGATCTTGTTGATATAAGAATCAGGATCTGGGAAATCCAGTCCTGTTCCGGTAAATGATATGTATGGGTAGTATATACCCAGAATAGGTACTATGTCTACCTCCCTTTGAATAGTCTGAGATATGAAGTTTTAAGATTTAGTAAAAGCCAATTAGGGGCTATTATAGATAATTGAGGACATAATAGTAAGGTCGTATCCTACGAATACGAGTCTTGGCGTAAACCTCTGAGAGTTCTTAACACCTCTGACCCTCCTCACTCTATAAAAGAAATGGACTTTTTTTAAAAAATCATTTCTATGGAATGTAAATCGTAACAAACGTTCAGAGTTACAACAGCAAGAACCCCCCATCCGACGACCTATGTTGTGCCTTGTGCAAGCATGTCCTGCTGTGATAACCTGAACACCCTTTTCTTCTAACTGCCAGGATCAGCCCACTATACCTGTAAGTAGAGGGTTGTAATGGTAGTTAACGGAAGGAAAGGTTAAAGGACTTTTCGACAAGTTTGCCGGAGTGCTGAGGTATTTCCAATTCTAGGGAATTAGCACCTCTGCTTTTTCAGAGAATAACAAAGGAATTGAAAAGTCCTTACCGACAATACCTCGGTTCCTTTAAAGGTGGCGCCCAATGTCGGACCCGTTTTGTCCTTGAATTTCCTTCTTATTTTAGCTGAATAGTTGATATTATTCAAAATTATTGTTCAAGAGTTTTAATAGATCAAGTCTGCTTTTCTGTATTTTGGTTTGAAAGTTTAATTATTATAATTTTTCTTTAGCTTATTGAGATTGAAGTTAGGATGGTATACGTCCAGTAAATAGGTTAAAAAATGTTCCCGTTTAGTCTGATGCGACGATCTGCGCTTCGACCAACTTCTAATTAAACATCAAAGTTCGTTTGGCTGTTGAATCCATATTTTCAGGTTATACCAGGAATATAGTTGTTCAAAACATGCGATTGAAGTTTGCTTGCAGAAAATCTTCAATGTTTTAAATCAAACAATCAAACCATAATGCAAACATACATAAATTATACCAGCTGTATATTAATTGAATTTCCTTTCAATTTTGCCCCGATTTACGTTTTTGATTATCTTTTATGTAAAAGTTGAATTTTGCTTCGATTCCTTTTCGAGATTTTGTTCTATACTTATTATAAACAGAAATACAAAAAAAAATAAAAAAATCTGTACTCTAAGACTTTTTACTTGCGATTATAGGTACTATAAGGCAAGTTATGCATTCGTCGAAAAAAAAGTTTTGAGATAACAATCAAACATGACATTACGATGATAGCGAAGATGAAAAAAGATTTCTGTCCGTCTGTATGTCTCTCAGTCTGTCAGTCTGTATGTATTTTTTCTCTCAATCAGCTTTTGTTGATTTATAATCATATACAGAGTTTTATGGGTTTGTTCGAGATTTAATTTGCAGTCTTAAAGTGCTTAGGGTATTTTCCAATAATTTTTTTTATATATGTTCTATTTTTGTTTTTGTTTTTGGCTTACATTTTTCTTTCCCCTTTATTATTACTTACAAGCACCTTTAACTCAAAAAAGATACATTTATTCGACCTCTTTTTTTTTGGATTACAAAGTAGATAAGGCTTATTGAAGTATAGTAAGATTGTGTGAGTTGCTTTATATGTCTTCGCTTGAAGGAAATCAAATCCGTAATTTACGCTCAACTCACGTACGAGGATCGAGCCAAGCTATTAGAGGTCTAGGTGATAATAAAAGCCCTAGTAGGCAGGAATCAAACAAAAGCTTTTGTGGTCCCGGAATAAATAAAATTAGTGGAAAACCAGGTGCAGTGATGGAAAACCGCAATTTGAATATTTCCAACTTATGACTGAGTGAACCACCTAATGATCCACAAAAACAAGTTCACGGAAGCTCGTCTGCAAGGAATGTCGCCCGGACCTAGCTTCGGGATCTCAACGTGTAGGTAATGGTGTTATTCCACCTCCAGTTTTAAAACCAAAAAAGATCCAGGATGATATTGATTTACCAACCTTTATATAAGGTCTACTTCCAGCTTCGATAGGTGTAAGTAGGGCGGAAGATTTGCAGGTAATTAGGAGTGAATTCGAAATAAGCAGGGCCGACCTAAAAAGGAAGTTGGCTGAGATTATCCGAGAAACGCTTGGGGAAACTACACCAGCTACGATGCCCGAAGGCGTCCTCCACCAACAATAGATCACAATCCTGCCTCACGAAATTTATCTGGCCCCAGGGAGTCCGGAACAAGAGTAAATTATTCAAGTTTGAATCCAAATACTGATGAATTTTTGACCCGGATACTAGGCCAACGCTTGAGAGTTATTCTCAGGCAAATCCATCTTTCAATCCCAATATCAAAGTTCATACTTTCCATAAATGGGGTCTGAAGTACGACAACCTTAATATGACGGTCTATGAATTCATATTTAGGTTGGAAAGGTTAAAAGATTGTTTTGGTGCTTAATGGCACGAGATTGCATTGAATTTTCACCAATTCGTAAGTGGGCAGATGGAAAATTGGTATTGGGTATTCCTCAAGTCGAGTCCCAGAGTAGATTGGCCGGGTCTTAACTATGCGCTGACGGAGCAATTTCGTTCGCTCGAGACGGACGCTGAGCTCTGCAAGTAACTGTATGATCGTCGACAAAAGCCAAATGAATTTTTCATGGCAATTCAAAAGCTTAACACATGATTACTTTCTCCAAAACCATATCATGAGTTTATACGCCTTTTAAGACAAAGTGTCCATAGGCGTATGGGTAAATTGTTGTTGACGTTTAGAACTCAAAGCCCAAACGAAATGGCTTATGTTTGTCGTAATATGAGGAAGAATATCAATGAGCAAGACAGATAAAAAGTTTGAAACTCCTTTAGACCACCCTTGCATAGAAACGTAAGCGAAATCCAGGTAGCAGGAGAGTTGCCAGCTCAAACAATAACAACAGATTCAATTGCAGCCATGCAAATTCAAAGAGACACAAGCAGCTACACCTGGTGAACTGCCGGAAGGTAGGCCACGGTTGTATGGGGTGCCCGATTCCACAGAGCGGTTTGTTTTGTTATCGCTGTAGAAAGGAAGATACGACTTCTCCTCAGTGTTCAAACCCTATGTTTGTGGGGAACTCTCGGGAGAGCAATCCTCCAACCAGGATGGCTTGCACTCGGAACCAGAGACCGGATTCACTATAAATTGTACCAACTCCAAAACATCGACTTCTAAAAGATTCGCCCATTCAGATTTTAAAAAACACTTTAACTTAAAACAGCTAGGTTCAAATATACCACCTCCGCTAGACATACCTTCACCTCCATTAAAAAGTCTTCATGAATGTCAAATAGATTACTATGCTGCCAGGGTTAGAATTTTCGGTAATCCAATTTTGATATTTCACCGAGAATAGCAAGGATTAGAGCACGAAAGAAAAGAAGAAAATTATTAAAAGGCATAGAATCCACCACATTGTGTTGCTCAGATGACCCTCGTCCTTATACTAATGTAAAGTTTTTTTTGTAAAAACGTGTTAGGACTGCTTGTCAGCGGGGTTGGCATTAGTTGTTTAGGAATAGACGGTGATGATTTCCTTCGAAGGCACAACGTATCTTTAACTCGTTTCTCGTCTAATAGTAAAAATGCCAATGGTATCAGCTTGTCATAGGAAAATACCTTGCCGGTGGTACTTACACAAATCAAACTAAGAAGCAACAGTTTTTTATCTTTCTTTCGATACAACAGAAGTTGTATCTAGGGATTAATTTTTGGAAGTTGTTCGACATCGCTCGCCTTTTAATCTCGGAAATTTCACCTTCAAACACCTCATACGGCAATAAGACTTCAGAGATTAGTGAGCTTTCTGAGAAAGAATCCACTAAATTTCAAACAGCCATCAGCATGTTCCCGTCTTTTGCCAGTGGCTTAGGTAAAACCACACCGAAGGAACTTAAAATCAACACAGGGAATGCTTAACCTATAAAACAACGACACTATCTGGTTTCTCCTGCGGTACAAAAGCTACTTCTTGAGGAATGGGATAGGTAACTTAGCATGGGAATAATTGAAGAGAGTAATAGCTCATGGAGCTCTCCCGTAGTCTTAATACGAAAACCCGGGAAAAACCGGGAAGAGAACCTAAAGACTAAGAAAAGTGCCTATCCTTTGACTCACATACAAGCTGTGCTAAGCTGTATTTCTGATACATACTATATTTCTTGTGTAGATTTTAAGGGCGCCTTTCTGCAGATACCGCTGGAGAAGTCTTCACGGGAAAACACGGCGTTCACTGTCCCCGGCAGACCTCTTTACCAATTCAAAGTTATGCCCTTTGGCTTTGGCAATGCAGCGTAATGTCTTTGTAAGTTAATGGAGAAAGTGGTACCTCATGAATTAAAAGAAAATGTTTTTGTTTACTTGGATGATTTTCTGATAGTCACCCGCACCTTTGATGAACACATTCACTGCCGAAATATAGCCGCCGATTAACGCGAAATTATGTCCGACATTTTGTAAGGCGAAAGATATAAAACTAATAGGAACTAATCTTAATGAATTGGAAGATGAAAATGGTAAGGCGTTAGGAGTCTTTCAGTCGAAAGGGAATTTTATCCGGCTAGCTTCAGTCTGAACATGAGGGAAATATTTTGTAGGCTACGATTTTGAATTTTCAAATTCAAATTCACAAACAAGAAACTGCCAACTGCCACGGTTTTAGGGTCTTTTTCCGTTTAGCCTAAATACAAGCCGACAATCCAACATTGGTAATTTTTTTAAAAGGAATGGGGAACGCATTTGTGATTTAGTGAAAATGCAATGGTGTGGTCATCCCTAGCCAAAGAGATTAATTTCGAACGTAAATTGCTGCTTTCTAAGTTGTCTTCCATTCGCATCACGTGAAAGAGCATAGAGAAAATAAAGTAGAAAGCAATATACCTGGTTTGGGTTTCCCCCTTACCAACACATTCAAATATTTCAATGATGGTCGCTTTTCCAGGAATGTTTTTTGGTTGGGTTTTGACTTAAAAATCATAATTTTGTAACATATATTTTTAAAAAATTCAAAAATAATTTTTGAGACCAAAATTATGAGTCTGTGTGTCGGGGATTTATTCTTCCGAAATCAGGTGCTAGTTCTGAAAGTAAAAGTTTCCCAAATTGCACTATGCCGAACACACAATTTATACTTTCAATAACATTTATTTATCGCTAACAAGAATTTTATTATAAGTACAATTTTAGGTTAATAGAGTAAATCATACACAACCCAAATACCAACGCGACTTGTTAACATCAAAAACCAAGTCTACGATTGTTAGCCAAAAAACCAACTGCTTCTAACTTCCAACTGCAACTACTAATTGCTAACTTCCAACTTCCAAAGACAACTGATCAACAAATCCAAAGTCGATCGCCACCAGCCAGCGATCCAAGTCCCAAAAGTCAACTGCAACTACTAATTGCTAACTTCCAACTTCCAAAGACAACTGATCAACAAATCCAAAGTCGATCGCCACCAGCCAGCGATGCAAGTCCCAGAAGTGCGGAGTCACCAAAACTCCCACAAGTACTCGTACAAACTGTCCAAAACTTGATACCATGCCTAAGCCTTTGCAATCCAACGGCACACCAGGAAGGATGTGCCGACACCAGCAACAATAGCAATAATCCGTGGGAGCGACAGCATAATCGTTGTTTATTATTCTTCCACCAAGAACTGTAATCCAGAGTCCCAATCATCGCAGTATTTATCCAATATAAACAAATCCCCGTGCACATAGTCCTATGCACAAACTGCTGACTACTCAAAATTATGCCCATTCACATCCAGAGTACTTTTTCATCGATCGCCCACTCAATGACGATACCTAACCATATACCATGGGGTGTGTGTAGCTGTGTATCTGGCACACAGAAAAGTATCTATCGTCGCCACAGCCAAGTAAGTGACGACCTTTCGATTATGTATACGGCCGGCGGGTGGTTGTGCACGAGAAGGTAGCAGTGCGGCTTGCCTGTGCTGATAGAAGTATTTGTTGTGCACCTGCTATATCTACCGCATATATCTTGTTATATATGGGTGCCAGTGGTAACCAAAATGTGATTCATTTCATTACCAGAAACGAATATGGATATGTTGTGTGCCATATTATTCGTCTGCTGGTGGGTTGGGGGTATTACCAAATAGGCTGCGGATGCTATCCGCTTCGTCAGCGAAGATCAGCTCTCGGGTCAACGGTTATTGCTTGAACATTCTGCCCGGTCGCAGGCCGGTTAAGGCGGCCAAGAACGCCTGGGATGAGAGTTCTTCTATAACCTCGAGATGAACTACTTTTGTTGTCATGTACACAATGATGGCTAAATATCCATTGACTGTTGTGCGGGATCGGGGTGTACCCACTCGTAGGGTAAACGGTCCACAATAATCGACACCAGATGAAGAGAATGGTCGTGCAGCATTCACGCGACATGAAGGAAGTGGGGCCATTTGCTGCCGCATCAAGATTCCACGATTATGCCTGCACTCTACGCATTTGGGCACCAAGGTTCTGACAGCCTGTCGTCAATGAATAATCCAATATTTTTTTTTGCCGCCATAAGGCATGCTGAATTAGTTCGGAGGCACCAATACTACGGCTCGCACAATCAGCGGGGTTCTGATCTGAACGAACATATCCAATGGTCTGGTGACATCAGCTCTTTGCTTTGTCGGACTCGGTTTGCCACGTACGGTTTCAACTTCGAAGGCTCCTTTCGCATCCAACACAAAACGATGCTGGAGTCCGACCAAAGATAATAAGGTGATGCTTTCAATCCCAACGCTTCACGTGCGCTGCCAAGGATCACGGCAAGAAGATGTGCAGAACAAAGCTCCAAACGGGGGACGGTTGCTCGCTTCAGTGGGGCTACATTGGTACGCGCAATCAATAGAGATATCTGCACTCGTCCATCCTGGTAAGCCGTTCGTAGGTATATGACGGCTGCGTATGCCCGAGAGCTGGCATTGCAGAATCCATAGAGGCTGGTGACCAATTGGCTCTGCATGCCTAACCAACGCGGAACTCGGACGCGGTTAAGAACTGGGTGTTCATCTGGAAATCTCGTCCAATAACCATGTAGATCTGTTGGAAGAGGGGTATCCCAAGTGATACCGGATGTCCACACTGTCTTTAAACTGTCTTTACATCTTTCCCACAATCACAACCAGGGCATGAAGGCCCGTTGGATCAAATAACTGAGCCACTTCACTCAGTACTCATCGCTTAGTAGGCGGGAGGCATACAAGTGCCAGTTCCACCAGGAAGAAGAGCTAGTTAGCCATTGGATCCCAAAGCAAACCAAGTACTGCGCCAGTAGGGAGATCGATGACAAGCTTTGTGGAAGAAGAAGAGGAAATATTGTTACCCCAATAAGATGTTACCTTTGCGCAGTTGGAGGTCAATTTGCGCAGATGAAAATGCTCAGATCGGAGCACCTTGTTAAGGTCCGCTGCCAACCCAATTGCTTCGGAGACGCTAATACAGCTTGTAAGAAAGTCATCCACATAGAACTCCTTTTCAATGGTTTCTTTTGCCACTCGTGCCCGAATAGGATCGCTGATCAACTGACGATTATGCTGGGCGCACTGAACCATAGAGTGCACTAAAGTTTATGGACTCGATACCATACCGTAGGTGACTGTCGTTAGCCGAAAGACGTTGAGCTCATCTAACGGTGATTCTCTCCAAAGAATCCGCTGATAGCCTCGATGTTCGGACACCACCAGTACTTAACGGAACATCTCCTCTACATCTGCCGTAAGGGCAGCCATGTATCTTCGGAAGCGTAAGATCACGTTCACCAATGAGTCTTGAATGGTAGGACCGACCAACTGAGTGTAATTAAGGGAGACCCCTGTTGTTATCTTAGCTGATGCGTTGAACACCCCACAGAATTTGCCAGTGACCGCATCGTGTGGTACTAACACCTTGGATTGTCGCCATGTTAACCAACTCGCTCCATATTTCCAAGTCCTTCATATTCACGCATGAAGGCGATGTACTTCTCTCGCATCTCAGGTTGGGATTGCAGTCGTCATTCCAAACTATAGAACTGCCGCAGGGTCAATTGATATTAATTACCTAACACCGGAGAATCGTGAGGGAAGGGAATCTCTACGATGTATCGTCCATCAGATCTGCGAGAGTGTATGGTGAGGTAATGTCTGTTGTACTCATCGTCTCGGGTTTCGTCGACTGATACCTCCTCCAACGTCCAAAACTTCTTGACCAGTTCTTTCAAATTATAATCAGCTGGCAGTGTCTTCCATAATTGTACTTGTAACGCCTGCACCGAGGGCTGAATCTGTTGCGTGGTGCCTGGCCCAAAGACCACCCAACCGAGGCGCGCTCGCTGCGAATGGGGTTCATGAGACTTAGCATGAACAACCTCACTCTGAACCAAGTATCCCCATACATCAGCTGCTAAAAGTATGTCGATTGCACCAGGAGTGACAAAGTGTTTGTCGCCAAATGTAGTCCAGTGATGAGGGCCACTGTGCAACGTCAACTTCGGTATCCGGCAAGGCGGATGTGATCGCAGGAATCAACAGAGCCGCGATCCTCAAGGTGAATGATTATCGGGCAGATCGAAGTGCCAATGTTGCGACTTCTTGTTTTTGGGTGCGCATAGAGGGGCCAATTCCTGTGATCGCCATGTCCAACGGTCTTCTGGGGAGCCCTAACCTAATTGCAAAATCAATTGTAACAAAGCTTACCTGCCATCCAGAGCACGGGCCAAATACTAGTAGCTTATGCATACACCAACGCCGTAGCGGGTCAATTCGTGTTCTGTTGGAAGATGTCTGGAGGCCCGTGAGGTCCGTCCTGGAAGAACACCCAATTAAATGGTCCTTCTCAACTTGTTGGGGCTAGAGCGGTAGACTGAGGTTGCTTGGCGTCTGTACCTCCCTGTCTGTTCGCCAGATAATCATGACATAGAAGTAAATGATGACGACGGCTGCATCGTCGACAGGTCACCGTCCATGGGCAAGCCTGGACGTTGTGACCTTGATTCAAGTAGTTGAAGCACAAGCCTTTATCCGTAGTCACCGGAAATCTTTCAAAGGAATTCAATCGGTTGAATGCCTGTCACTGAGTCAAACGGTGCGGTCCTTTGCACTGCACGCATGCGGTCGAATTGGTCGAGACCACATGCGCTTTCGCTACTAATGGGCGCGCTGCTCTAGCCACTTGTCTGCCAGTTGAATGAGTGTGTGGTTGTCAGGTCGATACTCTTGAGATTCGGAATGGTTTTAGCCGGCAGAACATACACCAAGCTTGCTTCGTCGCGTGAGGTAATTTAGATGATGCCAAAGGGACCATGAAAGCATTCCAACCATCCACAGAAAGTTCCATTACCATCAATTGCCGCATCGATTCCTGCACCGTATCTACAATTTGCAGGATTGCACGGGAGGTATCCTCGGTCGCTGCTTTCATGTTCAGGAGACGCGCCACATGTGTTTCTGATAGCAGCTTCCGGTTGTTAAAACGCTCCTTGAGTTCAGACCACAACTCCTCATATCCGCCTGAATAGATATTGCCTACAAAGCCAACATGAATAGGCAACACTGCACTTCTTAGCTTCTGGAGCTTGTATGCCTCGGGTAGGTCCGTGTTGTGGACCACGCTCTCGAAGGCCTCCTTGAATGCCAACCATTTGTGCAGATTCCAATCGAAGCTCGGGATCTGCACCGGATCCAAATTCATATCAACACTCGGAGGGCCCACTGGTGCCGAGATCTCCGAATTTGCCACTACCGCAGTAGGGTTGCAGTGTGCATTCAACACCGCTAACCAACGTGCCAGCACTACCGACGCCTCGTCGTACAACTTGTCCATAGCGGCCAACAGAGCGTCATGTGCCTGGAAGTTTAGGCCCTCAATCTTCAACATTGTATTCTCATGTGCCAGCGAGAATTTCGTGTGATGGGCATCCAACGGCCGCGGCTCTTGGGATACCTGGACAGCATGACACGTTCGTGAAAACTTTTGAGTGCGGCGCTGGCGGCTGATTGTCTGGCTAATTCTGCCATTTCAATTAAAGTCTATATTCACAAAAGATAAACAGCAAGCGTCAATTACCACCACGCGAGGGGATATAGCGAGCACAATTCGAATTAAAGCGGTAAGACAAGTTCAAAGATTGCGCACCACAATGCGAGCCACGCACTAACTACGACAATAAATACGGTCACATCAAAAGGAGGGACCAAAAATGTCGGGGATTTATTCTTCGAAAATTAGGGGTTAGTTCTGGAAGTAAAAGTTTGCCAAAGGGCACTATGTCGAACACACAATTTATAGTTTCAATAATATTTATTTATCGCTAACAAGAATTTTATTGTAAATACAATTTTAGGTTAATAGAGTAAATCACACACAACCCAAATACCAACGCGACTTGTTAAGACCAAAAACCAATTCCACGATTGCTCGCCAAAAAACCAATTGCAACCAATCCAACTTCCAAACACAGCTGTTCACCAAATCCAAAGTCAAACTCCACCAGCCAACGATTCAAGTCCCAAAAGTGCGGAGTCACCAAAACTCCCACAAGTGCAAACTGTCCAACACTTGATACCATGTCCAAGCCTTTGCAATCCAACGGCACACCAGAAAGACTGTGCCGATACAAGGAACAATAGCAAAAATCCATGGGAGCGACAGCATAATCGTTGTTTTTTATTCTTCCACCAAGAACTGTAGTCCATAGTCCCAATCGTCGCATTATTTATCCAGTATAAACAAATCCCAGTGCACATAGTCCATCGCCCAAACTGCTGTCTATTCCATATGATGTCCATTCACATCCAGAGTACTTTTCCATCGACCGCCCACCCAATGACTATACCTTACCATATACCATGGGGTGTGTGTACGTGTAGCTGTGTATCTGGGACACAGCAAGCTATCTATCGTCGCCAGCGCCAAGTAAGTGACGTTCATTCGATTATGTATCCGGCGCGGCGGGTGCTGTGATTCATTTAATTGCCAGAAACGGATATGGATATGTTGTGTGCTATATGATTCGTCTGGTGGTGGGTTGGGGGTATTTCCACATAGGTGGCAAATGCTATGCGCTTCGTCAATGAAGATCAGTTGTCGGGTCAATGGTTAATGCCCGAACACTGTGGTTAAGAAAAAATCCGTCGGAAACAACATATCCTGAAACGCTAGATGCACTTATTCGAAAAATATCTCTTCGAAAATTTTTCTCGAACAATCGGTTGACGGTAAGCTATAAAAGAGCGACTTCGGTCTCTTGTGTGGCGTGAAATATTAAAGATACCTTGTAACCTTAACCTTAAAGATTTATAAAATCACGGTATAAGCCTTGCTTATTTAAGCGATGTGTACCAGACTCATTATTTCGTAGTAAGATACAAAAAATATATAAACGTGTATTTGTTTGAGGCAAACCTAGCCTAATCTGGATTAAAATCATCTAACGAGTCTTTTTTTTTCTTGTTAAAAAAATCCTGAGAAAACCATACAAAAAAAATTATAAAAAAAAAAACCTTTCAGGCCCGCGTAAGGTAATCGCAACCAAAATTGTGCCGAAATAAAAAGTGGTTAAAAATCCCCTGTTCGCAAAAATAATCGAAAAAAGCCCAATAAAATGTACCTAAATATATCCGAACAAAAAGATCAATAATCATTCAAAATAAATAAACAATAAAACAGTAATAAAGAGAGAAAATTCGAGACTCGCACCGTAAAATGCACGAAAATCGTAAGACATTAGGCATTACGTACACAATTTCCCAGTGTACCTACCTCTTAATCCGACAAATTCACCGCATTAAGTAATAGTGCACAACATTTTCCCCGCATGCTACATTCTATCGCATGAGAACCAACAGAAAAACAAATTGAAACAAAAAGAAGAAAAACAATCCATTTATCGGCGGGAAGTCAGCATTGTCAAACGTCCAGATGTTTGTGATCGAACAATCTCACCTGGAGAAAATTTGCGATTTTCACTACATATTTGCACCTTATCCGAATAAATCCACCATCATCAATCCGTTTATTTTATTTTTTTTTACTAATTTGACTCTTGTGTTTTAGCTTATCTTTTTAAAATTTAAATCTTATTCATTTATATTCATTCGTTTTCTCAAGATCCATTTTCTTAAAAATTAAACTGCTTTAATTTAGTTTTATTTTATTTAAATTCACTCCATTTCAATTTCAAGAGGATTTCAAATCCTCTGATATCCTCTGGAGCGGTGCACCACCACAAAGGATTTAAGTAGTTAAGTTTTATTTTTTACATTGTACATATAATTTTAAAAACCAAAAATATTTGAATAAAAAAAAATAAGTATAATTGCCCGCGCCTTTCAATGGATCTAATCATAACGGTTCCGTGATTCCATAATCTGATATTTCACAATTACTTGTGCGATGAAACTGGAACAGGAAAAAACACTGTGTATTATAAACAAAAAAAGATCGATACATAAAATATTCCGGCTGGAAGGCCATAACCCAATCTTCAGCAAATTATTCTATTGTTGTATATACATATATATTTATATGCATATGGGCTGGTATAAATGTAAATTCATTGCCAAAGAGAGAAAAATATAAATGTCCCTTAATTTAGAAATGAAAACATTATAAAAATTAACAATTTGAATTAAAACTAAAGCAATATGTTTATAAACTAAATAATAAAGTATTTGGCAATACAAATCAACTACCTTTGAAGGTCAGTTCTCTCACTTTTTAAATCTGCAGTGTTTTAACTTGATTGTTGGCTGTTTCTTGTTTGGAATAGAAACAAAATGTATTTCATATGAAATGTAAATTACATGTAAAAAAATGATATATCGATCCTATTGTTGGTATTTGTAGGTTTAGGTTAGTCTAAGTTACTATTGTTAGGTTAAGATATTTCTGAATAAATCAATTTTGTTTTGAATTTCAAATGAAATATTTTGTTGCTCTATTTCTTTTTATTTATCCTCTATTTTGCTCGCTGTTAATTTTTTTGGGGAAGATTGTTCTATTTTTTTTGATTATAGGATTTAGATGAGCAACCAACAACCATGTTAATGAAATAAGTGAAGTTTAAAATTGGTGGATGTGGCAATCATGAAAGAAGATGAAGACTGCATGGAAGGGTAAAGGTATTTACGACGATAATTTTGTTGATATAAGAATGAGGATTTGGGAAATCCAGTTCTGTTCCGATGTGTAGTATATACCCAGAATGGGTACTATGTCTACCTTCCTTTGAATAGTCTGAGATATGAAGTTTTAAGATTTATTAAAAGCTAATTAGCGGCTATTATAAATAATTGACGACATAATAGCAAGGTCGTATCCTACGGATACGAAGGTGGGCGTAAAGCTTTGAGAGTTCTTAACACGTCTGAGTCTCCTCACTCTATACAAGAAATGGACTTTTTTTTTAATACGCATTAGGGCAAATTCGGGGTTTATACATATTAAACCCGAACTTTTTATTGCAATCATTTCTATGGCATGTAAATCGTAACCAACGTTCAGTTATAACAGCAAGAACCCCTCCATTCGACGAACTAGTTGGTGCCTTGTGCAAGCATGTCCTGATGTGTTAACCTAAACACCCTTTTCTTCTGACTGCCATGATCAGCCCACTATACGTGTAAGTAGAGGGTTGTAATAGTGGTTAACGGAAGGAAAGGTTAAAGGACTTCTCAAGTTTGACGGTGTGCTGAAGTATTTCCAATTCTAGGGTCTTAGCACCTCTGCTTTTTCAGAGAATAACAAAGGACTTTAGAAGTTCTTGCCGACAATACCTCAATTCCGTTACAACTTTGGATAAAATTCCTTATTTTTTCTTTGCTCATATTTGTTTCTATCGATCCACAACTATTGACCTCATCCCTGGACTTATTTTTATATTTATTTAATCCACCTATTTTGATCTTTTGAAATATTATGCTCCTTTGCAAACTTCAACCGATGAGCTTACAAATTGCGTATGGAGACATGTGAATTTCATCTGGCAATTCTGCCACAAGATTTTTATTTGCGATATAGGTACTATAGGGCAAGTTTTGCATTTAGAAAAGAAATCGAACTCGAGGTTTTAATCAAAGTTGACATTTCAAATCATAAGTTCGTTTTCAATACTGCAAGAACTTTTTTGTTGTGGCTTGTGAGTGTAAGAGTGTGACCGAGCCCACATGATCAGATCCAACCTAATGCAGGTTTTTTCTGTTTATCAATTGCATTGAAACGACTAGCGGTTTTATTAGCCACAGAAGTTTGTTGTTGTTTATTCGGGTTCTCTCTTATTTTCTCCTTACTCGTTTATAAGCCAGCATTTTTGTTGTTCATATAAGGAGGGAGATTTTTGTATGTGAAAGGTTTTGACAATGGTAATTTATATTTGTATTATATTCAGTATTTGTATGATTACATACTTGCTTTTTAAAGTATGCTGACTTCGAATGCCCAACAACAACTTGAGTGTGTTACCACCAAATTTTTTTCTCAATTATTTTTGGCCGGAATTATAGCTATTTCACGACCTGCCAAGGTCGCTCATCAGATTCCGTTGCTCTAGTGGTGCTGGTCTACTTTTTCATTTTAA